>QGSO01000169.1:3640340-4257840 GCA_011037825.1 Carya cathayensis
TGGAGGCGCGAGTCTGGGCATCACTCGTGTAGGTGTCACACGCGTAGACGTTACCTGCGGTGTGGCACAGAGCCAGAGTGTGCGGATGATCCCTAGGGGAGATCATGGTGCATGCATAATTGGTTGGTTTTCATGGTTTTCGGATATGGGCCATTTTCTGGGAAAATGGCGATGGTCTTGTGATCCATTTTCGGGGAAAATGGTGGTTTGGGCCATTATCTGGGATAATGGCGAGGCTTGGTTTTTAAGGTTATGTTTTTAAGCCAAATGAGTTTTTGGCGTGCATGGAAAAATATGGTTCGCGAGTGTTATGCATTGGCATTTATTCATGCATATTGTTTGAGTTTAATATGCTTTTATCTAGTGGTGTTTGGATTTTACTTACCTGCGGCACCATTTTTGGTACCGTAGATTTTGATGCAGCGTTCGAGGAGGAGGAGGAGGCTGAGCCCGAGGATGCGGCTCCGCCGGAGTTCTGATTTGAAGTTATGCTTTGTGCTTAGTTTTAAAAACAATATTAATATCATGTAATATTTTATTCTGTACCTTTGAACCGTTTGTATTTTATTTAAGAAAAATTCTGGTACTTAGTATTTGACTTTGCTATCCGCTGCGTATCTTCTTGTGCACATGTGTCGCTTGCACACACTTGGCACTCTTCGATAGGGTGGTGACCCGTGATGTCACCATCCGGGCGCCTCGAATTCCCCGTTTTCCGTACGTGGGGATTTTGGAGGCGCCACACTTTAAGTTATAAGTAAAATGGTCATTTCCTCACATGTAGAGGGTTAAAATAGTAATTTTAGTCTAAGTCAGTACTTTTAGGTTTCTAGATTTTGAGTGAGGAGTTTTGACGTTTAGAAATCTCTATTTACAGTTTCTCGTATTTCGCATATTTTAATTTGTCACGCTATGATTACTATAAGTTAGTCTCTAACTTGCTGTCAAAATATTATGTATGTACTATGATAAGAGACCATCATCCATGTTTATTATACTTATTATAAATGTCATATTATGTTATGTTATAATTTATTTTAAGTACATGTTTATGTATGAGTAAGTTAATTTCTAACTAACTATCAAATTACTATATATGTGTGTTGGTAAGGAAATAGTTTTCCATGTTCTTATATTATTATATATGTCATACTATGCCACGTCACTACATGTATGTCTATTATAAATTATATTTTGTCAAAAAATATTTACATGTTACACATTATATCCTATTACAAATGTTTATCTGTTACACATTATATTTTGTAATGAAATGTCTATATGCTACATTGTATGCCATGTCACGAGAGTTTTGTCTATTACACGTTATGCCATGTCACTAAATGTTTGTATGTTTCATGTTATATTATGTCATTTATTTCATATACATGTCATGTCAGGTTATCTGTCCTTTCGTTTTATGTCACATCATGTCTCGAGTATAGAGTGTGTTTTGAAAATAATTTTCTTATGTCAAACCAAGTCTGTTTATGTTTATCACGATCCTAAGTACTAAGATGGGCTACCCACCCGACCAAGTTTCACTCACTCAACTCACAGACTCTAGTATAAAACAAAAATTCAAAAACGCCGAAGTTACCCTATGTCATTTTTTCTTCTCTCGCTCTCCCTCCATTGTTTGACCCTATCTCTCAATCTTTTCTCTATTCTTCATCTTCTATGCTGTCACCACTCCAACCCGGCAACAAGCCACACCAACACGTCTTATTCTATGGCCATGGTTTTTTTTTTTTTCAGAACCACGACCATGATTGGCTATAGTTCTCTACCCCGAGCCACATGCCAAGGCATGGGTGTGGATTTGCTTAGAGAACCACACTCAAGACTGGTCGTGGGTCTCTGCATAGACCCATGTCCACGTTGTGGTATTACATGACTACCATTTTTTGTTTTGTTTAAGATGATATTTTTTGAATCTGTGTTTGTATATTTGTGGTTGATGATTGATATCTGGATTTTAGGAATTGATTTGTGGATTTGGTGAGGAAATTGTAAAATAAGGGCTTTTAAGCAGATTTCAAAAGGTTTGCTCGGCCATCTATATGCCTATCATCTAGACGAAGTCAGCCACCTATATAGGACAAGACTGAATGCCGAGGTTCAACTGTGGGCCCCAACCATGTGGGTGCGAGGGGTGAGGTGGCCAGCTGCCTGTCGGCTAGAGGTGGGTACCAAGCCTAATGGAAAATGAATTTCGGGCACCTTATCTATATGTCTATCAAGTACCAAGCATGTCTAGCTAGATTGTTGGCCACTTCATGCAGCATACGTTCGTCCAAGTGTGATTTTGGGCTAGTTTGGGGAATGTGATGAGATGAAAAATTTGTGAATAATAGTAAGATAGTTTGAAAATAGTAATGAGATACTTTGAGTTGAGTATTTTTTGAATTTTGAAAAATGAGAGGAAAAAAGTTAAACAAAAATATTATAAAGTTAAAATATTGTAACAATATAGTTTTATAATAATATTTTTGTTTAGAGATTGAAAAAGTTGGAATTGTTTCTTATTTTTTATTTGAAAGTTTAAAAAAATTGTAATGTTTAGTTTGAAAAAGTTGTAATGATCAGTTTGAAATTTTTGTATTTGAATTATGTTTGGGAACAAGATGTGATGAGATGAAATGAGATCAGACAAGAATTTTGTGTCTCATCTAAGGCCCCAAACGTGTCCATATAGAATTCAAGATTTTAAAAAATTAAAATCTTGTTCAAATCATTTTTTTTTTATGGGAAATAGACTTCATTTCATTCATGAAAGAAGTCACAACTGTGACTGTTAAATACAGAAAAGAAACTAGATTACAAGCCAAACTATTCACCAGTTGGGGCTTACCCACACACAAATTTCTTTGTGATGAGCATTGTTTTAATTTCAATAAACTCTTTAATAACAAAACCTTTCGACATACAAGACTCTATAACAATAGAGATTTCTATCCCAGTTTGTTTGAGAAAATATCACTTTGAATAAACAAAAATATCCATCTCCCACCCTCCAAAATAGGAGAGGGTATCCAAACCCCCATCCTCCAAAGGAGGAGTGGGAGAAACCAACCCCCATCCTCCACCAGAGGAGAGGGTTTTCCTGCTATGGACAACATGTATAATAGCCTATTTCTTTTTATTTTTACCTAAACACAAACTACAACAAACAATAGAATAGAAATACACAAGAAATACCAAAAAAAAAAAAAAAACAGAAACAAAGCAAAACATAAATACAACAAAAAAAAAACTACAAAAAAAAAAAAAACAACTGAGCAAGGACGCTGTAGTGGCTCATGAAGGACACACACTATACTAGGAGTATGTCAGACCATTGATCTTGAAGCTACCGGAGTCGTTGGCCCTAGAAACGCTACAAGTGGCAGTAGTAGAACCCTTCTGTGTGGTGGGGCATGGAGGCCACGCACGCACTTTTACCCGCGCGTGTGGGTCATGCACCGCTTCTTTTGACGAAAACTTTGGTAGTCTAAAAGATCAGTGGCTTAGGAACCCCACAGTAGGGTGCATGGTGGTCGCAGGCCACCAAAAAACATCAAGTGCCACTTCTTCATGCTTCGATTGAAAAAACTAAAATAAAACCAAAACACAAAAACCGACGAGAGAAGGGACAACAACGGGGAGGAGGGATTCCCTCTTGGACTGCTTTTTGGTTTGGGTGGGTTTCTAGAGAGAAGGCAAATGTTTAGGGCTAGCTATATCCAATTAGTAATTGCCACAAGATGGTCGTTCAAATCAAAATTTGAATGTATATTCTAAATAGGAAATTTTTATTTTAAAAATGCAAATCCAAATTCTCTTCTTTAAATTCATCCATACAATTTATAGATTGAGAAATGATGTATACACAAGATTTTTAATAATATTTTATACAATTATGTTTAAAATTAGAGCGGCACTACAACCACCTAAAAAGTGTTCCGAGGAAATGTCCCGATAAGTGCATTTCACTTTTTTCTTTTTCTTTTCTTTTTCTTCATGTATTTTTTAATCATCATAAACATTTTTTTTAAATAAAAATAAAAAATGAAAAAAGGTTGTTAGGACCCAACTCTCGGTAGATATAACATTTTTCTTTAAATTAAGGTTATTTCTGTAAAAAAAACTTATAAAAGTAATATCACTTTATAAAAATACCGTCATATTAAAATATTATTGTAAAATGTATTGTGAAATGTGTTGTGTGGATATTATTATATATTCTTACATATTATTACTTAGCTGAATAATCATATGAGAAAGTTTCATTTATCTATGTTGTAAGTGTGGATGAATTGAAAGGTATATGCATATACCTTTCAATAAAATAAGTTAATATCTATAGGACAAACATCCAGCTTTGGATAAATGTGAGCTTACTGATCAAGGTATAAAGGGGCAAGACAAGTGAAGACTCGTAACATAATTATTTTCTTTGCATATATACACATATGCACTACAAGAGTCGAAGAAATTAACCAGTTTCTAGAAAATTTATCTATAGATTTATACCAGTGGTTGCCACTTAAAACTTAAATAGTCATTTGTTTCGCTACATAACTTATGCTTTATTTCTTGAATCAGTAAAGTTATGTATTGAAACTATAAATATCTCACTCAACCCATTAATTCACACCAACATTGACAGCAAAGTCAACATATTAATCTAAAAGTAGCTAAACTAGGAAAATGTTAAGATTCAATTAATATTTGATTTAACTATTGCACCATAAACTCAAATGTACTGCAGAATGTTTCAAGAAAAATAGAGGGGAGAGGGAAGAGAGAGTATTCATCACAAGTTTAACACAAATCTGATATGCCCAATCCGAATTTATTGTCTACTTTGAATACAAAGTTACTTAGCTCAATTTCATCCTAAGGACTAGTACCATATTTAATTACAATCTTATATATATATCTATATATATATTGGTGATTATACCATTTTTTGTTGGGTATGTGCTAGTAATTATCAGCTAAGATCATTTGGGTTGCAATAATAAATTTTGTAGTTTCACATGCATATATAGTACTAATTTCTGAAGTCCAAATCTATCCTTGTGATGACTTTTGGGCTTTAAATCTGTTTTATGGTTTGCCACAAGTTTGGACTTTGGTGTATCTTCAGGCTTGAAACATAGTACTTGATTTTCATTAATTATTCCCCTACCTTCCTAATTAATTTACCCGGTATAGGTTTTTTTCAACACCCAAGACAAATAGCTTCATCATTGCTAACTCTTAAAATCACTTTATTGCTCATATATGGTCCTCATTCTCCTTCACTACATCTTCCTTCCATACCCTTAACTCTTCTTCAATAATTTCATTAACTCTTACATCTACTCCTAGTGATGTGATTGGAGATTGCACACTGTATATGTAGTTTACATAATTAGTATATGGAAATATGATATTAATGAAATAAATTCTTTAATTCAGCAACTCACTTTATTTAGTTTTTTTTTTTTTTATATATAGCATTTACCAACTGCAGTTGGTGTCCCTTGTATTTCTATTTCTATTTTGATGTTTCCAAGCTCTTCTACATTATCCTCTTTTTCATTTTCTTCCATTTTTTATTCCACACTACGTGTTTTAAGTAGTAACTTTCATTCTCATGGTTTTGACTAATGGTTTGTTATTATAGGATGTCATGACTTCATCAGATCCTTTCATGAATTTGGCTACATCAGAGATCAAAGCAATGATGGTTGATAGTTATAGGCGGTCACAGTATGCAAAAAGGGCAAGAAATAGGATTCAAGAAATATCAACCACTGTAAGCATCTAACCTTAATTGCCAATTTGGATATGAACTTCAATCCCTATATTGTTGAGGTTTGCATGCTAGCTGCATGTTGAGATCCATACAACACTTTTAATTCATGCTGTTTTTACGTACTTTGATTTATATATAAACAGGATAGCAAGTTACATGCATATTTAATGAAGCAGGGATTATTGTAATGATTTTGTATTGGCATGCACCCTAAGTACTGGACTATTGTTATACAAGAATGAGCGAAGTGCAACTTGCATATTACATTGGGTGTCAATATGGGTTAATATGTCATGAGCAGGGATGCTAGGGATACAAGATTGAAATTCAGAATCTGGGCGGTTATCCACCCAAATTACACCCGAGCAGTTGAGGAAAACCCGAATCCGGTTTTATAACCCGATTATCCGTAACCGAATTATATTCTTTTTTTTTTTTTTTTCCGGCTAAGAGTAGTGATATTGTATTAGTTTAATTAGTTGTGATGTATTATTATTTTTTCTTTGTAAATTTATGTTTTGCATTATGATGTAACAACAATATTACCTATTTTGCAATTTTTTTTAAATAAAACTTTTTAAAAGTGTTAAATTATTTTATTTAAAAAAATTTAAGCAATTTGAACATGATATTAGATTTTTTTTTTTAAAGAAAAGTGCTATAATTTTTTTTTAAGTTATAAAGTTTTTTTAAAAATAAAATATTACGAAACCCAGATTGAATCCGGTTATAATCCGGATCCGGTTTTTATCCAAAAAAATAAACAAATAATACGGATATCCAGATTGAATCCGGTTATCCACCCTGTTTTTGAAATCCGGATCCGGATCCGGATGAACACCCCTAAGGGATGCCAAATGGATCAAATTGGTAGGCAGATGGCATAATGTGAAAACTGTGAGTATTTAATTACAACAAATTAAATGTAAAAAGATTGCCATATGTCCGGATAATATGGAGCATTAGACAAAACTGTATGTAATTTCTATGGTTGCTGTCATGTTTGAAAAATATACATGGAAAACAGATAATAAATGTAATGGTCTGTTTGCTACTTGTTTTTTTTATTTATCATTTTGTAATTGAGTATTTCCGGCGACTAAAAACCACCAGAAATAGCTATAAACTCGTTGCATTTGCTCTATTCTAGTGATTTATATGCATTGCAAAACCATTCAACTGCAACAAAGAGAACATATCACTGCAATAGATCACCCATCATTTCCAGCAATTTATATATCTATTGTAACGATTTATATTGCTGCAATTGATCATTTTTAACGATTTATCTGTAAACGGATCACACCATTCCTAGCGTTTTTTTGGTTCTTTGCGACGAAAAAAAATATCTGGTAATATTATTTTTTCCAGCGATTTTTGTCTATCGCTGAAATTGATCAGAAAAGATGCCTTAATTTTGTCGAACATGCAGCGAATTAAAAAGCGCTGAAATTGATCGAATACAGTGATTTTTTGTATTTTTGCGACGATTTTGAGTGCTGGAAAAGGCATAATTTCTTATAGTGATGGTTACAACTATTTCAAAACAATTTTACAATTTTATAAAATATAATAATTTTTTTCTAATTTAAACACTTCACATAAGTTTTTATAAAAACTAATTTTTATTGGATTTTTTTAATAAGATTTTATTGGATACACATCAGAAAATATAAGATTATAAACCCCAATAACTTAATATATATCATAAAGACAAGGACTCAAAGGCATGGACCAAGCTGGCGTGACGTCTAGATGCAGGAAATATATGCAGCTTAATTAATTCCTACTACTGCTAAACATGATGAAGAACATACAAAAAAACAATAGCACAAATTTTGTCAATTAATCATAACTCGATCGTGAGCTCTTTTAGTTTTTGGTCTCAACATTAATTTCCTGAAGTATCTGTCATATATATATAATATATACGATCTTCTAAATGAAACTTAACCCAAGTTTCTAATCTGTCATGAATTTTTGGTACAATAATTTATATTTTTTTTTCCCAACTATTAAGATTTTGAAGCCCATTTATATTAGATGCGTGGCATTAAGATAATTTCCTAGAATTTGGAAGTATTCTCTCTTGGATTTACAATAGGTTTGAGTAGTGAGATAAGAATTTTTAGTTTTAAATGAAAATTTTAAATATTATTATTATTTTAGAATTTAAAAAAGTTAAATTGAGATTTGAAAATTTTGAATTATTTCTTATATTTTATTTGAGAATTTAAAAAAATTCTAATGAGAAGATGATATAAAATGAAAATTTTATATCTCATCTCGTTTGCCAAACCTGTTCTCAGTTACATATAAAGGTGGTATTTGAAATTTATAGTTTGGCACATATCTACTTGGAAGGTGATTTGGGTATCTTAATTAGTCCACAAATGACTTGAGGACAAGATTTCCATTAACTCTTTGGTGCAACAATCAAAATATTTTGTCAAATGTCAATCCAGATCCATCTGACATTTGAGCCTCTTATTAATTGACATCTAGCAAAATTCTCTTATTAATTGACATCTAGCAAAATTTGAAGAGAAATGGACAGAAATTCTTAAGCATTACAACCACAAAATTTATATAAAGCTTGCACATCATGAATTCCTCTCAAAATGGCAGAGGCAGCACGACGCCCTCCAGGTAATTATCAAAATTTCAAACCGAGCACCAAGAGAAATTAGGGAATATAATGGAAAAATGAAAACAAAAGTATCCTATCTAATATTCAATCACAGTCTAGCAAATGCATCAATTAAGCAAAAAAAAAAAGGGTGAGATGCATACAAAATCCTTGGGGCTGGGCCTTGCGAGTCTGGGATGGAATGGGGGAGGCCCTGTGAGGCTGCAACGGAATGGGAGGGTTAGGATTTTTGCTTTCGGGAGGTATGAGAGAGTCTGAGAGTAGTGATAGGTTTATTCCATAAAACGACGCGGTTTCACACAATTCAATTTTAATTTTCCTTGTTATTGGACCTAAATGGTGCCGTTTAGGTTTAATTTTACACTAAATGATGCTGTTTTTGTATTTAGTAACTTCCCATTTTTAGTTGTTCTATCTTTTTAGCACATAAATTAATAAAAAAAATTATTTAAATTAGTAAAATTAAAATTAAGTAAACTATTCACTGTGAATTATTTAATTAAATCATTAAAAAAATAATTAATTATAATTATATTGATGATGTAAATTGCTACTTTGTTACTAACTTAGAGTATATCAATGTACGTATTATAATAGTTAATGCATAATGAGCTATATTAAAATTTTTACATTTTGTATATGAAGCATAAATAATTGAATTATGATATTTACTTGCAACTTAGGTATTTTACAAAAAATTTATCTAATAACTTTAATTAGATCATAGTATATAAATGTAATAGCCCGCTAAAAATTCAATGATGAAATTTCTATAGATTTTAGGAACCTCGTGAAAACTCCGTAAGTTCTCACGAATCGACTAATCGCAAAAGTTTTAGTTTGTCAACATAGTCAGTGTTATCACTCACTATGGTGCCAGGAATGCGATTTTAATTGTTTGAGGTAGTTAGAAGTATCAAAATATGTTATGGTCTGTGCCACTAAACTCAGTTGATTATTTAGGATTTTATGGTAAAATAACTCATTTTCATAATTTCGGATGAAATGCCTGTTCGAAACTGTGAAATCTTTTTTAGGGGCACTTTGGGGTTGAGTCTTGGTAAACTATTTTCACTGTACGTTAATATGAATATTTAGGATTTTTTAGTACTAAATTTATTACGTTTTTTTTTAGTGAATAGTAACCTCGATAAGCATACTAAGTGTAGTGTTTTCAAAATAATAGTGTGGAATGTCCAAATTAGGTTAGAGAAGTTTTATTTGGACACTTGGCAAGATCTTAGTCACACATAGTGAATAGTATTAGATACTTGACATAAAGAGGAATCATTAGATGGATTTGTGAAGGAAATTAAGGTGTAAGATCATGCCACCTAAGCAAAACCTTTTTTATCTGATCAACCAAATTAAGCCAGATCAAAGAGTGTTTCAACTGTAGTGAAACCCTAAATGGTTAGAATCCAATTGAAACCTCAAAAGCTTGGTTGAAACCGAAACCCTAAACGGTTTCCCCAAACCCTAAATTGGCATTCAAACATTTTTTGATCAAATTTCTAGTATTGTATTTAATCACTTGATTAAATCACTTTCACATGCTATTAATTTCTCAAATCTTTGTTATGGCATCATTATCCAACCTCTTAAACCTTGGAAATTTGATTGGGCCAAGAAAAATTGGATTTGGGCTTATGGCATCTTAAACCCTAACCAAACCTCATTTAAACCCCAAATTGAAGCCCACTTGGTTGAGACCCACCAAGACCCACGAATTTGGCCACCTTGGCAAAGTTTCTTGAAAAAGTTTCCTCCCCCACATGGAAGACCATCCATGTGACACCCCGTTTTTACGTGTATTTCCACTGAAGGAATATTTTAAATTAATTAAAATAATAGTTCTTTTATTTTAAATTATCGGATTTTAATTGCTGTTGAGTTTAAATTGCTGTTTATTTTATTTTAGCTTGTTTTTTGATCTAAAATTAAATAGTTAGTTTTTACTAGTTATTTATTATATATTAGCTTTACGTTGTGTTTAATATATTTAATTGGTTTTTAATTTATTTGATGTTGCGTTTAATTTATTTTAATCGTTTTACGGTTTTTAATATCGTTTTCGACGGATCTGTTTTGGATTCCGGAGTGAGGATTGGACCTCATTTCTTTTCTTTTCTCTTTTTCTTTTTACCTTTTTTCCTTTTTCTTTTTTTCCTTTTCTTTCCTTTCTTTCTTTTCTTCTTCTTCTTCCCCGTTTTTCTTCTCTCCCGCGTGCTCTCCCTTCCATTTCTCCTTACCGTCACCGCCCCTTTGACCGGTCGTTTCTCTGCCGTCCGGTGGAGGTGTCATACACCACCCCTGCCATTCTCTTCCCCTCCCACCAGAGTTCATCCCCACCAATTTTCAGAGCCATCGGACCAGCCGTTAGCCGCCATGAGCCCTCGGAAGTTGCTGCCCCTGCTCTGTTTTTCACCCCTGTCGCCGGATTCTTTCTCTGCCCAGAACCGCCGCTCGCCGGCGGCGTGGCCTACACCACCCACCCAGTTTTCTTCCCCTCTCACAGGTGAACATCCCCACCAAATTTCACCTCCATCCGAGCCACCGTTAGCCACCACGAGCTCCTCCAAGCCGCACGGTTTTTCACCGTTTCCTGCGCCGTCGCACCACCTCCGGTCACCATCTCTTCACAGCTTCTTCCCCTACCTCTTGCTGTCCTAACCCACCTAATTTCGGCCCCGATCCGTTACCGGAGCAGCTCGCACGAGCTCAACTTCGATCAGCCCTTTTTTGCACTTCCACCGCCTCCCACGGCCAAAGCTCACTTCCTTTAACTTCATAAATATCTCAAGGCCATTCCCTATCAATTTCGTGTCTTGGTTTGTCCCCGTTCGAAAATGGGTAATTTATTACCCACGGCCACAGTGTAAAATACACTGTTACGTTGCTTTTCCTCCGCCGTTTGCAACGCCGCGAGCTTTCGAAAAGTACCATATAGCGCTGTAAGTATTTTCCAAACTCTACTTTTAGATTTAAATATATTTTGCTCTTTCAATAAATTATCTGGTTGGTTTGTTGATTCCGGACTGAGTCCGAGGAGTTCGGGGGTCGGATGGATTAAGGACGAAGTTGATTGTTTGGTTGTTATTGATGTTTGGAGCATGTTGGTTAACTTGTGTGATTTTAATTGCATGGCATGGTGCATGCATATTCATGTGTTATTTATTGAAAATGGGATTTTCATGAGTTAAATGGATTTTCGGGTGCGTGTGTACCACGATCCAAGCCGGGATAGGGTATTATCTCGGTGGAGCTCCTCTGGTCACTCGGGAGCGTAATATACTGAGTGACGTCCCCTAAGTCGAGGCTTGGCTATGAACGCGCCGGACGTGGAACTGAGCGACAACGGGAGTGGGGGCTAGGGGATGCTTGGCTACGAACGCGCCGAGCGTGGAACTGGGCATCGCTCTATGCACCAACTCCGTGGCCCTTCGCTGGCGAGGGCTAGAGGATGTTTGGCTACGAACGCGCGGGGCACGGAACTGGACATCGCTCGTCTGGAGGATGCTTGGCTACGAACGCGCGGGGTGCGGAACTGTGCATCGCTCGTTATGTGTCATATGCGTGGTGGATGCCCACGGTGTTGCACAGGAGCCAGGGTGTGCAGATGACCCCTAGGGGAGGTCATGGTGCATACGGGTTTTGGTTATGGATTGAATTGGATATGGGCCAAATGGACTTTTGGCGTGATATTTGTAAAGTTTATGTTTTTGGGCCAAATGGGATTTTTGGCATGCGTGTAAAAATACGAATTTATGGGTTCGTGCATTGGCATTCTTTCATGCATATTGTCTGATTTTTTATATGTTTTTATCTAGTGGTATTTAGATTTTACTTACCTGCGGCACCATTTTTGATACCGTAGATTTTGGTGTAGGGATCGAGGAGGAGGAGGCTGAGCCCGAGGATGTGGCTCCGCCGGAGTTTTGAGTTGGAGGCTGTGCTTTGGAGTTGGCTTTGAAACAATATTTGTATTTATAATATTTCATTATGTATGATTTGAACAGTTTTGTATTAAATTAAGAAAAATTCTGGTACTTAGTTATATGACTTTGTTATCCGCTGCGTATCTCTTCGTACACTTTTGTTGCTTACACACACTTGGTACTCGTCGATAGGATGGGGACCCGTGTTGTCACCATCCGGACGTCTCAATTTCCCCGTTTTCAGGCGTGGGGATTTGGGGGCGTCACAATCCATTGCCCTTGGTTGCACCTAATAGTGCTTTGATGAGATGGAGAAACCCACCCCATCAACCTCCATACCTCACAGCTTCTACAGGCAGTCATTTGCCCCCCATTATTCCCCACTTTATGTCACATAACCACCTCCAATCAATGGTCACTTAAGTCTATATCTTCCCCCTACAGAATTCTTGAGTCGTGCAAGATACACTTCCTTCCCTTTCATCACTTCTTCAACCCGTTCTTAGAGAGAAACCCAAAAGAGCTCTCTTAGGCAGATTTTTAGGTCTTCTTGCATGGAGATTGTTGACCATTTGTAAGTATTTTCACAAGATGAATCCTTCATAAAAGTTGTTCCTCTTTGAGTATAGTTTCCGTAGATATAATATTCGTATCATTCTATGGTCATTTGGTTGGTCTAAAGTATTTTTAACCGTGGAAAGGTCATTCTAGGCGTGAAACTGGAGAGTATGTTATGTTTTGGAGTTTTTGACCAAACTAATGAACATATCTTGGTCCAAAAATTTTATGTAGTGTTTTTAAAATATGTTTATGAGTTTCCATTGAGGTTTGGTTGCATAAATAAAGTTTTTTATTTGAAAACTGGAAGTAGAAAAATAGTTTTTATTTGGAGAAAGTTTGAATATTTCGTGCTTTGATCTTACTCTAAAGGCTTTGATATTTTTATATGATGATCCTAAGTCTCTTATTTTCATGTTAGAATGTTATTTTGAAGATATTTAGTATTAGTTTCAAAGATATAATTTTTCTATGCAAGAAGATTTCGGTTAGGCCTAAGATTTGATATTTTTTTATTAGATCCATGTTTTATTGATTTTTAGCCATATGATTTTAATTTTGATGGTTGGATATTCTTTAGGACACATCTTTAAACTATGTGATGCTTTATTTTGAATATCTCACCTTCTTAAGCTATTGATCAAGAGATTTATCAAAGCTAGTTGAGGAAAATGTTTATGTTTTTGGACTAAGTGTCAAACCAAAAACTCCAAGTGTTATTTTGTGATTTAAATCATGGTTGATCTTAGGATGATGTTATGAATATGTTAGAAGTAAGATTTGATTTTTTGAATTCTTAGAGATGTTTTGATCCAGGGTCAAAGCTTGTAATTCAAGGGTTTGGATCTTTTTACAAAACGTTTGGTGTTGATTATTAGCTTTTTCTAAATGGATGTTTTAAGTATGATTTTAAACTTAGGATAGGAATATGTTTGTTGCAAAATTTTGGTTTGAGTATGAGTTTTGAAGTTGGAAGGAATTGCAACAAAAACCAAGAGAAGTGGCCTATGGATGTTTCGGTCATAGTGTATTTTCCATAGTTGTAATTTGTTTTAAATTTTTCTGAGTTTATATTTGAGTTTAGAACAAAATTTGCATGAGGAATGTAAATTTTGAAAAATTTTGGAGTTAGGATATGAAATCCTTAAGTTAGGGGTAAGATGGTCATTTTCCCACATGTAGAGGGTAAAATGGTAATTTTACTCTAATTTGTCTCTTTTACACATTTCTAATTATTAGTAATTATATTTTTAACTTTTAGAATACCCTTTTACAGTTCCTTGTGTTTCACGCTTTATTCTCGTAGAACGCGATGATCGAGGTAAGTTAGTTTCTAACTTACTATCAATTTATTGTGTATGTATGATGTTTAAGGAAATTATAATTTATATATCTATGTTATCATATATGTCATGCCATGCCACGTCATTACATGTTTATCTGTTACGCATGATTTATTCTATCATGAATATTTATCTGTTACACAATCTATTCTGTCATATATTGATGTATGTTATAAGTATGCCAAGTTAAGTATGTCATATCATGTAGTATTCACTATTGCATGTATATCATGTCAAGTATGATATCTGTTACATGTTCGGTCATGTTACAAAATGTTTCCATCTCAAGTAAGTCATGTCTTTTGAGTTACGTTTAAGTTAATTATGTCTAGCATACTTATGATGTAATCATTATGATTGTCTGAGCATCTTCACTTGTAATTCACACGAGGTACTTTTGGCAAAATCATTTTAATTGTTAGAATGTCGTTCATGTTCAGTTATGTAGATACTCTTAGCGTAATCATTCTGATTGTTAAGACATCTTATTTAAAATACTTGTGATAGAATTATTCTGATTGTCAGAGTATTATTAGGTACTACTGGTATAATCATTCTGATTGCTAGGGTACGCGTTTTAAAATACTCGTGATAGAATTATTCTGATTGTCAGAGTATTACTAGGTACTCCTGGTGTAATAATTCTGATTGCTAGGATACGTGTTTTAAAATACTCATGATGGAATCATTTTGATTGTTAACTGTTCTTGACGAAACGACTAGCGGAATCATTTTGATTGTCAGAATTCAAGTCCAAGTTTATGTCAAGAAGTTAAGAATAAGCAATCATGGTGACCCCATGAAATAAGAATAAGTTCAGATCAAGTCCACGTTAAGTCAAGTTTCAGATCAAGTTCATATTATACTATGTTATGCTCACGTACATGTTATGTTCATGTTCACGTTAAGTTTCAAATTCATGTTCATATCATGTTATGTTCATGTTTATGATATGTTCAAACTCACATTCATGTTATGTTATGTTCATGTTCACGTTATATTTCAAGTTCACGTTTCTGTCATGTTATGTTCATGTACATAGTATTTTCAAGTTCACGTTCATGTTATATTTTGTTCACGTTCACATTATGTTTCAAGTTCACGTTTATGTCATGTTATGCTCAGGTTTATGTTAAGTTCAAGTTCATATTTATGTTATGCATGTTCACGTTCATATTATGTTTCAAGTTCATGTTATGTTTTAAACTCAAGTTCATGTTATGTTAAGTCAAGTTCAGTTCACGTTTAAGTTCAGGTTATGTCAGTTATGTCATGCTATATGTCAAGTTATGTTATGCTTACTTATAACTTTAATTATGCATTCATGCTTTTACTGCCATGCATGCATTATTAACCTGTGTGGGAGTTTCCTGTTAACCTACTGAGATTTGTAATCAAATCTCACTGTAGTAGTCCCAACTACCAGTCCCCCCGAATGGTAGGCAATGTATTAGGATCAAAGCAGGGAATAGACATTGATAGACTGAAGGAGTTTGACTAGACGCTGCAGACACGACGCGGAGCTTACAGCTTCCAAGTTAGTTTTTGGACAGTATTCTGGTCTCGTTAGTCGAGTTACACGAGTTACTCGACGAACTTCCTCAATAGTATATTTTGAGAATGTAAATGTGGAGTCTGGCCACTCATGTTTTTGAGATTGTAGTCTTTTGAGACTCGTATTGAAATTTTGGATGTTTATTTTGTTAAGTATGCATGGATTATGCTTTAGTTATTTTGGATGTTATAAATTTGGTGCATAATATTCAAAAAGAAAAAAAAATTATCCGCTGCGAATATTGCATAATGCTATATGCTTGTTAGGAATATTACATCTTATATGTCATGAACAGGGGCAGGTAACCTTGTGTTATATGTCTCAATGTTTCAGATGTCCGTTCGATCCCAATCGGAATCTGGGGCCGTTACAATAAATTTGTAGATGTTAGTAAATAGTTAATCGTGAATTGGTGATAGGTTAGTTAATTGATATCATACATTAGTTAATTACAATTTCCAATAATATTTTTAATTGCTTTATATTTACTTACAACTTAGATATTTTACAAAACATTTATCAAATAACTTTAATTATATCATAAATGTAGATGTTTGTAATTAGTTAATGATGAATTGGTGATAGGTTAATTGATAATATACATTAGGTAATTAATAAAATATTAATTATATTTAAAATTTTATATTGTTAATGGTAATAGGTTAGATTAAAATTACATAATTAATTATATAATTATTATATAAAATAATAAATATATAATATATTTAAAATTTTTAAATATATATTTTCCCAATTTGGTTTGTCCGGTCCAAGGAAACCTCACCTCGGGACTGGACTGAAGATCAAAAGTTGAGAAATCTTTGGACTGAGACCAATCGGTCCAAGCTTTGGTTAGGTTCGATCCAGACCAAAACTGTCGATACGATTGGTTTTTCCGATCCAGATCGATCGGCTTTAACTCTAGATATGTGTGCAAAAGATGCAAGTTTATATTTTTGTATAGTGAGTAATAAGCTTAAATAGGGATGTAATTGGTCTTGTTTGATCAGGTTTTATACAAATTTTGGAATCGAACCGGTATACGTCAGTTTTGCAATTTCAATAACCAATCTCAGACCGGTTACCCTCCTAAACCGATATTTCCGATTTTATCGATTCAAGTCCGATTCGGTTCAATTTTTTGGTTTTAATCAAGTGCCAATGTATTATATATATTATATATAAAAGTTATATATATATATATATATATTTAAGATTAAAATTTTATGTTATAAAATATAATACAAAATTATATATATTATATATAAAAATTATATATATAAAATATTTTATATAATATTAAAAATTAATTTTTATATATATTATAAACCGGTCCGGTCTACTTTGATGCCGAAAAGCCAAAAATATAAATCGGACCGGATTTAACCAATTTTTAAAATGTAAGAACAAATTCCAAATCGGACCAATTCAAAACCGAGCCAATCAGTTCGATCTGATCCTGTTCGGGCTAATTCTTTAGTTTTTTAGTTTAAAATTTCACCACTATTGTACACTCCCATTAATTTTGATTTCAATTTTACCGCTTTGGGTGTTGAAGCGACTGAGAAAAAACCTCAGTCAACCTACTAGTAAGAGAGACAGTAAACTCTTAACCAGGGATATAAACAAATTTCATTTGCTAAGTACAAAAAGGGAAATTAATACTAACATATTATGATATTAAATTAACTATACTATTATAGTGTTATTATAGGTATAATATTATATTGCTCTTTTATTTTTCTATTATATTGCTGTTTTATTACTTTATTGTTTTATGTTAAAGTCATGATGAATTATTTTATATTTTTGTTTATTTTCTTTTTTCATATAATCTTATTTAAGATATTCTTTATTAATTTTAAATTCATCTTTACTTAGGAATCTAGGATGAATATTTGAGTATCATCTCTAACTATTTGTGAATATATTGGAAAAGAAGGTTCTATTACTTGTTGGGGATTATGAGAGGTGAATGTTATATCATGATGATTAACAGTATATATTGGTATATTAATAATATTCTACTACATATAATATATATTTTATATTAATAACATATTATCAAATAAATTATAAATATTTATATTTAAGATTAAAATTTTATGTTATAAATTATAATATAAAATTATTTCATATATGATATATTATTATATATATAAGATTTTCATATATAATTATATGTATAAAATATTCTATATAATATTAAAAATTTAATTTATATATATTTTTTGACAGGTTCATTCCGGTCTGTCCGGTTTCCAAAAACACATAATCGAAATTAGATCAAATTCGACCGATATTTACAATATAAGAAACGGTTCGGATCGGACCAATCCAAAACCGAACAAAGCGGTTTTATCCAATCCGATCGAGACCCATTTTCAGCTTCACCCATAAATATGTAGCTCCCGGGATTTTGGCCTAACGCTATTGTGCTATGGTCCTCTTGTACGATAAAAAGCTAAAACGACGTCGGTTAACGACTCCACATACATACATAGAAACAGAGAAAAATTTCTCTATCATACTTTCCTCGAAATCTAGGGTTTTGCCCCAGAAACCTTAACTGCCCCCTTGAAGATTCTGAGGATCCGAACACCGCAACCCAACATCAGAGAGAAATGGGAGGGAAGTGCCCGCACAGACATGTGAAAAAGAGACGCTACTCTCACAAGACTGCTCGCCGCACCAAATTCCTCGTCAATGATATCCTTTTTTCTCCTCTCTCTTCCCCTTCAAAATTTTTCTGTCCTTTTCTCTTTTCTTATTCCGGAACCGTTGATTTCCTTTTCTATTTGAGTAGATTTCGCTCCTTGACTGAAATTAGACACGGGACGATATGGTTTATGATGAGCTGAAGAAGTCCGAAGAGGAAAAGAAGCCGTTGCCGGTTGATGAAGACTTGCCCGGAATGGGCCAGTATTATTGCATCCACTGCGAGTATGTCTTTTTTTTATTTGTTTTTTTATTTCTTTTATCATTAAAAAAAATTCTACCTGTTGTTCCTTGAGTTTTACAATCCTGTTCTTTCATTTGCAAAAGAAAAACGTTAATCTAGAAATTTTGTATTTTGTTAACGAAAAGTTAGTTTTCTTTGGCGTGGTTTGGTTTGCCATGTTTACTGGTTTTGTTCGTTTTCGAACGAACAAAGATCCATATTTTCTAATGAAACAATGAGAACATGTCACGGACTCGTTTGATGTTTTTCAGCGCCCCATTCTGTTAGTATGGGTTCTGGGTTTTCTTTATTCGTTCTATTGTTGAATTTTGTTAGTGTTCTGAAATGTTAGTTCTTGAATGCAGCCGATACTTTGCGAATGTATCTGTGAGAGATGAGCATTTCAAGACAAAACGTCACAGGAAGCGGTATGAAACTTCTGTACCCATATTTCCTTTGTATTTTTTGCACGAATGAAGACGTTTGTTATGGTTTCATTTGTATTTTCCTATGTTCAAGTGTTCCTGCTGGAGAATTTTTTTCTAACTCTTGCATTTTCTTAGCTCCAGCTTTTACTTTTTTAGGATTGTATTAAAGACTAAAGAGCTACTTTGTTGCCATACTTATAGCTTGTAGCCAAGGGCTTAGGTTGCTTTCTTCCCTGAGAAAGTAGTTTGTTCCGTCCAATTATATATTGATGCTAAGGGCTTAGCTTTCAGACTTGGTTTCTACATTCTTGTTCGGTGGCACAGTTCTTTGAATTGCTGAAGCTACTGATATTTTAATAATTGGGTGTGCTTCTTGGCCTCTTTTGTCCAAATGCAGCTGGATGTTGTAATTTAAGCCAATGCATGTTTTTTTTTTTTTTTTATCTTTTAACTATTTCAGGCCTATTAATCTTTGTTTTTGGTCATGTATTAACTCAAACCTTAAAGAGTCTTTTTCGTGAGGAAGATGCCTTCTGTTCAATGGGGGAAATGTTTTGTGATGTACTTTCATTTTCAGACTCACCCGATGTAGAAGTAAATCTTCCTCTGCTTTATAATGACTTAGACTGACTCTGTGTAGCTGTATATCCTATAATCACTGGAGTTGATATATCATCTCACATGGTTCTTGTTGATGCAGTGTTAAGCAGATGATGGGGCCTGCACCTCATACTCAGCTTGATGCTGACTTAGCATCTGGAATGGGTATGCCAGATAATGGTCCAAAGCTTATGTCAACATAGATTTGTATTTTTGATATAGCTGTTAGGTTATGAGTTTGAGTTCAAAACTTTTTATGTCGCAATAGTGGTCTTTTTTGTTACACTTGCCAGTATCAACATGAATGTAACGATAATCAATTTTCCTTCCAATTTTTCTTAATGCCATATTACATGTTATAGTTGCAGATTATGTAGTAGTTTATTTAAAATGATGCTTTGGGGATTTTTGCTGCTCTTGTTTCGTTACACAATAGCTGGAATCAATTGAGTACGGTATTTGCGCTGATTATATTCTCAATAACATCTCTGATCTGGTTTTGGGATTTTTGTTTTTTTGCCCCTTTTACTATGCCCCATATTTGTGATATTGATCATCATACTAGGTACATCATTAGATGATTGTTTTATGGTGTTCGGTCAGTTTGATATCTAAGAAACTGTAATACTATTTTATTCAAGTCGTATTTATGACTTGGGAATCATTAAAATGGTTGAAACTACAATCTGGCTCGTCTTAATTGTGCTATTTTTTTGTGACATAATAAGGAATGGTACCAAGACACTCGAGTGTATTTATATATGCGGCCAGTTGGTCTTGAAGGGAAAGTCCAATACCTCTCATATTTATGAGGGTGATGGGTGAGATCCTACATTACCCTAGCAGGTAAAGTTTTTGTGGGTTATACAGATATTAAGAGGCTCCAATCACAACATTGACTAGTCATTGTAAAGTGTAGACTTGTATATAGCTTAGGTGTCGTTATAGCAAATAAGCATTGACCTATATAATGCGTTGGGTTGGGAAATTAAAAAGGAAAAAAGAAAGGAAATGAATCGATGGTTTGTTTGGTGCTTCAAAATTCTGATATACACCTGTAGACTTTGAAAAACTATACTTCTCTGATCTTCTATCGGCCCAAGTTAAAGTCGTAAAAGTATCATCTTTTTCTTGAAATCTCTGACTAACTATTAAGTCAATTGCATCATCGATACAGAGAAAAAGGTTTTCATCTCTAGTAGAGACATTAATTAGTATACCAAAATGGTTGTAAACAGTAGTTGTATTTATCACTATCCTATAACAACAGGCTGATATCCGGCTTATATGGTTTATGTGATTCTTTATTGTTTGGGAGGGAGGAGTTTTTATTTTTTTTATAATGATTTCAATAGAACTCTAATTATACCATTGATTAATTCTTTTGGAGTATGGTCCAAATGTGGCTTGAGTTGTTCTTGGAACTTTAAAAATGATATAGAGCCTATCCTAACAAAAACCGTGGGACTTGAGTCATGTCACATATAATACTTCTGAAAGAAGAATCTGGTACCCCATACTAATTAATGAATGAAAATATGAAATTTGGATTGCGTCACCTATGATATTTAAGGGAGGAAAATATGACATCTCATATTGATTGATGAGTGTAGGTAAAGCTAATTATACCGGTGACTAATCATTTGGAAGTATCACCCAGATGTGACTTGTGCATTCCCTTGAAGGGTTACAAATAGTCAAGATACATTTCTTCAATTTCAGACCTAGTGCAAGGAAGTCCCTTAAGGGCCTCGCAAACACACTAATACTTGCAATCAAGTAAACGCTAGGAAAGGATACATTGAGATAGATGTTGAGATGAGTTGAGTTGAATTGTAAATAGTAGTATTTTTTGAGTTCCATTGAAATTGAATTGATTTTTTTAGGTTGATATCAGTGTCCTTTTATGTTGAAATGTATAAAGTAGGTTGAGATGAGTATACTTTTTTCTGAAAAATTGAAAAATTAGTGTATCTCATCAATGATTAGTTTGAGATGAGTTGAGTTGGATCCAACAACCAAACACAGTCTAAGCTCCACAACAGAAATCAACTAGATTCGAAAGAGATGAGTTTATATCATTTGACTCTTGAAAACTTGAATATACTACAAAACCGAGTCACACAGATATGATCTTAATTTATAATCTGTTGGCGAGTTTGTAATATATGTGTGTCAATATCATTCTCTATATCTTCGATCGAACTTTGTCTATGAGCACCCTCCTCAAAATCTTCCCCGAAGCTGACTTTGGGACACTTTTTACAAAAGTTACCGCCCGTAATCTTTTAAATGGTGCGACCTGAGGAAGCCAAAGAAACTGATCAAATTTTGAGTAAATATATGCCTGAGCATCTTCATGAGCTGTTAATATTGTGCATGCATATATGCATAGGTGACAAAGATTTATCACCTTGTAAAGTGAAAACACAACTGTACAGAGTTCATAATAAAAGCCAAATATCGCATATACGTTCTTGGGACATTTAACTTTGGTCATCTGGACAAAATGGCTGGCCAGAAGCATCTACATTCTAAATCAACAGAATATTTCTCTTTTTTAAGGAGTGCTGGAATGGTGTTGAGCATCTCACAAATAATGACCCAACAAGAGGAATGTTTATTTTAGTTAGCCATTAATGAGATAAGCAATTTCTGACTGGATTTTCCTGGAGTCCTATTCTGCCATTACTGAAATTGATATATTCCCAAACGTTACTGACTTTTTTACTTGATGAAATCAACCAAACAACAAAGCAGTCGTTTTTTCTTCAGTTTTCCTGATTTATTCTTTATAGTGAGATGCTTTTCAGACTCCCTTACCTGCTTTCCGATAAATTCCTGAACATCTTCTTCTTTCAACAAGCTGTTTGGAGAGCGGACAACATATGCAATTGGGACTTCACCAGATTTAGGGTCTGGAAATCTACAAGTTGAAATTCACATTCAAATCTCATGCAATTAAATGGATCTGTATAAATGCTAACAAAGCATGGAAAAAGTACGAAACACGTTTCTATTCTCCTACTTACGGGATCACAGTGGCATCTGATATTTCAGGGTGAGAAATTAGCAAGCCTTCAATCTCTGCCGGTGACACCTAACAAACAGTCATATACATATATAAAACTGTTTTCTTAGGGAGGTCAAATCGTGTTAACGCGTCGTGTTCATGTTGTATCAAAGTATATATATTATACTATATAGGTCAACCTTAACTAGACCCGTTAAGTTTATCGTGTCAAAATCTCAAACTCTAACATGACCTATTAACGTAACAAATCGTGTCATATCAACCTGTTTTGACCCATTAGAAAATATTAAAAAATAGCTTAATATGACACAATACAACCCGTTTCAAACTGTTTATGTAAATGGGTTGAATATGCCCAAAATTAATCGATTTGATCTGATTAAATTTAGCATAATTTTATATAAATGTTAAAATTATAATATCTATAAAAATTATGAAACTAACTACAAGTCTAAAATTACAATCCAAACAATAAAATATCGAAATTAAAATTATAACAATTTCATTTTTAGGTATAAGGGTATAATTGTAACTTTAACTTTCTTAACGTGTCATAACGAGTTGACCCGTTATCAACCCGTTAAGTAATTGTGTCTTAATGAGTCAACCCGTTTTAATTCGAACACGTTAAGACTAAACCTTAACCAGTTATTATCGTGCCGTGTTCGTGTTGGGTTAACGAGTCATGTAACATATTGTCACCCCTAATTTTTTTACCACAATTAAAATTTAATAGGATTAAGTGTGCCATTTAACTTAACAACCAAAGGGTATCCAAACTAATCAAATGATTGCTGACATTGAGAAAAATTATTAGTAGTGTAACTTTATAGCCCTCAGTGGCCCCTCGGGTTGCTTTTTCTTTTCTTTCTTTCTTTTCTTGACAAAAGAGAAGAATTGACAGCAAGATCGGTGCTAATGCTGCAAATCAACTAATCTTGATCAGGCACTACTTAAAATACGTGGCCAGATCAGGAGCCACAATGACTAAGTTAATAAGCATATTTAATATATATATATATATATATATATATATTTGTTGTCGGGAAACCTCTCTAAGGCAGGACTCTTACGACCCACCATTGCAGAGTATACTCTAGTTCTGTGCACCGTACACTCGAAAGTTTACTTAATACAGAACTAGTTAAATCGCTGACTTTTCACCAAGAGGTGTGGCCCCAAAAAATTGTTTGCACCTCTGAAGTGTTGAATCTTAGACCTTAAGAGAAGCGACCTCACTTGGGCTAATCCCTTGGGGTTATAAGCATATTTAATATAATATAAATGATTAAATTACCTGAAAAGCATCACACTTAATGAGCTCTTTAATTCGATCTACCACAAATAATTGTCCCTCTTCATTAAAATATCCAATATCTCCAGTGTGTAACCATCCTTGCCCATCTATAGTTTGTTTTGTGGCTTCCGGATTGTTGAAATAACCTGAAAGGATTTCCTTATATTGCATGAGCCATACTAACGTGCAAGACAAAGAATACTAAAGCAAAGAATTTTACTATTTATCAACCCTACACACCACGCACCACTTTTTTAAAGTTTTTAAAATCTTTTTAAAAAATTATGTGTGGTGTGTAGAGACTAGAGGTGATGGATATAATTTTTCTTTGAGTAGAGTAATGTGTTTAATGCTGTCCTATCTTGAAACTCTATCATGAGTTGGCTTTACCATTTTAACACTAGAAAAGGTGCCTAAATCAGTGGCATAACAGTCAGCTAGATGTTGCTTCCTTGGGGAAGAAAAAATAGAGATGTAAGGAATCTTAGATTAGAAATGAGGATATACTCCGTCAGAAGTGATAAACCATATCAAAATTAGTTAACCAAAACTTAACCTTTCATCATATTAGGTCCTCGAACCCATATTTCACCCAATTGATTCGGTGGAAGAGGCTTTAAAGTATCAGTGCTAATTATTTGGGATTCAACTCCCGGAGCAAGTGTTCCCGTTGAACCAGAAAGGCTGGATTCTTCCCTTGGATTTTCCAATGAAATGAGTCCGCATGCTTCTGTCATACCATATCCCTGCCAGAATAGGACATGATGCAATTCAAATCTAGATTAAGCTTTCTTGCTACAAACTATTACAAAAAATAAAAATAAAAATTGAAGAGGACATAATTTAGAACTCTACCAAAGACAGACAACCTCAAAACAAGGCTGTGAAAAGTATGAAACAATTGCTGCGAAATGTATGCAAACACTGACAAAGATTTACATCAATTAAAACTAACACAACTTCGTTCTCTAAAAATCATATGAAAATGATATCAAATTTAAGTTCTTGACTTGATAATATCTAGATCCTTATATCAAAGTTACCTGAGTAATTGCAGCGGGAGAGAGATTTTTCGCGCACTCCTCCATAACATCTATTCCCAGAGGAGCAGCACCTGACCCAATCCGCTTCAATGATGACAAATCGAACTTCTTCAGCACAGCATTCCGCTTTGCCAGTAAAATCATCACCGGTGGAACAACGGACAGATAAGTCACCCTATACTTCTCCACCACCCCCAACATCTTCTCAAAGTCAAACTTTCCCATCGAAACCACTGTGTTCCCTCTCCGAAGCTGTGCATAAGTGATAGGCACGAGGCCGTACGCATGAAACATCGGCAGAAAACACAGATACACGTTCTTTGGGTCGCCGTATCGGTCCTCATCGGCCGTCTTCATTAGCGACGTTGCGATGAAGTTCTGATGCGTTAGAATCACTCCCTTGCTTGTCCCGGTCGTGCCGGATGAATACAGAAGGGCTGCTATATCGCTCTGCGTGACATTTGTAGCCGGAAAATCACAAGCTCGAATAGATTTTATCAACTCAGAGTAATACCAAATTTTTGAAGTAGTCATATTCGTAATGCTAGTGGAATTCGAGGAAGGTATGATTATCGATGGCAAATTGAATTTTTCGATTTTGTGCCATAGTTCAGGAACGGTGATGATGAGCTTGGGGTTACAATCTGTGACTTGCTTTGAGAGTTCCGCAACAGTGTAAGAAGGATTACAGGTTGAAGCGATAGCACCGAGAGCGACTATCGCGAGGAAGCAAACGGGGAATTCAATTGAGTTGGGGGCGACGACGAGGACGACGTCATTTTTGCGGATGTTGAGCCGGAGCAAAGCATGGGCGAGCTTGGAGACATGGAATTTGAGCTGGTGGAATGTGATTGACTTACCATTATCAGCGTCGATGAGAGCGAGACTGTGTGGGAAAGAGGAGTTGTTTTGGAAGAGGAAGGAGGTGAGGGAGAGGTTGGGATTGGTGGGAAACTCGATGGGCGGTCGTGGAGATGAGTAGGTTTGGGTCTTTGGATCGTAGGATGTTTTCATGGTTGTTTGTTTGAGTGAGAAAGAGTGGGAAATGTCGGGCGTTTGTTTCTCGAGAAAGTTTGGATTTAAAGTAGAAAAATACTCGAGGCCACGAAGAAACGAAAAAGGTTGACGCAGGCAGTCTCTAGATAAGGCGAAATGTTTTATGCCGCGTTTGATTCATTTTATTTTTTTTAATTGTTATAATATTTTTAAAATTTTATATAAAATATAATAAATAATTGAATTATTTTAAATTTTAATTTAATAATAATATTATATTTTTTATTTAAAACCATCTCATATTACCGTCTCTGAATTTAAGAGTTGATCTGAATTAAGAGTTAAGATGATTTTAAATAAAAAATAAATAAATTAAATAAATTTTTTTAATATTATTATTATTTTAAAATTTAAAATAATTTAATTAAATTTTAAAAAAATTAAATTATTTATAAAAATTTAAAAATTTATAATAATAAAATAAAATAAGATCCGATCATTCACGTCGCTATCTTTCTGAAAACTATAATGGATGCTTGAAGTTAGTAAATGGATCGACATCGCGTCACTTTCTCTTCAACAGTAATACATTATGGGCTGCTCTCTGTGCTCATATAAAAGTAAAGCAGCATCCACCGTTCTGTACGTGCAATAGTTTCACATGTCTGTGGGGGCACAATGAGCAGTACGTACTGCATTATTTATTGAAGGAAAATGATAGGGATCCGGGGACCCCGTTCATTTATTCGGTTCCAATTTTTTATTTATTTTTATTTTTTTTAATATAATGATTAAGAAAATATTATTTAATATTATTGTAAATTTTTTCATTTTTTAAAACTTATTTAAAAGTGTTAAAAAAATAATTTAAAAAAAAAATATTTAAAAGTGTTTTTTGTTCATTATCATTTTTTAAGACATTTAAATATTTACAAAAAAAAAATAAAATTCTCAATATTATTAAACAATATTTTCTTAATCATTAAGTTAAAAAAAAAAATAGACAAAAAAATAAAGGAACGGGATGCATGCTTGAATGGGATCCCCCAACGGGATCCTTAGCATTGCCCTTTATTGAATACAAAGCATAATTTTTTTTTGTTTTTAAATTTATGAAAAGAGCGTACTAATTAAATATAAAAATTCTATGTGTAGTTACTTTTGTGGACTCCTTTGTGCACTTCAGTGATATGATTGGTTGTATATTAAAAAAAAATTAATCCAGCCAATTATATCAGTAGAGTGTGCAAGGAATACGCAAAAATAACTGTATGTAGTATTACTCGATTGAATAAAAGTCATTGGATTAAAAAAAAAATTTAACGGTCAAGATGTATTATTATTATTATTATTATTATTATTTTATGCTAAACAAAGTAGTCAATCTTATTAAACCGAAATATGGCATTCAACCAGTACAAGAGGTTTAATACAATCATCAACAAAATCAATGTCTAGCTGTCCGTGATCTAAAGTCATTGTTGTTTTTGCTAGTTGATGGACATCACCATTCACTTCTTGTTTAACATGTTGTGTTTTCCACTTTATATTGCTCAAAAGATTGATGATGTTTGAAATAATGCACTGAAGTTTCCCAATAGGAGAATCGCACCTCTTAATTGCTTGAACAACTTGACTTGAGTCACCCTCAAAGATTATGGAATTGAGACCCAATTCGTGACAAAATAAAATAGTAGCGAGTAAGCCTCTTGCTTTTGCAATCACAAGATCACTACAAAAAAACATTGATTGCATCAAACTTACTAACATAGAACCAGCACCATCTCTTATCACTACACCAATACCAACCTTGTTAAAACTAGTCCTTATTACCATATCCCAATTTACTTTAACCCAAGTTGATGGAGGTGTTTCCCATTGTGTTGCAATATGAGGGTTATGACTTCTTGATCCTATAGTCTTTGGTCTTGCACTGCAATAATCCTCAACAGCTTTAACTACATTTCCATAGAGCACATAGGGAGATTGAAAAGGGCCATCATGAATTAAGGTGTTTCTTCTAAACCAGATGAGTCGAGCTAGGGTGGCAAATGACACCAGATCATGACTTGACAATCTATCAAGCATCTGCTAAAAAAGACATAAGAAACTAGGTGCTGGGAAGTTTGCCTTTTGAATATTCTTGGAACACAGTAGCCATACATCCTTAGCAGATGGACATGTCCATAGAATATGAGCAGGTGTTTCATCTTCAAGCATGCATATTGGACAACTAGAATTAGTAATCACCTTCCTTTTACATAAATTAACTCGTGTGGGCAATGAATCTATGTAGGCACTCCAAAGAAACTGTTTAACAACATTGGTTGTTTGTAAGGACCAAAGTCTTTTTCATAAAATCCCCTGTGCTTCATTAGTTGAAGATTCACCATTAACCCTAGATTGAAGTTGTTTATTCAAGTGGTAAGCACTTCTCACTAAGAAATGCCCATAAACAATTCCCCTCCATATCAGTTTATCAACATTAGGCAATATACTAATCTCCTTGACATCTTCCTCTTGAAAAATTGCTTGGAGTAGATCTATATTCCACCACCTCGTGTGAACATTAATAAGATTAGCTACCACTGCATTTTCATGAAGCAAAGACATAAGTGATTGAATCTTGCATAAAGAGGCTCTATTTAACTATTTATCCTTCCAAATTTTGATCTAGTTACCATCACCCATGTGACGCCCCCAAATCCCCACGCATGGACACGGAAAAATCGAGACGTCCGGACGATGACAACACGGGTCACCATCCTTTCGACGAGTGCCAAGTGTGTGCAAGCGACAAATGTGCACGAAGAAATACGCAGCGGATAACAAAGACATATAACTACGTACCAGAATTTTTTTTCTTAAATAAAATACAAAGCGGTTCAAATCATACATAATAAAATATTACAAGTTACAAATATTGTTTCAAAGCCAAAACCAAAACTTAAACTTCAACTCAGAACTCCGGCGGAGCCGCATCCTCGGGCTCAGCCTCCTCCTCCTCCTCGAACTCTGCACCAAAATCTACGGTACCAAAAATGGTGCCGCAGGTAAGTAAAATCCAAAAGCCACTAGATAAAAACATATAGAACTCAAACAATATGCATGAATAAAATGCTAATGCACAACACCCATAAAACATATTTTTCCACACACGCCAAAAATCCCATTTGGCCCAAAAGCATTTCCCTTACTCATATCCTCGCCATTATCCCATATAATGGCCCAAAAACCAGTCTCGCCATTTTCCTAGAAAATGGCCCATTAACCAAAACATCAAAGCACTGTAGGCGGGAATCGCAGGCGGGACTCTACCACCATCCCTGCTTACCACCATCTCTACTCGTCGTGCACCGTAGGCGGGAATCGCAAGCGGGACTATACCACCATCCCTGCTTACCACCATCCCAACTCATCACCGTAGGCGGGAATCACAAGCGAGACTATACCACCATCCCTGCTTACCACCATCCCTACTCATCACCGTAGGTGGGAATCACAAGCGGGACTATACCACCATTCCTGCTTACCACCATCCCTACTCATCATACACCGTAGGCGGGAATCACAGGCGGGACTCTACCACCATCCCTGCTTACCACCATCCCTACTCGTCGTGCACCGTAGGTGGGAATCGCAGGCGGGACTATACCACCATCCCTGCTTACCACCATCCCTACTCACGCTCCTAACTCAAACCAAACGTTCACATATATCATAAATTATTTCTCACTCACAAACCCAGTTTTCATTCACAAACAAATTACATGCATGCAACTACACGAAAACCGGGTTTTCCCCTTTTTAAACATGAAAACGTGCACAATACAGCATGCAAATATCAAGGCATACATATCTCAAAAAAATAACCACATCAACCAAATCAACTCCATCCTCAATCCATCCGACCCCCGAACTCCTCGGACTCAGTCCGGAATCAGCAAATCAACCAAATAAATTATTGTAAGAGCAAAATATAATTAAATCTAAAAGTAGAGTTTGGAAAATACTTACAATGCTATATATGATTTTTAGAAGGTTCGGTGCGCTGCAAACGACGAGCGGAAAGCAACGTAACAGTGCAAATGCACTGTAGCCGTGGGTCGTAAAATACCCACTTTTGAACGGGAACAACCCAAGACCCCAAATTGATAGGAAATGGTCTAGGGATGTTTATGAAGCTAGTGGAAGTGAGTTTTGGCCGTGGGTGGCGGCGAAAACGCCGGTAGAAGCGAAAAACGAGCAAATCGGAGTTGAGCTCGTGGGAGCTGCTCCGGTGGCCGATCTAGGCCGGAAATGGGTGGGTTAGGTCGGCAAGAGGTAGGGGAGGAAGTGGTGAAAAGATGGTGGCCGGAGGTGGTGCGACGGCGCCGGAAACGGTGACAAACCGTGCGGCTTAGATGCGCTTTTCCGGCCAAACGGCCGGCCGGTTGGGGGAGATCTTCGGAGGGGTGGTGCACCGGAGGGAGGGGAAGTTTTATGGGTGGGTGGTGGAGGCCACGCCGCTGGCAAGTGGCGGTTCTGGGCGGAGGAAGAAAAATGGTAACAGGGGAAAAACTGGGTTGGTGCCGCGACTTTGAGCGGCTCGTGGCGGCTAACGGTGGCTCCGATGGTCCTGAAAATTGGAGGGGTTGTAGTCTGCCGTGAGAGGAAGAGAATGGCGGGGGTGGTGTATGACACCTCCACCGGATGGCGGAGATATGGCTGGCCAAAGGTGGCTGCGTGGAAAGGAAAAACAGAGGAGAAAACTAGGCTGGGGCAGCAACTTTAGGCCGTGCGTGGCGGCTAACGGTGGGTCCGATGACTCTGAAAATTGGAGGGGTTGTAGTCTGGTGGGAGGGGAAGAGAATGGCGGGGGTGGTGTACGACACCTCCACCAGACGGCAGAGATATGGCCGGCCAAAGGTGGCTGCGCGGTAAGGAGAAAAGGGAGAGGAGCGCGCGGGGAGAGAGAGAAAACGGGAAGAAAGAAGAAGAAAGAGGAAGAAAAGGAAAGAAAAGGAGAAAAGGGAAAAGGAAAAGGGAAAAAGAAAAAGAGAAGAGAAAAGAAATGAGGTCAAATCCTCACTTTCGGGATCCAAAAACTGCTTCGCCGAAAACGATATAAAAACATAAAACGACTAAAATAAATTAAACACCACATCAAATAAATAAATAAACACCATTTAAAATATTTTAAACACAACGTCAAGCTAAAATATAATAAATAACTAGTAAAAACCAACTATTAAATTTTAAAACAAAAAAACGAGCTAAAATAAATTGAACAGCAATTTTAAACTCAACAGCAAATAAAATCCAATTAAAATCCGATAATTTAAAATAAAAGAACTATTATTTTAATTAAATTAAAATATTCCTTCAGTGAAAATACACGTAAAAGCGGGTCATCACAACCCACTCTCCATATGAGGCCTTCCTCAACCAAAGGAATAGATTGAAAAATATTTCTCTACAAGTATGAAGGCCTTTGACCTAGACCAGTCTGTGAAAGGGATATGTGTGGAAAATATATAGCTTTGAGTATATTAGTAGACAATGAATCAGGAAACATTCTCAACCTTCAAGCCTGTTTTGCTAAAAGTGCTAAATTAAAGTTGTAAAGGTCTCTAAATAACCCCTAGATGATTTTCCTGCACTTAAGGATTTCCAAATTTTTCAATGAATCTTGGACTGGTTTTCCTGATAACTTCACCAGAATTTTACACAACAAAAATGTAGTTTATAGCATAGTATTTTTGTGAGTAAGAAAACACTCATGCTATAGGTAGGCAATGCCTACAAAACTACCTTAATAAGAATCTCCTTTCCAACTTTAGAGAGAAACTTATTTTTCCAGTTGCCCAGCCACTTAATCACCCTTTCTACCATATCATTAAAAGCCCTAGTTTAGAAGCCTGCAAACCTGCCACCTCCATGATGTATCTCTTTCTTGCTACCATTGTGTTTATGCTAAAAATTAGTGAAGTTTTGTCTTTGTTAAGCTTCTGACCAAATGCAACTTCATAGACATTGAGAATGTGATTCAAGTGGACCCATTCCTGCATGTTAGCTTAACAAAATAAAATAATATCATCAACAAAAAAAACCTATGATTTAATCTAATGTGGCCTTGAGCAATTGGTACACCAATCAAGCCTCTTTGTTGTTCTGCAGCATACAATTGAGAACTCAAGGATTCAGTATAGAGCATAAAAAGATAAGGGGATAAAGGACAACCTTGCCTCAGACCCTTTTGAGGTTTGAAACAATGTTGGGGAGTATCATTCACCAAAATAGAAAAGGAGGATGTAGAAATATAGGACATAATCAACTCAACCCATTTGGTATTTAACCCCAGTTTCAACAAACAAGCTTGTATGAAATCCCATTACACCCTGTCATATGCCTTACTCATGTCCAATTTTAAAGCTATAAATCATTTTTGCTCACGGAGTTGTGTATTCATAGTATGGAGAATTTCATAGGCAGCTAAGATATTATCAGTGATTTGTCTACCAAGCACAAAAGCACACTGGTTTGGTGAAATGAGAGATGGCATAATAGACTTTAGTCTGCTTGTAAACATCTTTGTAATGATTTTATAGGGTACATTGCATAAGCTTATGGGATGATATTCAAAAACACTTTATGAATTTTTGGACTTAGGAATTAGAACTAGGTAGATGTAGTTGATAGTTTCAATATTTGCATGCAAGTTGAGAAATGAAAGAACATCATGAAAAACCTCATTACCCACCACATCCCAATTATATTGATACAAACATGCACTATATCCATCTGGTCCAAGGTCTTTATATGGTCCCATTTGAAAAACTGCATCCTTGATATCTACTTCTGTAAAGGCCTGAAGTAAAGCTTCATTTATGGCAATGAGAACTTTAGGTGTGAGATCTTTAAGACAAATATCAATTTGAGAAGGATGAGAAGAAGTGAATAAATTCTAATAGAAATGAGTAAAAGCAAGGCCAATCTCAGCTGCAGTATTGCACTGAACTCCATCCTCATCTTCCACTTGTAGAATTCCGTTCCTTTTTTGTCTTTGACTAGCATTCAAATAAAAAAATTTGGTGTTTCTATCTGCATTCTATAACCAGTGTACCCTTTGTTTCCATTTCAAGTGCAAACTCTCTTGAAAAATGGAAATGTCTTTTTCCAAGTTGCTAACTTCTGATACTGAGGATGCTGAAAGATTATTCTGAATCCTTTCAAGTTGGCAAATCTTCTCCCTGAGATGCTTACCAGAAACTGGATCTTTTGAGTTAGCCCATCTTCTAATGGATTTCATGCAACAAGCAAGCTTACTAAATAGAGAAAACAGATTATCAGAGACTCCACCAGACTGCAACCAAGCATTTTTAATAGCTTCACCATAATCCTCATAAGAATCCCATCTGGCTTCAAATCTACTTGGCCTCTTCATTGAACAAGAGGAGCTATGTCTAGTTGTTAAGGTCATTAAAAGGGGATAATGATCAAAAGTAACTGAAGACAATAACCTAATATCGACCATGCCAAATTCCTCACATCAGGCAGAAAATGTCACTGCCCTATCGAGTTTTTCCTTTGTAAAGGAATGATATATTCTATTATTAGACCATGTGAACTTCCCTTTTGAAAATCTCAAATTATGAAGTTGACAATTATCCAATACATCCTTAAAAAGAAAAATATGTTTCTCGCTCCTTGTTGCACCACCCTCTTTGTCACTATAAAATAAGCTCTCATTGAAGTCACAAAAGACAATGCCACAAGTTAGGGGTTTTTTTTCCCCCTCAAGAAGAGTCGGGATTACACATCCAATAGTAACCCCCTTCCCATTTTTATTATAAAACCCTCACATATGGCGGAAGAATACCCAAAAATAACAAACATCCTGAGCTCCTAAGCCTCAGGCATAAAATCCCAACAAACCGAAAACATTTCCTAAGAAAAGGAATACCAAGTTTATCCATGCGTATGATACCCCGAATAAGCCCGTGCATGGAAGAATCATCATAAAAATCTAAAATGACCCATCGTGTCCCTTGCTTAGCCAGAAAATCCGCTGCCATGTTCGCTTATCTAAAAATGTGCCGAAACCGAACATTAAGCTCCCCAACCATAATTGTAATTTTCTCCCAAAAATTTCAAAGAAACCAATACTTACACACTCTCGACACTAACCATCCAACTATGACCATTGAGTTTGACTCTACCAAAACATCTCTCAACCCCAGTTGTCTGCACAGCCGAAGCCCATCTAGGAGAGCTCTACACTCCGCAATGGTATTAGTAGTAGGAAAAATCTAGTTGCAAGCACAACTGTGCACTAATATGTGCACAAATCTAAAGTGGTTGGTCAAAAAGTAGATTTTTATTGAAAGTAGTGCTAATTTAAATTTTGAATATGAAGGAATCAATATTGGTATCAGATTAGTACGCAAATTTTTCTTATACGTAGCAAAACTCTTAGTAGCATGACCATAATAGTGAACAAAACCCGCCACTACTCCACCTCGATCATCACGAATAATCCCTCCCCCACCTGAAATACCTGGGTTGCCGCAAGAACCTCCATCAACATTCAACTTTACCCATCCTCGCTCCAATGGCCGTCATGCAATTAATTTAACTTTCCCTGTGACAATCGGAATAATTGAACAACCTAGCTCCTCCAAAATCACCCGATCCAATGGTCCTTGGCATCGAAAATGTTTTATCTTGCTTAACGTATCAGCAATTAAAATTTTAATAGATCGAATAATAGCATTTGAATTAAAGTTCATACCTTCCATTCTAGCTGCACATCGAGCTCTCCATAGAGCCCAAGAGATAGCAATAGGGAGAGCTCCCCGAAGCCAGCCAACTTGCGTAGACAGGGAAGCTTGCTACCACCAAAGCTCATCATGCCCTCCCAGTTTCGAATATGTGGAACTCTCATTTTACAAGAAGTCGCAAAAAATTGCCATATTTTTTTAGCGCCAACTCCCCCACATAAAATGTGATTGAATGTCTCCATTTTTTACTGTTCACAACATTCATACTTAGAAACAATCTGTATGTCTAGCTGCTGAATGATGCCATCTACTGGAATAGCCTTCTTCTTAGCTCGCCAAACAAAGAAAGACATCTTCTTTGGAACCCATATTTTCCACAACCATTTTTTTCCATGCACAACTCTCACCTTGTTTTCGCACCATATGCCAAGTGGACTTGGTGTTGAATTTTCCGTTAACTGTGGGTTGCCATACGCATACATGCCTCCCTAGTTTCAGCTTAATATCCGCATCATGAACTTTGACTAGATATTCCTCTGGAACGAGTTCCTGCAATACATGATCAATTACCCCTGCATCCAGAAACACTTCTGCCACCTGTAAGTCAAGACTCCCCACAACAGGTAAATGAGAAATAAGAGGACCCTCTCCTAACCAGTTATCTTGCCAAAAATTAACATGGCCTGCCCATATAATCTACCCGAGAATTCTATAACACGTGGGGCACGAGATCCAAAATCCCTTTCCAAAACCGAGACCCAATCCTACATCACCTCACAGAAAATATATGAGAATTATCAATATATTTGGAAGCAAAAAAATTGGACCACATCAACTTTTCATTGATAATCTTCCACGCAAATTTCATAAGTAGAGAAGCTTGCACCTCGAGCAAATCCTGAATACCCAACCCACCCTCATCCACAGGCATACAAATTTTGCACCAAGATATCCATTTCCTTTTTTTATTCTCCAACGCCGAACCCCATAAAAAATTCGAGAAAATTATCTTATTCTCGGATAACACCCCTTTTGGTAAATTCAAGACAGAAAGCATATGTATAGGCATGCTATTCAAAACATGCTTGAATAGAACAATTTTACCTCCAAAAGAAAGCAACTTACTCTTCCACCCTGCCAATTTCTTTTGGATTTTCAGCAAAAGAGGATCAAATACTCGGATAGTCACGCCACCCACAATCAAAGGTACTCCCAAATATGTACAAGGCCAACTACCTTCCACAAAACTCAAAATTTCCTTCAAATCATTTTTATGGCCATCCAATATAGAGGAAGAAAAAAGCATTGAAGTTTTACTTGGATTAATCAACTGACCAGACATTAATTCATACCTATGCAATAACTCCATAAGAGTATGAATAGACGACTTACACCCATTAGCAAAAATCAAAATATCACCCGCATATAACAAATGTGAAATCAAGGTACCTCCACCCGGATGAAACGGCTTTATTCGACCCAAACCAAACTCTTTATGAAGCATTCGAGAGAGAATCTCCTCCAATAAAATAAATAAGGAGAAAGAGAATCACCTTGGCAAAGGCCACGCGACGGCTTCAAAAAACCTTTGGCACACCCATTCAACAAAATTGAGTAGTAAGGGGAGGAAATAGCATTAAAAACAAGAGTGTGCTACTTCTCTGAAAATCCCAACCTACGTATAATCTCCAGAAGAAAATTCCAGTTGACTCAATCATAAACTTTGGTCATATCAATTTTCAACAAAACATTACCCCTTCTCGCCTTCCTATTGATGCCTTGAACCAGTTCTTGTGCAAACGAGATATTCTCGAAAATACTTCTACCTGGAATAAATGTCGCCTGCTCAGGAGAGATAATTTTATCTAGGATCGGCGCCAACCGAAAAACCATTATTTTCGACATAATTTTATAGACAACAAAACAAAGATTGATTGGTCAAAACTAACCAAAACCCATCAACTCATTAACTTTCAAGATCAGAGCCAAATTCGTAGCCCCAAATAAAGTTGTAAAAGATTGTCCTACAAAAAATTCTTTAGCCATTTCCAACAAATCATCTTTAACAATATCCCAAGCAAGCATGAAAAAACTAGTCATAAAGTAGTCTGAACCCGGGCTACTATCCCCCAGGATAGACTGAAGAGCTTGCTTGAGTTCCTATGAGTTCGGTTCCACACATAAAGTCTCGTTCTCATCGCTAGACAAAATTGGCAATAACAACTCCAAATCCTCCATGTAACTTTCAACTAGCGTACTTGTAAGTAACGACTGAAAGAACGTAACAGGACAATCGTGAATCTCTTTCGCTAAAGCCAACGTGCTACCATCTTCCATATGCATTTTCTCTACATTTTTACTTCTTTTTTTGAGCCGTATGGTAGCATGGAAAAACCTAGAGTTCTCATCCTCTTCGGCAAGCCATTTGACAGGCCAAGACCTTCTCTCTGTGGACCCATTGCAGGTGCTCTTGTTTATACTTTAACAACCCAGCTTCAATTTGAACAGCATAAACACGTGACAACGAGACTTCCAACCTAGTGATTTGTTCTTCCAATTTTTTAAGTTCAATTTCCACTCTACCAAAAACCTCTCAGTTCCACGTTCGGAGCACATGTTTCAACTTCTTCAATTTTTTACTTATCCTCACCATGGCACAACCTCCAATTTGCTCATCCCACACAGTCTGCACTAAAGGTAAAAAGTCCGCATGAGATCCCCACATATGGAGGAATTTGAATGGGTGAATAGCAGGAACTCTGTCTCAATTGGGCTGAACCAACATTGGTGCATGATCTGAAGAATGTTATAGCCTTCTACTCGTTTTTTAGTAACAAGATGGCCATAAAAGCATGTGAGCATCTGTGGAGGTTTTGGAAGAATGCTGTCAACCCAACAATTAATACGCCTTTGGGAATAACTGTGAATTTCTACTACACAATCAGCCTTTCATAATAAAGCTAACCCACCACCATGACCCAATCTCTCAATAATAAACATTTTGGGAAAACCAAACAAATTCTTTAAATGTTCCATCCTATTTTTATGTAACTTAGTTTCCATAAGAAATAAGATATTTGGCTTTTTGTCCTTAAGCATAAGGTTAAGGTCATGAACTATCTGTGGGTTGCTAAGCCCTCTGCAGTTCTAAATTAAAAGCCTTATTTCTCTTGGCAAGCCTGGGAACCAGCCTCTACCAATATTTTCATATTTTTTAGCTTCCTTTTAAATATCATTTTGTCCTCATTACTACGATTCCCAATAGGCAGAAACTTCCTTTCTAGTTGCCAAGTTAGCAACAGAAGGAACAATGACTTTAGTATTAACATTTCTAACCTTGTGCTTCAGTTAATTCAGTGAAGGAGATGGCACAGAGAAATCCTTATGTTCTGAGACTTCCACCAATTTAGTACCAACCCCATCATCAGGAAGGGGGACTTCTACAGGGGATATTGCATCAACAGAAGAATAAGGAAGATCATATTGCAGAGTAGGACCAGTCTTGGAAGAGATGATAGTTGTAGTAGTTGAAGAAGTTATGATTTTAGATGGGTAGCCAATCACCATTTCTTTCATATCCTTTTGAGAATGCCACATGTTATTCACACCCCCAATTGTCACATAACTATCATTACAGTTACCAGAAGGACAAGAAGGAGATAACTAATTTGTTGCATTAGAGGATGAAGATTTTTTTGAAGATCCAACAATGAAGTTCCCCACCCTTCCTCTTGTAGCAATAGATGTAGCACTCATCCAAGTGCCATATTGCAACCTCTCATACTTCAAAGGCACAAAGACATGATGATCTTTCAGTGATAACATAGTACCTCTTGCAAGAGGTTTTGAAAGATCAATCTCAACAAGAATTCGCATGTGTTTTCCCCAACTAGTTCCATTTTCATCAACCTCCACATGGATAATATTCCCAATCATTCCACCAATTCTAGAGGCCACATTATAATTCATGCACCCAAGAGGCAAATGATGTAGTTGCACCCAAAAATAAGTGTGAGTGAAGGCTAACTCATTGGGGGGAGTAAGTCCATAAAAGTTTTTTAGACAAATCAGATTTTGATCAAACAGTCATGGTTGACCATCCCATACTCTCTGCAGATCATGCTCAAAACAAAATTTTAAGAGAAACAGATTCATTACCACTTCAACAATGCGTATAACTGCACCAACTTTCCATACTTTGAGCATAGTTATCTAAAAGGCCTCACGGTTGATTTTCCTTTCAATCACAATTTGCCCCACAAGACATAATTGGCCTTTTGTTAAAGTGTGTTCAACATTATCATCCAACACTACAACACCCTCCTTTTCAATGTTTGTAAGACTAAGTTTATTCCATTGCATAGTAAAGTCCTCAACCATGGTATCAACAAATACATACAGAAAATTGATGGTAATTAGAACAAAACACTCCACTGTCCACTCAAGAGTGAAGGCATAAACTTCCTCCTCAAGAAACTGCAGAAAGAAACTTGAGAGAAAACTCCCTAGATGCAATTGCTTCCTGAATCGCTAGACCTCTAGAATTGCTGCTCATACAACATTTGGGCTCGGTTATTTTTGTATTATTATTATTATATCAGTTTTTTATTTGATTAAAGTAAATTTTAATTTAGGTAAGTCATGCTGAAATATTTCATAAATAATAAAAAAGATTTAAAATAATATATGTCAAGATATTTTTAGACCTGATGGTATAAAGCCTGATCTTTAAACAAGAGAACTAAATAATTGGAAACTCCCACTTCTATATATATATATATATATATAACTTAAAACCTGTAATCATTCATTCAATTGCATGACCAGTTTGGGTTAATATTTACCATTACTACAAGGAATATGGTCATCTGCATCGCTTGTTTTGGTTGCAAAAACAAGAAAAAATCAATGCAAATATTTTTTAGCGTCGGTTTTTTATTGTCGCCAGTTGGATGTAATTATTTGGTTATTTCTAAGTTTCAGCATCCATTTGACTGAATTGTCGCTAATTCCTTGCCTTTTGCGTCGATTTTTATCTATTGCAAATAACCCAAAACTGGTTGGGATTAATCATCCCAATGTCTAATGTGTTTGGATGCGAATGGGCATTTGCATCCACAATAACTCAATGCAAAAATATACTTTATTTTGATGCAATTGGTGCTACAGTTTATCATCATTTATTCACATCGTTGTTAATATTAGAGCTTTTTTTGCAACCAATACGTGGGATAGCAAATGCTTAAAATGTCCGCTGCATATTTGTAGATTTTGCATCAATTTTAGGTCAATGAAAATACCTATAATGTATAAATCGATCTAGTATATACATATATAGTAATTAGCATAGCAAATTCAACTGATACCATTTGACGGAACTATATATGCACTATAGCATGGTGCAAATTAACTTGGTTTCCAACCAAAAAAACCCAAAGCACCATAGAAATAGCAACTAAATTTAATGTGAAAAATTAATCCCATTTTGCAGCCACATGATCACCATGTACACTGCATTCCCTATATTTTCTAAGTATAGTCATGAAAAAAATATAAACTGCAAGCATTCCATTGAATCATGAGAGAATAAAAATCATCAAGACAAATCCAACTATGATTAACAAGTATCTACAAATTGTTGACACATGTATGCATGTTTTGCTCTTTCATTCAACCAAGTTAAACTCCACATGTATATTTATATATATATAAAAATATATTATAACATGTTACATGTGATGGGCAGTAACCATCCAGATACTTAGCTAGTTGCCCATTTCCCATTATAAGTACCAGTCATGATAATAATATTCAAATAAATAACTCATTATATATATGCTGTTGCAATCATCCAGTCAAGTGTCATTACATAAATGACTAAATTCCAACCCATAACATGCTAACCAAAACATTCGTGTACTTGCCATGTACTGAATTAGTGGAGGGTAAACTTTAACTTCAAAGGGAATATTGGAGAAGCAGGTGTGGGTCAGATTTCTTCAAGCAAACTGAAACTACTTTCAGTATCCCTCTATCATCCTTAGTTCCACCAAACTAAGGTGCAACATTTCAGGCCATCTTTATCATCAACTTCCTGACATGCTACTTTCAGGGCAGCAACCAATATGCACATATAAGCAGTCACATCTTCAACATATCATCTTACATCAACCCACTGGTGTGCCATTTTAGCATCAACATACATTGTTCACATGCATTTTGGAAATAGAGCATAGCAACCATGCACACAATTTGTATCCATTTTGTAGTGCAAAAATTAATCATCAACTATGCACACAATATAACCATCAACAACATAAACACACAATATAACCATCAAAAGTATAAAGCCACATGCTATATGATTGGTATTGACTCGTTTTAATTGCAACTACTTAGAAGGAGATTCAATATGCGTGTTAGTATACCCATATTAATCAGAAATGACAACAATACATTTACCAACATTGTTCAATACTGATAAAATTAACAACAGTGCAATATTATATGCAGAGAATTTCATCTTCTTCCACAACAATCCAAACATATCTCTCTCTAATTATTATATTCAAACTATTAGGGGCATTGCTCATGTTCTTGATACAAATATCACAATAGGTAGAACATATATTACCCCAAGATCTCACTACTTCTTAGAATATATATATCTTCAAGAGATTTATGTTACCATAAACTTAAAATTAATAATAATCAATTGCCACTCATCTTTACTATAATAGAAAAACCAAGAAATAAATTATGTTACTCATCAAACAGAGTGCAAGCAGAATTTTTTGCACTACCATCCCTCATTTAGTACATTCATGCTCATTCCATAACAACCGAACAATCTCTAAACAAATTACATCACTTAATAAACATAAAACAACATATCAAGCAAAGTATACCATGGTGAAGGCACCTATACAAATAGTGAAATTCCACGTGCCAAGCAAAAATACTGAAAAGCATTCCAATATAAAGCATAGGTTCAGTTACTCCCTGAAACAGATGTAAATAAGTGAATGAACACAAACTCTTGGACTAAGATAAAAAATTTCAAAATAATAGAAAGTTTTCTTCATGGTACTAGAATAGGTCAATCCAGAAGTCACAAAATGGACTTGGGCAAGCGTGAAAGCTTTTGAAATAAAAGGGAAAACAAAGTTATACATAAGACTTAGTGGAAGGATAATCCAGAACAAATATCAAAACTGAATAGAAAATGGTAAAATGATGTTGAAATGATGTAAAGCTTTGTTGAACATATTTAGTGTGGTAGAAAGCAAGATGAATCGAAATAGAAAGAAGAAATGAAAATTATCTGTTATTTTGGAGGCAGATAAAATAAAAAAATGCAAAGAAAAGAAAGAAACAAAGTCCACCGCTAGAATTTGATAAACCATGATGAAATAGAACCTATATTTAGACATCAACCTAGAATTTGAAAATATAATCATAAAGTGATGAAAAACAGAAAAAATCCATATAGCTACAAAATCCACCCCTTTTTCAATGTATGCCTATATCCTACAAGTTGAGACCTGCCATCTGCACTTGAATTTACGAGGGTAATGAATAAGGACAAAATATGCATGCCAGCATATAGTTAGCATGAGACCAAAAGATAACTGACCTATCTAGATAGCATATTTCAATGTTGACAATACTCTAATGTCTATAAAGGACTTGTATCTATCAGTATAACCAAAAGATAAAGTAATTCATGTATTTGACCTGAGGAACATACTTGATTAATGTCATAAAAACTTAAATTAGGCTGCAAGATAATTGAATTCATAGAAAGTTAGGAAATTTAATATCTGGTCTAGATATCATCAAACAGTACAATAGCAGACATAACATCACTGTCTTAATGACAATCTCTAATAATTCAAGTCATAAGAACATAAAGAGAACAATTTAATTAAAGATGGTGATCAGCCAAAGCCAAGAATAAGTTGGCAGAGCCATAAAAAAACAAACAGCAGTAGATGGTTATATAGGGCGTGGAAGTCAGAAGGTGTCCAAGATAACTATTGCGATTGTCTCTATTTGCCACCCATAAGATGAAAGAAAGCATGAACTCATGAAATCACCAACATTAGCATGTTAGTAAGAAGCAATTGCGAGCAAAATTTTTAATGTCAACCTTTAACACTGGACAAGTCAGTTTGTAGACAAGTTACCTAAGTTTTATCTAGGACTTCAGCAACTACTAACCTTCACTATCACCAATGCAACCTTCTAATCAATACTAATCCACCCAAATTTGTTCTAATAGCAAGCTTTCCACTAAAAGGTCATGATCAATCAAGTTCCAAATTAAAGGAGAAGAAGAAAGTTAAAATTGTATAGAAATTCCAATTTGTAAATTGCATGTCAAAAAAGTAAGAAGAAAGTAGGCGCAGCAAGGGAGAACCTGAAAGAGAGATCGGGATGGGCTGGCCAACGGATGGAGTGAGAGGCTGAGGGAGATGAGGAGACAGTCAGTGAGGCTTGTGGGAGGTCCTGCTCGAGGTGGCGATGCGGTGGTAGCGTGGCGTAGGGAGATCAAAGGGAGAGGTCTTCGGGGCTGGGTTGTCGCGTGGAGAGAGAGAGAGAGAGAGAGAGAGAGAGAGAGAGAGAGAGAGAGAGAGAGAGAGAGGCCAATGGGGAGGAGATCGGTGTCGAAAAGGTCGTCGGCGTGAGCTGGAGTTGATAACCGCTGCGAATGGAGGAAGAAGAAGAGTCAGGGAAGGGGGTAGCAGCTGGGAATTAACTGACATAATCAACTTAACCTGATTAAAATAATTTCAAATAAAATTTAAAATCTATATTTACTCATAGTCACAATATCTTCAAAAAACAAAAATAAGATTACCAATTAATTAACAAAAAATGTCAACTTTTCGGATTTTAGCCTATAATAAAAGCAATATTACAAACCCAACAATAATAAATATGAGCATGGGTTTAGAATTTCAATCTCAATAATAAAAACATAAGCATATTGAGAAATACTAATATTACAATTTAACAAAAATAAAATTATAATTTTGAAGTAAAATTTAAATGAGTTATTGCGGGTTGACTTATTATTGACCAATTTCTTATCGTCGAGTTAGCTCGTTCCCAAGGTGAGGTTGCTCTGTTCTTTCTCAACCCAATGCCACCTAAGCTCCACAACAAGAACCAACTAGATTCGAAAGAGATTGAGTTTATATCATCTGACGCTTGAAAACTTGAATATACAACAGAACCGTTTCACATATACTGATATGATCTTAATTTACAATCTGTTGGCGATTTTGTCATATATTTGTGTCAATATCATTCTCTATATCTTCGATCGAGCTTTGTCTATGAGCACCCTCCTCAAAATCTTCCCCGAAGCTGACTTTGGGACACTTTTTACAAAAGTTACCGCCCGTAATCTTTTAAATGGTGCGACCTGAGGAAGCCAAAGGAACTGATCAAATTTTGAGTAAATATATGCCTGAGCATCTTCATGAGCTGTTAATATTGTGCATGCATATGCATAGGTGACAAAGATTTATCACCTTGTAAAGTGAAAACACAACTGTACAGAGTTCATAATAAAAGCCAAATATCGCATATACATTCTTGGGACATTTAACTTTTGTAATCTGGACAAAATGGCTGGCCAGAAGCATCTACATTCTAAATCAACAGAATATTTCTCTTTTTTAAGGAGTGCTGGAATGGTGTTGAGCATCTCACAAATAATGACCCAACAAAGATGAATGTTTATTTTAGTTAGCCATTAATGAGATAAGCAATTTCTGACTGGATTTTCCTGAAGTCCTATTCTGCCATTACTGAAATTGATATATTCCCAAACGTTACTGACTTTTTTACTTGATGAAATCAATAAAATAACAAAGAATTCGGTTGTTTGGATAAATTCCTACCTGCTTTCCGATAAATTCCTGAACATCTTCTTCTGTCAACAAGTTGTTTGGAGAACGGACAACATATGCAATCGGGACTTCACCAGATTTAGGGTCTGGAAATCTACAAGTTGAAATTCACATACAAATCTCATGCAATTAAATAGATCTGTATAAATGCTAACAAAGCATGGAAAAAGTACGAAACACGTTTCTATTCTCCTACTTACGGGATCACAGCGGCGTCTGATATTTCAGGGTGAGATAGCAGCAAGCCTTCAATCTCTGCCGGTGACACCTAACAAACAGTCATATACATATATAAGACTCTGTTTTTTTACCACAATTAAAATTTAATAGGATTAAGTGTGCCATTTAACTTAACAACCAAAGGGTATCCAAACTAATTAGATGATTGCTGACATTGAGAAAAATTATTAGTAGTGTAACTTTGTAGCCCTCACTGGCCTCTCAGGTTGCTTTTTCTTTTCTTTCTTTCTTTTCTTGACAAAAGAGAAGAATTGACAGCAAGATCGGTGCTAATGCTGCAAATCAACTAATCTTGATCAGGCACTACTTTAAATACGTGACCAGATCAGGAGCCACAATGATTAAGTTAATAAGCATATTTAATACGATATAAGTGATTAAATTACCTGAAAAGCATCACACTTAATGAGCTCTTTAATTCGATCTACCACAAATAACTGTCCCACTTCATTAAAATATCCAATATCTCCAGTGTGTAACCATCCTTGCCCATCTATAGTTAGTTTTGTGGCTTCCGGATTGTTGAAATAACCTGAAAGAATTTTCTGATATTGCATGAACCATACTGACAATATTAAATGTGCAAGATAGAGTACTAAAACAAATTATATAACTTAATAAGCAGGATCAAAGAAGTTGTCTCGATGTTTTTTCTTCACCATCTTCACCCATTAGTTTGTTTATTTAGTTATTTACCTTTTTGGTTTGGTAGTAATAACACTGACCTTTTTTTTTTTTTTGATAGAAAAAACACTTTCATTAAAAGATATCAGCTTTACAAATGCCTCTCAGTCCAAAGGACTCAATTACATCAGGGAAAGATCCCCACCACAAGCTAATATCATTAACATTCCAAGCAAATCTTGCAAGCCTATGTGCAACTTCATTACATATTTTTCCAACATGTCTCACTTCACAGCTTTGAAAACAGCTCATTAGCTCCTTTGTATCCCTGATCACATTTCCAACCACGGACATAACTCTGACCTCTTAACTAGAGTTAATTAGGATGTAAAGATAGGGTTTAATCACTTGAATCCTGCATTAAGATGGCTAGTCAAGTAACTCTAATCCATAGGTGTCAAGGTAAGTGTATAGAATCTGTGGTTAAACCCTGGTTTCACTTTAAATGACTAAGAAGCATATGAAGTGCTATGCTCATAGCAGTGAACATACATACACATTATGTAATCAAAAGGACTATAGCGAAAAAAAAAAGAAAAGTGCATCAGTCTGAGGCCAATAACTCTGACTCTGAAAGGATGATATTTAAAACCACCTAATCTGGCAAATCACTTAATGCACCATTTGACTAATGTGTTTAATGCTGTCTTAACTTGAAACGCCATTATGAGCAGGCTTTACCATTTTAACACGAGAAAAGGTGCCTAAATCAGTGGCATGACCGTCTGCTAGATGTTGATTCCTTAGGGAAGAAAAAATAGGGATGTAAGGAATCTTGGATTAGAAATGAGGATATACTCTGTCAGAAGGGATAAACCATATAAAAAATAGTTAACCAAAACTCAACCTTTCATCATATTAGGTCCTCGAACCCATATTTCACCCAATTGATTCGGTGGAAGAGGCTTTAAAGTATCAGTGCTAATTATTTGGGATTCAACTCCCGGAGCAAGTGTTCCCGTTGAACCAGAAAGGCTGGATTCTTCCCTTGGATTTTCCAATGAAATGAGTCCGCATGCTTCTGTCATACCATATCCCTGCCAGAATAGGACATGATGCAATTCAAATCTAGATTAAGCTTTCTTGCTACAAACTATTACAAAAAATAAAAATAAAAATTGAAGAGGACATAATTTAGAACTCTACCAAAGACAGACAACCTCAAAACAAGGCTGTGAAAAGTATGAAACAATTGCTGCGAAATGTATGCAAACACTGACAAAGATTTACATCAATTAAAACTAACACAACTTCGTTCTCTAAAAATCATATGAAAATGATATCAAATTTAAGTTCTTGACTTGATAATATCTAGATCCTTATATCAAAGTTACCTGAGTAATTGCAGCGGGAGAGAGATTTTTCGCGCACTCCTCCATAACATCTATTCCCAGAGGAGCAGCACCTGACCCAATCCGCTTCAATGATGACAAATCGAACTTCTTCAGCACAGCATTCCGCTTTGCCAGTAAAATCATCACCGGTGGAACAACGGACAGATAAGTCACCCTATACTTCTCCACCACCCCCAACATCTTCTCAAAGTCAAACTTTCCCATCGAAACCACTGTGTTCCCTCTCCGAAGCTGTGCATAAGTGATAGGCACGAGGCCGTACGCATGAAACATCGGCAGAAAACACAGATACACGTTCTTTGGGTCGCCGTATCGGTCCTCATCGGCCGTCTTCATTAGCGACGTTGCGATGAAGTTCTGATGCGTTAGAATCACTCCCTTGCTTGTCCCGGTCGTGCCGGATGAATACAGAAGGGCTGCTATATCGCTCTGCGTGACATTTGTAGCCGGAAAATCACAAGCTCGAATAGATTTTATCAACTCAGAGTAATACCAAATTTTTGAAGTAGTCATATTCGTAATGCTAGTGGAATTCGAGGAAGGTATGATTATCGATGGCAAATTGAATTTTTCGATTTTGTGCCATAGTTCAGGAACGGTGATGATGAGCTTGGGGTTACAATCTGTGACTTGCTTTGAAAGTTCCGCAAAAGTGTAAGAAGGATTACAGGTTGAAGCGATAGCACCGATAGCAACTATCGCGAGGAAGCAAACTGGGAAGTCGATTGAGTTGGGGGCGACGACGAGGACGACGTCATTTTTGCGGATGTTGAGCCGGAGCAAAGCATGGGCGAGCTTGGAGACATGGAGTTTGAGCTGGTGGAATGTCATTGACTTACCATTATCAGCGTCGATGAGAGCGAGGCTGTGTGGGAAAGAGGAGTTGTTTTGGAAGAGGAAGGAGGTGAGGGAGAGGTTGGGATTGGTGGGGAAGTCGATGGGCGGTCGTGGAGATGAGTAGGTTTGGGTCTCTGGATCGTAGGATTTTTTCATGGTTGTTTGCTCGAGAGAGAAATAGTGGGAAATGTCGGGCGTTTATTTCTCGAGAAAGTTTGGATTTAAAAGTAGAAAAATAAGCGAGGCGACGAAGAAACGAAAATGTTGACGCAGGCATGGGCCAGTCACTGACTTTCCCTGCGTAAGAACAAAATAAAATATAGTGGCAAGGCCGGCGGTAGTTAGATAATCATATCATCATTTTGTTTAGGGGTGGCAAATCATATATTAACTGATATCTTATGAAAGTAGGTATGTTATATTATATAAGTCAATTTTAATCCGATCTATTAAATTTATCGTATCAAAATTTTAAATCTTAACACGGTCTGATAAAATAATAGGTCGTGTTGTGTCAATCTATTTTGATCCATTATCAAATTTTACAAAATAGGTTAACACGACACAATACAACTTGTTTCAAACTATTTATGTAAATGAATTGAATATGCTCGAAATTAACCCATTTGACTTGATTAAATTTAACAGAATTTTATATAAATATTAAAATCACAATATTTATAAAAATTATAAAACTAATAACAAGTCCAAAATTACAACCCAAAAATAAAAATATCGAAATTAAAATTCTAACAGTTTTACTTTTAAGTATAAAAGTATAATTGTAACTTTATCTTTTTTAACGTGTCATAACGGATTATAACGGGTTGACCCTTTAAGACACGATTGCTAACGGGTCAACTCGTTTTGACCCGAACCCATTAAGACTAAATTATAACACACTATTATCGTATTGTGCTAGTGTTGAGTTAATGGGTAGTGTAACATATTGTTATCCCTAATTTTGTTGTATTTGAGCTTCTCTTTGATATTGACTAGTTAGGCATGTAAAGCATGTGCTTGTTCTCTTATCAAGTGGAGGAAATTTGTATTCATGAGATGTAGGGCGAAACGGGTTCGGTCCGGTTTTGAATAAAATTTAGGATCGAATTAGTATACACTAGTTTTATATTTTTCAAAACCGATTACGCACTGGTTACCCTCTTAAAACAGTACTCCTGTTTTACCAGTTTCCGATCCAATTTGGTCCGATTTTTTGATTTTAATGTGTTATATTATACAGTACATTATAATATATAATACTATAGTGATGATATATTGTAATATATTATAATATACATTATAATTATATTATAGACTATAGTGATATATTATAATATATAATATAGTGATATATTATAGTATATTAGAACATTTAGTGATATAGTATTAGTATAACTATTAATATGCACTATATAATATTAGTATAACTATTAATACAATAAATACAATGATATAATATTTTAAAATTTAATATTATATTAATCAGTAATTTATTATATAATATAAAACTATTTTTTATATAAAAATTATATACAATATAAAAAATTAATATATAAATAAATCGGTCCGGTCTGGTTTTAAAAAGAGAAAAATCAGAACTGGACCGATTTTAATTGGTTTTAAGAAAAATAAAATCGGTACCAAACCGAATCTAACTCGAGATCAGACCGATCCCACCGGTTTGGTCTGGTCCAGTTCAGTTTACTGGTTCACCTTTTTTTTATCCCCCTAGTAAGATGTTTTAGTGCTATGTTAAGTCGTAGATATTCGATTGTACATTTTAATCTAAAAATGATTCGTTAAATTAAATAGATGAAGCTTTCAAATCTTAATTTGATTTATTTAAATAATAAATTGTATTGAGTCATATTTTTTATGTTTTTAATAATTAATTAAAAATAGATTGGCAATACACAACTAATTTTAACACAATTTATTTAAATAGATTAAACTAATCCGCCTAACTCATTTAACGTGATTAACATAATTTCAAATAAAATTTAAAATTTATATTTATTAGTAGCTATAATATCTTTAGAAAATTAAAATAAGATTACCTATTAACAAAAAATGTCAACACTTTTCAAATTTTAGCTTATACTAAAAGTAATATTACAAACCGATCCCACCGGTTTGGTTTGGTCCAGTTCAGTTTACCGGTTCACCTTTTTTTTATCTCCCTAGTGAGATGTTTTAGTGCTATGTTAAGTTGTAGATATTCGATTGTACGTTTTAATCTAAAAATGATTCGTTAAATTAAATAGATGAAGCTTTCAAATCTTAATATGATTTATTTAAATAATAAATTGTATTGAGTCATATTTTTTACGTTTTTAATAATTAATTAAAAATAGATTGGCAATACACAACTAATTTTAACACAATTTATTTAAATAGATTAAACTAATCCGCCTAACTCATTTAACGTGATTAACATAATTTCAAATAAAATTTAAAATTTATATTTATTAGTAGCTATAATATCTTTAGAAAATTAAAATAAGATTACCTATTAACAAAAAATGTCAACACTTTTCAAATTTTAGCTTATACTAAAAGTAATATTACAAACCCGACAATAATAAACTTGAGCATAGGTCAAGAATTTCAATTTTAATAATAAAAATATAAGCATATTGAGAAATACCAAAATTAAAATTTTAAAAAAATATAATTATAATTTTGAAATTGTACTAATTAGTTTGAAAAAATTGTAATAATTATTTTGAAAATTTTGTATTCGAATTATGTTTAGAAATAAAATGTGATGAGATAAAATTACATTAGATGAGAATTTTGTATCTCTTCCCATGCCCCAAACCTACCCTTAATCTACCATATAAATCTTTATACCTATAAATCTTCTAAATTTTCGTTGTGAGAGGACAAGAATTATTAAATTCGCTCAATTTTAACAACTAAATCATAAATAGGGTTAAATTTGATCCAGTCCGATCAATCTGTAGGAGGATTTTTGGACGGGACCAGACCCCTTTGATCTAAGATTTTCCCACCCTGAATCAGACCGAACAACCCTTGGGACGGGACCAAACCGATCCTTTTCGGTCAGGCCTAGTACCAAATAGGCCAATGACCCAATTTGATGGGCCCTAAGGCGGACCAAGTCTTAAGGATCAATTACAAGATTAAGAGCCACGAAGATCAAGGGAGCAATGCAAGATTTAGTGCAATCCAATTAGGATGAAGCTAGCAAGAGCCCAACACTCATGATGGGCTTGAAAGAAGGAGAACCAGTTTTGATCCACTTGATCTAAGCTATGGAAGACACGACTTGGGCCTATTGTTATTGAAGGCCATGAACTTATTTATTTCTTTCAAATGGCTTATTTTATTAGTCATAGGAATTAATCTAGAATAATTAGGCTTGAGGGATGTCCAGCCCACACATCTTATTTCTAATGAACTAGGGTATTTGGGAAGGCCTTATATTTTGGCCAAGGGCATATTTGGAAAGTTATTATTTTTATGTGAACTAGGGTTTTAGAAGTTACTGTAGCACGACACTGTTCACGCTACAGTACCGCGGCACTTTTCCTTTGGGGTTTTGGGAATTGTTTATTTAAACCACTTGTAGTCTCATTTGAGAAAAAAGACATTATTGAAATTGATGAATTTTATTCATTGGGAGTTGAGTTTATCTCCTCTTGTTCTTGATTGAACGTCTAAACTTATTAAAGGTAAATCACAACCTTTGTGGCGTTCCTCCTTTGTAATTCGGGTTCTTGAGACAGGTTCTTCAACGGGTCTAGATTTTAATATAATCTAGGTTCTTGAAACGGGTTCTCAACGGGTCTAGATTCTCCATCCATAGACTTGAGTTTGACTTTCTTGGGTTGGTTTTCCAATATTGTTGTTGGATCTCAAAGCGAGTCGATTGGGGTTCACATCATTTGGTATATTCAAAGCAAGGTTTCCAATCAGGTCTGATTCTATCTTTTATTTATTGCATTATAAATTCTAGGGCTTCAATGTTCTAGGGCTGCCAAAATTTGCACCATCTAGGGTTTGAAATTTCTAGGGTTTCATTCATTCCCTTCTATTTCCTTCTCAATTTTTATGTGTTTGAATTCAATTGTTTGATTATCACAATTGGATATTTCTGTTTGTGGTTGAATTGTTGAGAAAAGAAAAGAAAAAGAAAGGAAAGGAAAAGAAAAGAAAAGAAAAGAAAATTCAAAAAAAAAAAAATCAAAAAAAAAAAAAAAGGAGAGAAGGATTTTGGGTATGAAATACTTTGCCATATGAAATTGAGTGCTTTGTCATTGTTTGAGCTTTATCTTTAAAGGGGTTGAATACATCTTTCTAGTTGGTATCACGTTTCGTAATTACTCTTTCCATCGTATAAATTCCTTGAGTCTCGGGTCATTTTATTCCTTCCGTGTTTTCTCTTGTTCTTGTTTCTTGGACCTAATTACTAGTTGGAACAAAACAAGGTTGTATTGTCTTGATTGTTTTCAATTAGTTCTTAAAGAACTTGAGTGGAAAAACTCTTGAGGTAAAAGGCAAGAAAGTGTGAGATCATTATCGGGAAAAAGCTAATTAAGAGTGTGTAATACACGAGTGGAGTGTCATTATTCGAGTGTAAATACGTAAGGGAGCGTGTGAGGTCTTTTTTTCACTAACATTCTTTTTTGTGCGGCATGTACTATGCCTCATAATAGTGACTTAACACCGATAGAGGTGGCAGACAATTCATTCTTTTTGTTGCAGTCCATGCAACAAAAGTTTGAAAGGTTAAATTTGAAGTTGGGGAAAGTGACGGATAAGATGGAACAACAAGATGCATTGATTAGAGATTTGCAAAGTGGGAGAGATCGGAGGAGACGTGAGCCTAGTATTAAGAATAGGTACGATAAGAATGAAGAGTATGGCGAGTCTCTTGTTGTTAGGCTTGCTCCCAATACAGAATTTAAGATGGATGATATAGAGCAGCAAAGAGAGAACATTTTTCATACTAGATGTCACATCAACAACAAGGTATGTAGTATGGCCATTGATGGGGGGAGTTGTATTAAAGTGGTTAGCACTACTTTAGTTGAGAAATTGAATTTACCTATCTTGAAACTCCTTAGACCATACAAGTTGCAGTGATTTAATGATTGTGGGGAGGTTAGGATAAATAAGCAAGTGCTAGCATCTTTTTCAATTAGGAAGTACAAGGATGAGGTCCTTTGTGATGTAGTGCCTATGCATTGTGGTCATGTTGGGGAGGCTGTGGCAGTGTGATAGGAGAGCGATCTATGATGAGTTCAGGAACATATACAGTTTTGAAAAGGATGGAAAAAAAATCAAACTTGCTCCTTTAACTCCAACACAGGTCCATGAGGACCAACTGAAGTTGAAAAGTGAGGTTGATCAAAAAAGAAAGAGAGAAAGTGAGATTGATCAGAAAAGAAAGAGTAAAACTGAGGTTGATCAACAAAGAAATAGATAAAATGAGATTGATAAAAAAAGAGAGTAAAATTGAGGTTCAGCGAAAATGAAAGAGTGGAAATGAGATTGAGAAAGAAAAAAATAGTGAGACCGAAAATGAGAGAGAGAAAAAAATGAGAGAGAAAAGAAATGAGGGTGAGGCTGAAACATCAAGAAAAAGAGAGAATAAGTTGAAAAACAATTGTGAGGCCGAGAGTTCAAGAAAAGATGTTAAAAAAGAGAGTGAAAAGAAAGAGGAGAATGAAGAAAGTGAGAGAAAAACAAAGAGAGAAGTGAGTTTTTATGCTAAGGCAAGTTTTAATACTAACGAACTTGACGTACCTTTGCCTAGTATTGTTGTTTCTTTGTTGCAGGGATATGAGGTTATGATTCCTAACGGTGTGTTTAGTGGGTTGTCACATATTAGAAAGATGGAGCATTACATTAACTTTGTGCCAGGTGTGACAATTCCTACGCGACCTTTCTTTCAAGAACATGTGTCCTCGATACACTTGAAGGGACAAGGTAAGTTGTTGATTAGAATGCATGCTAAGTGGGAGGAATGTATTGAGCCTTTTTCTCATGAAATCAAATACAAACATGGTAAGGAAAATCTTGTGATTGATGCATTATCAAGACGGTATGTCATTGTCTTCATTTTAGATGCAAAGCTATTGAGATTTGAATATGATAAGAAATTGCATGCTAACGATGATGACTTTGCTAGTGTGTATGGAGTATGTGAGAAAGCATCGTTTGGTAAGTGCTATAGACTAGATTGGTATTTGTTTAAAGAGAATAGATTTTATGAGCCTACTAGTCTTATTCATGATTTGCTTGTGCATAGATGTGGTTTGATGGATCATTTTGCTGTAAAAAGGATTTTAGATGTAATGCATAATCATTTGTGGGAGTATCATTTGCCGTCCATTGACTCATTGCATGAACATTTGCGGGAATATCATTCGCCATTCATTAACATGTTGCATGAACGTTTGTGGCAGTATCATTTGCCATTCATTGACGTGTCGTATGAACGTTTGTGGGAATATTATTTGCCATTCATTGAGGTCACGTATAATTGGAGTGGTCATTTTGGTGTAAAGAAGACTTTAGATGTGTTTCATGAACGTTTGTGGAAGTATCATTTTCCATTCATTGAATTGTTGTATTAACGTTTGCGAGGGTATCATTTGCCATTTATTGATGTGTGGAATGAACGTTTGTGGCAGTATCATTTTCCATTCATTAACTGGTTATATGAACGTTTATGGAAATATTATTTGCCATTCTTCGAGATTGCATATAATCAAAATTATCATTTTGGTGTAAGGAAGACTTTAGATGTGATTAATAAACGTTTATGGGAGTATTATTTGCCTTTCATTGACTTGTTCCATGAAGGCTTGTGGGAGTATCGTTTGCCCTTGTTAGAGTTTGCATATAATAGGACCATGCATACAACCATTTTTTATTCTCATCTTGAAATTGCATATGATTTTAATCCACTCATACCTTTTGATTTAATGCCCTTACCTGTTGATGACAGAAGTAGCTTGGATGGACATTTCCAAATTCTTGATAAAATTAATGATACTTCATATCCAGTCGATCTTCCAGGTAGGTATCATGTGTTTGTTATTTTCAATATTACTGATCTTTTTCCCTTTGATCCAGGTAGAGATTCGAGGTCGAATCCTTTTGAGGAGAGGGGGAATGATGGGCCTCAAGGTGGACCAAGTCTTAAGGATTAATTACAAGATTAAGAGCCACGAAGATCAAGGGAGCAATGCAAGAATTGGTGCAATCCAATTGGGATGAAGCTAGCAAGAGCCCAACACTCATGATGGGCTTGAAAGAAGGAGAATCAGTTTTGATCCACTTGATCTAAGCTATGGAAGACACGACTTGGGGCTATTGTTATTGAATGCCATGGACTTATTTATTTCTTTCAAATGGCTTATTTTATTGGTCATAGGAATTAATTTAGAATAATTGGGCTTGGAGGATGTCCAGTCCACACATCTTATTTCTAATGAACTAGGGTATTTGGGAAGGCCTTGTATTTTGGACAAGGGCATATTTGGAAAGTTATTATTTTTATGTGAACTAGTGTTTTAGAATCCTAATACACTGTGCTTTTTAGCCCAGCAGTGAAAATTCTAATAAGTTTTCTACCCACTAACATTTTATCTAATTTTAAGTCAAAAAATACCAAAAAAGAACTTGAAAGGAAAATAAAAACAATTATAAAAGGAAAATTGTCTATATACAATAAATTTGAATAAAAAGTTTTACTATAAAAAAATAAAATAAAAGTTTTTATATCCTTCTAAACGACTGAAACAACGTTATCGCTTATCAATCATAATAATAAAATTTAAAAAAATAAAGATAAAGAAATTAAAAAAAAATCCCTAATCAATAATCATCCAAATTTCAAACTCTGAATAAAAAAATAATAATAATTAAAGGCAACTAGCCATAAGTTATAATACAAACTCCAAGTCTCCAACTCCAAATGCACAGCTCCAAGAGTCCAAATAAAAAATAAATAGTATAAAAAAAGTTAAAAACCCAAGAATGTAGAATAATTTAAGTAAATGATTATATAAATATTATTACAATTTATAATCTATGCATCTAAGCATCAAACCATAATCCACCTACTAATAAAATAATATTACAAATTACAAATAACAGAATTACAAGTGATTTTGAACCAAGAGGGGCATAGAACACAGCATGATCTCGTCCCCATCTCTCCCTGAATATACGAGTTACAAGGACCTGCAAAACATGGGTCTGCAACACATGGGAATCAATTGAACACTATTGATGTACGTAGGACCTGTCCCTTCCACTAGATTGCCAGTAGAGTTACATATTAATGCCTAGATCAAGGAAGAATGCAAAAAAAGAAAGACATCTTAACGATATTCGAAAGGTATACATGCATCATGATGCAGTGATTGATAAGTGGAATTCAGTAGCTAAAGGAATACAAAGAAGCCATGGCCAAAATTTGCTTGAGATATTGTTCTCAATTTCCCAAGTGACTTGTTGGCCAAAGACTTCCATTTCTATATATATATATATACTAGTAGAAGCAAAACGTCCAAGGGACGTTTTCTGCAATTGCTCCAAATAAAACAGCGTCTTTTGCAATTGCTCCAAATAAAACAGCTGTCAATCGTCTTGTAATAAATACCGTGGTTGTGCGATTCTGGAGTTCTTGTAGAATTGTCATCTATCTCAACATAGGCTCGACAACTGGAACAAATAAAAGTAGAATTGTCAATTTTAATGATCTATTCATATGAGGAAATTGTTATATCAGAAGTTATAAATCAAAATATGAAGGAAACATATATACCGTGGTTGTGTGATTCTGGAGTTCTTGTAAATAACACAGTTAGTGAAGAATTCATCAATATTAAACCGCTAACCTTATTTTTCAACAAAAACGGTGGCCAGCTTTTTAGATCAGATAAGCACCGCAAGTTTTTTCAGGTTTTCTGTAGCTGTCAGGCGCCGCAGATTTATGATGCTACATTTTCTTGTCTCTTGTAAAGAGACGCTTCACGAGAGATGCCGTGAAGCGATAGAGGTGCTTAGTCATAATTTTCTCTATAAAAGAAATATTCAACTCATCTTCATTCGCATCCCATCTTCTTTACTTTTCTGTAATTAGTCTCCATTCTTACTCTGCAATCTCTTTCTGCATTCTTACTCTACAATGGCCCAGCAATCTTCTCGTAACCAATACGTGAGGTATTCTACACCATTTTCACCAGTTGTTTCTGCTTCTGCTGTAGGTTCTATAGTACAATACAATAATGATCTGGCTAATAAGTCAGATGTTGAAGCTATCTACGAGCTTGTAAATCTCGGTACCCATTACTCTTCAGCTATTTATGCATTTTCTCAGTGACTACAATCCAAACCTTATGATTTGGACAAACTCAATGAGAAAATTTATATCCTTCAGCGACTTCTTCAGGAGTCTCACATGAAAATAGAAGCAATAAAGCAAGAGAATAGGAAATTAAAATCCTTGCTTAATTCTTCTTTTAGATTGCCTACTCCTTTAGACAGAGATGCTACACAAATTTTAGAGGAGTAAGATCGTTTGAAGAATGAGGCGAAGAGCCTCAAATTTCTGTAATTTTGTTTCGAGATAATAAAATAATATTTCACAAATATTTATATTGTGTATCTATCTTCTGGTAGATATTCTGTGTGCTCTATTTTATATTTGGTAGCGAAAATCATATTCTGCACAGATGAGGGTTGCATTCACTTCTATGTTTAAAGTGAAAACTAATAGATCTAAACGAATAGATATAGATCTGTCAATACACAACAAAAATACATGTTCAACACTCAAAAAAATCAATTTTTTTTTCTCTTTCAAAAAATCAACTCGGAGATGAAAATAAAAGAAAGATGACTTAGAAAATAGAAAAATAAAAATAGAAGGAAGCAGTTTTGATGGTTTTGCTTTGCCTTTTGTGGTTTAGAGGGTGCAAAAGTGGTCTTGTTGTTCTGGTGAATACCTTGAATTGCAGCAAAACTTGTACAGCTTTCCTCCGCTTAGCAAAAGTCACCTGTGTGTTGATCTTGTTCTCGATCCTCAACATGAACAAAAGAAAAGAAGAGAGAGAAAAAGTTTACTTTCGGAGAGAAGAGGAAAGAGAAAGTGAAGATGAAAGTCTGAAAGAAAAAAAAACTTGAATCAAAAAGAAAAAAAAACATATGAACACAGATAGAAAAAAAATTTGTTTTGTGGATCTGAAAAATAGAAATCAAACGAAAGGAAAAAAGAAACTTTAATAAATTTTTTACAAACAGATATGAAATAAACGCAAGAAAATCAACCAAAAACAGATCTCTTCATATCTTTGTAGATGTGTTCAGACCTGTTTGTTTGTAGGGGAAGAAGCTGTGAAGAGATGGTGGGCGGAGGTGGTGCGACGGCGCCGAAAACGGCTCAAAACCGTGCGGCTTAGATGGGTTGTAGGTGGCTAACGGTGGCTCGGATGAAGGTAAAACTTGGTGAGGATGTTCACCGGTGAGAGGGGAAGAAAACTGGGTGGGTGGTGTATGACACCTCCACCGGATGGGGGTGCAATGGCCGGCCGAAGTAGGGGCAACGGGAAGGAGAAAAGAGAAGGGGAGAGCACGGGGAGAGAGAGAAAAGAAGAAAGAAGAACGGGAGAGAAAAGAAAAACGCAGGGGAAGAGAAAAGAAAGAAAGAAGAAGAAATAATTATCTTTACTGTGCATTTCGAATTTTTTATTATCGTTACTGTGCAGGAATCGAATTATTATATTACTGTGCATAATTACTGTGTAGTCACGGAAATTTTTGACGATTTATAGAATTTTTTATTATATTTACTGTACATTTTGAATTTTTTATTATTATCTTTACTGTGCAGGAATCAAATTATTATATTACTGTGTAGTCACGGAAATTTTTGACGATTTGTAGAATTTTTTATTATATTTACTGTGCATTTTGAATTTTTTATTATTATCTTTACTGTAAAGGAATCGCATTATTATATTACTGTACATCGTTACTGTGTAGTCACGGAAATTTTCAACGATTTATAGAATTTTTTATTATATTTACTGTGCATTTTAAATTTTTTATTATTATCTTTACTGTGCATGAATCATTTTTTATTATATTTACTGTGCATTTTGAATTTTTTATTATTATCTTTACTGTGAAGGAATCGAATTATTATATTACTGTGATAGTTGGTATCACGAAAATTTTCGACGATTTATAGAATTTTTTATTATATTTACTGTGCATTTTGAATTTTATATTATATTTACTGTGTAAATTAATAAAAAATAAAAACAGAATTTAACTGTTTATTCCTGTAGTAAGCGCATAGGCACTTATTATAATAGATAGATATATCTTTCTTCTATGGACTGCTATTGTTGAAAGGCTTTTGCACTTGAAAGTGGTGGGGAGAAGATACAGGTGTTTTCCTCGTGCTTTAGGGCCCCCTATGTTTGCCTAAAGAAGTAAAGGTAGTTGTTGGTGGAAGTTGTCAAAATGAACAAAGCCATTGGTCATTCAAGACCCCATCACCTTGAGAAATGATGGGCTTATTCTCGAGATATTGACCCCTCAACCAATCAATTATCAAGACGATCACCTTGATCATTTGTCTTCTTAAAGTATAGCTTCTTTTCTTTATGTAAATCAGCTATATAATATATATATATATATGTGTGTGTGTGTGTGTGTGTATAGATTACATATAATGATCAGATTGATTCATATGCACAAACTGCAATACTGCATGAACGTGCATCTAGCTATATTATAAAGTGTTCATGAAAAGATATGAATTACCCTCGTGATTTTTAACCTAAGAACATTGCGATTAACATATTATTTTCCTAAAAAACCAAGCATTAGAATCCTAAGACTTCTCCTCATGAGGTATAACCAAACATAGCCACAAATATTGTATTAATTTTAAAAAGTTTGATAAAATGTACCCCTAGTTTCACAAGCCTTTATAATTCTTCTCACCTCATTAATATACATTGGCTGTAGACATTATATTTGACGTTTTCAAAGAATTTTCAATACTACTAAGAAACCCCGAATTTTCTTCTTCCAACTGTTTAAAAACTTTTCAAAAATTTTTAGCCTTCTCCAACATAAGATAAGTGGAGTTCCACCTAGTTGGTACATCTAGCAATATGACTTTTGCATGTCATCTCTTTCAATTGTACACATTTCTTAAATGTACTCTATCTTTGAGCGGAGAACTTAACATATTTCACTATACTTTTCACCTTCATAATAGACCCACCAAATTCTTTCAACCCCTCACGAACGATTAAGTTTAACATATGGACACAACATCGAACATGCAAGAATTTATGTTCCAAAACAGTGTCCCTATTATACTTATGGCCCTACTAAGTGTATCATCACCCTTGTGATTTTCAAACAAAGAAAAAGAAAGAATCATCTTGTGTAGATTCCAATCATCATCAATAAAGTGTAGAGTGAGACATATACAGTTGAAGTTTTGCATAGATGTCTATGTATCCGTAGTGAGGGAAATTTGTTGCCCTTTAAGAGCACTTCCTAACTTATTTTTTTCTCTCATATACACACTAAAACAATCCTTCGTAACCGTAACACGAGATGAAATCCTTACCTACTTAGGGCAAATAACAAGTATGAACTTCTTGAAACCCTTTCCTTCAACGAACATAAATGACAATTCATCAAGAATAATCATCTTTGCTAAATCTTTTCTACAAGCCTCAACACTAAATAATATGAGCACAAATTCCCCCACTACCAGTTCCTCCATCCGACTTCCAACGTCCAAGAGTAGTTTGAGACTTATCCATCTTATTTTATAACTTTCTTACATTGTTTTTTAATGTGATACTTCATGGACTTTGTACCGTTGGTCTTTGTATCACATACATATGAAGCACCACAATAATTACATGCAACCCTAGGTTTAGTTGGATCACCTTTTTGTATTCTTATAAAGTGATCCAAACCATTGACATAGCTTTACCACTAAGTGGTCCACTAACGCTCGGTTTACTACTTACATTGGGTGGGAGTGAAGGAATTGTACCTGTGCAGGCTATGTTGACTTGTTCACATCATTTGTAGTGGAGTCTTGTGGAATCGTTTCTAGAATAGGGTCCATCTAGAAAAATCACCAATAAAAAATTAGATTAAAAGAAAAATCAGAATGTTAAAAAAAAATCACAACGTCAAAAAAAGCATAACAAACAACAAAAAAAAGAAAGAAATCAGAGAACTGAAAAAAATCAGACCAAAAAAAAAAAATAATTAGAATGTAAAAAAAATTGAAAGTTAATTTGCTTCTAAACTACAATACAACCTCTTCAACTTCATAAAAGGAAAACTAGTGCAAGTTAATTTTAAGGACAGGTTTAAAATAGAAAAATTGGCAATTGTTTAAATTATGATGCTTGTATGATTACATCAGTCGTGCTAGAGTTAGTGTACGTAAGCTTGAAAGCTATAAAGTTTGATTTGAATGGTCATTTTGGTATTCCAGTTCCAGCTCACAGACTCCAATTCTGAAGATAATATACATGTCTATGTTATTGAGCATATAGGTTTTAAGTACGGAAAAAATATGGTTACAAAAACGAGAATACCTGAACTCCCATGTATGTAAAAAAAACATCTCGAAAGAATAAAGAGAAATATAATATCTTTTATCCCCAGTCATTTATGTTTGAGAATTGAAAAACCTAAAAAAGTGACTAGAGATTTTCTGTAAAAAATGGACTTCTCTTTAGAATTTTATGTGTGAGTCTAATGGAAAACACAAGCCCCTTTATATAGGCAAGACTAAAGACCCTTACTTATTACTCTTACAACCTTTGGGCTACCCTTATTATTTCATCCATTAAAATAGCAAGTGTTAACCACTTATTTATTTAAGGGCAATTACCTATACTTGATAGATAAAATGAATTATCTTAGATGAAATGAACCACTTTAGGGAAGACAAATGGTTTTCTAGAGAAACCAACAGTCTAACATTCTCTCACTTGGTTCACGTAATAGGTAAAACTAAAATGACCAAAAATAATGCTCTCAATTCTATCAAGGTATCCTATACACGAACCACAGCGGTATTCCTCTCTATAGTGAGCATTTCCCTTCCATGCGTCACAATACATAGTATCCCTTAAAATACTTTATGAGTCATTTGGGCCTAACTTAATCACCCAATAGATATAACGAATTCGTTACTTTATGTGCAAAACTAAAACTGAATTTAACTTTATTCTCTGCGGAATATATAGCAACATGAGAGAGATTACACTTTAGATAGGCCCATATGATCCACATGACCCTGAAGCTATTTTACCAGTAAACATTTGGTTATTGGATCGGCTAACATTAAATCTATACTGGTGTGCTCAATATACACCATATTATTTTTTATGATCTCTCTCACACTTAAAAACATTATGACGATATGCTTGCTTCTGCTTCCGTTCTTAGTGCTCTTTGAGGAGAACACTGTAACGGTGTTATTACAAAGAATCTTTATTGGTCTTTAAATGGAATTGACAACTTTAAAACCAGAAATAAAATTCTTCAACTACATGGCTTGTGTCATTGCTTCATAGCACGCAATAATGTCTGCCTCCATAGTAGATGTAGCAACTATAGATTGCTTCATACTCTTCCAACATATAGCACGTTCAGCAAGAAGAAAGATATATCCAGAAATAGACTTTCTGGTGTTTACACAACCTGCAAAATTTGAATATGAATAGCCAACCACTTGCAAATTTTTTGTATGCCTGTAAGTTAACATGTAATCCTTGATTTCTTGCAAATACTGCATCATCTTCTTTGTAGCTATCCAATGTTGAAGACTTGGGTTATTTTGATAGCAACCCAATAATTCAACTGCTAGACATATGTCTGGACAAGTACAAACTTGAGCATACATTAAGCTAGCCACTACAGATGCATAAGGCACACTTTTCATCTGCTCCTGTTCCAATGCATTTTCAGGTAATTGACTTTTAATAAATTTATTACCTTTGATTATGGGAGCTACAGAGGCTTTATAATCTTTTATACCGAATCTCTGTAAAACTTTTTCAATATAGGCCTTTTGAGACAATTTTAAGACTCTTTGTTTTTTGTCTCTGTGAATTTCTATACCAATGACATAAGAGACTTCACCCATATCCTTCATTTCAAAGTTTTGGGAGAGAAATTGTTTAGTTTCATGTAATAAGCCCAAATCACTACTTCCAAGAAGAATATCATCTACAAAAGGACTAGAAAATTGTATTTGCTCCCATTAACCTTAAGGTATATACATTGATCAACAAGATTCTCAATAAAACCATATGAGATTAGAATCTTGTGAAACTTTAAACACCATTGATGGGAAGCCTGTTTTAGTCCATAAAGAGACTTCTTCAACTTGCATGCTTTCTGACTATCATCACTGAAACCCACAAGTTGTTTCATGTATACCACTTCATCAAGATCTCCATTAAGAAAAGTTGTTTTCACATATATTTGATGTAGCTTTAAATCAAAATGAGCTACTAAGGCCATGATTATCCTCAGCGAATCCTTCTTAGAGACTAGAGAGAAAGTTTCATAATAATCTATGCCTTCCTTCTGAGTGAATCTTTTAGTGACAAGTCTAGCCTTATATTGTTTGACATTACCAGAAGAATATTGTGACGCCCCCAAATCCCCACGTACCAACACGGGGAAATCGAGACGTCCGGATGGTGACAACACGGGTCACCATCCTATCGACGAGTGCCAAGTGTGTGCAAGCGACACATGTGCACGAAGAAATACGCAGCGGATAGCAAAGACATAAACTAAGTACCAGAATTTTTTTCTTAAATAAAATACAAAGCGTTTCAAAGATACATAATAAAATATTACAAGTCACAAATATTGTTTCAAAACCCAAAACCAATACATTAACTTCAACTCTGATCTCCGGCGGAACTGCATCCTCGGGCTCAGCCTCCTCCTCCTCCTCGAACTCTGTACCAAAATCTACGGTACCAAAAATGGTGCCGCAGGTAAGTAAAATCCAAATACCACTAGATAAAAGCATATTAAACTCAAACAATATGCATGAGTAAATGTCAAAGCAAAAAACTCATAAACCATATTTTTTCCACGCACGCCAAAAACCCATTTGGACCAAAAACAAATCCTTTAAACAAAAAACTCGTCGTTATCCCCGATAACGGCCCAAAACATATCGTTTAAAACCAAGCCTCGCCATTATCCCTGATAATGGCCCAAACCACCATTTTCCCAGAAAATGGATCACAAAACCAGACCTCGCCATTATCCCCGATAATGGCCCAAACCACCATTTTCCCAGAAAATAGATCACAAGTCCTCAACACATCCTCGCCATTTTCCCAGAAAATGGCCCGTATCCGAAAACCATAAAAACCAATCCGATTATGCATGCACCATGATCTCCCCTAGGGATCATCCGCACACTCTGGCTCTGTGCCACACCGCAGGTAACGTCTACGCGTGTGACACCTACACGAGTGATGCCCAGACTCGCGCCTCCGCCTCGTGCGTACCTGGCCAGGCCATCCTCTAGTCCCCGCCACTTTAGGAACCACGGAGTCGACACGACAGCGTTACCGTATCGTGCGATCTGGTCGTCGCCCAGCGACAACCCAGGGGATGTCACTCAGTATTATCCACTCCCGAGTGACCAGAGGAGCTCCACCGAGATAATAACCCATCCCGGCTTGGGCTCGTGATACGCACGCACCCAAAAATCCATTTACGCCAATAAAACAGGATTTTCTCAATTAAAATAAAATACACGTGCATGTACCATGTAAATGCAAATTTCAATGCTCGACAAATACAACCAACCATAGAACAACAACTCAAGCAACTCCGTCCTTCATCCATCCGACCCCCGAACTCCTTGGACTCAATCCGGAATCAGCAAACCAACCAAATAAATTATTGTAAGAGCAAAATATAATTAAATCTAAAAGTATACTTTGAAAAATACTTACTGAGCTATATAGGATTTTTTGAAGGTTCGGCGCGTGGCAAACGATGGGCGGAAAGCAACGTAACAGTGCAAATGCACTGTAGCCGTGGGTCGCAAAATACCCACTTTTGAACGGGGACAAACCAAGACACCAAATTGATAGGGAATGGTCTAGGGATGTTTATAAAGCTAGTGGAAGTGAGTTTTGGCCGTGGGTGGTGGCGAAAATGCCGGTAGAAGCGAAAAACGTGCAAATCGGAGTTGACCTTGTGGGAGTTGCTCCGGTGGCCGATCTAGGCTGGAAATGGGTGGGTTAGGTCGGCAAGAGGTAGGGGAGGAAGTGGTGAAAAGATGGTGGCCGGAGGTGGTGCGACGGCGCCGGAATCGGCAAAAAGCAGTGCGGCTTAGATGCGCTTTTCCGGTCAAACGGCGATACGGTTGGGGGAGATCTTTGGAGGGGTGGTGCACCGGAGGGAGGGGAAGTTTTCTGGGTGGGTGGTGGAGGCCACGCCGCCGGAAAGTGGCGGTTCTGGGCGGAGGAAGAAAAACGGTAACAGGGGAAAAAACTGGGTTTGTGCCGCGACTTTGAGCGGCTCGTGGCGGCTAACGGTGGCTCCGATGGTCCTGAAAATTGGAGGGGTTGTAGCCTGATGTGAGGGGAAGAGAATGGTGGGGGTGGTGTATGACACCTCCACCGGACGGCGGAGATATGGGCGGTCGAAGGAGGCTGCGCAGAAAGGAAAAACAGAGGAAAAACTGGGTTGGTGCCGCGACTTCGAGGGGCTCGTGGCGGCTAATGGTGGGTCCGATGGCTCTGAAAATTGGAGGGGTTGTAGTCTACCGTGAGAGGAAGAGAATGGCGGGGGTGGTGTACGACACTTCCACCGGACGACGGAGATATGGCCGGCCAAAGAGGGGTCGACGGAAAGGAAAAAGAGAAGGGAGGGAGAGGGATTTCGGCGCACGGGGAAGAAACGGGGGAAAAGGAAGAAAAGAAAGAAAAAGAAGGAAAAGAAGAAGAAAGGAAAGGGAAAGAGGAAAAAGAAAAAAGAGAAAAAGAAAAGAAGGGAAAAAGAAATGAAGTCCAAACTTCACTTCCGGGATCCAGAAATTGATCCGCCGAAAACGATGTTAAAAATATAAACGACTAAAATAAATTAAACACTACATCAAATAAATAAATAAATAAACACCATTAAAATATTTTAAACACATCGTTAAGCTAAAATATATTAAATAACTAGCAAAAACCAACTATTAAATTTTTAAAACCAAAAACGAGCTAAAATCAATTAAACAGCAATTTAAATTCAACAGCCTATAAAATCCAATTAAAATCCGATAATTTAAAATAAAAGCACTATAATATTAATTAATTTAAAACCACTCCTTCCGTGAAAATACACGTAAAAGCGGGTCATCACAAATATCGTTTGGTTTTATAAACTCATTTGCAACTATTGCCACTCCTTCTAGATATTCGACGAGATCTCAGACTTGATTCTTATAAATGGATTCTAACTCATTCCTTATGGCATCTAACCAAAATGTAGATTTATCTCCACTCATAGCTTGTGAAAACGTAATTGGGTCTTTGGAAGTCTAATTTCAAAATCAGACTCAATTAGGTATACAATATAATCATCTGGAATAGCAGGCCTACGTATTCTTAAGGATTTTCTTAAAGCCACTACTTCATCATTTGGAGATGACTCAATTAGCTTAAATTCTAAATGTGGCATAACTTCAGGTTGAATGTCATTGACGGGAACATGCTATTCTTGAATTGGGGTTAGTGTTACTGTATAATCTTACAATCTATTTTTCCTTAAGACAACCATTCTTACTTCAAAAGAAAACAAAGTAGCATATTCAAGTGTTTCCTCCAAACTGACCTCTTGAGGATTCACACTCCCACTAGGTTCAATGTGACGCCCCCAAATTCCGCTTGGGATTGAACGGACATTTGAAGCGTCGAGACATGCAACACAAGGTTACCTGCCCCCGTTCATGACATATAAGATGCAATGTTCCTAACATGCATCTAGCATTATGCAATATTCGCAGCGGATAATTTTTTTTTTCTTTAGCAATACTATGCACCAAACTAAAAATATCCCAAATACTTGAAACATATTTCATACATAAAAACATACTAAAAAGCCGTGATCACCACACTAGTCCAAAATGGTTGTGATCAAAAGAATACTTGAGATACAACTCCAAAAGTACAAGTATTAACCTAAGTTAAATACTATACCATCATCAACATCGCACCGTAGCCTAGATGACCGTATTCAGATGGTCAGATTCCAATTCTTCTTTGGGTCCTGTAACAAGATCTACCATTCGGGGGGAATGGTAGTTGGGACTACCACAGTGAGATTTGATTACAAATCTCAGTAAGTTAACATAAAACTCACACACAGGTTAAAGATGCATGCATGGCAGTAAAAGCATAAATGCATAAGTAAAGTCGTACATAAGCATAGCATAACTTGACATATAACATGACATAACCAGAACTTAAACGTGAACTGAACTTGACTTAACATGACATGAACTTGAGTTTAAAACATAACATGGACTTGAAATGTAGCATGAACGTAAACATGCATAACATAAATATGAACTTGAAAATAACATAAACTTGAACATATCATGACATAAACGTGAACTTGAGACATACTGTAAACGTGAACTTAACATGATGTGAACATGAACTTGGAACATAACTTGATCATGAACATAACATGTACGTGTACATAACAAAACATGAACTTGATCTGAAACTTGACTTATCATGCACTTGATCTGAAACTTGACTTAATACGTACTCCACAGTTGTTGTGGCCCCACGTATTCTACGTGTCACAATTGCTGTGTCTCACGTAGTGTATGCTCCACAGTTGTTGTGGCCCCATACTTCATGCTCCACAGTTGTTGTGGCCCCATGAATACACGTAACATAAAATATAATACGTACTCCACAGTTGTTGTGGCCCCACGTATACACGTAACAGAAAATATAATACGTACTCCACAGTTGTTGTGGCCCCACGTATACACGTAACATAAAAAATAATACGTACTCCACAGTTGTTGTGGCCCCACGTATACACGTAACATAAAAAATAATACGTACTCCACAGTTGTTGTGGCCCCACGTATACACGTAACATAAAAAATAATACGTACTCCACAGTTGTTGTGGCCCCACGTATACACGTAACATAAAAAATAATACGTACTCCACAGTTGTTGTGGCCCCACGTATACACGTAACATAAAAAATAATACGTACTCCACAGTTGTTGTGGCCCCACGTATACACGTAACATAAAAAATAATACGTACTCCACAGTTGTTGTGGCCCCACGTATACACGTAACATAAAAAATAATACGTACTCCACAGTTGTTGTGGCCCCACGTATACACGTAACATAAAAAATAATACGTACTCCACAGTTGTTGTGGCCCCACGTATACACGTAACATAAAAAATAAAACGTACTCCACAGTTGTTGTGGCCCCACGTATTCTACGTGTCACAATTGCTGTGTCTCACGTAGTGTATGCTCCACAGTTGTTGTGGCCCCATACTTCATGCTCCACAGTTGTTGTGGCCCCATGAATACACGTAACATAAAATATAATACGTACTCCACAGTTGTTGTGGCCCCACGTATACACGTAACAGAAAATATAATACGTACTCCACAGTTGTTGTGGCCCCACGTATACACGTAACATAAAAAATAATACGTACTCCACAGTTGTTGTGGCCCCACGTATACACGTAACATAAAAAATAATACGTACTCCACAGTTGTTGTGGCCCCACGTATACACGTAACATAAAAAATAATACGTACTCCACAGTTGTTGTGGCCCCACGTATACACGTAACATAAAAAATAATACGTACTCCACAGTTGTTGTGGCCCCACGTATACACGTAACATAAAAAATATAATACGTACTCCACAGTTGTTGTGGCCCCACGTATATACGTAACATTAAATATAATACGTACTCCACAGTTGTTGTGGCCCCACGTATTCACGTAACATAAAATATAATACGTACTCCACAGTTGTTGTGGCCCCACGTATTATACGTAACATAACATGTCTTATCTTTCTTAATGCATGAGATATTAATTAATATCATATACTTTTCTAACATGGCGTATACTTGTAAATGACACAATATGATTTAATCATAACATTTCATGGCATACTTAACATGGCATACTTATAACATACATCATTGTATGATAGAAAAGATTATGTAACAGATAATTATTCATGAGAGATTAAATCATACGTAGCAGATAAACATGTAATGACATAGCATGACATGGCATATACGATAACATACATACATAAATTGTAGTTCTCTTACCCATCACACATACACAATAAACTGATAGTAAGTTAGAGGCTAACTTACCTCGATTGTCACGTTCTACGAGAATAAAGTGCGATATACGAGAAACTGTAAAAGGTCATTCTAAAAGTTAGAAATTTAATTACTAACAATTAGAAACATGGAAACAAGTTATCTTAGAGTAAAATTATCATTTTACCCTCTACATGTGGGAAAACGACCATTTTACCCATAACTTAAGGATTTCATATCCTAACTCCAAAAATTTCCAAAATTTACATTCCTCATGTAAATTTTGTTCTAAACTCAAATATCAACTCAGAAAAAAATTTAAAACAAAACAACACTATGGAAAACACACTATGGCCGAAACATCCATAGGCCATTTCTCTTGATTTTTGTTACAATTCCTTCCAACTTCAAAACTCATGCTTAAACCAAAATTTTACAACAAACATCTTCCAATCCTAAGTTTAAAACCATACTTGAAACATCCATTTAGAAAAAGCTAATAATCAACACCAAACTTTTTTGTAAAAAGATCAAAACACTTGAATCACAAGCTTTGTCCTTAAATCAAAACATCTCCAAGAATTCCAAAAAATCTAATCTTACTTCTAACATATTCATAACATCATCCTCAGATAAACCATGCTTTAAATCATCAAACTAAAGTCACCAAAATCACAAAAATAACACTTGGAGTTTTTGATTTTACACTTAGTCCAAAAACAGAAACTTTTTCTTAACTAGCTTTGATAAATCTCTTGATCAATGGCTTAAGAAGGTGAGATCTTTGAAATAAAGTATCACATGGTTTAAAAACGTGTCCTAAAGAATATCCAACCATCAAAATTAAAATCACATGGCTAAAACCCAATAAAACATGGATCTAACCTAAAAACATCAAATCTTAGGCCTAACCGAAATTCTCTTGCATAGAAAAATCATATCTTTGAAACTAATACTAAATATCTCCAAAATAACATCCTAACATGAAAATAAGAGACTTAGGATCATCATATAAAAATATCAAAGCCTTTAGAGTAAGATCAAACCTCAAAATATTCAAACTTTATCCAAATAAAAACTGTTTTGTCACTTCCAGTTTTCATGTTTCTAGATCTAATAAAATCTATCATCAAAATCTTTATTCATGCAACAAAACCTCAATGAAAACTCTTAAACACATTCTAAGAACACTCCATAAAATTTTCGGACCAAGATATATCCATTAGCTTGGTCAAAAACTCCAAAACATAACACACTCTCCAGATTCACGCCCAGAATGACCTTTCCATGGTTAAAAATACTTTTGACCGACCAAATGACCATGGAATGATACGAAAAATACATCTACGGAAACTAGACTCAAAGAGGAACAACTTTTATGAAGGAGTCATCGTGTGAAAATACTTACAAAGGGTCGAAAAACTCCACGCAAAAAGACCCAGAAATCTGCCCGAGAGAGCTCTTTTGGGTTTCTCTCTAAGAACGGGGTGAAGAAATGATTAAAGTGAAGTAAGTGTGTCTTGCACGACTCAAGACTTCTGTAGGGAGAATATTTGGACCTTAATGATCATTGAGTGGAGGTGTAGACATGTGACATAATGTAGAGGATAGTGGGGGGCAAAAGACAACTTACAAAGGCTATGAGACATGGGACTTGATGGGGTGGGTTCCTCCATATTAATGAGTGCAACTTGATGCAATGAATGGTCTGCCAAGTGGGGGAGGAAATTTCTCCAAGAAGCTATGCCAAGGTGGCCAAAATTCGTGGGCTTTAGTGGGCCTTAGTGGGCCTCAACCAAGTGGGCTTCAATTTGGGGTTTAAAGGGGGTTTGGTTAGGGTTTGAGATGCTATCAAGCCCAAATCCAATTTTTCTTGGCCCAATCAAATTTCTAAGGTTTAAAATGTTGGATAAAGATGTCATAATAGGAATTTGAGAAATTAATAGCATGTGAAAGTGATTTAATCAAGTGATTAAACACAATACTAGAAATTGGATCAAAAAGGGTTTGAATGCCAACTTTAGGGTTTGGGGAAACCGTTTAGGGTTTCGGTTTCAACCAAGTTTTTGGGGTTTCAAAAGGATTCCAACCATTTAGGGTTTTACTAGGGTTGAAACCCTCTTCATCTAACTCAATTTGGTTGATCAGATGAAAAAAAACTGTTTTGCTTAGGTGGCATGATCTCACACATTGATTTCCTTCACAAATCCATCTAATGGTTTCTCTTTGTGCCAAGTATCTAATACTATTCATTATGTGTGGTTAAGATCTTGCCAAGTGTCCAAATAAAACTTCTCTAACCTAATTTGGACATTTCACACTGTGATTTTGAAACCACTGCACTTAGTACGCTTATCGAGGTTACTATTCACTCCGAAAAAGTGCATAATAAACTTAGTACTGAAAAATCCTAAATATTCAACTGAGTCTAGTGGCGTAAACTATAACGTAATCTGACACTTCTAACTACCTCAAACAAATAAAATCACATTTCTGGCACCATAGTGAGTGATAAAACTAATTATGTTGACATACTAGAACTTATGCGATTAGCCGATTCGTAAAAACTTATGGGGGTTTTCACGAGGTTTCTAATGTCTATAGAAATTCCACCATTGAATTTCTTGCGGGCTGTTACATTCAACATCCTCAAGAAACCTTGCATTTTTAGATTTGACAATTCTAAGGCTATGACTGGGACAAAAAAATCTATATCCTTTGGAGTTACTTGGTTACCCAATAAAGAAACCGCTAGTTGTCCTTGGGTCTAACTTTTTTACGTTAGGATTATAAATCTTAACTTTAGTAGGACAACCCCATATGTGTATATGATTTAAGCTAGGTCTCCATCCTTTCTCCAAGTCAAAAGGTGTTTTAGAGACAGACTTGGATGGAACCCTATTCAATATATATACTGCAGTTTTAAGAGCTTCACTCCACATGAAAAGTTGCATGTTAGATTTACTAATCATGCTCCTTACCATATCCATTAGCATACGGTTCCTTCTTTCTACAACATCATTTTGTTGTGATGTGCCAAGCATTGAATATTGGGCAACAATGCCTTCCTGCTGAAGGAAATTTGCAAATGGACCATTCATTTGTCATTGTTATGTGTACTTACCATAATATTCCCCTTCTTTATCAGATCTTACGACCTTGATTTTCTTTTCACTTTGATTCTCTACTTCTGCTTTATAGGCTTTGAAAGCATTTAATGCTTGAGCCTTCTCTTTCAGAAGATAGAGATACATATACATAGAATAGTTGTCAATAAATGGGATAAAATATCTCTGACCATTCAAGCAAGGGGTACGAAAGGGTCCACATATATTTGTGTGTATAATCTCAAGAACACTTGAGCTCATTCTTGAACCTTTAAAATTATTGTTGGTTTACTTGCCCTTTATGCAGTCCACACAATTCTTAAAGTCAGTAAAATCGAGATCCTGTAGGACCCCTTCTTTTACTAACCATTTCATCCTCTCTATAGAGATGTATCCCAATCTTTTATGCCAAAGTAGAGAATCATTCAAAAGGTTTCTCTTAATGCCAATTGGATATAGGGAGAGATAATTCTCCTCAAATTCAGGATCAATATCTAATTTAAACAAATTATCAACTAAAGTTCCAGAACCAACAAGAATTTTATTCTTAAAAACAGTCACAATATTCTAAAAATGGAAACTATAACTTTTGATAATAAGTCTAGAAATAGAATTTAAATTTCTACTAAATTCTGGAATATAATAGGAATTATTTAAATCCAAAATATGTCCCGATTTGAGAATCACTTTTAAAACTCAAATTGCAACAACTTGTAAATGTCCTTTATTTCTGGTGAAAACCCAAAACTCACTTGTTGTTGGTTTCCTTCTGGTGAGAAAACCTTGCAATGTATTCACAATATGGATTGAAGGACTGGAGTCAATCCACCATGAATTTTTAGGAGCATCAGTGAAAAAGAATTCATGACACATAAGAGAGATAGAGCTACCTCTTTTTTCAAGCCACTCTTTATACTTGATGCAGCTCTTCTTTATATGGCTCTCTTTCTTACAAAAGAAACAGGTCACTTTTTTGCCATTAGACCATTGGATTTTGATGGCACCTTATGCTTCCTTTTTCTCTTGAGACCCACCTTGGCCTTTCTTGTGACGCCCCCAAATCCCCACGTACCAACACAGGGAAATTGAGCCGTCCGGATGGTGACAACACGGGTCACCACCCTATCGACGAGTGCCAAGTGTGTGCAAACGACACATGTGCACGAAGAAACACGCAGCGGATAGCAAAGTCATAAAACTAAGTACCATAATTTTTCTTGAATAAAACATAAAGCGGTTCAAAGATACATAATAAAATATTACAAGTCATAAATATTGTTTCAAAACCAAATACAAAGCATGAACTCCAACTCAGATCTCCGGCGGAGCCGCATCCTCGGGCTAAGCCTCCTTCTCCTCCTCGAACTCTGCACCAAAGTCTACGGTACCAAAAATGGTGCCGCAGGTAAGTAAAATCCAAACACCACTAAATAAAAGCATATTAAACTCAAACAATATGCATGAATAAATGCCAATGCACAAAACTCACAAACCATATTTTTTCCACGCACGCCAAAAACCCATTTGGCTCAAAAACATATCCTTTAAACAAACCTCGCCGTTATCCCCGATAACGGCCCACACATACTGCTTAAAACCAAGCCTCGCCATTATCCCAGATAATGGCCCAAACCACCATTTTCCCAGAAAATGGATCACAAGTCCTCAACACAACCTCGCCATTTTCCCAGAAAATGGCCCGTATCCGAAAACCATAAAAACCAACCGATTATGCATGCACCATGATCTCCCCTAGGGATCATCCGCACACTCTGGCTCTGTGCCACACCGCAGGTAACGTCTACGCGTGTGACACCTACACGAGTGATGCCCAGACTCGTTCCTTCTTTCTTTCCTTTCTTCTTCTTTTCCTTCCTCTTCCCCGCGTCGTCCGCGTCAAGCCCCCCTCCCCTGCACTTTTTTCATTTCGCGCAGCCACCTTTGGCCGGCCATATCTCCGCCGTCCGGTGGAGGTGTAGTACACCACCCCCACCATTCTCTTCCTCTCACGGCAGACTACAACCCCTCCAATTTTCAGGACCATCGGAGCCACCGTTAGCCGCCACGAGCCGCTCAAAGGACCCGTTTCCTGGGTTTTTCTTCCGCCGAACTGCGGTGTACCCACAGAATCCCTCCTCGGTGTACCACAAGTTCCCAGGCCCGTTTGGCCGGAACCACTAAGGCGTTGCCATGGGTGACACTCGGCACATTTTCACTCCCTTGCTCTACCCCTTCGGCGATTCGAGCTCCTCATGATCAGCCCCTTCTTGGCCTTCGACCGCCGTTTCCACCGCCACCCACGGCCAAAACTCACTTCCTTTAGCTTCATAAATATCCCAGCCATTCCCTATCAATTTGGTGTCTTGGTTTGTCCCCGTTCAAAAGTGGGTATTTTGCGACCCACGGCTACAGTGCATTTGCACTGTTACGTTCTTTCCGCCCATCGTTTGCGCGCGCCGAACCTTCTAAAAATCATATATAGCATTGTAAGTATTTTCCAAACTCTACTTTTAGATTTAATTATATTTTGCTCTTACAATAATTTATTTGGTTGGTTTGCTGATTCCGGACTGAGTCCGAGGAGTTCGGGGGTCGGATGGATGGAGGACGGAGTTGCTTGAATTGTTGTTCTATGGTTGGTTGTATTTGTCGAGCATTGAAATTTGCATTTACATGGTGCATGCACGTGTATTTTATTTTAATTGAGAAAATCCTGTTTTATTGGCGTAAATGGATTTTTGGGAGTGTGCGTATCACGAGCCCAAGCCGGGATGGGTTATTATCTCGGTGGAGCTCCTCTGGTCACTCGGGAGTGGATAATACTGAGTGACATCCCCTGGGTTGTCGCTGGGCGACGACCGGATCGCACGATACGGTAACGCTGTCGTGTCGACTCCGTGGTCCCTAGAGTGGCGGGGACTAGAGGATGGCCTGGCCAGGTACGCGCGAGGCGGAGGCGCGAGTCTNACTCTCACTTCCACTAGCATCACAAAACATCTCTAAGCTATTCACTATCAATCTCAAGCCTTGGTTCTTCCCTATTCAAAAGTGAGTAGTTTACAACCCACGATCACAGGGTTTTTACACTGTTACGTTGCTTTTTCTTCGCCGCTTGCAGCTCATTGATCCTTCAGAAATTACTATATAGCACTGTAAGTATTTTTTAAACTTTCTTTTAGATTAAAATATATTTTTGCTTTAACAATAAATTGTGACTGGTTGGTTATTCTAGACTGAGTCCGAGGAGTGGGGGGTCGGATGGATTTGAGGATGGAGTTAATTATGTTTGGTTGATGTTGAGATTTATTGGATATTTTGTGTCTTGATGTTTGCATTGCATAGTGCATGCATGTTCATGTTTGAAAAGGAAAACTGGATTTTCGTGTAATTGCATGCATGTATATGTGTTGGAACTTGAAAACTGGGTTTTCAAGCGAGAAATGTTTTTTGTATATGTGAACGATTGAATTGATTGGTTTGAGTCAGAGGCACGTGTAGGGATGGTGGTAGAGACCCGCCTGTGATTCCCTCCTACGGTGCACACGGCGTAGGGATGGTAGTAAGCAGGGATGGTGGTAGAGTCCCGCCTGTGATTCCTACCTACGATGCTCTAATGGTTTGATTAATGGGTCATTTTCTGGAAAAAATGGTGAGCTTGGTTTTTGGGCCATTATCTGGGATAATAACAAGGATATGCTTAAAGGAAATATTTTAGGCCAAAATGGAATATTTGGCGTGCGTGAAAAATGTGGATTTTTGGGACATATGCATATGGCATCATGTTCATGCATATTGTTGTGGCATGGATATATTTTTATCTTGAGGTTTATTTGGTTTATTACTTACCTGCAGCACCATTTTTGGTACCGTAGATTTTGATGCAGAGATTGAGGAGAAAGAGGAGGTTAAGCCCGAGGAGGCGGCTCCTCCAGAGTATTGATTTGGAGTTGTTTACCCTTGAATATTATCTTTATTGGTTTTTATGTTATGTAGTTGGTATTTGAAACAGTGTTGAATTTGTAATATTTTATTACGTGGGTTTTAAGCTGGTTTGTATTTAAACAAAATTTTGCTACTTAATTGTAAGACTTTATTATCCACTGCGTGATTTATTTGTACACATGTTGCATGTACACACACTTGGCATTTGGCGATGGGATGTGTGACCCTTGTTGTCATCATCCCGAAGCCTCGATTTTCACGTGTCCCTACATGAGAGTTGGGGGCGTCACATGTTATGCTCAGGTTTATGTTGAGTTCAAGTTCATGTTTATGGTATGTCTGTTTACGTTCATGTTATGATTCAAGTTCATGTTATGTTTCAAGTTCACGTTCATGTTATGTTGCTAATCCATGTTATGTTTTAAGTTCAAGTTCATGCCATGTAAAATCAAGTTCAGTTCAGGTTATGTCAGTTATGCTATGCTAAATTATGTTATGCTTACTTACGACTTTATTTATGCATTCATGCTTTTACTGCCATGCATGCATCATTAACCTGTGTGGGAGTTTTTTTGTTAACTTACTGAGATTTGTAATCAAATCTCACAATAGTAGTCCCAACTACCATTCCCCCCGAATGGTAGGCGATGTGTCAGGATCAGAGTAGGAAGGAGCGGACATTGGTAGACTGGAAGAGGTTGACTAGACGCCCCAGACACGACACGGAGCTAGTTAGTTTTTGGATAGTATTATGGCCTCGTTAGTCAAGTTACTCGAGTTACTTGATGAACTTTCTCAATAGTGTATTTGGTAATGTAAATATAGAGTCTAGTCTCCCATGTTTTTGAGATTACAGTCTTCTGAGACTCATACTGAAATCGTGGATGTTTATTTTGTTAAGTATGCTTCGATTACGATTTAATTATTTGGGATATTATAAGTTTGGTGCATAGTATTGCTAAAAAAAAACTATCCACTTCGAATATTGCATAATGCTAGATGTATGATAAGAATATCGCATCTTATATGTCATAAATGGGAGCAGGTAACCCTGTATTGTATGTCCTAACACATCAGATGTCCTTTCGATCCCAAGCGGAATCTGGAGGCATCACAATTATAGCTCAAAATTAGGGATTTAATCTGTCCGTTCTGGGGTTGTCACAGTTCAAAAATTTTGGCCCACCCTTCTTTCTAGACTGGAACAAACCGATTACTCCTAAGGATTGAACCAAACTGTTAGCCATCGACCCAATCGATTTAATTCGGTCCAATTCAGTCCATATGAGCTAAAATATGGACTGAATTGGATTTTCTTTTAAATAAATTAATACAAATATTAATTAAATTATTAAATCAAAATTAAGTGAGCTCTTTAATGTGGATTATGTAACTAACTCATTAAAAAAATAATTAATTATAATTATATTTATGATGTTAATAGTTACTAACTTAGTACTCTAGTATTTATATTGGTCTAAATTAAAATTCAAACATTTTATATATGATTAATGATATTAAATAATTTAATTGTCCATAGATTATTCATATTTACTTGCAACTTAGGCATCCTAAAAAAAAATACATAATTACTTTAATTATGTGTAGATAGTAGAGTATGTATTTAAATGTAATAATATATATTATCATATGATATATTAGTTAATTGATAGCATACATTATTTTTTATTTTATATTTTATATGTTCAATGGTGATATATTACATAAAAATTACATAATTAACTTATATAATTACTATATAAAAGAATATATTATATATTTAAAAAATTGATGTGCAAGTGATTAGGTCGTTTCAGTCTAGTTTGGTCCAAAAAAACCACACAACAAAACTAGATCAAAAATCAAGTTTTTGAGACAACATATATAGACCAAGACTAAGTAAGAGTGAATTTGGTTCAGTTCGGTCTGATCAGTTTTTCAGTCTAGACCAAAACTTTTCACCCATACTCAGAATCGTAAAATTATGCATTTGGCTAATGCAATACATTCATTTTTTAGACAAATGACGTAAATATATGGCTATGATTTGCCATACTCCTTTGTCAGAACTTCTAAATGCCTTTTATGATTGTAGGATGCGATACAAAGCTTGGCGAAAATTGCCACCCTCCTTTGAGCACTTAATCATTATTAACTTGCTATTCAATCTATTTGAAGTCTATGGAGAACTAATATGATTGTGAACGATAAAGTTAAGACCAAGAAATGTGATGACCCGCTTTTGCATGTATTTTCACTAAATGAGTGTTTTTAATTTAATTAATATTATAGTACTTTTATTTTAAATTATCGGATTTTAATTGAATTTTATTGGCTGTTGAATTTAAATTGCTGTTCAATTGATTTTTAGCTCGTTTTTGGATTTAAAATTTAATAGTTGGTTTTTGCTAGTTATTTATTATATTTTAGCTTAACGATGTGTTTAAAATATTTTCTTGGTATTTATTTATTTATTTGATGTAGTGTTTAATTTATTTTAGTCGCCTAAATTTTTAATATCGTTTTCGGCGGATCAGTTTCTGGATCCCGGAAGTGAAGTTTGGACTTCATTTCCCTTTTTCCCTTCTTTTCTTTTTCTCTTTTTTATTTTTCCTTCTTTTCCTTTTCTTTTCCTTCTTTTCCTTCTTTCTTTCCTTTCTTCTTCTTTTCCTTCCTCTTCCCCGCGTCGTCCGCGTCAAGCCCCCCTCCCCTGCACTTTTTTCATTTCGCGCAGCCACCTTTGGCCGGCCATATCTCCGCCGTCCGGTGGAGGTGTAGTACACCACCCCCACCATTTCTCTCACGCAGATCAACCCTCCATTCACCTCACCACGTTGCCGCACGAGCGCTCCCCAACCATTATGGCCGTCTCCTCGCCAACGCATTGGGCTGGCTACAACAGAACCCCCGTGTACCACAGACCCATGCTTGGCCGGAAGCACTAGCCCGTTTTACGCGCGTGACACTCCGGACCTCTTTACCTCCATTCGTCCCCAATCGCCCCGACCGTTGCAGCATGCACAGCAATCGATCGCCCTTTGGCTTCCGCTTGGTGTCTTGGTTTGCTCCCCGTTCAAAAGTGGGTATTTTGCGACCCACGGCTACATGCATTTGCACTGTTACGTTACTTTTCGCCCTCGTTTGCAGCGCGCCGAACCTTCTAAAAATCATATATAGCATTGTAAGTATTTTCCAAACTCTACTTTTAGATTTAATTATATTTTGCTCTTACAATAATTTATTTGGTTGGTTTGCTGATTCCGGACTGAGTCCGAGGAGTTCGGGGGTCGGATGGATGGAGGACGGAGTTGCTTGAATTGTTGTTCTATGGTTGGTTGTATTTGTCGAGCATTGAAATTTGCATTTACATGGTGCATGCACGTGTATTTTATTTTAATTGAGAAAATCCTGTTTTATTGGCGTAAATGGATTTTTGGGAGTGTGCGTATCACGAGCCCAAGCCGGGATGGGTTATTATCTCGGTGGAGCTCCTCTGGTCACTCGGGAGTGGATAATACTGAGTGACATCCCCTGGGTTGTCGCTGGGCGACGACCGGATCGCACGATACGGTAACGCTGTCGTGTCGACTCCGTGGTCCCTAGAGTGGCGGGGACTAGAGGATGGCCTGGCCAGGTACGCGCGAGGCGGAGGCGCGAGTCTGGGCATCACTCGTGTAGGTGTCACACGCGTAGACGTTACCTGCGGTGTGGCACAGAGCCAGAGTGTGCGGATGATCCCTAGGGGAGATCATGGTGCATGCATAATCGGTTGGTTTTTATGGTTTTCGGATACGGGCCATTTTCTGGGAAAATGGCGAGGTTGTGTTGAGGACTTGTGATCCATTTTCTGGGAAAATGGTGGTTTGGGCCATTATCCGGGATAATGGCGAGGCTTGGTTTTAAACGGTATGTGTGGGCCGTTATCGGGGATAACGGCGAGGTTTGTTTAAAGGATATGTTTTTAAGCCAAATGGGTTTTTGGCGTGCGTGGAAAAAATATGGTTTGTGAGTTTGTGCATTGGCATTTATTCATGCATATTGTTTGAGTTTAATATGCTTTTATTTAGTGGTGTTTGGATTTTACTTACCTGCGGCACCATTTTTGGTACCGTAGATTTGGTGCAGAGTTCGAGGAGGAGGAGGAGGCTGAGCCCGAGGATGCGGCTCCGCCGGAGATCTGAGTTGGAGTTCATGCTTTGTATTTGGTTTAACAGCAATTTAAATTCAACAGCCAATAAAATTCAATTAAAATCCGATAATTTAAAATAAAAGTACTATAATATTAATTAAATTAAAAACACTCATTTAGTGAAAATACATGCAAAAGCGGGTCATCACATTTCTTGGTCTTAACTTTATCGTTCACAATCATATTAGTTCTCCATAGACTTCAAATAGATTGAATAGCAAGTTAATAATGATTAAGTGCTCAAAGGAGGGTGGCAATTTTCGCCAAGCTTTGTATCGCATCCTACAATCATAAAAGGCATTTAGAAGTTCTGACAAAGGAGTATGGCAAATCATAGCCATATATTTACGTCATTTGTCTAAAAAATGAATGTATTGCATTAGCCAAATGCATAATTTTACGATTCTGAGTATGGGTGAAAAGTTTTGGTCTAGACTGAAAAACTGATCAGACCGAACTGAACCAAATTCACTCTTACTTAGTCTTGGTCTATATATGTTGTCTCAAAAACTTGATTTTTGATCTAGTTTTGTTGTGTGGTTTTTTTGGACCAAACTAGACTGAAACGACCTAATCACTTGCACATCAATTTTTTAAATATATAATATATTCTTTTATATAGTAATTATATAAGTTAATTATGTAATTTTTATGTAATATATCACCATTGAACATATAAAATATAAAATAAAAAATAATGTATGCTATCAATTAACTAATATATCATATGATAATATATATTATTACATTTAAATACATACTCTACTATCTACACATAATTAAAGTAATTATGTATTTTTTTTTAGGATGCCTAAGTTGCAAGTAAATATGAATAATCTATGGACAATTAAATTATTTAATATCATTAATCATATATAAAATGTTTGAATTTTAATTTAGACCAATATAAATACTAGAGTACTAAGTTAGTAACTATTAACATCATAAATATAATTATAATTAATTATTTTTTTAATGAGTTAGTTACATAATCCACATTAAAGAGCTCACTTAATTTTGATTTAATAATTTAATTAATATTTGTATTAATTTATTTAAAAGAAAATCCAATTCAGTCCATATTTTAGCTCATATGGACTGAATTGGACCGAATTAAATCGATTGGGTCGATGGCTAACAGTTTGGTTCAATCCTTAGGAGTAATCGGTTTGTTCCAGTCTAGAAAGAAGGGTGGGCCAAAATTTTTGAACTGTGACAACCCCAGAACGGACAGATTAAATCCCTAATTTTGAGCTATAATTGTGATGCCTCCAGATTCCGCTTGGGATCGAAAGGACATCTGATGTGTTAGGACATACAATACAGGGTTACCTGCTCCCATTTATGACATATAAGATGCGATATTCTTATCATACATCTAGCATTATGCAATATTCGAAGTGGATAGTTTTTTTTTAGCAATACTATGCACCAAACTTATAATATCCCAAATAATTAAATCGTAATCGAAGCATACTTAACAAAATAAACATCCACGATTTCAGTATGAGTCTCAGAAGACTGTAATCTCAAAAACATGGGAGACTAGACTCTATATTTACATTACCAAATACACTATTGAGAAAGTTCATCAAGTAACTCGAGTAACTTGACTAACGAGGCCATAATACTATCCAAAAACTAACTAGCTCCGTGTCGTGTCTGGGGCGTCTAGTCAACCTCTTCCAGTCTACCAATGTCCGCTCCTTCCTACTCTGATCCTGACACATCGCCTACCATTCGGGGGGAATGGTAGTTGGGACTACTATTGTGAGATTTGATTACAAATCTCAGTAAGTTAACAAAAAAACTCCCACACAGGTTAATGATGCATGCATGGCAGTAAAAGCATGAATGCATAATTAAAGTCGTAAGTAAGCATAACATAATTTAGCATAGCATAACTGACATAACCTGAACTGAACTTGATTTTACATGGCATGAACTTGAACTTAAAACATAACATGGATTAGCAACATAACATGAACGTGAACTTGAAACATAACATGAACTTGAATCATAACATGAACGTAAACAGACATACCATAAACATGAACTTGAACTCAACATAAACCTGAGCATAACATGTGACGCCCCCAACTCTCATGTAGGGACACGTGAAAATCGAGGCTTCGGGATGATGACAACAAGGGTCACACATCCCATCGCCAAATGCCAAGTGTGTGTACATGCAACATGTGTACAAATAAATCACGCAGTGGATAATAAAGTCTTACAATTAAGTAGCAAAATTTTGTTTAAATACAAACCAGCTTAAAACCCACGTAATAAAATATTACAAATTCAACACTGTTTCAAATACCAACTACATAACATAAAAACCAATAAAGATAATATTCAAGGGTAAACAACTCCAAATCAATACTCTGGAGGAGCCGCCTCCTCGGGCTTAACCTCCTCTTTCTCCTCAATCTCTGCATCAAAATCTACGGTACCAAAAATGGTGCTGCAGGTAAGTAATAAACCAAATAAACCTCAAGATAAAAATATATCCATGCCACAACAATATGCATGAACATGATGCCATATGCATATGTCCCAAAAATCCACATTTTTCACGCACGCCAAATATTCCATTTTGGCCTAAAATATTTCCTTTAAGCATATCCTTGTTATTATCCCAGATAATGGCCCAAAAACCAAGCTCACCATTTTTTCCAGAAAATGACCCATTAATCAAACCATTAGAGCATCGTAGGTGGGAATCACAGGCGGGACTCTACCACCATCCCTGCTTACTACCATCCCTACGCCGTGTGCACCGTAGGAGGGAATCACAGGCGGGTCTCTACCACCATCCCTACACGTGCCTCTGACTCAAACCAATCAATTCAATCGTTCACATATACAAAAAACATTTCTCGCTTGAAAACCCAGTTTTCAAGTTCCAACACATATACATGCATGCAATTACACGAAAATCCAGTTTTCCTTTTCAAACATGAACATGCATGCACTATGCAATGCAAACATCAAGACACAAAATATCCAATAAATCTCAACATCAACCAAACATAATTAACTCCATCCTCAAATCCATCCGACCCCCCACTCCTCGGACTCAGTCTAGAATAACCAACCAGTCACAATTTATTGTTAAAGCAAAAATATATTTTAATCTAAAAGAAAGTTTAAAAAATACTTACAGTGCTATATAGTAATTTCTGAAGGATCAATGAGCTGCAAGCGGCGAAGAAAAAGCAACGTAACAGTGTAAAAACCCTGTGATCGTGGGTTGTAAACTACTCACTTTTGAATAGGGAAGAACCAAGGCTTGAGATTGATAGTGAATAGCTTAGAGATGTTTTGTGATGCTAGTGGAAGTGAGAGTTGGCCGTAGGTGGCGGTAGAAGGCCAAAATATCCAAAACGGAAAGTGAGGTCGTGGGGGCTGCTCCGGTGACGGATCGGAGATGGAAATGGGTGTTTTATGACGGCGAGAGGTCGATGATGAAGTGGTAAAAAGTAGGGGTATAAAAAAAACCGATAAACCGGTAAACCGGACCGGACCGGACCAAACCGGTGGCATCGGTCCGGTCCCGAAGTTAGTTTGGTCTGGTAGCGGTTTTAATTTTCTTAAAACCGGTCAAAATCGGTCCGATTTCAATTTTTCTTTTTCTAAAATCGGACCGGACCGGACCGAACCGATTTATATATATTTTAATTTTTTATATTGTATATAATATTTATATTTAATATATAACTATATATAAAATAGTTTTGTATTATATGATAAATTACTAATTAATATAATATTAAATTTTAAAATCTTATATCATTTTGCTTATTGTATTAATAGTTATACTAATACTATATCACTATATATTATAATATACTATAATATATCATTATATTATATATTATAATATATCATTATAGTCTATAATACAATTATAATATACTACAATATATTATCACTATAGTATTATATACTATATTATATAATATATAATATAGTACATTAAAACCGGACCGAACCGGACCGGAAACTGATAAAACCGGAGTACCGGTTTAGGAGGGTAACCGGTGCGTAATTGATTTTGAAAAATGCAAAACCGGTACATACCGGTTCGATCCTAAATTTTGTCCAAAACTGGACCAAACCGGACCGGTTACACCCCTAGTAAAAAGATGGTGGCCAGAGGTGGAGCGACGGCAGCGCTGGAGAGAAAAGAGACCGCGGCTTGGAGGAGCTCGTGGCGGTTAACGGTGGCTCGAATGGATGTGAAATTTGGTGGGGATGATCACCGGCTGGAGGGGAAGAAATCTGGGTGGGTGGTGTACTATACGGCGCCGGCAAGCGGCGGTTCTGGGCGGAGAGAGAAAACGGCAAAAATGGAGGGGAGAGAGGGAGTTCGCGCGAGGGAGAGAACAAGGGGAAAAGAAGGAAAAAAGAAGAAAAGAAAGAGAAAGGAATAAGAAAAAGAGAAAAAGAAAAGATGGGAAAAAGAAATAAGATCAAATCCTTACCTCTGGAGTCCAAAAATTGATCCAACAAAAACAACTTTAAAAACTATAACTCAAAGAAAATAATTTAAACACAACATAAAGCTAAATTATAATAAATAACTAGTAAAAACTAACAACTTAATTTTAAATCAAAAAACAAGCTAAAATAAATTAAACAGCAATTTAAGCTCAAATAATAATTAATATTAAGAAAGCTCTACAAAATAAATTTCACAACTAAATAAATCCAATTAAAATCCGATACTTTAAAATAAAAGAACCAATATTTTAGTTAAATTAAAATACTCCTTCAGTAAAAATACATGTAAAAACGGGGTATCACAAAATATGTCATAAACGTGAACTTGAGACATAAAGTAAACATGAACATAACATAACATGATCGTGAACTTAAACATAACATGTACGTGAACATAACATGACATGAACGTGAATTTGAAACCTAACGTAAACATGAACATAACATAACATGAATATGAGCTTGAATATAACATAAACGTGAACATAACATGATATAAATATGAATTTGAAACTTAACGTGAATATGAACATAACATGTACGTGAACATAATATAATATAACATGAACATGATCTTAAACTTGACTTAACATAAATTTGAAATCTTGCTTCTTTAACAGCTTAAACTCAACTTCTTGACATGAACTTGAACTAAAACTTAACTTAGCATAAACTTGATTTGACTTCTTTACTTAACATGAAATTGGACTTGAATTTTGACAATCAAAATGATTCCCCAAGTCGTTTCGTTGGGAATAGTGAACAATCAGAATGATTCTGCCCAACATGTTCCCTTAGAGATACTCAAACAATCAGAATGATTCCATCATGAATATTTTAAATCATATGCCCTGTCAATCAGAATGATTACACCAGGAGTACTTAGTAATACTCTGACAATTAGAATGATTACATCACAAGTATTTTAAATCACGTATACTAGCAATCAGAATGATTACACCAGGAGTACCTAGTAATACTCTGACAATCAGAATTATTACATCAAGAGTATTTTAAATAAGATACGCTAATAATTAGAATGATTACACCAGGAGTATCTGCATAACTAAACTTGAACTATATTCTAAAAATCAAAATGATTTCGCCAAAAGTGCCTTGTGTGAATTACAAATGGAGATGCTCAGACAATCATAATGATTACATCATGAGTATCCTAGATATTACTGATTTGAACATAACTCAAAAGACATGACTTACTTGAGATGGAAACATTTTGTAACAAGACCTAACATGTAACAGATATCATACATAACATGACATACTTGCTGTTGAACCTAAGGTTTCAAGTTTTGTGTAATTATATATTTACACATGGATTTTGATGATAACAAATGATTTCAAAGAATGAAGGAGTCTCAAGCTCAATTTGTCCACACAATGGAGTCAAGCACATCAAGGAACCAAGCATGAGCAAGAAGGAAACAAGTTCACATTAAAGTCATAGAGAAATGTTGTAAATCTCTTAAAATTCGAAATTAGGATTAAGGCTCAAAAATTAATATTTTATCATAAAGCATTAAAATACATTTTCCACATGTGCATGAATATTTTGAAAATTAAATTTGAAAATTTTGAAAGATAATTGATTGTCATCTTTCACATGTGCATGACATGATTAAAGGTTTGAACTTTGAAAATATTAAAGATGATTGATTGTCATCTTTCACATGTGCATGTTTTATTTGAATATTTTCAAAAGTGATTGATGCTTTTCTTGACTTATGCAAAAGGAAGATGCCTTTGTTTGAATATTTTGAAAAGTAAAGTGTGCTCCTTTTGTCATATGCAAAAAGTAAAAAATTAGGTTTGAAATTTTTGAAAAGCAAAGTGTGCTCCTTTTGTCATATGCAAAAAGTAAAAAGATTAGGTTTGAAATTTTTGAAAAATGAATGATGATGTTTTTGACATGTGAATCTTTTTAAATTTGAATATGAAGTCTCATATGCCTATAAATAGATCATTTGAGAGCTTCACATTCACAACACCAAGAGCATACAACTCTCATTCAAAGTTTTCATTCTCTCTTCTCTAAGCATTGAGCCTTAACCCTTGTTCATTTTGAGAGATATAGTTTGTGCTTGTATTGTTCTTATTTCACTCATTAAGGAGTGTTTTCTGATATCCTACCCACTATCAATTCTTGTATCAGTAAAAGGGTGATAAATGGTCAATTATGTGACATTAATACTCTTAAAAATCTTGAGTAAAAGTGCTTTATGAGTTTAAATAAGAGTATTAGTTAGATAATGTGAATTAATTTTCTTTGACATGCGAAACAATATATTACCCCTAATAAAACTTAAATGCATGCATTTCCTCAAGTGTAACCTGAGCAAGTAATTACAAAGAAAGTGAATTCCTTGGTTTACTGGTTCTTATGTGCATCCTTGTACAGACGCTAGACAACTAGATTCGTTGACGGGGACTTAAAGCTTAAAACAAATAAAAGCTGCTACTAATGATTTCGATTGTGCCAACAAAATTGGCGAAGGTGGTTTTGGTCCTGTTTACAAGGCCTGTCATTAGCAACAAACTGGCAAATTGATGAGGTTCATTGATGATAGGATGGAGTCTGAGGTTGACGAAAAGGAAGCTGAAATTATGGTTGAAGTAGCTTTGTCATGCACAAATGCATCCGCATCACTAAGGCCAACCATGTGTGTGGTGGAACTTGGCAAGTGGGCAGCTCAAACTCACGGATACAGCAGCAAAATATGCAGCACACATGTAGTAAAAAAATAGAACAAGTAGGTAGCATCACACGGACAACAAGGCAGCAGCTCATCACTTGGCACATGCAAGACGTTAAGCAAAGCACACATGAAATACACCTCATGCAGAAAAGTAGCTCACGGATGCAGGGAAAAGAAACAGCAATGCAGATCGCATGGACTACACATGCAGGAAAACACTCAGACGTGCATCAGTGCAGCAGAACAGCTGGCCATCAACTCAACATCTCAATGCAGCAGATCACACATGCAGAAAATCACAAACACATGCATCAAAAGGACATGAAACAGAGCACATGCAGCTCACATAAAGCAGCACACTCACACGGATAGAAACAGAAAGTAACAAGCAGAAAATAGACACAGCTCATGCACATGCAGACAACTCACAGCTGGAAGTGCACATGCAGAAACACTCGGTAGTGCAGCTCACAGCAAAAACAGCAGCAGAGAAAACAGAAAACTTCAACAGAAACCTCTCCCCCCAACTAAATTTGACATTGTCCTCAATGTTCAGCAAATGAATGTTTGACGACATATGTTATGCAGGCATGAATTGAAACAAGATAAACATTGCAGAACATATATTGAAACGAAAGAGTAAAGAGGAAAGATGTCACCTGAAATACTCGAGTGCACACAGGGAGTAAATTTCTGCAAAAAGTTTTGGATCCGTCCGTGACCCGACAATTGTGGCTGGAGATTTGAAAAAAATGCTTGATGTTGTTGACAAACGAGATTGAAGGCTCCGAGTTTCTAAAAAAAATGTCATTTTCACCGATCGGGAAAAAAAATCACATTGCTTTTTGACTAGGATGATAGTTTGTTTTGTTCTTTATGCTATCTCTATAAAATCAGTCTCAAAGTTCATCCAATCCGCATCAAGTTTTCTTCTTATCTGTATAACCCATCTGCATTCCTTCAACATTATCGCCTTAAGTTCTCGATCCCCTTCTCAATGGCTCATTCGTCTACCTCTCAACCTCCTGTCCTTTATGCAGCTGCCATTGGTGCCATGTTGCAGCAAGAAAATAATATCATGGCTAATAAGTCAGACTCCAATGCTATCTACGACTTGGTGAGTCTCAGAACTCGCTACTCATCCTCTATTGTTGCTTTTTCCCAGCGGGTTCAAGCCAAAAACCATGAGGTTGAAAGGCTTAAAGAACAAATTTCTGTACTTTAACGCATTGTTCAAGAGTCTCACACAAGGGAAGGAATCCTTCGGCAGCAGAATAAACAGTTGAAGTCTCTATTGAATTCTTCATTCCGCTTGCCAGCTCCCATGAATAGGGCTGACATGATTTTGTATGAAGAGAATGAGCGTCTCCAATCTGAGGCTAAGAACCTCAAGTTTATGTAAAAGCATCTTTATTATTTTTATTTTTTTATTTTTATATTTTTATATTTTTATTTTTATTTTTTTTTAACATTTTCCAGCATGTAAAATTCAAAAATGGGGAGTTTCATCTGCTTTCAACTCATTACTAGTACTCCCCAAGATGGACCAAAAGGCATGCAAACAGAGAAATAACTTCTCTTCCACCCCCCAACTAGATTGTAGCATTGTCCTCAATGATGCAAGAGAAATGAAGGAATTTACACAAAGAGAGCAGTTAAGGGGCAAAACAACTAAAAGTAAGAACTGAAAATTCAACGAAAAACTGAAGGAAAGAAGAAAAAGGAAGTACCTGGACGGCTTGAAATGAATGCAATCAAAATAAAAATAAAAACTGCAAAACAAAAGAAAACAATGAAAAGAACAGGATAAATCAATGACCATCAAATTGGATCAAGCAAATGTAGAGTAGATTCCTCAGGTGCAAAGTTAGAAATAAAAGGCTTGAGCCTTTGACCATTAACCTTAAAAGCATTTCCATTTTGAGGATTGACAACCTCAATAGCACCGTGAGGGAAAACTGTTTTAACCACATAGGGGCCACTCCATCGGGACCTTAACTTGCCAGGGAACAAATGAAGTCGAGAATTGTAGAGTAAAACCTGTTGATTAGGCTCAAATGATTTTCTTTGAATATGCTTATCATGGAAAGACTTCATGCGTTCCTTGGACAGCTTAGAATTATCATAAGCATCCCTCCGAAGTTCCTCTAATTCACAAAGATGTAATTTCCTCAAAGATCCAGCTTGATCAAGATCAAAATTAAACTTTTTGATGGCCCAAAATGCACGGTGTTCAAGCTCAACAGGGAGGTGACAAGCCTTACCATAGATTAACCGATAAGGAGACATACCCAAAACAGTTTTATATGCAGTCCTATATGCCCATAATGCATCGGTTAATTTCAAAGACCAATCCTTTCGGTTCGGACTCACAGTTTTTTCCAAAATGGTCTTAATTTCCCTATTAGCAAGTTCAACTTGGCCATTTGTTTGGGGATGATATGGGGTAGAAATTTTGTGGTGAATGCCATACTTATGCAAGAGGGCAGCAAAAGGCTTGTTGCAAAAATGGGTGCCGTTATCACTTATGATGGCCTTAGGCATGCCAAATCTAGCAAAAATATTTTCCTTCAAAAATTTAAGCACCACCTTATGGTCGTTTGTTTTACATGGTATGGCTTCGACCCATTTTGAAACATAATCAATGGCCACTAAGATGTACAAATAACCAAAAGAAGAAGGAAATGGCCCCATAAAATCAATTCCCCAACAATCAAAAATCTCTATGACCAAAATGGGTTTTAAAGGCATCATGTTTCTTTTCGTGACAGCACCTAATTTCTGACATGACTCGCAAGTCTTGCAGAAACTATATGCATCTTTAAACAAATGAGGCCAATAAAAACCACTTTGTAAAATTTTAGCAACTGTCTTGTGTGCAGAAAAATGACCCCCACATGCCTCACTGTGGCAAAAAGAAAGGACAGCTTGCATCTCATGCTCAGGCACACATTTTCTAATGATTTGATCAGGACAATACTTGAAAAGGTAAGGATCATCATAAAAGAACGATCTCACCTCATGCATGAACTTTCGTATATCTTGAGCACTCCAATGAAGTGGTGTTTTTCCTGTCACCAGAAAATTAACTATATCAGCAAACCAAGGCAAATTTTCAACCAACATAAGATGTTCATCAGGAAAAGAATCAAGAACAGGTGTTGGTTGTTCAGTTTCAGCAACTGTGAGCCTAGACAAATGGTCGGCTACCACATTCTCTACTCCTTTCTTGTCCTTGATGATGATATTGAACTCCTGGAGTAAAAGTATCCATCTAATCAACCTTGGTTTTGCATCTTTCTTTGTCAATAAATACTTGAGAGCTGCATGGTCAGTAAAGATGACTATAGGAGAACCAAGAATATATGCACGAAACTTCTCTAAAGCAAATACTACAGCAAGTAATTCTTTTTCAGTAGTAGAATAATTTTTTTGAGCAAAATTCAAAGTTTTACTTGCATAGTAAATGACATAAGGAAGTTTGTTCTTACGCTGTCCAAGAACAGCTCCTATAGCAAAATCACTTGCATCACACATGATTTCAAAAGAAAGTGACCAATCAGGAGGTTGAAGAATCGGAGCAGTGGTTAGCAAAGTTTTAAGCCGACAAAAAGCTTCTTGACACTCGGGTGTCCAATCAAATTTTACATCATTCATCAATAGCTTACATAGAGGCTTAGAAGTAGAGCTAAAGTCTTTGATAAATCTCCTATAAAAACCCGCATGCCCAAGAAAAGATCTAATGTCTTTCATTGACTTAGGTGTAGGAAGTTTAGAAATCAAATCGATTTTTGCTCTATCTACTTCAAGTCCTCTAGATGAAACAACATGTCCTAGAACAATGCCCTGTTGCACCATGAAATGGCACTTCTCCCAATTAAGTAGCAACTGCTTCTCTTCACACCTGGCCAAAACAGCTTGTAAATTGGTTAAACAAACCTCGAATGAATCACCAAATACAGAAAAATCATCCATAAACACTTCTAGAGTGTTCTCAATCATGTCAGAAAAAATGCTAAGCATGCATCTTTGAAAAGTTGCTGGTGCATTGCATAAACCAAAAGGCATTCTCCTGAAAGCAAAAGTACCAAAGGGACAAGTAAAGGTGGTCTTTTCTTGATCCTCTGGTGCTATTTCCAATTGATAGTAACCGGAGAACCCATCTAAGAAACAATAAAAAGCATGTCCAGCGACTTTTTCTAACACTTGATCAAGGAAAGGCAAAGGAAAATGATCTTTCCTAGTGGCGGCATTCAACTTCCTATAATCAATACACATGCGCCAACCAGTAGGAATTCTTGTAGGAATCGATTCATCTTGATCATTTTTAACAATGGTAAGCCCAGATTTTTTTGGAACTACATGAATGGGACTTACCCACTTGCTATCCGAGATGGGGTAAATGATACCCACATCAAGCAATTTCAACACCTCATTTTTAACCACTTCCTTCATTGTGGGATTCAACCTTCTTTGCATTTCCCGAGAAGGTTTTGCATTATCTTCTAAATAAATCCTATGGGTACACTCCAAGGGACTTATACCTTTTATATCAGCCATTGTCCATCCAATAGACTTTTTATGCTTCTTAAGCACATCTAGCAATTTATCTTCTTGTTCACTAGTTAAGTGAGAAGAAATTACCACAGGGAAAGTGCTTTGTGGTCCTAAGAAAGCATACTTCAACTCCAATGGAAGAGGTTTGAAGTCCAAAGTTGGGGATTGCTCCTCCGAAGGTTTGAGAGTTGATGTCAATGGTGGAAGTTGCTCAAATTTTGGCCTCCATGGTGGTGTAACTTGCTGACCTATTGAGGAAACAAGAGATGAGTCATTAATATTATCAAATATTTTCAAATCTTCTTCAAATTCCTCTAAAGAATCAATAAGTTGAAAGTAATGTGCAGAATTGTCATCAATGAAATTTTCCAGCAAATTCACTTCATGAACTTCTTCAACTTCTTGCGGTTGCCTGCAAAGATTAAAAATATTTAGCTCCAAGGTCATATTTCCAAAACTCAATTTTAAAACTCCACTTCTACAATTTATGAGTGCATTAGAAGTAGCCAAGAAAGGTCTTCCTAAGATAACCGGTGCTTGGAAAGTAGAATGATTAGTCAATTGCATGTCGAGTACGACAAAGTCTACTGGATAGTAGAATTTGTCTACTTGAACCAAAACATCTTCCACAACACCTCTAGGAATCTTTATAGACCTATCTGCCAACTGCAATGTGATAGAAGTAGATTTCAACTCACCCAATCCAAGCTGAACATAAACATTATAAGGCAATAAGTTCACACTTGAACCTAAGTCTAATAATGCTTGGCCTATTTTTGAGTTCCCTATCATGCAAGCTATGGTAGGGGATCCTGGATCCTTGTATTTGGGAGGAGTGTTGGTTTGGATAATAGCACTAACCTGCTCAGTAAGAAAAGCTTTCTTTTGCACATTCAATTTTCTTTTCACGGTGCATAAATCCTTTAAAAATTTAGCATAGGTAGGAATCTGTTGAATAGCATCCAACAATGGTATATTTATCCTAACTTGCTTAAAAATTTCAAGGATTTCAGCGTGATGCTTATCTTTGTGCAAAGGGATTAACCTTTGAGGAAAAGGTGCAAGTGTAGTGCTTGGGACACTTTTAGATTCCAAAGGATCATGTGCCTCATTTTCAGAAGGAGGGTTAGAAATGTTACCATTCTTTTCTACCTCTTGATCTGGGATGCCGATCACCTTACCACTTCTCAAGGTTGTAATAGCCTTGACTTGCTTGACATTTGGATCTCCTGCCATACTTTGAAATTGTTGGTTTTGGCCTTGTGGATTAGGTTGAGATTGTGCAGGGAACTTCCCTTTCTCTTGAGCGCTCATGGTTGTGGTCAACCTTGTGACTGACCCTCGAATGTCAGCAATGGCTTGGGAATTTTGACTATTGATAGCAGCTTGGCTTTGCATGAATTGCTGAAAATTGGTGGACAGCTGCTGAAAGTTGGTGGATAATTGCTGGAAATTGTCTTCAAGGTTCTTTTTCTGAACTGGTAACATGTGGTTGGCATATTGAGATGGTCCTGGACCTCCTGGAGTAGTGTAGGGTACAATTTGTGAAGGACCAGCTATGTTGGGTGCAGGTAAAGCAGCTTGTTCACCCCTCCAACTGAAATTAGGGTGATTTCTCCATCCCGAATTGTAAGTGTTGGAATAAGGACCTGAAAAAGATTTAGCAACCATATTAACAGCATTAGATTGATCCAAAAGAACTTCTTTAAAAGCTGGAATGGTTGGGCAATCATTAGTTGAATGTCCTTGGCCCTCACAAATATTACAGCTCAAGGTAATCTGAGGTACAGCTTGTACTTCATTTACTTTCTTCAGTTCTATGGTTTCTAATTTCTTAGAAATCATAGCCAACCTAGCATTCAAATCATCTACTTCCCTCAGATTATATTTCCCACCCCCTGAAATTGTCCTCGAACTTTCCGACCTATCATGAATGTCAGATGTATCCCATGATTGTGCATTTTCAGCTAGATAATCAAAATATTCAAAAGCTTCCTCAGGTTCTTTGCTAAAAAACGCTCCATTACACATGGTTTCCACAAATTGTCTCATTTTTGGTTGCAACCCCTCATAAAAAAAACTGATGACCCTCCAATTCTCATATCCATGATGAGGACATGCATTTAAAAGGTCTTTGAATCGTTCCCAACAATGATAAAATGTTTCCACATCCTTTTGGCAAAAATTCATGATTTGTCTTTTCAAGGCATTGGTTCTATGCATGGGAAAAAATTTCTTTAAAAATTCAGTTTGCATTTCTTGCCAAGTCCCAATGGATCTTGGTCTTAAGGAATTCAACCATGTCTTAGCCTTGTCTTTTAAGGAAAATGGAAACAGTTTCAATCTTATGACCTCTTCAGTGCATGTTCTATCCATGAATGTGGAACACACTTCTTCAAACTCTTTGATATGCAAGTAAGGGTTCTCTGATTCCATACCATGAAAGTGTGGTAACAATGGAATCATCCCAGGTTTGAAATTAAAAGCATTTGCATTAAGAGGTAAAATTATGCAAGAAGGTGTGCTAGTCCTAACAGGCTGAAGATATTCTCTAAGTGTCCTGTTTGGATTCTCCACTTCCCTATCATGATGCTCATTTTCAGCCATGCTGCTATCAGTGTCAGCTGATGATTTAAGAGAAACAGATGATGCACTCGATGATGAGGTCGATGATTCAGTCCTAGCAAGTCTATGTGTGCTATCTCTAGCCCAACCAGACATGCAACTTCAGCACAAAACAAGTTAACAGTAAACCAGTAAAATGAGAGGTAAAAATATCACCCAGGCTGTGAAGAGGTTCACAGCTCCATAAACATCCTCTCAGAAAGAAAAAAAAAAAAAAATACTCTGATAAACACCAGTTGTCCCCGGCAACGGCGCCAAAAACTTGACTCAGCTTATAATGTTGTCTTCCAAGCGTAGAAGCTGTCAAAGTAATACAAGGGTAAGTCCCAAGATCGAATTCACAGGGACAAAGGGATTATCAAAGTGTTTGTGAGATTTTCTTTGTGTAAAAGATGTATCGATTATGAAGGATGAAATTTGATGTGGATCTATAATTTTAAAATTACCAAAACTAAGAGACTTAGAGAAAGTGTGTAGCAATTGAATTAAACTTGCAAGAAACAATAAAACAAACACTTGGGTTGGGTTTGAGATTCTTTTTATTTCGGATTCTAGGTAATTTCTCAATTAACAATCCAGTCAAGGAATTGATATTCAGAAGATAAAAATTAAGCTCACGTTTTTGCAATATTTTCTCAAGAAATTCTCTAATTTACTAGCCAAATTTATATTCATAATCAATCGAAAGAGGCCATGATAAATTCAAGCTTTTGTTGTGCCTTACGTCAACAACAAAACAAGAGCAAGAGCCGCAATCTATTTTCCATTTAAATCCGACTAGTAATTTAGTGAAATCAACATTAAACAATAATATATTGCATCAAACTAGAATCTAAAATAAATTAAATCTCTCCTCCCACAACCCAAGCTTTAGAAATTAGTTACACATGATATTTTTAGTAACAGAAATAAATCTAAGTGGAATCATATCAAAAACTAAGAATATCTAAATAAACTTTAGAATGAAATAAAAAAAATAAAAAGTCTATAATATCAACTCGAAGAAATAAGACAAACTAAATTAAAGTAATAAAATTGAAACCAATACTAGGTAATAAACTTGAAACTATAACAAAGTAATAAAATTGAAACTCCGAAACTTATAACAAGGTAATAAAAACTGAAGCTTATAACAAGGTAATGAAAACTGAAACTTATAACAAGGTAATAAAAACTGAGGCTTATAACAAGGTAATGAAAACTGAAACTTATAACAAAGTAATGAAAACTGAAACTTATAACAAAATAATATAAACTGAAAACCTTAACAAAGAAAAACTCAAAACTAACTCCCGTTAAGCTCTCTTTTAAACGAAAAAAAACAGTAAGAGAAGTAAAAAAACAAGTCCCCGTGTAGCTTTCTCTCCCTGGTTTTTATAAGAGTTGTCCGAGTGATGCATGTGAGTGAGCTGCATGTGTGAGTTGTTGCCCACGTTGGTCTGCATGCCGTGTCTTCCTGCTGAGTGTTTCTTCATTTTTCTGCTGCTGTTTTTTTGCTTTTTCTGCATGTGAGTTGAAACTTTCTGCATGTGTGAGTTGTTGCCCACGTTGGTCTACATGCCGTGCCTTTCTGTTGAGTGTTTCTTCATTTTTCTGCTGTTGTTTTTGCTGTGAGCTGCACTACCAAGTGTTTCTGCATGTGCACTTCCAGCTGTGAGTTGTCTGCATGTGCATGAGCTGTGTCTATTTTCTGCTTGTTACTTTCTGTTTCTATCCGTGTGAGTGTGCTGCTTTATGTGAGCTGCATGTGCTCTGTTTCATGTCCTTTTGATGCATGTGTTTGTGATTTTCTGCATGTGTGATCTGCTGCATTGAGATGTTGAGTTGATGGCCAGCTGTTCTGCTGCACTGATGCACGTCTGAGTGTTTTCTTGCATGTGTAGTCCATGCGATCTGCATTGCTGTTTCTTTTCCCTACATCCGTGAGCTACTTTTCTACATGAGGTGTATTTCATGTGTGCTTTGCTTAACGTCTTGCATGTGCCAAGTGATGAGCTGCTGCCTTGTTGTCCGTGTGATGCTGCCTACTTGTTCTATTTTTTTACTGCATGTGTGCTGCATATTCTGCTGCTGTATCCGTGAGTTTGAGCTGCCCACTTGCCAAGTTCCACCACACACATGGTTGGCCTTAGTGATGCGGATGCATTTGTGCATGACAAAGCTACTTCAACCATAATTTCAGCTTCCTTTTCGTCAACCTCAGACTCCATCCTATCATCAATGAACCTCATCAATTTGCCAGTTTGTTGCTAATGACAGGCCTTGTAAACAGGACCAAAACCACCTTCGCCAATTTTGTTGGCACAATCGAAATCATTTTTGAAAAGCAAAGTGTGCTCCTTTTGTCATATGCAAAAAGTAAAAAGATTAGGTTTGAAATTTTTGAAAAATGAATGATGATGTTTTTGACATGTGAATCTTTTTAAATTTGAATATGAAGTCTCATATGCCTATAAATAGATCATTTGAGAGCTTCACATTCACAACACAAGAGCATACAACTCTCATTCAAAGCTTTCATTCTCTCTTCTCTAAGCATTGAGCCTTAACCCTTGTTCATTTTGAGAGATATAGTTTGTGCTTGTATTGTTCTTATTTCACTCATTGAGGAGTGTTTTCTGATATCCTACCCACTATCAATTCTTGTATCAGTAAAAGGGTGTGTACAACCCTTGTGCGTGTAGAAAGTGTTCTACACAGGGAATCGTTGAATCACCACGTGTAAGGTGATTGCAAGTGTAGAGGGTGTTCTACACGGATCCTTTGTAGCGGTGTTGTTCAAAGGTGTAATAGGTTTCTATCTCCACCTGAAGGAGATTGAATAGTGAATTCGGGGATCCTCAAGGGGTAGCTTGAGGCGAGGACGTAGGCAGTGGGGCCGAACCTCGTTAACATACTGAGTTTGCTTCTCTCTTACCCTTACTCTTTATATTTATTGTTGTTTCATATTTTGTTTATATTTTATATTATATATTTGATTTATAATTGTTATTTTTTTTAAATACAACTCAATTCACCCCCCTCTTGTGTTAGTCATCTGGGCAACACTTGCAATAGTGAATATTACATGATATGACATACATGTAACATATGGTATACTTAACATATAACAATACATGACAGAATAGATTATATAACAAATAAATATTCATAACAGATTAAATCATGCATAATAGATAAACATGGAATGAAGTGGCATGGCATGACATATATGGTAACATACATATATAAATTGTAGTTCCCTTGCTCATCACACATACATAGTGAATTGATAGTAAGTTAAGAGTTAACTTATCTCGATCACTCATTCTACGATAATAAAATGCGAAATACGAAGAACTATAAGAGGGTATTCTAAAAGTTAAAAATTTAATCACTAAAGATTAGAAGCATGAAAACAAGCTAACTTAGAGTAAAATTTTACCCTCTACATGGGGAAAAATGATAATTTTACCTCTAACTAAAGGATTTCACATCCTAACTCCAAAAATTTCTAAAATTTACATTCCTCATGTAAATTGTCCTAAACTCAAATATCAACTCAGAAAAATTTAAAACATATCACAACTATGGAAAACACACTATGGCCGAAACATCCATAGGCCATTTCTCTTAATTTTTGTCGTAATTCCTTCCAACTTCAAAACTCATGCTTAAACCAAGAATTTGCAACAAAGATCTTCCTATCTTAAGTTTAAAACCATACTCAAAACATCCATTTAGAAAAAGCTAATAATCAACACCAAACTTTTTGTAAAAATATCCAAACCCTTGAATCACAAGTTTTGACCCTAAATCAAAACATTTCCAAGAATTTCAAAAATATTAAATCTTACTTCTAACATATTCATATTATCATCCTAAGATCAACCATGATTTAAATCATCAAACTAAAGTCACCAAAATCACAAAATAATACTTGGAGTTTTTTGGTTTTATACTTAGTTCAAAAACAGAAACTTTTTTCTTAACTAGTTTTGATCAATCTCTTGATTCATGGCTTAAAAAAATGAGATATTCAAACTAAAACATCACATGGTTTAAAAATGTATCCTAAAGAAGATCCAACCATCAAACTTAAAATCACATGGCTAAAATTCAATAAAACATGGATCTAACCCAAAAAATCAAATCTTAGGCCTAACTAAAATCCTCTAGCATAGAAAAATCATATCTTTAAAAATAATATTAAATATCTTCAAAATAACATCCTAAGATGAAAATAGGAGACTTAGGATCATCATATAAAAATATCAAAGCCTTTAGAGTAAGATCAAACCACGAAATATTCAAATTTTCTTCAAACAAAAACTGTTTTTCCACTTCCAATTTTCAAGTTTCTAGATATAAAAAAATCTATTATCAAAAACTTTATTCATGCAACAAAACCTCAATGGAAACTCATAAAAATATGGTAACAACACTCCAAAGAATTTTTGGACTAAGATATGTCCATTAGCTTGGTCAAAAACTGCAAAACATAACATACTCCCCAATTTTATGCCCAGAATGACCTTTCCATGGTTAAAAATACTTTTGACCAATCAAATGACCATGGAATGAAACGAATAATATATCTACAGAAACTACACTCCAAGAAAAACAACTTTTATGAAGGAGTCATCTATGAAAATACTCAAAAAGGTTGAAAAGCTCCATGCAAAATGATCCAGAAATCTGCCCGAGAGAGCTCTTTTGAGTTTCTCTCTAAGAACGGGGTGAAAAAGTGAAGAAAGGGAAAGAAATGTGACTTGCACGACTTTAGAATTTTGAAGTGGGGAGCTATGGCCTTGAATGACCCTTGATTGGAGTTGGCTATGTGACATAAAGTGTAGAATAGTGACGCCAGACAGGATAGCAATTATCCTGCAGGCTAGTTCCAACAGATAATTCACAGGAGAAAATTCGCCCAAAACCAGAGAGAAAAGTCTCTAGGGTTTAACGGAATATTATAAAATCAAGCAATCATCAAAATCAGTCCACAAGCCGGACTGTTATAGCCAAAGATCGTGTTTATCCGAATTTTGCCAAAAATAGCAAAATCTCGGAAATCACTCTAAATTGAAATTCGAAATAAAATAAGCAATCTGCAAAAAATCCGGCCCAAATCGGATTTAAAATGACTCCCTAACTGACAAGCGAATTATTACCATAAATAGTAAAAACTAACTAAAACTAGTGATTCGGAGGGGAAAACAGCAGAAATTGAGGTCGAAAAAAAGGCACATGGAGCTATGCGAATTGGGGTCTTATGTGCGATTCCGACACCCGTAGCCAAAGTTATGGCCAAAAGACTGAAACGCACTCAAAACGGCCCCAATGAGGAACATATCACAATCAATTCCCGTCTTTGCGCTGATCTGCCAACTCATGGTATCTCAGTGCCATCAAGGTGCAATCTGAAAACTCAGCATCATCTGTCTCGGATCCCCCTGCATCAAATAGTGAGGGGCAAAGGACTGCCTGCAGAAGTTGTGAGGTATGGAGGTTGATGAGGTGGATTTCTCCTTCACATCAAGGCACTATTGGGTGCAGCCAAGGGCAGTGGATGGTCTACCATGTGGGGGATGAAACTTCTTCAAGAAGCTTTGCCAAGGTGGCCAAATTCATGGGGCTTGGTGGGCCTCAACCAAGTGGACTTCAATTTGGAGTTTAAATGAGGTTTGGTTAGGTTTTAAGATGCTATCAAACCCAAATTCAATTTTTCTTAATCCAATCAAATTTTCAAGATTTAAAAGGTTAGATAATGATGTCATAACAAGAATTTGAGAAATTAATAGCATGTGGAAGTGATTTAATCAATTGATTAAACACAATGCTAGAAATTGGATCAGAAAGGGTTTGAAGGCCAACATTAGGGTTTGGTGAAACCGTTTAGGGTTTCGGTTTCAACCAAGCTTTTAGGGTTTCAATTAGATTCAAACTATTTAGGATTTCACTAGGGTTGAAACCCTCTTTGATTTGGCTCAATTTGGTTGATCAGATAAAAAAGGGTTTTGCTTAGGTGGCGTGATCTCACACATTAATTTCCTTCACAATCCATTTAATGGTTTCTCTTTGTGCTAAGTGTCTAATAATATTCACTATGTGTGGCTATGATCTTACCAAGTGTCCCAATAAAACTTCTCTAACCTAATTTGGACATTACACACTATGATTTTGAAAACACTACATTTAGTACGATTATCGAGGTTACTATTCACTCCAGAAAAATACATACTGAAAAATTCTAAATATTCATATTAACCTACAGTGAAAATTGTTTACCAAAACTCAGCCCCTAAAAATAATTTCACAGTTTTAAACAAGCATTTTGTCTGAAATTATGAAAATGAGTTATTGCACTATAAAATTCTAAATAATCAGCTGAGTCTAGTGGCGCAGACCGTAACGTATTCTGACACCTCTAACTACCTCAAATAATTAAAATCACATTTCTGTCATTATAGTGAGTGATAACATTGACTATATTGACAGACTAAAACATGTACGATTGGTCGATTTATGAAAATTTATAGGGTTTTCACGAGATTTTCAAAGTCAATAGAAATTTTAACAGTGAATATCTAGCGGGCTGTTACAATAATAATTTCCTCCCACTAGTCATATTTGGCCTAGTACTGTTCATAGACCAAATGAATATTTTACTAAAAAAAATACTCTTTCCCTCATATTTCAATTCTCTCGTATTGCTCGAACCTCTCTCTTCTTTTCATCATCCTTAGTTCTCCTCTTCCCTTGAGTAGAGGATCTCAGGTTGCCGCAGTTTTTGGTTGTTGTCATCCCAGGTATGTGTGATGAAATAACCCCTCTCTAGGGTAATGATTTTATATAAATTACATATTTGGACTCCTAAAATAATATTCTACAATAAATTACATCAATTATCTCCTACAAATCTCCCTATAAATACCCCATCTTTAGGGTAACGATTTTCTTATAAAGTATGTTTTTCTTTATTTTCGGTCTACTGGTGTTGAAGAATGACATGATGAATAGAAGATGTTTCCCTATCGGTTTGATTGTCATGATGATGGCATCTCTAAGTATATTAGCTCTATCTTATCATTATCCTAATGTTCATTAGTATGTTATCAAGAAAACAAAATTCTAGTTTATGACGTTGTTGTGCTAATTGTTTGCTAGATGATTTGGTCATTCTGAAATAGATTTTAACTCTTGATATGACCCATTGGTATGTTATTAGAAAAAGTGGAAAACAATTTTTAATTTTCTAACAAACAAGTATGCCCCATTAAGCAGTTGTATTTATCTTAATATGAATTAGAGTTGGTATAGGACGGTTCTATCCTCCTTGAACAATAAACAGAGCCTCTAAAGTTCTTGATATCAAGATTTGTTTTGTGGTTACTGAAATGGAAGCTAGTTGTATTTTTCTATCTTTTTACTTATCAATGAGTGAATTTTGAATTCACTTGGATACTGGACAATTTGTATTGCTAGAATTTTTATTTCATCATGTCTTGTAAATTTGTAAAGCATAACCCACATTTTTCTCTTGATCTTTTTTGTCTATTAGCAAGCATATCAACTTGATTTTCTAAATTTGTAATATACTTGCCATCTTCTACCTTTTTATACTGATTGCTTTTGCATCGAAGGATTTGTCAAACTTTGATTGTTGCTTATTGGTTTTTTAGGACAATTTTGTGTCACTTTCCAAATTATTAGGGTAAAGTAGATAATTGAGGAGATTGAAAAGGAAGAAGCAGCTTTGCGAGAATTTTGGAGACAGAAAATTTGTTGAATACTATAATGTATGTGAATAAACAATTTATTTAACAATTGCCTAAATCTTTTTTTCTTCACCCACTTTTTTATTTGGAAGACATTATTTGTAATGACATTCATATTTTCTTTTTCTTTTTGGCGCAACTAGATCTCAGAGCAAATACTTGGGGTTCTTATTAAGCTTGTTAAAGATTTGAAGTTGCATCATCAACACAAATATGTAAGAATTTTGTTGCCATCTTCAATGTTTAGGTTTTGCTTGTGTCTAGCACTATTACTTCAGTTTGTTCTTATCCTTGTTGAGGGGAACTTAAGCTTGGTGGCTCTAAATAATTTGTATGAAGATTTGCAAAAGACATGGCTGTCCAAAAGGTGTGAGACCAACTACATGTTCCAATCGGAGCTGGTTGTGTTGAGTTTTGGCATTTTATGTCTCTACCAAGTGAATGAAACTTGTGGTGGGTTCTGTTTGTGTCCCAATGTCCCTGCTGCTACTATGGAATTGTGGATAGTGTTTTAATTTTGAAATGTTACTATGAATTATTGGGTAGTGTGAAATTACTGTTATTTTCATTGTGGAATTAGATGTTGTAATTAGATGTTACAGAATTAGATGTAAAATTACCTGCTACTGTTTACTGAATTGGCAATTAGATTTTGTAATTTTATTGTCTCTAGTGTAGAAGAGTTGTTTTTATACAGTTTGTTTATACCAATCATATATTAATTGATAATCAAATTATAGTTAACATATGATTGGTAGAATTATAAGTATAACAAAAATAAATTAGAAAATTAATAATATTATTAAATTAATAATATTATATTATTATTTTGGCTAATAGATGGATAATCCAATACAAAATCATGTGATATTATGCATATTATAATTTTTCATTTGCATAATCCAATGTCAATGCTATTATATGGAAATAAATGTTCTAATATGTCCACCCAACGTAATCAAAGCAGCGCATTACCAAGTTTAAATGGAGCCATGAATACAAATGCTACAAATCCTACAATAGAGGGGAGAAATCTTAAAAAGCCAATTTAATAATACACATTGTCTTGTTTTATATGTTGAAAGACTGCCACCAAGGTCATTTGAACTAGATGACATAAGATCTGATTTTCAAATAAGAGAAACAAGTTCTAAACCCTCTACTCAATATATAAAAGAAAGATGTTGGAAGACAGTCCACTTGGAAATAGTCCACTTGGAATTGAAAAAGTCAATTTTTAACAAAGAGATGAGAAGGGTAGGAGCAAAGTGATGAACTTTTAATCATTGTTCAAAATTTCGTTGATTTCTTCTGGTTTAAATATTGGAATGAAATATTTAGATATTGGTGTCTTTTGTATGTATTTGTGCGTGCGTGCGTGCGTGTGTATATATATATGTGAAACAATTGAAATTTTATAAAATGAATATACGTTGAAATTATTAAAAAAAAAGTAGAGATATTGGTGTTAAAAAATATTATTAAAAAAACCACAAACTTGAGTTGAGACAAAAAATAAAACAAAGGAAAAAAATAAAGTAGAGAAATTATTAAAAATAATGATTTTTAAAAAAAAAGTGAGAATGAAGGGAAATATTTAAAGTTCCAAAAAGAGAAAGCTATATTATATAAATTCCTTTTAAATTTTAAAATTACATGAATGCTATTTAGATTTGAAATTTACAAAAATACTATCCAAACCTAAGAAAATAACAAAATTTCTATTAAAATAGTTTGGAATGCAGATTTTGAACGAAATTGACCTGAATGAACAAGGATTTGGAAGGAAATAGAATAAGGATGTATAGTATACCAATTATATCAGAACAAAAAACTCTTGCTGTTCCAATTGAAACATAACATAATTCAAAACTATGCTTTTAATGAATACTGCATTTGTTGAAGAAGTGTCTCTTCTCTTTTCCCTCTTGAGAGGTGGTGGTTTTTTTTCTGGGATTATAGTCGTTGATTGTAGAGGACGATAACAGTGGTTTGTGCAATGGTGAATTTACATGAGATGTGGGAGAAGTCAAAGCTAAGTGAGGAGGAAGATTGGCTATCGAACTGCAGAGTACGAAAGAAAGCAGAAAGATGGTTGGTTGGCAAAATCTGTATGGATCGGTTGATTAGGAAGAATGTGGTTGAAGACATAATGGAAATGGTTTGGCGATTGAGTAAACTTGCAATATTCAAAGAAGTAGGGTTGAACGTGTTCATAATAACATTTGCAACCCATTCTGATAGGAGCCATGTGGAAGATGGCATACCTTGGTTTTTTAACAGTCATGTCTTTGTGATTAATAGTTTCGATGGGCTTGTTTCGCCAAGCATGATGAAGTTTGATAAAGAAGTAGCAATTCCATAACATGCTATTTATTGGAAAGAATCGAGAATGTGGGGAGAAGGAGTTGGGATGTTCATTTGGGGAGGTGGTGACTGTGGAAGTATATGAAGATGATGTTGGATGGGGATGATTCCTGAGGGTAAAGTCATAATAAAATTGTTCAAACCTCTTGCAAGAGGAAGAACCATTACCCTGGGTGGGGAAAGATTCTAGATTCCAATTCAGTATGAGAAAGTCCCATGGTTTTGCTTCTAGTGTGGGAGAATACTACATGAAGGAAAGGATTGTCCATGAACAAAGTATGGTTTGGAGGAAACACATCAGTTTGGTCCCTGGTTGTGAGCTATCTTTGACGGAAAAATAAGAATGTATAATCCGGTGGGGAGTACTAGCTCTATGACGGGAATGAAAAAAATGATGGGAATTAGAAAAGAGCAAGGGAAGGGCGGTGCTAAGAATGGTGGTTTCTCTTCGACAAGAAACAACACATCGGAATCAGTTTTAGGTGAAGTTAGAGGAGAGGTTTTAGGCGAAATTCTTGGGACGGTTATGGATAAAGATGAGTAAGTAATGTAGGTGGCTAGGGAAGAGATAAATGTAAATGTAACATCCGAGCCCAAGCCCAGGCCCATGCTAAACCCAGACTTTCACATGGTGCCGTTTGTTGGTAAGCTTCATTTCTCTTCAATTTGTTTTCTCCACCCGACGGTTAGCTCTCTCTCTCCCCTCCCAGTTTCTGTTTTTCTGAGTTTTCATCTTCTCTGAATCCCACTTCTTCTCCCACACACCTTCATTTTTATTTCTTTTCAATTAAACTTCCTCCTCACTCAAGTCTTTTCTCTATAGGCCCCCTCTATCTCTCTCGCACTCCTATGATTTTTGGTGGTTTTGAGTGCTAAAATTTTGGGAGGATTCTAATTGGAGTTGCCGATTTTCAAACCTGGGTAAGCACCATTTTTTTCTTCTTCTTCTCTCTCTCTCTTCTATTTCAGTTACTCCCTACATTTTGTTTTCCTTTCCCATGGAATTTTTCTGCATTATAGTTTTGGGTTTTGCTGTGTAGTTCGTGCCCCTTTCCATGACTTCTTGGATTATTTTTTTTTTTGGTGCTACGTTCGTTTTTTGGGAGACTTTCAGATTGTGTTTCTGAGGGGTAGGCATTATCTCTTTCTCATTCTCTGTTTCACACACAACACTCACTTAAGTTTCACTCACAAATTTCACTCATCACAAATTGTAACCACACTCTTTATTGCTCATCACGCCGTGCACTTCTACATTCAAGATATTGTAGACTAAGTTCACACTGGTAAGACCCTCACTCGGTTCACATTATTTTTCTCATTAATTAGTTATTGTGATTTGTATGGTATTACTTTTTTGAAAATATTACATGTTTTGGGTTTGGAGAGTGGCGTGTTTGTAATTTCTTAGTTGGATGGAAATGTGGATAATGTGTGGTTCATGTGGTGGTCATGTGGAATTTTTGTAAGCGAACACTTTTTGTTAGACTGGTTTGAGTTTGGAATAATTAGGCTGGACATGCAGTGAATTAAATGGATGCTCGAGGTTCCAGTCGTGGCTGTATATGAACTGTTTGGGTTATATACCGACCGTTGGAGTGGAGGTTAAATTATTTGGAGGAATATTATTGCCGTTTTGGGTTGATATTGGTTAAGGAATATGTAGTATTATGTGGTTGTTCGGGTTAATAAGTGGTTGTTTGAGTTGTGTTTATTTGCTGAATATAGCTTTGGATTATGATTTTTAATTATTTAGATCGGGTTTGTGTTGTTGGTCGTTAACAATTAGTATATTTTATGAATAGGTGGTAAGACTAATATAGGTCGGACTTAAGAATTTGACAATATACTACGAGAGTTAGGTAAGCGGGGTTTCTATACTAGACTTTGCATAGAAACAAAATGAACTAATGTTGGTTTTAAAAATGTGCTTGATATGTTTTGACAAGAAAATGTAAAAACAACCTCAGTTATGTATTTTTGCATTACTCATGAAATTTGTATGAAAATAGAAAAATGTTTCCTGATATGACTAGTGTAGACATAAGCAATATTTTGACATGTTTATGAAATATACAAAAAGAGCAAATATGAAATCTGGAAATTTTGTACATGTTAAATGAACATGTTTTTTCAATATGTTTTGAATATGCGGAAATGATATGAATATATTAAGCAGTTTGTATGGTATGATATGCATCTGAAAAACCTTTGGCATGACTTTCTAATTTTAATTATGGTTCTGATATGATGCTTCTGAATTTGTTATATGGTTGGTACCAATATCTCTGATATGAGTGCACCCACTTTGGAAATAAAGTGGTTTTCTATGTGTCATTTCCTGTGTGCACTCTTGGAACTCCAAGAATGAATAAGAGAAAGTTTCACAATATGATATTGCCTAATTTGGCAACCGGGGATAGCACAACCCTACTACGGAGGTTAAATATGGTATATGATATAATACGATATGATATGATATGATAAGGTGAGAATGCTCAGTTATGGTATGCCAAAATGTTTTTGAATATGAATAGTTGTTTAATTCTGAATATGAAAAGATTGAAATGTCTCTCTGTTTTTCTTTCTTGATAATATGTTTTGAGATTTGCATATGAAAATGAAATGTTTCTGTTTCTTACATATCAAACTTTATGAAAAGGCTCATGTTGTACACACTATATGTGCTTTGGTTACTGAGTTGTTGATAACTCACCCCCTTGTTTCCAAATATTTTCAGATGATGTGGATGGTTTAGTTGGGGACCAGGAATAGAAATTGTGAGCAAGGCTAAGCTGAGGATAGAGTGTTTGGGTACCTTAGGGTACTGTTAATAGAATGACTTTCTATTGTCCATTAGATATGTTATTGTTTTTGGGTTTAGTAAGGCTTAAGGATTTTTCAGTTTATTTTTGTTTGGACTAATGGAAAATTGTGGACCCTTTGATTTATGTTATTCGTAGTAATGACTATATGGACATCATTATGCATTAATTTGGAAATGTGATTTTATTTTAATTGTTTTTGAAGTCTTTAACGATTTTAGATGTGTTGAGAGACAGGTTTATAAGTGATAGGTAGTAATTCTCTGACCCATCCGGGTACAGGGCGTTATAGTAAATGTTCAAGAATCACGAGTCACGGAGGCATTACGAGATGAAGAGTATAGGTTTGTTGGGAAGGATAAGGGATGAACAGAAAGATACAATTCAAATACTGAAGATGGAATGGATAGATTTGAAGTCAACTTCAGTCAAAGCAAAGAAGCACAATTAAGAAATGGGCTGCTATCATGGGTCTAGCCCAATCAAATGGGGATGAGACTCATCAACCAGTCCAGGCCCAGTTGCAGAGACAGGTTACCAGATCCTACAAGAAAAGAGCACATAACTCAGGTAATCATGCTAAAACTTGCATTGAAAGTCTAGGAAGGAAAAGAAATTTTGAGGAGAGTACTAGGGAGGATACTAGTAACTAGATTAAAAAAATATGTAAGGGGAAACAAAAAATCATGTATGCTTTGTGTGACAAGCAGAATGTTGATGAGATAGGGTGAGTTACACACTTTGGGATTGGCAGAGGCTATTCAACAGCCTTGCTGGGATCAATGATTCTAGTAAGTTGGAATTCTCTTGGGCTTGGAAACCCACAAGGAATTCGAGTCCTTCGTGACTTGGCTAGAAGGGAAGATCCCACAGTCTTTTTTCTTCAAGAAACACAACTGCATGCTAGTGTTATGAAAAGAATGAAATTCAATATGAATTTTGAAGGTTGTTTGACTGTTAGTAGTGAAGGGAGAAGTAGAAGGCTTGCTTTGTTTTGGAAAATGACTATGAAGCTATCTGTCCTTAGTTATTCTCGATCACATTTACATGCTATAATAGAAGAAGAGGGCAGTAATATAGAACCTTGGTATCTTACTAGGTTTATTGTAATACTGAGACAACTATAAGAGATGAAACGTGGAGATTGTTGAGATCCGTGTTGGTTCCCCAACATAATGCTTGGTTGTTGTTTGGGGATTTTAATGAAATTCTAAGCACTATTGAGAAAAGTGGAGGGTTGCAGAGAACAGAAAAGAAGATGGGTGATTTCAAGGCTGTCCTTGATGATTGTACTCTTAAAGATATTGGTTATAGTGGGAATCAATTCACATAGTGTAACAGAGGAGAGGCACAGAGCTGTATTAGTAAGAGGCTTGATAGGTTCCTAGCAAATTTCAAGTGGTCTCTTCTAATGTTCAGGCAAATATGAGGCATGGTTTGACTGCATGATCTGACCATATGCCAATTATCCTTAACTTATATGCTGAGAACTATCAAAGAAAAGGCCAAAGACTATTGAGATTCGAGGCAATGTGGGTGGATTCTAAGGGGTGTCAAGAAGTAATTGAGGATGCATGGAAGGGGTTCTCAGGCCCATATTAAATGAACACAGTTATGAAGAAGATTCATACATGTGGTGAGTAACTGACTATATGGAACAAAAATAGTTTTGGCCATGTTAGAAAGGAATTAGAGAAGGCTAGAGCTCAGCTTAAAAGAAGTACTAGTTTGGATCCTAATCATACCAGAAGAGTGGAACAAAAAGAAGCAAGGGTAGAAGTGCAAAAATGGTTGGAAAGAGATGAGATAATGTGGAGGCAAAGGTTAAAGGCATTGTGGTTGAAAGAGGTTGATACAAACTCAAGGTTGTTTCACCATAAAGCTTCTCAAAGGAAAAAAAAAAAAAAAGGAATTTTATTAGAGGGGTGAAGGATACAGATGATCAATGGCAAGTGAATGAGGGTAGGGATAGAATTATTTTTTATTATTTCAATGCTTTATTCAAATCTTCTGAACAGGTTGAGAATATGGAATTTTTGAAAGGATTAGCAGGAAAGGTTGATACAAAAATGAATGAAAGACTCTTGAGGAATTTTACTGCTAATGAAGTATGGTTGGCTTTAAAGCAAATGAATCCTACAAAGGCACCTAGGCCTGATGGCATGTCACCAATTTTCTTCCAAAAGTATTGGTCTGTGGTGGGTAAGGATGTCACAGAGGCTGTTTTGTAGGTTCTGAATAGTGGCCAACTCCCAAATGAATTAAACCATACCTTTATCACTTTGATTCCAAAGAAGAAACAACTTGAGAATGTGGCAAACTTTAGGCCTATCAGTCTCTACAATATAGTGTATAAGTTAATTTCAAAAGTACTTGCCAACAGGCAAAAATGCATTTTACTAAGAGTAATCTCACCCTCACAGCTGCTTTTGTCACAGGAAGACTTATCTCGAATAATGTATTGGTGGCATATGAATTAGTATATTTCATAAGGTAGAAGAGAGGTGGAAGGCAAGGCTTTATGTCCCTAAAATTGGATACGAGCAAGGCCTATGACAGTGTGGAATGGGGCTTTCTAGAACAAGTGATGAGAAGAATGGGGTTTGAGGCTATTTGGATTCAGTTGCTTATGTTGTGTGTAAAGATTGTGTAATTTTCAGTTCTGGTGAATGGGGAACCTAAAGGAGCTATATATCCAACTTGAGGCTTGAGGCAAGGGGATCCTATCTCCCCTTATTTCTTTCTATTATGCACTGAAGGACTTTATAGCTCTCTTGAAGCAAGCATTAGTCTATAAGCAAGTGGAAGGAATACAAATATGCAAAGCAGCACCCAAAATTAACCATCTTCTAGTCGCAATTGACAATGTTCTATTTTGCAAGGCAACTTTGCATACAAGCTTAAATATTCAACACTTCCTGGAAATTTATGAAAATACCTTTGGTCAGAAGGTGAATCATGAGAAAACTTCTATGGTGTTTAGCAGAAATGTCCCACACACTCAACAAGAAGAGATAATGAATTTTGGGGAGTCTAGCATCATTAACAATATGAGAAATATATTGGTCTTCCTCTTATGGTGGGTAGAGGTAAGAAAGGACATTTTCAGAATTGAAGCATAAAGTATAGACAAAGCTTAAGGGGTGGAAGAAAAAATTGCTCTCTCATGGTGGTAGGGAAGTTTGGATTAAAGTTGTTGCCTTATCAATCCCAACCTATACTATGAGTTGTTTCAAATTGCTTATAACTTTATGTACTAAACTAGAGAATATAATGGCCAAGTTTTGGTGAGGGCAGAAGAAAGATGAAAATAAAATTAGATGGGTGAGATGGAGACATATGTGTGAGACAAAAGCTAATGATGGGATGGGATTTAAAGATTTGTAAATTTTCAACCAAGCTTTATTAGCTTAGTAGGGATGGAGGATTTTAAAGAAAGAGAACAGATTGCTGCATAAATTGTTCAAGGCTAAATACTTTCCAAATTCAAGCTTTAAGGAGACCATGTTAGGATCTACACCATCATATGCTTGGAAGGGGATATGAGAAACAAAAAAGAAGTTGCTGAATGGCTGTAGATGACTGGTGGGAGATGGGCAGCCAATAAATATTTGGACTGATTTTTGGTTACTAAACCATAAATTGGTACAAACTCAGCCTAATATGCATGATGGACAAGGAGAGAATTGATGTTAACACAAAATGGTGGAAGGTAGAGAGAGCCAAAGCAATATTCCCACCTCGAAAAGCAGCAAAAATTTTAAAAATTGTGCCAAGTGCTAAGAGCAGACTTGATTACCTTATTTGGGAGCATGAGAAGAGTCGACAATTTAGTGTGAGGAGTACATATAGATTCTTCAAGACTTTTGGTCAATCTAAGCAGGAGGGAGAATGTTCAAATGCAGGAGAACAAAAACAGATATGGAAACATATTTGGAAGCTGAAACTTCCCAACAGAATTAGAGTTTTTGCATGGAGGGCTTGCAAGGAGGGTTGCCAACAAAAAAGAACCTAAAAACTAAAAAGGTGATTATGGAGGCCGGCCTCGTGTCAATGGTGTAATGGGGAAGAGCAAGATGTCAATCATGCACTGTTATCATGCCCTTCTATGAAAGAGTGCTGAAAAATGTATTTTCATAGCTTGGTAGTTATTGAAGATCAGACTAACTTTTTGTAGAAAGTAAGGAAAGTGCAACAACTGGGAATTCATGGTGAGCTATAAAAGTTTTTCTTAATAGCAAAGGGTATATGGTATCGAAGGAGCAAAAATATGTATGAGAATCAAATTCTCAATCCTGTGCAGATAGTTGAACATGCTTTATCTATGGCTGAGGAATATAGGGCAGTACATGACTTGGCTAAGCAGAATATGCAAAAGATATGTAGATGGAAACCACCACATAATGGTTCTGTTAAGTTTAATGTGGATGGGGCAATTTTTGCATACCAATGTAATGCTGGTGTGTGAGTGATTATGAGGAATGAAAGGGGTGGTGAGGTTATACTTTCAGCTAGTAACAAAGAAGGAGAGGTAAATGATCCTCTAGAAATTGAACTATTGGCAATGGTAAGAGGCCTTCAGATTTATATTCCTTTGGGTATACTAAAATTGCTTATAGAGAGTGACTCAGTGATGTTAGTGAATGAAGTTTTATCTGATAAAGAGTCAATGGCACTGTTTGGCAAGATGGTGTTTGAAATTAAGAGATTGATGAAGTGTTTCCGGAAGTTTTCTATCAAGCATACAGATATTCGTTTCCTGAATGTAATACTCAAAACATTTGGGCTGAGTCGTTAATGTAATGGTGATTGTTGTTGAAGTCAACTTGTGCGAGAACCTGGCATATGATCGTTACCAATCTTAGCAAGACCCATGAGCTAGAGCCTAGAATGAGTCAACCCATTACAATCTAGAAACTAAAAAGGTAAAGATTATCTTGAAAAAGAGTAAAAGTATTGTGGTTAATTAATAACCACGCTATATCATGGTAAAAGTGTTTTAGATGATAATTTTGCATTGCTGCTCGAGTTCCTTGAGCATCCTCTAACCAATTACTTTTCATCCGGATCCTATTTTTTCATACTACCAACGGCTCTCGGATCCTATTAAAATCATTTGAAGTAGTAAAATGACTATATAAGTAAGGAGGTGTGGTGTACGTCTCACATCTTATCCAACTTAATTTCTCCTAATTTCCTTCTTTCTTCACCTTTCTCACAAACTCATTAGAACTATTGAGGTGAGGTATGGATGATGAGTTAAGATGAAAGATGAAAATTGAAAGTTAAATAAAATATTATTAAAATATTATTTTTTTAATATTATTATTATTTCGAGATTTGAAAAAGTTAAATTGTTTATTATATTTTGTGAAAATTTTAAAAAATTATAATAATTAAATGAAATAAAATAAAACATTTTATGTACCTAAATGGAGCCCTACTTTTAGTTTAGAGATTCTCAGCTTTAGGGTTTATTTGGTACATCTATGAATAAATGAAATTAAAGAGACATTATAATATCGGTACTTTTGGGAGTACTGAAATCTCAAGCTAGGGGACTAATCTATTTATGCAAGGGTATTGCTATCACCAACAGCTTGTAACCTGATGGCACAAGACCCATATCTCCGAAATGGTGATTATGGGTTCCAACCCCTTTCCCAATGTATCAAAAATCAAAAGAGAGTATTGCTCCCCTTCTGGTGTGCCCCTAGGCCAAATGTCGCTTTTTTTATTTTTATATTTCTCCTTCTTCATATCTTTTAAATATCTTTAAATATTTTTTAAAAATAAAAAAATACACCAATATATTAATAGTAATTTTCTTAACCATTATGTTAAAAAAATTAAATTAAATACAAGAGCGGCCAAAATGATGGGACAAAATCATGTAGAATAATATCATTTTCCTTTACGAAAAATCAATTTTAGGCACTTGTTTATAAACCCCCCTTTCATTTATTTATTTTTTCAAATATTTCAATGCATGCAATATCATAAACCATTTTCATGCATTTAACTCTAGTCTTTAGCATATGTACATATATTTATAGGGCTGTGTAAAAAATCAAAAATTTGACTCTAATACTAACTCACACTATTAAAGTTGGAGCTCCGATATTAATATACATAATTTATAAAAATATGTATTATTTGTATTGATCATATATATTTCTACAAAAAAATCTAAAAACTTATATAATTAAATTCAATACTATACTAATATGAGTTAATTATTATAAGATAATATAATTAAAATATAATATAAATAAACTAATAATCTAGTATATATACACATCATAGTATTACTATATATCATACATAGTCAAGTGAAGAAATAAGATGCTTGACAAACTAATAGTGAATACATGTATTGTATACATATACATGTATTCGTCGCTTTGTATTCCTACGCAATAAATCTACCTTGATATTAAGAAGTAACCTAAAGCAGCCTCCATGAAAGTCTGGGCCAGCCCATGTATTATATATACAAAAAATTCTATTGGCCCACCTATCCCTTGTGCCAATTTATGAAGACCCAATTCAGTTGGCCGTTGATAATTAGATTAAGGGTGCAGATAGAGTGAGACCAGCAATACGAAGGACAGTCATCTAGAAGCTTATTTTATCCTTTTATTACTTAGTTGTTTAATTGTAGTAATTTCCTATTGGTTGTATTTTACAAAGTTTGTTGCGCATATCCCTTATAAGGGAACAGTAAGCGTGTACTGGTTTTCTTTATGTAAAATATTAATAAAAAAATTTCCTTTTTCTTCTTCTTTTCGTGGAGGCCTCTCACCGCCAAATGAGAATTTCCCTTTTCCTTACATTTAGTTTGTTAGAATTGGTATTCAGAGTCATCTTTCCTCCTCTTTTAGTCCATATAAACACTTAAGCAACTTGCAAATTCGAGACCACTAGACTTTGTGAAACAAGAAGGAAGTTTCATGTAAACTTTCTCATCTAAATTCTCGTGGAAGAATGCATTGTTTATATTTAATTGATGTAACTCCCAACTATGTATAGCAGCTAAGGTAACAAAGTAACAAATAGTGGTCAGTTTTGCAATAAGAAAAAAGGAATCAAAGTAATCAATTCCATCTTTTTGAGTATACCTCTTCGCAACAACCAAACTTTATATATTTTCAAAGTACCATCAAATTTCAACTTGCACTTATAAACCCATTTACAACCAATATGTTGCTTAACAAGAGGTAAATCAGTTAAGGTCCAAGTTTTATTAGCTTCAAGAGCACTGATTTTCAGCTGCCATTGCATCCCTCCAATGAGGATATGTGATGGTTTGATGAAAGTATTTAGGTTCATATAGAGAATCAATTGATGAACATAAATGTTGATATGAAAGAGAGAATTTTTAATAGGACAGATAGGAAGAAATAGGATAAGAAGTACCTGAAGGTGAAGAACCATCAACCTGAGGAGAAGTAGTAACTTTGTTATTGGATATCATGGAACAATGATAATGCTACAAGTAATCAGGCGGTCTCCTATTTCTTATGGATTTTCAAGTGGGATTTGATGGTAGTGGATGTTGAGATGGTAAAGATTGAGATATATCAAGAGTAGTAGGTAATGAATTATGTACAAGTGAGCAAATGGGAATGTCTAAAAAAGGAGTGGGTAGTATAGAGTAGCAGGTAATGAATTATGTACAAGTGAGCAAATGGGAATGTCTAAAAAATGAGTGGGTAGTACAGGGTTTGAAGATAAAGAATGAATCGGAGTTTCAGATGACTGATGAAGAATAGAAGAATCTGTTTCAAAAAACAATTTCATGAAAAATGACATCATGAGATATGACAATCTTATGAGTATGGAGGTTATTGAATTTATAACCTTTAAAACCTGCAGGGTATCCTAGGAAGACACAAACTTGAGCTCTAGTAGAAAATTTGTTACAAAAAGGATTGCCAAGAAAAGAAGCATAACAAAGACAACTAAAAATCCTAAGATGACTGTACTGTAGTTTATCAGAAAAAAAGAATTTCTTAAGGTTGTTTGTTTGAGAGTACATATAGGGGAATTCAATTTATAAGGTAAACAACAATGAGTATGCAATCACTCCAAAACTGCAAGGGAATGTTAGATTGAAAGCAAAGGGCTCGAGTAACATTTAATATATGTTGATTTTTTTTTCAACAATAGCATTTTGCTGAGGAGTATAAACACCATTGTGTTGATGTATAACTCCTTCACTAGCAAAAGATGATTTCGTATCAAATTCCAATGCATTATCAATACGGATGGTGTTAATTTTTGTATTAAACTGAGTTTCAATAGAGACAAAAAAGATTGTAGATATGATCGAGTTTCAAACCTGAATTTAATCAAATATACTCAAGTACATGTACTATAATAATCTAATATAGTTAATGATGGGCCCCAAGGTAGACCGAGCCTTAGAGATCCTTTGTAAGCTTCAAATGGGGCAATCATAAGATCGAGAGCAAAGAAGAGTAAAGAAGCAATGCAATGATTGATGCAATCCACTTGGGATGAATCTAGTAAGAGCCCAATATTTAAAAGGTGCTTGAGCAAAGGAGATCAAATTCTCATCCACGTGAAACAAGCAATGGAAGAGTGCAACATAAATTATGGCCTACTATTATGCTTATGTGATTGATGTCATTAGACTTGTTTATTTCATTAAAAAAGTTTATTTTATTAGTTTAAAATATTTGGGTTTATTATGAGAATGACTTAAGGGCATGTTGGAAAAGTAATTATTTTGTTGAACTAGGATTTAAAGGAGTTACTGTAGCGTGGCACTGTTCACAAACTGTAGCGCCATATTGTTCATTAATTTTTGTAAAGGGCTGGTTTTATTTTACCCTAGGGTTTTGTGAGGGTTTAGGTTAAATACATCTCGTTGCCTCATTTTAAAGAATATATGAAAGTTTATGAAAATTAATGAATTTTATTCATTGTGAGTTGAGTTTATCTCCTCTTGTTCTTGATTAAACGTGTGAACTTATCAAAGGTAAATCACAATCTTTGTGGCGTTCCTCCTTTGTAATCTGGGTTCTTGAGGCAGCTTCTTCAATGGGTCTAGATTTAATATAATCTAAGTTCTTGAAACAAGTTCCTCAACTGATCTAGATTATTCTATCAATTGATTTGATTTTGACTTTCTTGGGTGAATTTTCAAATTGATTGTGGGTTCAAGGAATTCTAATCCCACGAGTTCATATCATTTGATATCAGAGCCAGTTTTCCAATTAGGTCAAATTCTATCTTTTGATTCTTACATCTTTAAATTTAATTCTAGGGTTTCATTGTTCTAAGGTTCCAAAAAAAAAAAAAAAGAGCAGAAATGCATTTTTCCTAAGGCTGCGAAATTACTTTATCATTTGGGTTTTGTGTTCATCATCATAGGGTCTCCAAATTCCTTGTTTGAAAGCTGCCAAAATTTGCACCATTTAGGGTTTGAAATTTCTAGGGTTTCTTGCATCTGTAAGTTTGTCAATTGCTTAGAGTGCCATTTCATTGATTCTGTCTTTTATTCCTGTCAATTTCATGTGTTTGAATTCAATTGTTTGATTTTCACAATTGAATCAATTGTTTGTGATTGAATTAGTGGAAAAAAAAGGGAGATAAAAAGAAAAGAATAGAAAAGAAAAGAATAGAAAAGAAAAGAAAAGAAAAATTAAAAAAAAATCTAAAAAGAATTTGTTTTGATTGAGCCTTATTATCAAAGGGGGCTGAATATATCATTATAGTTGATATCTTATTTATAATTACTCTTTCCCACGTATAGTTTTCTTGATTTTCGTGTCATTTTGTTCCTTCCGTGTTTCTCTTATTCTTGGACCTAATTACTATTTTGAATAAAATAAGGTTGTATTGTCTTGATTTAGTTAAATTAGTTCTAAAAGAACTTAAGTGGCAAAACTCTTGAAGTAAAAGGCAAGAGAGTGTGAGATCATTATCGGGAAAAAGTTAATTACGAGTGAAACATGAGTGGAGTGCCATTACTCGAGTGTAAACACGTAAGGGAGCGTGTGAGGTCTTTTTACCACTAACATTCTTTTGTGCAGCACATTACAATGTCTCATAATAGTAACTCAACGCCGAAGGGGGTCGCAGAGAATTCATTCTTTGTGTTGCAGTCCATGCAACAAAAGTTTGAAAGCTTAAATTTAGCGTTGGGGGAAGTGAGGGATGAGATGGATTAATGAGGTACATTGATTAGAAATCTGCAAAGTGTGAGAGATAGGAGACGTGAGCCAAGTATTGAACATGAGTATAAGAATGAGGAGTATGGTGAGTCTCTTGTTGTCAGGCGTGCTCTCAATACACAAAGTAAGATAAATGATACAGAACAGCAGAGAGAAAAGTTTTCATACTAGATCCCACATCAACAACAAGGTATGTAGTATGATTATTGATTGAGGGAATTGTACTAATGTGGCTAGCACTACTTTAGTTGAGAAATTGAATTTACCTACCTTGAAACACCCTAGACCATACAAGTTGCAGTGGTTGAATGATTGTGGAAAAGTTAGGGTAAATAAGAAAGTGTTAGTTTCTTTTTCAATTAGGAGGTACATGGATGATGTACTTTATGATGTAGTGCCTATACATGCTGGCCATATTTTGTTGGGGAGGCCGTGGCAATGTGATAGGAGAGTGATCTATGATGGGTTCAGGAACATGTACAGTTTTGAAAATGACGGAAAAACAATCAAACTTACTCATTTAAATCCAACACAGGACCATGAGGATCAACTGAAGTTGAAAAGTAAGGTTGATAAAAAGAAAAAAAGAGTGAAAGTAAGGTTGATAAAAAAAAAAGAGCAAAAGTGAGATTGATCAAAAAAGAAAGAGAGAAACTGAAATTGTTCAAAAAAGAGAGAGTAAAAAGATTGAGCGAAAAAGAAAGAGCGAGAGTGAGATTAAGGAAGAAAGAAATGGTGGGACCAAAAATGAAAGAGAGAGAAAAATGATAGAGAAAAGAAATGAGGGTGAGGCTGAAACCTCAAGAAAAAAAGAGAGTCAAAAGAAAGAGAAGAGTCAAAAGAAAAGCGAGAGTGAAGAAAGCGAAAGAAAAACAAAGAAATAAGTGAGTTTTTATGCTAAGGCAAGCTTTTATACAAATGAATGTAATGACTCTTTGCCTAGTGTTGTTGTTTCTTTATTGCAGGGATATAAGGTCATGATTCCTAGCGGAATGTTTAGTGGATTGCCACCTATTAGAAAGATAGAGCAATACATTGATTTTATGCTAGGTGTAACAATCCCTACCTGACCTTTCATTGAAGAACATGAGTTATCGACACACTTGAAGGGACAAGGTAAGTTGTTGACTATAATGCATAACAAGTGGGAGAAATGTACTAGGACTTTTCCTTTTGTAATCAAGTACACACAAGGTAAGGAAATTTTGTGGTTGATGCTTTAGCAAGAAGGTATGTCCTTATCTTCATTTTAGATGCAAAGTTATTGAGATTTGAATATGATAATAAATTCCATGCTAATGATGATTACTTTGATAGTGTGTATGGAGTATGTGAGAAAATATCGTTTGGTAAGTTCTATAGACTGGATTGGTACTTGTTTAGAGATAATAGACTTTTTGTGCCTAATAGTTCTATGCATTAGTTGCTTGTGTGTGGAGCACATGGAGGTCCTTTGATGGGACATTTTGGTGTAAAGAGGATCTTAGAAGTGTTGCATGACCATTGGTGGAGTATTATTTTCCATTCATTGAGTTTGCATATAGTTGGAGTGGTCACTTTGGTTTAAAGATGAGTTTAGGCGTATTACATGAACACTTTTAGGAGTATGGTTTGCCATTAATTGAGGTCGCATATAATTAGAGTCGTTATTTTGGTGTAAAAAAGACTTTAGATGTGATTCATGAACATTTATGGGAGTATCATTTTCCATTTATTGAATTGTTGCATGAACATTTGCGGAAGTATCATTTGCTATTATTAGAGTTTGCATATAATAGGACTATGCATACTACTATTTCTTATTCACTTTTTGAAGTTATTTATGGTTTTAATCCATTTACTCATTTTGCATTGATTCTTTTGCTTATTGATGACAAAAGTAACTTGTATAGACTTTTTCAAATGCATGAGAAAATTAATGATAATTCATATCAAGTGGATCTTCCAGATAAGTATCATGTTTATTCTATTTTCAATATTACTGATCTTTTTTCCTTTGATGCAGGTGGAGATTCGAGGTCAAATCTTTTTGAGAAGAGGGGGAATGATGGGCTCCAAGGTGGATTGAGCCTTAGAGATCCTTTGTAAGTTTCAAATTGGGCAATCACAAGATCGAGAGCAAAGAAGAGCAAGGATTGATGCAATCCAATTGGGATGAATTTAGCAAGAGCCAAATATTCAAGATGAGCTTGAGAGAATGAGATCCAATTCTGTTATACAAGCAATAGAAGAGTGCAACATAAATTATGGTCTACTATTATGTTTATGTGATTGATGGCCTTAGACTTGTTTATTTCATTAAAAAAAACTTATTTTATTAGTTTAGAATAATTAAGTTTATTATGAGAAGGACTTAAGAGAAAGTAATTATTTTGTTGAACTAGGGTTTCAAGGAGTTACTGTAGCGCAGCACTGTTCACAGAACTATAGCGCCACATTGTTCACTAAGGGGTATTTTTGTAAAGGGTTGGTTTTATTTTAGCCTAGGGTTTTGTGATGGTTTAGTTTAAATGCATCTTGTTGCCTCATTTTAAAGAATATATGAAAGTTTATGAAAATTGATGAATTTTATTCATTGTGAGTTGAGTTTATCTCCTCTTATTCTTGATTGAACATTTAAACCTGTCAAAGGTAAATCACAACCTTTGTGGCGTTCGTCCTTTGTAATCTAGGTTCTTGTGACAGGTTCTTTAACGGGTATAGATTTTAATATAATTTAGGTTTTTGAAACGAGTTCCTCAATGGGTCTAGATTCTTCTATCCATTGACTTGATTTTGGCTTTCTTGGGTAAGTTTTCAAATTGATTGTGGAGTCAAGGGATTCTAATCCCGCAGGTTTATATCAGTTAAGAAATACTCGAAAACTATTATTGAAAGAATTGAGAATAGACCTCAAACGTCGCAATGAATGAGTTCAAAAATTGAATTAGAGGCTGAAGTACTTAATGGAAAATAAAGACTTTTCTTTTTGGCAAGTGACAAACATCACAATGACTGTAATTAGGATTAGTAAAGCAAGATAGATCAAAAGATAAGTCGTGTAATCTGAAATCAGAAATATGTCCAATGCAATAATGCCAAAGGTGGGAACTATTTTTGTCTAAATTACAGTAAGGAAAAGAAGTGAAATCATAAGAAATATAAGTGCTTGGAACTTGCAGAAGATGGTACAATTCTTGTGAAAGTTTAGTTACTCCAATCATCCTTCAATTGAAGAGGTCCTAAATATAACAAAAATTATGTGAGAACAATAAGAAACAAGATAACTGAGAAGTCAACTTGCTGACTGAAATGAGATTAAAAGTAAAGGTTGGAACATAAAGAACATCAGTTCGAACCAAAGAATCAGAAAATCTAACTGTGCCAATATGTGTAACTTGAGTACAAGAACCATTAGGTAATTTCATAGAGATATTGACAGAAGTTATTACAGAGGAAAATAAGGAAAGATAACCAATCATATGATTAATTGCACCAGAATCAAGAATCCAAGATTATTGATAAAATTTGTTTGTATCAACATCGGGTAAAACTAAAGATTGAGGAAATAGTAATCAAAATACCTAAAAACGAAGGAGTAGGTGCATATGAAGATGATGGTGTGGAGGAAGAAAATGTACCTAATTTATTCACAAAAGATGGGTTAGAATGAGATTGAAGTAATGTAAGAAGTTGTTGGCATTGCTCTTGAGAAAAAGGAAAGTTTGGAACCAAAACCAAATCTGAAATAGATGGGCTAACAGTGGCCTAATTAGCAGTGGGGTTTCTAGGTTTCGCTTTATATCCAAGTGGGTAGCCATAGACTTCGTAATATTTATTGACTGTGTAACCCAACAAACCACAATGTGTACAATAAGGGCATTTTTTGTTAGTAGTAGACTTTTTGCTATTCTTGGGGCCAGCAGAAGCTTTCTTAGAATCACGGTTAGTAAACATAACAACAACTTCATTGGAAGGTAGAGAGTCAGAAACAATCTCATGTTGTTTTTCCTCTTGAAGAATAAAAGAAAAACTTTGTTTATCGGAGGAAACGCATCAAAAAGTAAGATCAAACTCTGTAAATGAGCATAAGACTCATTGACTCCCATCAAGATCTACATAACATAATCCTCTTATTGATATTCAACAATCTTTTTCATAGCACTACATGAACACAGGGGCATGGAGTGAAAATGAACCATCTCTTCTAAAAAACTTTTTAGTCTAGTGAAATAAGAACATACAGAGGACATTTCTTGGTCAAGGAAGCAATAGCTTTCTGGATTTGGAAAATATAGGACCGATTGCTTTGGGTAAACCGTTCATTCAAATCATTTCACATTTCTTCAACCGAATCGATGTAGATGACAGAAGAAGTGATTTCTTTTGACGAAGCGTTGAGTAACCATGACAAAACAATTGTATTACATCAAATCCATGCGTGATACATTGGATCTATTTCAAAAGGCATCAGCATAGTATCATCAACGAAACAGAGTTTGTGTTTGGCAAGAAGAGACATAGACATTGATCGATTCCATGTGAGATAATTATCTCCCATCAGTGGTTGAGAGACAAGAACAGTTCCAGAATGATTACCACTGTGAAGAAAGTAAGGATTTGAATAATTCTCATGAGAATGTGTGGAACGGCGGAAGAAGAAGAATCGTCGATGGGCACAATGAACCATCACTGAGTAATGGTTAGGGTTATGTCTGATATGATACTCATACCATGATAGAGGAAAAACTCTAGAAGACTTGTATTATTTGAAACTGTACAAATGAATGAAATATAGAAAATATATAAAGGAAAAGACCGAAGGTGTACATGATTATATGTGACGCCTTGTTTGGATTGGGAGGTGAGTTGAGTTAAGATAAAAGTTGAATAAAATATTATTATAATATTATTTTTTAATATTATTATTATTTTAAAATTTGAAAAAAGTCAAATTATTTATTATATCTTATATTAAAAGTTAAAAAACTATAATAATTAGATAAGATGAGGGGAGCGAAATTAAGAAATCAAACACAGCAATTAATATCATAGGCATTGGTAATAGTTTGTTAGACATATGCCTTATAAGGGAACAGTAAACGTGCAGTGGTTTCTTCTATACAAAATATTAATTAGAAATATTTCCTTGTCTTCTTTCCCTATAGTCTCTCACTTACCCTCGAAGAAGCGAGAATTTCTCTCTTCATAAATGCCACGACTTTTAACACTCCCGGCCACTGGAAAAGACAGTACTAGTACCACGACGCAGCATAAAATGCCCAAATAATATAGCTGGCAAACCCCATTAGTCTAATCTAAACTATCAGAAGCAAACAAAATAATGAAGAGGCCGTCAGGTCAATGCGTTTACTCGTCAACACATGCAGCTCCATCCTTTTTATTTTATTTTTCCTAATTTTCATATATTTAAACTATATGACCCATCATCAACCAGGGAAATCAATTCATTATCTCTGGAGTTGGGACCATAAATGTTTTCTGGAGCCCCTTGGACTGCATGCTTACCCACGAGGTTTCTCTCTCTATATGATTTCTTTTTTGCATAATGCATGAGTACTTCTATCGTCTTTAATTAATATATGCAACTTTGTTCCCCAAGTTGGATTTGTTTTGAATTACTTCATTTTGTAATCTAGCTAAAGTTCGTATCTAAGGATAATCAAATGTTTTTTTTATCATTTATTAAAGAAAATGATATTTATAATTATAAAATATGTAAGTATCGCGTACTTAAAAAAAAGATGATTAAATTTGATACTTAAATGAAAAAAATTATTTTTTTAATAATAAATTTTATTTTTTTAAAAGACAATACAAAAATTCGTACTCTTAAATTATATTTAACATTACTCGTAAAAACAAATCAGATAATGAATGATAATATGCTAGCTGCCTTAAGACTTTTTTCCCTTTAGTCTTTTTCTTTTTTGCCAGCAACTAGTTAATAAAAATTTCCAGTGCAAAGGAATCTAGCACCAAATTCCTTCCATAGACATGTGGTTAATTCCGATAATTACTTTATAGATGCATGCTAAAATTATGAAAAATCTTACTCATGCTATGGTTGTTGGAGCTGCTGCCGTGGCAAAGTAGCCATGGCCTTAGCTTTTATAGGGTGGTCAAACTGCAATCATGTTATAACGAACTAGACTAAGAATTCTAAGATTAAAATATTAATAATTTTTATTAAGCTTAAATTATATTTAATTCGCTATATCGGATAAGTCTAAGAGTGATAAATTATTACGATTAATTATGAGTTTTAACTAGACTCAATAGCTAGATTAAATCCTACTTATTATTTATTGAATGAGTTAGATCATTTTTTAAATTTAAAGTAATTATAAATTTATTTTAATTTAAAATCATCTTTGATTAAAGTCTTATATGCCGTCGTAGTCATTACCAATTTTATATTGAATGAACTACTATATCCTATTTTAAAATTTAAAATCTCTTCATGAATGAAGCGATCAAATCCAACTTGAACTCAAACTTGTCGGCACCCTCTTCTAGATCTCTCTATAAATATCTTCATTCTATGTATTATTTGGAAAAAATCATAAACTTACGTAAGTGCAGCGGCCAAACCCAAGGTACTCAGTCCAGCACCGTGCGTATCTCATGTACGTTCACCACACGAATAACTGATTGCCACAATCCTATGTTAAGCATGAAATATTTTATTAAAAGTCTTATGTTAAGTATGTTTACGTTATGATAGGTTTTTTACTGAGTTATTGACTCATTTTAGGTATTTTGTGTTTTTAAACTACCTAATATCATAATATTTATGAAGGTAAAGCTGTAGGTCGCGATTTAATCTAGAGAGGCGTGACAATGATCTAGATCATATACATAGATGTTAAGTTATGATTTTATAACACAAATTTTGAAAATTTTTAATAAATACTTCTGTGCACTCTCTCTTATGATTTCAATACTTTTAATAAAAAATACTTAAATTATAAGAAATCTTTGTACTTAGCGTTTCCTTTAAAATAAAATAAAAATATATTTTAAAGTTAAGTTTAATGGTAACATTTCGGCTTTTCTAAGAATTTTTAAAAGTAATTATATTCTTAAACATGAGGCGCCGGGGTAACCACTTGTTCAAATTTGTTTCTGGGTCTGTATATCAGGATTTTAACTTTTAATTGGCTTTGACCAAATTTTCTCCATCTCCAATGCCATATTCTGTACTACTGAAAAAGTAATAAATCAGGTTCCATGTGCCCACTTGGTAATTCTATAGTAAAGATCAACATCAAATGGATCAACCCAACAAGATGTCGATATCGTTCTTAAAGAAATGCTTTGGGTCCCAATTCGGAACCCAAATTGTGTCTTTTTCCTCCTCTTCTTCTTTTATTTATTTATTTATTTATATATATATATTTAGTAATTAAAAAAATATTTTTTAACGGAGTTATAATTTTTTTTAAAAAAATATTTAAAAATATTAAAAAATGAATAAAAAAAATTTGTCAGCTTATTCGGTGGGTATTCGGATCCCCGAGGTATGTACCAATACTCTTGTTCAAATGCCTGCTTTTTCTGTGTAATAGTGCTGTACTGTTTATATATAGATTTAGATCGAGTTATCTTTTTAACTGTTACAAGGCAATACCGACAAAAACTTGTCCAGATTCGAGTTCACAGTTATAAATTTTATAGGGAAAGGTTCCAAATGCAAGGGGAAAAAAAAAATTAAAACGGTAAAGGAACCAAAAAAAAGTAATTCAAATGTGGCTTTAAAGTTGAATTCATGTAACATAATGCTTGTCTAGTTTCCATGAAACTTTTGCCCAAACAGGTGCAATTTATGCGTGCTAACATATGCATCTTTTCACAGAAAGAAATGCACAACTTTTACCTGTACTTTCAATAAAGTTTTCCATCAAGAACATCGACAAATTCCAACAAACACGATTTCAAATAGAATTTTGGGAGTACAAGCACTTCGTGCACCAATTCGCGTGACGCTGACTCTTTCAACTTCCTTCTTTTTCCCAAAGCGAATCTTTAACCCGTTTGCTAAGTTGAATCTACAATCATCCCATCCTTTCTTTCCAAATCTTTTTATTTTACCCACAGCGAGCATCAGTACTAGTACAACATCAATTCCTCGGTCTTGGGTTCATCACAGAAGAAGCTGTTGCCACCAGTAGAGCTAATCAACTGCTTAATTTCTTCAAGGCCGTAGTCTAATGGGGTTTCTACCCACATACCATTTTGCTTTTCCATCCAATCGTTAACATTAACACTCCCATTAGAAGTCAGGAGGTAGCTCTGGTTTCCTTGGGCCCCATTGAAAAAGCAGTTCTTTAGATCCAGTACTTGTCCTTCACCACAAGTTTCGACTGCTCCAACTCCTGTGCCACCACCATATTTAAAGTCTCCTTTGCTATGGTTGATGAGGTTATTAGAACTTCCATCAGAAGAGCTGCAGCTAGCTTCACTTACAAAGGTTGGCAGAATATCTTTTCCAAGGTAATTTTGCAGCTGAGCTACATAGCTTTCTTGGTCTTGAAGAAATGGAGCTGCATAACTAGAATAATTGTCCCTCAAAGGGCTTGAGGTGAATGAAAAGGGCTGTATTTCTGTGAAAGAAGTGGTTGGAGTGTAGTAGGTAGTACTGTTGCTGCCTTTGTATGATGTTGTAGGTGTTGCAGACGGTGATACTGAGGATGTTGAAATTTTAAGCAAAGTTGAATGGAGATTTTTCCTCTGGGGTTGAGGAAACATACCCACCAGTTTCTTCTTCAGCTTGGTGTTCCAGTAGTTCTTAATATCGTTATCAGTTCTGCCTGGCAACTGAGCTGCTATTATTGACCACCTGCATTTTGGATCAGTTGTGAAGAAGTTCCATGAGAAGAAATGTACATGAACCTCTATCTGAAACTTTAAAGGAGTACTCATGTCATGGAAGATCTAAACTTAGCATGCATGGATAGCAATTATCCCAACCCTCAATTTCAAACAAAGACAGAAAAAGAGAAGTATTTTATTTTGAGACAATAAATTCTCCGAACAAGTGACCTTTTCTCTAACTTCCCAAGAATAGAACAAATAACATAATCTTCGTCGTCGTAAAAGAAAACCAAATCTAAGCCCCAGATCAAAAAATTACGAAGTAAATAGTAAATACGGAAAAAAAAAAGGACAGTAATCGGAAACGACTAGGATTACCTGCTTCCGATGGCAACAAAGAGGCTGCAAATTATCCTATCTTCATCTTCTGAAAAGTCACCGTGTTTAATGTTGGGTCTGAGATAGTTTAGCCATCTTAATCTGCAGCTTTTCCCACATCTCTTAAGACCTGATGGGGCCAAACAAATAAAAGAGTAAGAGATACTCCCTACATACTCAAATCAATATAAAGAAAAGGGTGACATTTCTCTTGGAATATCTTGTCAGCTTTCTATAAAGCCCAAAAATAAAAAGGAGCAAACGAAAATAGAAAGGAAAAAAAAGTTTCTTACCAGCTTTCTGAGGAAGAGAAATCCAATTCCGTCCAGTCCCGTATTTGTCTATGTACTCTTTCAGCTTTGCATCTTCTTCAGGTGACCATGGCCCTCTTTTCACATTCGACTTGTCACAACAAGGAGCCCTTCCCATCTCCTCTCTCTGTATTAATGTATGAGTACTCTCTCTCTCTCTCTCTCTCTCTGTCAGATACCTCTGCTACGATTCAAGTGTGGCTTTCAAAATGGGTGATGCTACATGCTTCTTCAATTCACTAGACTTGGGTTATGGGAACTGGGGACATATTTATTGAGAGTGAACAGAAGTCAAAAGACAGCCTTTCTCTCTAATCTCAATCATCAAAGTTCCAACCTCTCTTTAAAAGCTGAAAGAAGTTTCCGTCACAAAAAAACTAAAAAATTAAAAAAAAAATCAGCAACAGGGGCAGCCCTTACCTGGTCTCTCTCCCCATCTCTCACACAACGAATCCAAAGTCAGCCTAAACAACGACGCACACTATCTGTTACTGGAAACGATCGGCTATTGCTATGTTTTCCAAGCCGTAGGGTGAATTCATAGGCATGTAGTGTTGTCAAACTGGCGGTCCAATCACATCATACATTAAAAGTAATTTATTTGATATTCATTTGGTAAGCAATCTATCCATATATTCAACCTTGTTTTTTTATTATTTGAATGGACTATGCATTATTTAGACTTTAATATCAGATCAGATAATATAAAATACTTTAAATAATAATAAAATTTTTAATTTAAGATGGAATGAAATAATTTATAAAAAAATATATATTTAAACAGTAAAATAAGATGAGATGAAATAATTTTTAATTTTTAAGATTTGAAAAATGTGTGTGTTTCATTATTTTATAGAGAATCGAATTGTGTACTGTTTACACACTGTTCATATATTGTTCATGTCTATTTTGTACTTTTTATGTATTATTCACGCACTGTTTACTGTCAAGTTTTATTTTTCATTATTATTTATTAAGTAGATGTTTTTAAAATTTATAGATGAAATATAATATATTTGGATAAGAAAAACTTACTGTACAGTATATATGAGATGAAAACATTTTATTTATACCGTACATCCAAATTGGGCCTAGTAACTAGTAAGTGAGATTAATTAGGTTAAATGTTTGGGGCGTACCCTAGTTTTCATTGCCATTGGACCATTCCTTAACTTTTTTAAAAAAATAAATCAAGGGTTAATAGGTAATGCTACCTCATCATAGTAGATAACAATATTTCCAATACATTATATATATATATATATATCTGTATTTGTATAATGGTATAGTATCACCCACATTTGTAATGTCGTGTTACCTCATATTGAGTTGTTCAGCGTACATTCTTTGCAAGATGTTCCATTTGAGCATCAAGGGTTGAGATACATATATTTGGAATTGTATTATAATTTATTATAGAATATTTCATTATTATTCGTTACTTTATTATTACTTTTTATCTATTTTTTATTATTATTTATTACTTTTCACTACTATTTTATATTTTATTATTATTTTTTCATTACTTTTTTAATACTATTCATAGGAGTGTAAGTTTTAACCGGCAAACCGGAAAACCGGCCCGGACCGGACCGGTTGTGCCGGTTTTGAATCGGTCCTGTCCAGAACCGGTTTCATAAAATGAAAAATCGGTTGGAACCGGTCCGGTTTCGGTTCTGGTCATTTTTAGACCGGACCGGCCCGGCCCGGACCGGACCGGTACTATTCAATATATTTTTATTTATTTATTTATTTAATGTTATATATTATATATTTTATATTATATATAATATATAATAATATAAATTATAATTATATATAAGATAATGTTATTATAATTTATAAAATAAAAGTTTAATCTTAAACATGAAAATTTAATTGATCATATGCTTTAAATATATAATATTATAAATATATATTATTTATTAATAACATTTTATCATAGATTCATAAGATGTAAGAACCAAAAAAGAAAAAAAAGTATAAACAGATTTTTATAAACAGATTCATAAAATGTAATAACATTTTATTTTTTATTTTTTTATTTTTATAAACAGATTTTTTATGATAAATATGTATTTTATTAAAACCGAAAAACCGGACCGAAAACCGGTAAAACCGGAGTACCGGTTTAGGAGGAAAACCGGTGCGTAATCGGTTTTAAAAAATGTAAAACCGGAGCCTACCGGTTCGGTCTTAGATTTTGTCCAAAACCAGATCGAACTGGACCGGTTACACCCCTGTCTATTCATAACTCTTCTCAACATTTCTCACTAGCGAAACCCACCCTTAAATGCTAATTGGAAAGTTCGGTTAGAATAGATCGATTGATAAGTGATTATGGACTTCACATGCAATTTATTTCCCCTTGTAATTTGCTTGGGTACTGTTGTTTTTTTTAATTTTTATTAATTTTTTCTTTTTTTTCCTGTTGTCTCCAACAACAAATTTTTGACTCATAGTATGGAACCAAGTTTATGTTAGGAGCATCATTCTGAACATGGAGTTAAAGTAAAAAATATGTACTCCACATGAAAGTCTTTATAGAAGAGGAAGGAGCCCGGGTTCCTCCCTCCTCGACGCTCTCATCGCCAACTCATAGCTCGTTTCATCTCAACGTTTATATTAATATTCTCTCTTTTTTTCTTCTTTCATATTAGCAATTTAGCCACATAGTTGATTGTCGTGTGCCCTCAATCCCTTTTCTCATAATCCACTTCATTGTTAACCACTGATCATATCCCTACCGGCCAACACATTAGGTATATATGTGCTGTCTTCAACATGCACGGGCATGCCCTCCATGCGCCAGTAGCCCATCTCGTGGTGTATACTTTACAAACCTATCTCTTTGTCTTTCTATCCACAACAATTAGTACCTTAATTACACAACTTAATATTACTACTCTTGAACTTTCCAGAGAAAAAAAAAGTAAAATAACGGTTTAATGGAACTCTTAAATTTAAGTCGTTCAAATTACACGTTGATTTTATAACTAGTAATGCTACATATAATCAAGAAGTGTAAAAGTGTCGTGTAGTCGTTTTGAAAAAAAAAAGTAAAGTTTATTATTAAAAAATAAATTTTGTTCAAAATGATTGCACAGCACTTACGCACTCATAATTACACCTATCATTTCTCTTTTATGATATCATTCAATGTTTGTCTCCCAATTGATTGAAGCACTGTAGTATGGTCATTATCTCATATTATACTAGTAGTATTTGTTTCTCAAATTAAAAAATAAAACATATAAAATAATTTGCAACGGCATTCATGACGTATTTACTAAAATGGGGAGTCAATCATTACTATTAAGAAAATAATTTTATCATTTAAAAAAAAAACAGACCTTTCAATTATCCATGCTCATGCATGCAGGTCGTATATAGCTCAATATTGTTAGCTACTTTCTTCCTTGATTATGACACTTGAATCCACGTGATAATTAATTAATGTTCCCTTTGAAGATAACTTAAAAAAGACTCGAGATTAATCAATAAAGATCAGATCAATAGCTCTCTCAGGCCCATCTGATTACATATTTAAAGAAAAAAAACTAATATTTATTATACAGTTCATATAAGAAGAAATGAGATATTTTAAATAGTAATAAATAAAATATTAATATAATATAATTTTTTAATATTAATTTTATATTAAGATTTAAAAATATTAAATTATTTATTATATTTTATATAAAAATTTAAAAAAATTATAATAATGAGATGAAATGAGATTGTTTGGTTTTTATTAACCAATCCCCGTCCACCTTGAAGGATACGCTAGCTTCTGATGTGCTTTTTTTCTCAACCTAGAAAAATACTTTTGGTTCTTAATTTGGTTTCTGTCACGACTTCTCTCCCAATCCAAAATCCCATAGGCTGGCTAGCAGGATGCTTTGACCTGTATTCCCTTAATTTCACATGTTCTACAGCCACAATTAATGGTTTTGATGACTTTATAAACCCATTCTAATCAGTTAGACTGGTGGAGAAAATTGTTCATTTTTATTTTCTTTTGTTGAAATTTTAGAGTCCGATTCGTGAAATAGTATTTTAACAGATGTGATTGAGGATGATAAAATTCCGAATGAAAAGTTGTGAAACACAAATATAAGTTGTTATAGTTTTAGGATTATTTATATATCCTCATCATGTAATCGATCTGCTATCGTCAGTTTAGAGTTGTTTTGGTTACATAAAATTAAACTATTTCATTTCATCTCATATAATCATTATAATTTTTTTAAATTTTCGCACAAAATATAATAAATAATTCAACTTTTTCAAATTACAAAACAAAACTAATATTAAAAAATTATATTATAACAATATTTTATTTAATTTTCAATAAAATATTTTATCTCATTTCATATGAACTGTGTAATCAAACGAGACTTTAGCCTTTTGAAAAGTTAATGTATAGAACCATCACCGGCTAAGAATATATAAATGGAGAAAATATAAAGTCTTGAGGAAGTATTAATCAATCTTTGGAGGAAAGGGGAATTATATAAAAACCAGCTAGCAGCCAAAGGGTAGTTAAAATGGTTGAACCCGCCCTATCGACATGTTCGTTATCTTTAGTACCTACCGACACAACAACTCTTAATAACTTTGTCTTCATGTCTTCACTATCTAGCTAATATCGATTCTTTGCATTGAACAAGAAAAAAACCAAGCATTTTCTGCTAACATCTTTCCCTCTTGTATCCGCAAGAATTGACCATATATACTAGAGCATTCAAAGTATTCTATCATACACGAGCCCTAGTTTGGACATGAGTCAATCCTCTATGCATGCAATCACTACAAGAAAAATAGGTTTTTGTGACTAATTTATTGTAACGAAAAGACTATTCGCAATCAAAAGTTCATTTCTTTCAGAATGAATATGCATTCAACAAGATCTAGAATTGATGTATTAAGATCTTATTTCGAGATTTTGATTTTCTTATATGACTATGAAGCTATAAAATATATATATTTTTTAATGATTCTATTATGTCACGATCGGATCTAGTGATTTCAGTACAAAGAACTAGGCAAAGAAGGGGGAGCACAGCGTACTTCAGGACTTGGTTTGTGAACTGAGGAGTTTAGTGAAGTGAAAGACTGAAATAAGGCTTGTGGGCTGTAGAGGTGTCATGGGTTCGTTGAAGAGTTCGCGGGCTTAGGTGTGCTGGGTCAAGTTAATTTTAGTGATAGTCTGGTGGGCTTAGTCTAATGGATTTTGGCCTTAAGACCCTGCTCAGTTAACCAAAACTAAAAAGCTCATATTATCTCATCTCAACTCATCATAACAACTTTTTTAAATCCTTATACAAAATATAATAAACAATTTAACTTTTTCAAATTTCAATATAAAATTAATATTAAAAAATTATATTATAACAATATTTTATTCATTACTATTCAAAACATCTCATTCCATCTCATCTGTGTAAACAAACGGGGCCTTAGTGTTTTTTGGCTTTTAGGGTGTCAGCATTCTGTTTGGGAAATTCGAACATTTAAGGAACCTACAGAACTTCTTTGAGCAATCATTTGGAATATTACAAAAGTTCTTTACTTCTTTTTTCTCTCGCTTCTTCCTGGAGGACCTTACTCTCAAAGTGAGTTATTTATCATTACAATTTTCGTAAGGGGATTTGTTAGTACTTTGCTATCAGAAAGCTGTTTTTGTGAAAATGTGTAATAGGCAGTTGCATTGTTATGGCGGATGGGACTAGGTTGACACAGCTCCAAGATGGTCTTAACGCTTTAAAAAGGGTAACTGAAGCACAAAGGAAGACTTCTGATGCCCAGAATCAAACCTTGGAGACCGTGATGTTAGCCCTAAAAAGATAAGTAGAAGCTGTTACTTTACAAGTAGTAGCCTTAATAACAAAAATGCAGAGAATAAATCAAAATTATAGTCCTAGAGACTCTTCATCTGGAGGAGAAAATAGAAAGGACAGGGGCAGTACACATGGGGAAGAGGTCCAAAGAAGGATAATGCATTTCGAGTTCCCCATTTTTCATGGAGATGATCCCACGTGATGACTATATGAGTTACACCATTTCTTTAGCTTTCACAAAACCCTGCCAAAACACAAGGTTAGATTAGCCTCCTTTCATATGGAAGGTAAGGCTCTTGTTTGGTTTCAAGATTTGGAGGAGGGCAATTAATCGATTGGGATTCACCAGTCAAGGCACTTTGGATTAAGTTTGGATTAAATGCCTATGATGACTCTATGGAGTCTTTAACTAGACTTAGAAAAGTGGGACTATCGAGGAATATAAAGCCAAATTTGAGACCCTATCAAACAGGCTAAGGTACTGTTGGAGCCTTACAAGCTAAGTTGTTTCCTAAGTGGGTTAAAGGATGATATAAGACTACTTGTGAGAATGTTTAACGCCCTACACTGATAGCAGCCTATAGTTTAGCCAAGATCCAAGAAGAAAACCTGAACCTACACATAGAATACCCCAAAACAATATCATTTTCTTCTCAAGAACCAAGAATCTTAAAAAATCCTACCCATCCAAAAGATCAATAAGCAACAGATGAAAGATAGGAGAGAAAAGGGGTTATGTTACCATTGTGACTCTAAGTGGGGGCTAGGACATAAATGTCAAAGTCCTAAGCTCTACTTCCTTGAGGAACCTTTAGGGGAGGGGGAGCTTGAAAAGGGAAACTCCTTGGAGCCAATGGAGAGCAGGGAAGGAAGGGAAGAAAAGGAAGTTTTAGAGGGAAGTATTCTATTAAAGAAGCTAGAAATATCCCTCCATGCAATTACAGGGTCTCTTAACCCGAAAACCATGAGAGTCAAGGGAAGGCTAGGCCATAGATGGATAACCATCCTCATAGACTCATGATCCACCCATAATTTTTTGGATCCAGGGGTGGTTAATACTACACATATCCTTATTAATAACATTGAAGAATTGAGGGTCAGAGTAGCTAATTGGGACTTAGTCCCTAGTGAGGGCCAATGCAAGGGCATTAAGGTGATTGTCCAGGATACTTGCTTTTCTATTGATCTATTTGTCCTGGTACTAGCAGGTTGTGATATGGTGTTAGGCATACAATGGCTGAAGGAGTTAGGTTCCATTCTGTGGAGTTTTGAAGAATTAAGTATGAAGTTTGACTACTTGGGTAAACTAGTACAATTTAGAGGCTTGGCAGCCAGCATCACAATTAATCGAGGTAGGGTCGATGAACATGTTTAATAAGATGGAATCCAAGGGGATAGTTTTATAATTGCAAGAAGAAGAGAATAATGAACAAAACAGAATTGAATATGAGCCCTTGCAAGAAATTCGGCAAATGTTAAGGAACTTTCAGGAAGTATTCACAAAATCTAAAGGGTTACCTCCCCATGATCCCATGACCATGCCATAAACTTATTTCCAAAAAGGAAACACCCATTTCCCTTAGGCCCTATCAATATCCTTATTTCCAAAAGGATGAGATAGAAAAAATTGTGAAAGAGGTGATGATTAGTGGGGTAATCCAGCCTAGCCAAAGTCCTCTCTCTTCCCTTATCCTATTAGTGAGACAATCTGGAAGAACATGGAAACTTTGTGTGGACTACAAAGGGCTAAACAATGTGACAGTAAAAGACAGATTTTCCATCCCTGTGGTTGAGGAGCTCCCAGATGAATTACATGGGGTAGTTGTATTTTCTAAACTAGACCTAAGGTCAGGGTATCACGAAATTCGAGTGAAACCTCAAGATGTGCCTAAAACAGCCTTCAAAACTCAAGAAGGCCACTATGAATTTTTGGTCATGCCCTTTGGGCTGATGAATGCTCCATCTACTTTTCAAAGAGGTGTTTAAACCCTACATAAAAAAAAAAAAAAAATTGTTCTTGTTATTTATTTATTTATTATTATGATATTTTGGTATACAGCAAGTTTGAACAAGATCATTTGGAGTATTTAAGGATTCTCACAACTTGATGAGTGCGCGAAAATCCACTCTAAATACCCTGTTATTAGATTAAAATGCTAAAATGTAAATAGAAATTAATGTGTATTCTTGAATTGAGTTTCTGTTTACTTTGGGATACTCCTAAGTAGATTTTTATGTTTAATTTCAGAGTTTATAAAGGAGTAAGTGAAAACCCAATTAAATTCAAATGAGGACTTTCATAGGGTTTGAGAGCAATTTGGATCATGAAAAAAAAAATCACTAAAGAAAACTGCAAGGCGTCCAAGTCTGAAATTGTTTAGGAGACAGCCTGGACATATTTTAGTATTTTAGAAGCCACATGTCCAATAGTGACCCTCTCCCAAATTTATTAATAAAGCCCTCACTTATGGCAGAGGAATTCCGTTGTAACAATTAAGGCCCATGGGAGAAAAAACCCAATAAGACCGCAGCCAAGAAAACAATCTAAACAAGCCAATGGATCAAAATAAAGAAGCCAAAACCACAAAAACCAGACAACTAACATCTCAAAGAGGGGAGGCCTGAGAAATTCAAACGGAGCAATCCTCTAAGAATCCGAGGCATGTCGCAGTTATTAAAATAAACCAAGTCAGAGCTTGAGGCCACTTCCTTGGCTAACCAATCCACGACCTTATTACCTTCACGAAACACATGCTGAAAACGATAATTAATAGTGCGAGACAAACCAACAAGTTCTTCTAAAAAATCCTCCAAGTAACACACACCACATCGCCCTCTAAGCCACCAAGAAATAACCACCATAGAATCCATCTCTACGATCACATTTGAAATAAGTAATGATTTGCAAATTTTCAAACCTTGAAGGAGCGCCAGGAGTTTTGCTCTATTGTTATATCCGAAACCAATATGAGAGGCATAAGCCTGGACCAGCTGACCTGAATCATCATGAATAATGCCACTGACAACAAGACTACTACCATCCGTGTTCAACTTGTACCACCCCAATGGTGGTTTAAGCCACTTTACCACTTTGCAACAAGTAGCTTTTGGCACAACTGGTTTAATCCACAGGGCCTCCAGGATCATGCCATCCCGGCGGGACAATCTCTTGGAATTCTTAACCATTTGACAAAGGGAACCTAGCCACACACATATAGAATGAACAACAGTTTCATGAGTTTCCAGAATACCTTCCATTCGAGCAAGACATCTTCTCTTCTAGAGGCGCCAAGTAACAATAATGGGTATGATGACAACTATAAAACCCACCTGAGAAGAAGAGCTAGCACGCCTGAACCAAGTCCCAGAATTCTATTTCCCATATTTGCCAAGAGAAATACCAAAAAGAGTGCCAAAAAAGGATTGTACTTTTTGGAACTCATACGTAGCTGCCAAAAGGAGTCCTAAAATTTAGACGATTTTTTATATAGAAACCATGAAGACATTAGGGTTTCTTTCTTACTTTATATAAGTATATCATTAGCACGAAACTGAGGGGGGGGAGAACCAGCAGCATTGTGGTGAGAGGATGGACTAAAGAACGAAGAGACGAAATTAATTTCCATGACGGCCATTTGCTTTATTTTTCTCTTGAGATTTTTGTTGTCCATTATATTTTTGGGTAACTAAATTTTTAGGTAGAGTTAGCGATGAACTTATACATTAAATGATATTTTTAGTTTATGTATTTGATTTTCAATTACTAAAACTATTTTATTTTATCATTCTCAATTCATTGATGATGTTTTCTTCTTCAAGTAATCATAGAATTTATTTTATTTATGGATTTAGTTATACTTTTTCTATTGAATGGATTAGTTCTTTAATTATGTTTGGATCAATTATTTACCTATATTGATTTAATTCTTTGATATAATATCGCTCCCTGAGTATATTATCGTTATTGGATTTTCTCAATAGTGATAATAATTTACGTATTTTAAAAGTATTGAATGATTTTTCAAAGGGTTATATTTGGTTTAATTTTGGTTTATAAATCTATACATTCTGATTGAAAATTTTGGAAATTGAGTTATTCAATGAATTAAGAATAATTAAAATACCAGATTTGTATAAGGGATTCCTGACGCTTTATTATTAATCAAATTTGAGTATTTTTACTGTTAGTCACTTTGCTTCACTTTAATTTGTAATTAAAATTAATCTTTGTTCTCTATTAATCATTTAATATTTTTCTTTAGTTTCTTTGTTTCTTTTGCTATTCTTTTAATTTGTATTTCTGTGAAATCGACACCCCAAAACTATGTTACAACTACCGCGTTATTCTTTAGACGTAATCAATTTTTATCGCCATTGCCAGGGAGACGGTAAAAGAATTACTAGATAGTTTTTTTTTTAGCAGTTTATAAAGGTGGTAACTTCGTTCTCTCTTTTAGCTTGTTTTATTACTTTTTTTCTTAGTATTCTTTTAGTTTTTAGCTTCTTCTTTTTTTAACCTTGCATGCACAAATATAGAGAAGCATTGGGTAGGTTTGCTTGTAGGCATGTGCTAGAGTCAGAATCAAAATTTTTTTAAATCCTTTATTTGACAATCCATCTAGTCTTAAAGAAATGAGAGAATATGAAGATCAACCCATTGGAATTCTTCAAGATTACCTCCACCCTACACGCACAACCACACTATCATGCATCATATTTCCAGCCAACACTCGTCAACTTGATTTTAAAATAGGCATGATATAGCTACTTCTCACCTTTCAAGGTTTAGAGAATGAAAATCCTTATTTGTACATCAGGAAGTTTGAGAAAGTAGTTACGACTTTTCATAGTCAAAATGCAACTGATGACGTTGTGAGACTGAAGTTCTTTCATTTCTCTTTGAAGGATAGAGCTAAGAGTTGGCTATACTCATTGAGACCATGATCTATTGGGTCATGGAATGAGATGACTCAGGTCTTCTTTAGTAAATAATTTTCCCAGCATAAGACCAATACTTTAAAAAGGCAAATCTCCACCTTTGCACAAAAGAACAGTGAGACTTTATATCAGTCTTGGGAGAGATTTTAAGGAGTTGTTAAGTATGTGTCCTCATCAAGGGTATGAGAATTGGCATTTAATGAGCTCTTTTTATGAGGGACTTACACCTCTAGAGCACCAATTTGTGGAGATGATGTATAATGGTGAGTTCTTATAGAATGATCCTGATGAAGCCATAGAATACCTCAATGAGTTTGCTGAAAAAGCTCACATTTAGACTAGACTTAGTGTGACGCCCCCAAATTCCGCTTGGGATTGAACGGACATTTGAAGCGTCGGGACATGCAACACAAGGTTACCTGCCCCCGTTCATGACATATAAGATGCAATGTTTCTAACATGCATCTAGCATTATGCAATATTCGCAGCGGATAATCTTTTTCTTTAGCAATACTATGCACCAAACTAAATATATCCCAAATACTTGAAACATAATTCATACATAAAGGCATACTAAAAAGCCGTGATCACCACACTAGTCTAAAATGGTTGTGATCAAAAGAATACTTGAGATACAACTCCAAAAGTACAAGTATTAACCTAAGTTAAATACTATACCATCATCAACATCGCACCGTGGCCTAGTCGACCGTATTCAGTTGGTCAGATTCCAATTCTCCTTTGGGTCCTGTAACAAGATCTACCATTCGGGGGAATGGTAGTTGGGACTACCACAGTGAGATTTGATTACAAATCTCAGTAAGTTAACATAAAACTCACACACAGGTTAAAAATGCATGCATGGCAGTAAAAGCATAAATGCATAATTATAGTCATATATAAACATAGTATAACTTGACATATAGCATGACTTAACCAGAATTTAAACATGAACTGAAACTTGACTTAACATGGCATAAACTTAAGCTTAAAACATAACATGAACAAACAACATAACATGAACGTGAAACATAACATGGACATGAACATAACATAACATGAACGTGATCTTGAACATATCATAAAAGTGAACATAACATGATGTGAACATGAACTTGGAACATAACATAAACATGAACATAACATGTACGTGAGTATAATATAACATGAACTTGATCTGAAACTTGACTTAACATAAACTTGGAATCTTATTTAATTGTCTTGATTAATAATGTGCATTAATACGTACTCCACAGTTGTTGTGGCCCCACGTATTCAAGTAACATAAAACATAATACGTACTCCACAGTTGTTGTGGCCCCACGTATTCTACATGTCACAATTGCTGTGTCTCATGTAGTGTATGCTCCACAGTTGTTGTGGCCCCATACTTCATGCTCCACAGTTGTTGTGGCCCCATGAATTCACATAACATAAAATATAATACGTACTCCACAGTTGTTGTGGCCCCACGTATTCTACATGTCACAATTGCTGTGTCTCATGTAGTGTATGCTCCACAGTTGTTGTGGCCCCATACTTCATGTAACATAAAATATAATACGTACTCCACAGTTGTTGTGGCCCCACGCATTATAAGTAACATAAATATAATACGTACTCCACAGTTGTTGTGGCCCCACGCATTATAAGTAACATAACATAAATATAATACGTACTCCACAGTTGTTGTGGCCCCACGCATTATAAGTAACATAACATAAGATATAATACGTACTCCACAGTTGTTGTGGCCCCACGCATTATAAATAACATAACATAAATATAATACGTACTCCACAGTTGTTGTGGCCCCACGCATTATAAGTAACATAACATAAATATAATACGTACTCCACAGTTGTTGTGGCCCCACGCATTATAAGTAACATAAATATAATACGTACTCCACAGTTGTTGTGGCCCCACGCATTATAAGTAACATAACATAAGATATAATACGTACTCCACAGTTGTTGTGGCCCCACGCATTATAAATAACATAACATAAATATAATACGTACTCCACAGTTGTTGTGGCCCCACGCATTATAAGTAACATAACATAAATATAATACGTACTCCACAGTTGTTGTGGCCCCACGCATTATAAGTAACATAAATATAATACGTACTCCACAGTTGTTGTGGCCCCACGCATTATAAGTAACATAACATAAGATATAATACGTACTCCACAGTTGTTGTGGCCCCACGCATTATAAATAACATAAATATAATACGTACTCCACAGTTGTTGTGGCCCCACGCATTATAAATAACATAACATAAATATAATACGTACTCCACAGTTGTTGTGGCCCCACGCATTATAAGTAACATAACATAAATATAATACGTACTCCACAGTTGTTGTGGCCCCACGCATTATAAGTAACATAAATATAATACGTACTCCACAGTTGTTGTGGCCCCACGCATTATAAGTAACATAAAATGTCTTATCTTTCTTAATGCATGTGATATTATTTAATATCATATACTTTTCTAACATGGCGTATACTTGTAAATGGCATAATATGATTTAATCATAAACATTTCATGGCATACATGTATCATATGGCATACTTAACATGGCATACTTATAACATACATCATTGTATGGCAGAAAAGATTATTTAACAGATAATTATTCATGAGAGATTAAATCATACGTAACAGATAAACATGTAATGACATAGCATGACATGGCATATACGATAACATACATACATAAATTGTAGTTCCCTTACCCATCACACATACACAATAAACTGATAGTAAGTTAGAGGCTAACTTACCTCGATCGTCGCGTTCTATGAGAATAGAGCGCGAGACACGAGGAACTGCACAACAGCTGGAAGAGGAACACTCGAGTCCTTAAGATTTTCACTTCTGAACTCAATTGCCATATTGTAAGCACTTGCAACACCACGGCCAACTTGAGGTTTCACTATACTCGGAAGAGATAAATTGACTTCAGAAAGCCTTTGCACTAAAACAAGTTCATTAAAATTATCAATAACAACCAAACAAACAACTCATTTCTCAATCCATATACTCTTAGCCATAGTCAACCACAAGATGACACCAGTCATCCCGGACTATAATCCATATCATCACTGCTTCGGGACACTGTCATACAGTTTCCCAACATTACACCATACGCTCCACACTTCTCTGCTACGCCATTCAACCCTTCGTGACACGTCATCCGATGTATCACGACTTAGTACAGAGTACACTCACGTTAACTCTCTTCCATTCACACTACAAAACCCATCACTGCAATACACGTCTCACGGTGCATCGCTACGCGACACGGAGTACGCGCTACGCGTACTTCCTTCGCTACAACACTCATCAACACGATGCACATCACACGATGCATCGCCATACCACACGGAGTACACTACATGCGTACTCCCTTCCTTCTACGACCCACATCACTACAGTGCACGTCGCGCGGCGCGTCGCTGCATTACACAGAATACGCTACACGCGTATTCTCTTCACACAACCCGCCGTATCACATCTACGGCATCCATCTCACGCCTATACTTCACAGCACAGTCCACAAAATACACAATCAAACTCAACACTTCACAACCACACTTCGCTTCACAACTACGCAACGAATTCCACAAATACAACTACACAATCCACAAACCAACCAACTATTTTAAACGTAAAATAACTAGAGATAGAAGGTTATACCATCGACGGGATAACCCGTGCGTCGCTCGTTGTTCGTCACGAACATGCGTCGGAGGAACGTACGTGGCGGCGTACGGTGGCTGTCCACCACATAAAGTGGTAGTTTGGGCTTGAGAAAGGCTAGGCGTGGTCTTGGAAGACTCATGATTTTACAGCTGTCGGTGAAGAACAAAATACGTGATTTACGGAAAAGATAAACTATACGCGTGATTCCAGATGAGGGTAAAGACAAGAGAGATGTGATTGCTGTCGGGAAATAATCCAAAACTGATAATTTTAGCGGGCTGTTACACTTAGTGCTACATACTGAGAGCAAAAATAGGTCATGACCTGCAGGAAACCCAAATGGTAGTGGAATTTACTATCAAAAGGAAGAGGATAACCTAAAGGCTAAGGTTGAGATGCTTACTAGGGAGCTAGAGGTGTTAACGACTAAGGATTTGAAGCCAACACAGGTGGCTAATCATGCAAAGTATTTTGGACCATGTTTTTTGTGTGGCTGGGTAAATCACCTCGTCCAAGAGTATCCCACATTTGTTAAGATGAGAGGGATGTATAATATAATGCATTAGGTATGTACAAGAAGCCTTTTACACATTTCTCTGATACTTATAATCCGAGGTGGCGCAATCACCCAAATTTTAGCTAGAAGTCTGAAAACTAGCTACCAACACAACTCCTTAGATCATATCCTGCATCATATCATACACCTTCATCTTCTAGAAGTCCTTTAGAAGACACTTTGCATGCTTTTATTGAGGCGCAGGGTAAGACTAACTAAAAATTTGAATCGGTTGTTGAAGAAAACAAGGAGATAAAGAGCCAAGTGTCCAAATTGATGAGCTCCTTGAGTGTGAATGAGCGAGATAAGTTCCATTCTCAAGCTTAGTCCACACCCCATGGTCAACACATGACACGAGAATTTGAAGGATGTGAATGCCATTGTGACATGAAGTAGTAAGTCATTACACATCCCAACAACAAACAAATCAAAAGATGTGGAAAAGAATCAAGATAATAGTAATGCCGAGCTACCCAAGGAACCTGAGGTGACAAAGAGTCCTGTTAAGGTACCATTCCCTCAAGCTTTAAAATCAAGCAAGAGAAATCTTGATCTTAACAATAAAATCCTAGAGAATCTAAGGCAGGTAAAAATCAATCTTCCTCTTTTGCATGTGATTAAACAAGTTTCTATTTATGCAAAAGTTCTCAAGGATTTGTGTACAGTTAAGAGAAAGCACCATGTTAAGAAGATAGCATTTTTGATTGAACAAGTTATTGCTCTAATTGAGCAGCGAATTCCTCATAAGTACAAGGATCCTAGTTGTCCAACTATTGCATGTAATATTGGGAATCATGAGTTTGGGCAAGCCTTGCTAGATTTAGGAGCTAGTGTTAATTTGATGCCTTATTTCATTTATTTGCAGCTTGGTTTGGGTGAAATTAAGCCTATTTCTGTTGTGCTTTAATTGGCTGATTGTTCAGTTAAGAAACCGAGAGAGATAGTTGAGGATGATTTGATCCAAATTGACAAATTTTATTATTCTGTTGATTTCTTAATTTTGGACACTCAGTTGGTTGTTGAGTCTAACTATAAGGTTTCTCTCATATTAGGTAGACATTTTCTTGTTACCACTAACGCACTTATAAATTGCAAGAATGGGTTGATGAAACTATATTTTGGAAACATGACCATGGATGTCAACATTTTCCACATTGAAAAACAACCAATAGATTACGAGTGCCACCAAATGTACATAATTGACGCATTCATAGACAAGAAAATTCATACAACTCATGATTTTGATTCCCTTGAATATTTCCTTGTTAGTTATGAGTTTGATACTATTAGTGATTCATCTGATATTGTTGATATTTGTACTATTTTTTATAAAACTAAGGATTATGGAACAAGGGCATGGCAACCAAAATTTGAGGAGTTGTCTAAGAAAGGTGAAAAACAGATTAAAATTGAAACCTTTGCCTAAGTCTAAAATCTACAAGATTAAAATGAAAGTGTTTCATGTTAAAAATCTTTTTAAGAAGACATTTAACCCTAATAACCAAGTACACTTATATGATTCTAGACTTCACAAGTACCTAGGAAAATTTCAATCCAAGTGGACTGGTTCTTTTGTAGTGAAAAATGTTTTTGCAAATGGGATGGTAGAAATAGAGGATCCTAAGGAGGTCGGATCTTTAAAGTAAATGATCAACGCCTTAAAGTATTAATTGATAGGTAAGTTCCGGGAGTGGAAGACATTCCACTTGTGGATTTGGTTTATCAACCTTGACCACACCACACATGTATGTTTTTCTTTATTTGTTTTGTTTGTTTTGTTTTATTTTAGTTTTCTCTTATTTTCTTTCTTTTCCTTTTAGTTTCCTGTTGTTTTCTTTGCTTTTGTTTGCAAGTTAGTTTCATTTTGTCATCTCAAGTTTCCATTTTTTGTGCTTAGCAAGCCACCTATGTCACTCATCAGGAGTACTCTACCCTTTTTAGTTACTCCTCATTCAATTTTGATTCTTAAACATTGAAGACAATGTTTCATTTAAGTTGGGGGGTAGTGGTGCAAATTTAGTATTTAAAATGCTTGTTGGAACTTTGCGACATATTTTCATGTGTCAAATTTTTTTTTTTAAATGTACATAACACTTGCATCCTTTTTATATATGTACTCATTCTCATTCATAGTCATATTCGTGAATTCACCAAATCCACCATAATCAATTTTTGCTGAAGCATTTATAGAATTTTTAATGCACTCATCCAAGATTTGTGGGAAGATGGTGGTTTGACACTAGTAGTTAGAGAACTCTTTTACTTAAGTATTTATGTGAGTTTTGGAGAGGATTGAAAGCCTACAAATACAGTAAATTGTGATAAGCATTTATTGAAATGTTGAATTGGGTACTTCTTTTGAGAATATCATTACGTGGTTTGTGGTAAGATGGTGGATATACTTGGGATATGACGAAGGTCAACTTATGATCAACATTTGAGCTTTTCAAGCTAACTCTTTCCATCATAGACCCCTAGTAGCCAACTTTAAGTCAATAAACACATGTAGCTTTTTCTTTTTATATACCCACATCATCCATGTCTCTCCACATTGGAGTATAGCTTATACACTGATTTTCTACTATTTTTACTTCCAAGTGTATACTAGGTGTAGAATTTGCATTTTATTTATTTATTTTTTTTTTGTGTTGGGTTCTCGAAAAAAAAAATCATGGTTGGGTAGAAATGTGTGTTTGTTCATCAAATTGTTGAAAAAAAAAGAAGAGGAAGAAGAAGGAAAAACATTATTATTCGATGATCTAAAAAGTTGGAGAGTACATCAAGTGAGAAGTGTGGTCTACTGACATATTTAATAAGATTCCCTTTGTATGTACTTGAAAGTTTTTAAATCATTTTCATCTTTTTTTTTTCATATAGCCCTGAACCCAAGCCATGTTACAACCTTTTATCCTAAGTAAACTTTTGGAAAGAGTAGTGGAAGTCTCATTTGTTAGTGTTCCTGTTATAAGATCAATGTTTGCTTATTGCTTATACATAATTGCCTAATTCTCCATGAGAGTGTGTGTACACTTATTGTCAACTCCATAGAGAGAATCCTCATACAAAACACTTTTATACCCGTAGTTATGGACTTGAACCTTTCGCTTGAGATATTCTTGATGTTGCATGTGTTAGGGCTTCTGGTTAGATGGATATAGTTTGGAATACACACACACTTTGTGGATTGCTATAGTTGGATTGCTTGTGATACGGTTATGGAATTCCACAGATTACTTTGATATGTGAATCTGGAAATTATGACTTGGTGGCATTTGTGTGTGATTTTCTTTAGTCTTTTTTGTTGTTTTGGCATGAAAATTGCTAGAGACTAACAATGAATAAGTTGAGTGGTATGATGAGTGCGCGAAAGTGCACTCTAAATACCTTATTATTGGATTAAAGTGATAAAATATGAATAGAAATAATAGAAATTAATGTGTATTCATGAATTGAGTGTCTATTTAATTTGAGATACTCCTAAGCAGATTTTTATGTTTAATTTCAGAATTTATAAAAGAGCAAGTCAAAACTCATTCAAATTCAAAAATTCAAAGGAGGAATTTCATGGGGTTTGAGAGCAATTTGGATCAAGAAAATAAAAAGAAAAAAATCACAAAGGAAACTGCAAGAAGTCCAAGTTTGAAATTCACTAGAAGACAACCTGGACATATTTTAGTATTTTAATCGTAACTTTCCACTCACATATCAGATTGATGCGATTCTTGATGAGTTGGAAAGTTATCTTAAGGGGCTATAAATTTGTTTGTAATAAAGATTTCCTAATTTGAACTCCTGAAACCCATACGTGGCTGCCAAGATGAGTCCTAAAATTTAGAAAATTATTTTATACCGGAATCATGAAGACATTAGGATTTATTTCCTACCCTATATAAGTATATTATTAGCACAAAAATAAGGAGGGAGCTAGAACCAGCAGCGCCATGATGAGAGGATAGACTAAAGAATGAAGAGATGAAATTAATTTTCATTGCCACCGTTTGCTTTATTTTTCTCTTGAGATTTTTGTTATCCATTATATTTATGGGTAACTACATTCTCAAGTAGGGTTAGGGATAAATTTACAAATTAGATGATATTATTAATTTATGTATTTGATTTTTAATTACTAACTCTTTTGCTTTATCATTCTCAATTCATTGTTGATTTTTTTTTTCTCCGAGTAATCATAGAATTTATTCTATTTATAGATTCAGTCATGTTTTTTCTATTGAATGGATTAGTTCTTTGATTATGTTTGGTTCAATTATTTATCTTTATTGATTTAATTCTTTACTGCAATATTGCTCATTGAGTATATTATCGTCGTTGGATTTTTTCAATAATGATAAGAATTTACTTATTTTAAAAGTGGTGAATCATTTTTCAAAATGTTACATTTGGTTTAATTTTGGTTCATAAATCTATACCTTCCGATTGGAAATTTTGGGAATTGAGTTTTCAATTGAGTTATTCAATGAATTAAGAATAATTAAAATATCGAATTTGTGCAAGGGATTCCCGACACTTTACTATTTGTCAAATTTGAGTACTTTTTCCGTTAATCACTTTGGTTCACTTTAATTTGCATTTAAAATTAATCTTTGTTCTCCATTAATTATTTAATATTTTTCTTTAGTTTATTTTGTTCATTTTGCTATTCTTTTAATTTGTTTCTCTATTTAATCGACATCCCAAAGCTGTACTATAATTACCGTATTATTCTCTGGGTGTAATCACAACTCCAAAGCAGCACTAGCTTTATGCCAAGCTCACCAAATGTAAGTTTGGGTGTGCTGAGATCTCTTTCTTGGGCCACCTGATCTCTCACCAAGGGGTTAAAACCTACCCAGACAAGCTATAGACCATGAGGGATTGGCCCTTACCACACAACATAAAGGAGCTAAGAGGGTTCTTGGCCCTCACAGGGTACTGCAAGAGGTTCATTCTAGGGTATAGGGGCATTGCGGCCCCACTGGTAGGGATGTTAAAAAAGAATAGTTTCCAGTGGACAAAAGAGGGGAATAAAGCCTTTGAAAGGCTGAAACAAGCTACTCAATCACTAGTCCTAACTTTACCAAATTTCACACTACCATTCATTATTGAATGTGATGCCTATGGGAGATTTGTTTGGGCTGTGCTCATGCAAAAAGGGAGGCTAATCTCTCTTTTCAATCAAGCATTGAAGGGGAGAGCTCTCTTAATGTCTACCTATGAGAATGAGCTCTATGCTCTTCTCTTAGTTGTAGTCAAGTGGAGGCCCTACTTGCTAGGACATAAATTTGTAGTCAAGACTAATCAACAGAGCTTGAAATATCTTTTAGATCAGAAGGTGAGGTACCCCTGCCTAGCAAAGGTGGATAACCAAGCTCCTCGATTATGATTTTATAGTATAATACCAAAAGGGGGCCATTAACAAGATAGCAGATGCATTATCTAAAAAGGGGCCTAATTAACTTCCCTACTGTTGACTAGATGGATGAGTTGATGGGAGCCTACGAGGATGATGAATTGCTTAATGGCTTAGTAAGTTAATGCAAAAGGGTAGAGTTACCAACATACTATACTTTGAGAGGTGGGAGGGGCGGGGGGTGGGGGACTTCTTGTTGTATAAGGGGAGACTGTATATGCCGTACCAACCCACCTTCAAGAACAAATTGCTAGAACTATCACATAGTAGCTCCTGAGAGAGGCGAGGGGGGGCGGGAGGGGTCACTCTAGCTATCATAAAACCATACATAGAGTTAGGAAGGACTTCTTCTGGTCTGGACATAAAAAGGAGGTTAAACAATTTGTAAGGAACTGTGACCTATGTCAGAGGGTCAAGGTGGATAACACTTGACCTAGTGGACTGCTGCAACCTCATCCTATACCAAAACAATCCTGGACTCATATCACCATGGATTTCATTGATGGCTTTGAGGGTTTTGACACCATATGGGTAGTAGTGGACATGTTGACTAAATATAGTCACTTCACCTCTGATAAGCACCCATACATAGCTTGAGTTTGTGGTGACTGATTGAGATCGCATATTCACCAACAACTTTTGGAAGGAATTTTTGAGCCTACAGGGGGTCCAAATGTATTTATCTACAGACTACCATTCTCAGACTGATAGACAATCTGAAGTTGTAAATAAGACTCTTGTAAACTACCTCAAGCGTATCTCAGTGGATAGGCCCAAGGATTGGTCTAATTGGGTGCACTTAGCAAAATGGTGGTACAATTCTACCCCCAATGCCTCCACCAAACTTACCTCTTTTAAAGCCCTATATGGATACCCAACCCCACATCTACTCAGTTATGTACCAAGGACAACTAACACAGAAGTAGTGGACCAAGATCTCAAATCTAGGGAGTAGATACTTCAACTACTCAGACAGAACTTAACAAGAGCACATGAATGCATGAAAAATTATGCTGACTTAAGAAGGAAGGAGTAGGAGTTTAGAGTGGGAGATGTGGTATACCTGTAGTTGCAACCCTATCGCCAGATCACCTAGTTTCTTTGGCCCATTCCAGGTTCTGCAACGTATCAGTATAGTGGCATATTGCTTGGATCCGTCATCCACATCAAAAGTTTATGCAACATGTATCACAGTTAAAAAAGAAAATTGGGAACAAGGTCATGGCCTTACCAATGTTACCTCCCGCAGATGAAGAAGGATAGTTGAAGCCCGAACCATAAAAGATTCTTTGTAGGCAATTGAAGAAGGTGAAGAACTAGGCTCAAGTAGAGGTGCTTGTTTGTTGCCAAGGCCAAGGGGATGACAAAGCAACTTGGGAATACTACTCACAGATGAAAGATTCATACCCTCACCTTGTGGGCAAGGTTTTTTAATGGGGGAGGAATTGTCACAATCGAATCTAGGGATTTCAGTTCAAAGAACCAAGCATAGAATGGGGAGCACAACGTACTTGAAGACTTAGTTTGTGAACTGAGGAGTTTAGTGAAGTGAAAGACTAAAATAAGGCTTGTGGGCTGTAGAGGCATCATGGGCTTATTGTCGTGGGCTCGTTGAAGAGTTCATGGACTTAGGTGTGCTGGGTTGAGTTAATTTTAGTGATAGTCTAGTGGGCTAGGTCTAGTTATCTTGTCAGTTGTTATCTTATTTCCGCATTACATTTTATTTCTTGTTGTATAATGGATTTTAGCCTTTAGTGTTTTTTGGCTTTTAGTATTCAGCTTTCCATTGGGAAATATTGACATTTAAGGGACCTATAGAACCTCTTTGAGGAATCATCTGGAATATTACAAAAGTTCTTTCCTTCTTTTGTCTCTAGTTTCTTCTTGGAGGACCTCAAACTCGAAGTGAGTTATTTATCATTACAATTTTCATAAGTGGATCTGTTACATGTTATCATTGAGCGAGCTTTACCCAAAATTGAGAGCCTTTCTATCCCCCGCATTGTTTCTTCCACACAACGGGTAAGGTTAATAATCTTTTATATTATTTTCTAACAAAACATGATCATTCAATCATCTTTCCAATAAAAACAACAATTCCTTTGTACAATTAAAAGAATGGCACTTATGTCCTAAAGGAGTCTTCCATCAAATCTAAGTAAAAAATAAAAATAAGTTTTTCATCCAACCTTTGGGGGGGGGGGGGGGGAATGTCTGTTTTAGTGCTCATTAAAGGAAATTTGCATTTGTAGTATTTATTTAAGAGTTTTTCCTAACACATCTTAGTTTAATTAAAGACCCTATAAGCTTTTACTATTGATAACTGATTAGTTACCTTAACAGAGTATAAGTTTTCCATGAATATGATAGAATAAAGGAGAGTAAGGAGAAAATATCAATATGTTCAACCAATTAAATCTTAGAAATAAATTAAGGTGTTAACATTTGTACTCTCTTAAAAATTTTATTTATTGTATATTGGCTTACATGGTTACTTAGCTACTTGAATACAATACTCTTTATTTGAAAAATTTAACTATGTGAAATATTTTAGCCAAAAAGGGATTTCGCAAAAGTAAACTTAAAAAGTAATGTGATTTGATAATGTAAGTTAGATAAAAACGTACTTTTAGTTTAAAGTAGAAATAATGTATTATATGAAATTATATCAGTTTATGATTTTATTTGTGTGAACTCTGTTTGTGGTTGTAATTCTACTTTCTTAATTATTTCAATACATCAGGTAGTTTACTATTGATATACATAAAAGAAAGAGCTTGTTGTTGACATGTATTGTAAACTACATTTTAAAATTACAAACATTAATGCTATTCACTAAAATAAAAATGATCTTTTGGGATGAAAAAATTTGGGACGTTTTTGTCCCAAAAGGTCACTTTAAGGGATGAAATTCTTTGTCCTTCCTAGAAAGTCCCAGCAGTCCGATTATCGTTCGAACAAGACACTTGACGTTCAAATGGAGGAATTGGGGAATAAAATATATTGTCCCCAAATAGATTTACCATTTGAAATGGTGGTACATAGTTCGAACTAACATAAATTTATATTCATACGTATAATTGTAGTTCGAATGGACAATTTGGCTAGAGAATTGTATATAGTTTCGGTGTTGGAACCAAAAATTTTCGTTCGAATGTAAACAATATTGTTTGAATGAAAATATTTTGTTTGAACTCACAGTGCCCATTCAAACTTAAGATTTTTTAATTTCATAAAATATAAAAACAAATCTTGTGTAAATATTTTTACATGATGCCCATTGTGTAAAACCATTAAGTAGACAAAAAAAAAAACTATATTAAAATATATAACATGTCACCAAAAACAGTTAATAACTAGTACTTAATTTAATACATGCCTAGAGTCCTAACAATCAACTCTATCTCCTCCAAACGAGCATCCATCATGTTTATGAGAGGTGTCATGCTCCTCTCAATATCAGTGACAAGGCTCATCCGTAGCTCAGGAATTACCACATGAATCTCTGTAGGTAGAATATTAGCAATGGCAGTACGTATCTTTGTGTGACAATATTAATAAATGTTGCACGGATCTCGGTGAGCACAATATTAACGATCTCATTTGTACGAGCAGCTGTTGCAGTGGCAGTAGTATGCCTCCTTGAGGGTGAAACACTAGTGGCCTTAGTAGGCTCTGACTGCTCCCTAGTTCAGAGGTGGCTTGTGCTTTTGCCCAAAGTGATGATATTTAATGAGCCGATTTGTGATTGCCGACGCTCAGACGAAGTGACCTCCACTCCCACTAACAGAAGTAGTCTAGAGATTGTCAACACAAATGGCAAACTACTCCTAGACAAATACTTAGGCTTGGTCTGGATGGCAAAATCCTTCAATCTCATCCAATCTTATCTCATCCCATCTCATCTTAATATCTAAACACTACAAATACAAATGTTTTTGAATTTTAAATCTTCAACTTTTTCATCTAATCATTACCTAATCATTACAAAATTTTGAAATTTTCAAACAAAATACAAAAAATGATTCAATTTTTTTAAATCCCAAAACAAAAATAATACTAAAAACTAATATTCTAACAATATTTTAACTTTATAATATTTTTCTTCAACTCTTCCTCTCTCATTTCTCAAAACCCTATAAAATATTTTTAACTCAAACATTTCACTATTATTCATAAACTTTTTTTTTATTACTATTCACATATCGTCTCAGCTCATCTCATTATCCAAACGAGGCCTTAGACGTAAGTCTAATATGGGACAAGTAATATAGGGGCAAATGAATCGGATGGCCTTTCTCCAATCGCAATATGAATCTAGCTCAATTGATGCTGATATTCTTTGGATGCTTCCTTGGGTCTATGTTATATGAGACGATCAGTGCTAACATCCGAAAAATTGTTGTGCAGTCAACATGCTGGATGGCTTTGCTACCATGATAAGGAGGAATTGTATCCTTAACCATCAATCGACGTACCTCCTCATTGGAAAGCTTGTCTTTGGGACAATTTGCTCCATGAACTCCTCGGTTTCATCCTTTTGCTAAACCACTTCCAATGCAGGATATGCACTAAGCTCACGAGGGATGTGGCGAATCTTATCTATCTTGTCAACTGAGAATGTGATACTCACCCCCCGTACAAGGAAGGTGAATGCCTAATTTGCAGCATTCTTCTCACTAACTCTATAGAACTATTGCTTCTCAGTGACTCTATAGAACTATTACAATAGGTTAGGATAGGCAACCCCTAACTAGTCACAAATGGGACCCCATCCCCTATCAGTGAATATAGACTCCAGGGACCTACTCTCCCAGATGATGTCACTGAAGTCATTAAGTTTAACGACCCTCTCGATAAGTATCAACCTGGGAGGTCGGTTCAGTGCAGTCAAGGATGTTACCTCTGATGACCTAGCATGTTTCGAGTAGTGGACATGACGTAGAAAATCTACATATTAAGAAAATGAATGCTAAGATCAATATTATATAGTTGAAGCACTCTGATACACTGGTATTCTAAGTAGATTTTGTATTTTGGGTTGTATTCGTACTATCAGAGACCTTTTTCGAACACCAAACACTACGTAAATAAGATTTGCATATGAACACTAATTGGGATGATGTTTGAACAACAAGCAAATCGCAAGAATTTACCAATATTGACCAAGTATTTGGGTTGATGTTTGCACTAATGTATAACAATGTTCAAACACCAACCCATATGTGAACTTACTGATAAGTTGGAACACTAATCGAATTGATGTTCTAACAAACATATTCTTCATTTAAATAAGAAAATTGAGAGAAAATGGAAATATTGTTTGCGTATTCAGGTAGGTGTTTGAACAAACATAAAGAATGTTTAAACACCAACCAGTATGTAAACTTACTATTAAATTGAAAAATTAATTAAGTCGAAGTTTGAACAAATGTGTTCTTCATTCTAACAACAAGTAGATTGTGAGAAAATGGAATTGCCAAACATGTACTCAAGTTGGTGTTTGAACTAATGTAGGCAATGTTTGAACACCAACTTGTATATAAACTTACTATTAAATTGAACACTTATTTGGGTTGTTGTTTGAATTAATGTAGTATTCATTCGAACAACAAGCAGTATTTGAATAAAATTTATTCCTAAACCAATATTCAAGTTGGTGTCCGAACTCAACTAGACATCGTTCGAACAATGTAATTAGGTCATACTGGGGAATGGTGTGGTTCAAACTAACATATTGCTCAAATGGATAGAGCTTACGTTTGAATGTACATTCAAATGTTAAGTTTACAATGTTCAAACAAGCAAAAATAGTGTTTGGCAACTTTAAACGTTCGAACGTTTAGAGGAGTTGTCCGAATGTGGGACTCAGGAAGACATCAATGGCAAAGTGAACTCGTTCCCGAAACTAAAACTCATCAATCTTCAAGATTGAGGGGGTTTTTTGCCCCTAAATACATGTGAGAGTCATTCACATGGTCATCCACAGTGTATGGTGGCCGAAAAATAAAGGAATGGGATTTGGATCTACAAATGAGATTTGAACCCCTTTGGAATGGTGAACAATGAATATTGTAGGTACATTTTGGCAGCTAGAAAGGTGTGTAATAGCAACGCTGAAGAAGATGGTGTGGAAAGGTAGTTGGATATTTGAACAAGAGTGACAAATAGGTAAGAGAAGTTTGAACGATGTGCATATGGAGGGAGGGTTTTGAGTGTTTATTCAACTAGTTTCCGTTCGAACATATACTTCCTAACCGAAAATTATTTCTATTTCTTTATAAAGTCAGGTTGAGAATATATAGTTTATAGATAGATAAAGGGGATTGTCTTCTCCCACTATCTATTCCCGTTGTTATTAATGGAGGAGGCCAGGAGACTTATTTCCTTGCATATCGACAAGGATATACAGGCATCTAGTGAACTAAAGACTTCTTTATATATATATATATATATGATAAGACGGGACCTTGAAACTACTCTGTATCTTAACATCCTATGTGCGTATACGTTCCCTAAGATTGCCAAGTAATATACCAGAAATCAAAGCACAATACACGACTTTGTGCACACCCAAGACCCATAACTGCCATTGTTAATTGGTTCGTGCCAATCGAGACTAGCTGATATGGTCATGGTCATAGCCACGCCATGGGTCTGTTCTTCTGGGAGTGGTTGCGTGCAAATATATATGAGACAGTAGTTGAGGATTGAGGCGGCAATTGCATGGTTGTGGACCGACACGGAGAGAGAGAAATGAGAATAACTTAGATTCGTCTAGTTTGTTTTTAGAGATGAGATGAGATGAAATAAATTAAATAAAATAATATTAGAATATATTATTTTTATATTAAAATTTGAAGAAATTAAATTATTTATTTTATTTTATATAAAAATTTAAAAAAATTATAATGATTAAAATAAAATATAATAAAATAAGTATTTTATAAAAGTAAACAAGACCTAAGCTGATCATGAGTTGGCAGGACTTAAAAAGCAAAATCCGTGAAGCATGCTGCTTTCGTGCATCACAGGACAAACACTACCTAAAAGTAAGTAAAAATAAAAGTAAGTAAAAAGACAAGCGTCCTCACTTGCATTGACTTTTCATGAGAATATTGCAAAGATGAAGATTCCAATACGTTACCTATTTATTAAATTAATTAACTTGTTGGGCTACCTAATCTACAACGAACTAATCTTGATGCAGCCACAGGACCACACCTAATATAAAACGATTTTCCTTCAAAGTTGTTCCTTCCTATGTATTTTCCAACTGCGACATTCATCTTGTCATCACTGATCATATACCGTCTTCCAACTTTTATTTTATGCTATCTGTTTAGGAAAAAAAAAATTGAAAAATAATACAAGGCCGCCACTACATCTGCAACGAGATTTCAAAGTAGATGCCAAGTTGTGGATCGTTCATCTTTGCTTAGAGAAGAAGTAACAATTTATCCATTGGCACGTGGTGCAGTCCGGATATATTCATATGTAATTTGGCATATAATATAAAAATTATATAAAAAATATTTTATATATAATATAAAAATTAGAAATATATATATATACATATGTCCGATTTGGTTTAAACTAATTTTTAAAATATGAAAGCCGGTATCGAACCGGTTTAAGAACGGTTTTGATTCTAAGAATTGGTACTACCGGATAGTACTGGATACAAACAGGACCTGACTCCTAACCCACCAGTTTAGTCAGTTCAACCAATTTTTTGAATTTCCCTTTTTTTTTTCAAATATATATCTCCAAGAAATTACCCTGAGCTGTAATGTTAAGGGATTGTATTCGTTACTTATCGATGTCATCCTCACCTTTGGCCCTTGAAGAATACACAAGTGTTGTGAGCTAGTTGTTCCTTCCCCACCCAAATAGAAGAAAGTGAACATTGTGTAAAAGTCACATACCGGCAACAATACGCTTTGCACAATCTCGTGATATTGATTTCTCCAGTCGTTGCTTAATTTTCTTGGTGCTCGCCACTATACGTGCCCTAAAAAACACTAATTCACTACAAGAAATCTGGCCTATTGCAGCGATTTTTATATTGTTGCAAAAAAAATCGCTGCAAAAGATTATCTATTACAACATTTTTTAAATCGCCACTCATTTTTTTCCTCAAAAGTGAAACGATTCATAATTTTTATATTTACAGCAAAAAATCTAATATTTGCAGCGATTTTGATCTCTGTATTTGTAAAAATATGTTTGCAGGGCCTAAATAATTGTCGAAATTGAGTTGGGCACCAAATTTCATTTTTTTCTCTCCCCGATTTCCTCTTTTGTTTTCCCTCTAGTAGTCTCACCCCCCCTCCCTCTCGATCCCCCAGCGATCTTCTCCCTTGACCCACGCCGCCGCGCACAGCCTGTCGCCAGCAACCCCACCACGTCACTGCCACCTCACCTCGACATCCGCCCCCTCCTTCTCCCCCAAACCCCATGCTGGAAATTTCCTTTTCCCCAAATCTGGCCTCACCTCTCTCTCTCTCTCTTTGATTTCTCTGTATCGTAGTCGCTAGGGGCGCCTTTCGCCACCACTCACATGTCAACGCCATCGCCAGTCCTCTTTTGGAGCCCCCTTCTCCTCAGTGCCTAGCCCAACCACACGAGGCCCTCCTTCTCTCCCTTGCTCTGTTCGCAACCCACGGCCCCCACGTGGTTTACTTCTCTGCCAGTCCCTCGTGAGTTTGGTTTCTTCTTTTCTTTTGTTTTTCTTCATTTTTTGTTAGAATATATATATATATATATATGTAATTCTCACGCTGACATTCATGATTTCCCATTTGTTACATTTCCGAGGCTCAAATCTATCTTCATTGATTTGAGATTGCTATCTTGTAAAGGAAACCCTAACTTATTAGACACTTGATCTATTAATGCACCTTGGTGTTCTCCTGTGTATGTCACCCACTGATTGAAAAAGAATGGGCTTCTTGTCTTGGGGTCCATTAGCAGTAATCCCTATTTCTGGTGAATCATTTGCAACTCTCATGGCTTGTGTTCTTTTCAATAATCTTGGAGCATCCAGAACTATGTTTATTGTTTTTACTTTTTTGTATCTACTTGGTTATGGCAGCTACCATCTTTTCAATGTCTTTTGCCTTTAACTTTCTATTTCACAGATACAATTTACATATTTTATCTATTGAAATTGGATGGAAGATGAAAGATGTGAAAAGATCGGCAGCTGGCAAACTGAATGTCTTATAAGACATTCTATGGAAGTATTAATAAGTACGCATCCATTAGATGAACTAGTTCCGAAAAGCAGTACGTACCCACCTAAATTTATACATTGTCAGGAAGCTTTACCTTGAACTATGGAAAATGGTTGTGTTGTTACATTGGATATAATGATGCACACTGGTTATGTGCATGGGCTTTATAGCGGTCAACCACATGCAATCTTTGTCCTAGACTATGTTAGGCGACAAGGCAAAACATTGCCACCAATTCCTCTATAGACATCGATTGAGTACTGTACACATACCAATTGTGGCGCCCTTAACAACCTTCCCGGCCTTGTGATGTGGCGGAGAACTATGGTGCAGGGGATTTGCTCCACACGGGTCACACCCCTTGCCATTGTGATACTTATGTGTGCTTGTATACACGATGCACTCACATGAACAATTCACAGTGAAAATGTAATAGATAAGATATGATTGAAAATTTTACAAACTTTATACCAGAGACATTAATACAGTCACCAAGTCAATTATATCATGAATATCCGTAAGTCACCAAGTCTCAAAATTAATGGTAATTGTCCAAATGGGGTCATGCCTCTATCTCACTCTATGGGCTACGATGGGTCCTCCTACTTGAACCCATCGTCTAAGCCTACATTTGTATCAAATTCTACAATTCTAAAGACTGAAACCATAATGGAACTATAACAGTGATATTTCAAGAAATCTCAGTTAGTCAGAAACCATGAAAAGACATACAATATAGAGCGCTGCTACGCTTATAGAAAATTCGGTACCAAATGAGTACCGAATAGTGTAAATCATCTTTTCATTTTTCCTCTTTTTTATTTATACATTTTTTAATGATTTTAACTATTTTTATAAATAATTAAATTTATAAAACTATTATAAAATGTTTTCTTAATCATTAAGTAAAAAGAAAAAGAAAAACACAATTCGAATTTATGTGGGAATAGTATTTCTCTACAATATATAAGTGATGACAATGAATGTGTAGGAAGTGACGTAAAGAAATCTTGATAATGAAACTTACTTACCGGGAAAGGAAAATCGAGCAGCCAATATTTACTTTGGGGCATGCAACGCCTCAAAGGACAGGTTTGAATAACTTCATCAATGTTTTTAGATTCAAACACACCGAGAAAATCGAGAAAATACAATTCATGATTATAAAACTTTTAAGAAACCATATGTAACCTAGAAATTTAACAGAGGAATTTTTTTAGACTTTAGAAACCTTGTCAAAACTACCAAAGTTTTCATGAATAAACCAATTGAGTAGGATTAAGTTTGTCAGTATGGTCAGTGTTATCACTCACTAGCCAGAAATGTGATTTCATTTATTTGAGGTATGTAGAAGTGTTATAATGAGAAAACATTCGCACCATTAGGCTAAGATGATTATTTAAGATTTCATTGAGCAAGAAAACAATTTTTGATTATTTTAAGGCACTTTGGAGCCTAATTTTGATAAATGATTTGCACTCACGGGTTACTATGATTATTTAGAATTTTACAGTACAAAGTTTAGTTCTACTTTTTCTGAGTGAATAGTAACATCGATGTTAGCACTTAAATTAGTGTTGTCAAAATTACAGTGTGGAATATCCAAATTAATTGAGAGAAGTTTTATTTGGATACTTGGTAAAATCTTAGCTACATTTGATGAATAGTATTAGACACTTAACACCGAGAGAAACAATGAGATGGAAATGTAAAGGAAATCAAGTTTTGTGATCATGCCACATAAGCAAAATCCTATTCCATCCAATTGATCCAATTTATGCCAAACCAAGAAAGGTTTCAACCATAGAGAAATTCTAAACAATTGGAATCCAATTGAAACCCCAAAATTTTGGTGAAAACCACCCTAAATAGTTTCCCCAAACTCTAAAGTTTGTCTCCAAACCCTAAATAACCTAGTTTTAGCTTAGTGTTTAATCACTTCCACATGTTATTAACCACTCAAATTCATATTACTACATCCTTATTTATTCTTTTAAACATTTTAAATTTTATTGGGTCAAGAAAAATTAGATTTGATCTTGATAGTAACCCAAACCCCAACCAAACCCTATTGAAATCTAAATGGAAGCCCATTCAGTCAAGGCCCACGAAATTGAACCACCAAGGCCAAACTTGTGTAGGAATTTTCCCCTACCATGACAATAGTTTCAATAAGTCAATCCCAAATAGTGGTTGATGGGAGGGCCAAAAGCCACCTCACCACCACCCTTCACAAGGAAGGATCCTTGGTTGAAAACCATGTGCGGGGCACATGGTATTACCCACAATTTTGGCTCACACCTAGGGGTGTAAAAAAAAACCAGTGATCTATTAAACCGGACTAGACCGAACCAAGCCAGTGGGTTTGGTCGGGTACTGAGTTTGGTTCGGTCCGGTACCAGTTTTATTTTTCTTAAAACTAGTCAAAATTGGTCTAGTTCTAGTTTTTCTTTTTCGAAAACCGAACTGGACCAGACTGGACCGATTCATATATATATTTTAATTTTTTATATTGTATATAATTTTTATATATAATATATAATTATATATAAAATAATTTTTTATTATATGATAAATTACTAATTAATATAATATTAAATTTTAAAATCTTATATAACTATAGTTTATTGTATTAATAGTTATACTAATAATATATCACTATATATTATACTATAATATATCACTATAGTCTATAATACAATTATAATATATATTATAATATACTACAATATATTATCAATATAGTATTATATACTATAATATAATATATTATAACCAGAAAATCGAATTGAACTAGACCGAAAACAGGTAAAACTGGAGTACCAGTTTAGGAGGGTAAATAGTGCGTAATTAGTTTTGGAAAATGCAAAATCGGTGCATATCGGTTCGGCTGTAAATTTGGTTCAAAACCAGACTAGACTGTTACACCTTTACTGACACCTCATCACTCAAAGTGTGACTCATACCCCTCTTGTCACCCCTCCAAATTTTTAATAGGCATACATGATGTGAACTCCAATCGACTCGCTTTGAGACCCAACAACAATATTGGAAAAATAACCCAGGAAAGCCAAACTCAAGTCTATGGATGGAGAATTTAGACCCGTTGAAAACTCGTTTCAAGAACCTAGATTATATTAAAATCTAGACCCGTTGAAATCCTGTCTCAAGAACCCAAATTACAAGGAGGAACGCCACAAAGGTTGTGATTTACCTTTGATAAGTTCAACAGTTCAATTAAGAACAAGAGGAGAAAACTCACTCACAATTAAAATTCAGAATAATAGTCTAACCCTTGGAGTGGCTGGTTACATCCTTTAAATACCCTCCTCAAAACATGATAAAACCCTAGACTAAAATTTCAGACCCTACTCTCAAAAATGCCCTTCAGTGAACAGTAGCCGCGTAGTACTGTAGCATGAACAGTGTCGTGCTACAGTACTTCGAAACCCTAGTTCAAATAAAATAGGATTTTTTCAAAAAAAGCCATTGGCCAAAATACAAGGCCTTCCCAAAAACTCTAGTTCATAAGAAATAAGACATGTGGGCTAAGCATCCTCATCCCACTTATTCTAAACTAATAATAAAAATCATTTTAAACAAATTGAAAGCCTTAATATCTAAAGGCCCTATCTCTAAGTCAAGTATTCCACAGCTTGGATCAGGTGGATCAAAACTGGTTCTTCTTCTTTCAAGCTCATCTTGAGTGTTGGGCTCTTACTAGCTTCTGCCCAAGCGGCTTGTACTAATCCTTGCATTGCTTCCTTGATCTTCTTGGCTCTTGATCTTGTAATTGGCCCATCTGGAACTTGCAAATGATCTTTAAGAGCAGGCCCACCTTGGTTCCCATCATTCCCCCTCTCCTCAAAATGATTCGACCTCGAATCTTCACCTACATCAAAAGGAGAAAGATCATAAACATTGAAGGTAGCTGAAACATTATACTCACCTGGGAGATCCACTTTATAGGCATTGTCATTAATTTTCTCAAGGATTTGGAAGGGTCCATCTCCTCGAGGATGCAACTTAGTCCTCCGATGAGTTGGGAATCTTTCTTTGTACATGTGAACCCAAACCCAATCTCCTGGTTCGAAGATGACACGCCTTCGCCCTTTATTGGCTTGGGAAGCAACCCTTTCATTCTTTTGGGTAATTTGAAACCGTACCCTTTCATGGAGTGACTTCACTAACTCTGCCTTCTTTTGTCCATCCAAGCTATTCCTGCCATCAACTGGTAAAGGCATCAAATCTAAAGGGGTAAGCGGATTGAATCCATAAACAATTTCAAAAGGAGAATATGAAGTAGTAGTATGCATGGTTCTATTATATGCAAACTCTATGAATGGCAAACAATCCTCCCAAGTTTTTAAATTCTTATGAACAACAGTGCGTAAAAGCTGAGTTAAGGTCCTATTAACTACTTCAGTCTGACCATCAGTCTGTGGATGACAAGTAGTGGAAAATAAAAGCTTGGTACCCAATTTCCCCCACAACACCTTCCAAAAGTAGCTAAGGAATTTAACATCCCTATCAGAAACAATACTTCTGGGAACACCATGGAGTCGCACTATCTCTCTGAAAAACAAGTCAGCTATGTTTGTGGCATCATCTGTTTTATGGCATGGAATGAAATGTGCCATCTTACTAAATCTATCCACAACCACAAAAATAGAATCTCTACCCCTTTTTGTCCTAGGTAGCCCCAAAACAAAGTCCATAGATATATCGACCCATGGCTCACTAGGAACGAGTAAGGGTGTATACAACCCATGTGGCAACACTTTAGATTTGGCCTTCCTACATGTAATACACCTGCCACAAATGGGAGCGACATCTCTCTTCATCTTAGGCCAAAAGAAATGTTCATGCAAAATATCCAAAGTCTTCTTAACACCAAAGTGTCCCATTAATCCCCCACCATGTGCCTCACGCACTAGTAATTCACGCATATAACAATTTGGCACACAAAGTTTGTTTTCTTTAAACAAGTAACCCTCATGCTTGTAAAACTTACCAAATGCCACCTTATCACATGCTATGTACACATTAGAGAAGTCAGCGTCATCGGCATATTGGTCTTTCACATATTCAAACCCAAGCATCTTAGCACTCATAGAAGTAAGAAGTACATACCTTCGAGATAAAGCATCAGCAACAATATTCTCCTTACCTTGCTTGTAACAGATGACATATGGAAATGTCTCAATGTATTCCATCCAACGAGCATGCCTTTTATTCAACTTACCTTGACCCTTAAGATGCTTCAATGATTCATGATCGGTGTGGATCACAAATTCCCTAAGCCATAGGTAGTGTTGCCAAGTCTCTAATGCACGAACAAGAGCATAAAGCTCTTTGTCATAAGTAGGGTACTTGAGTGAGGCCCCACTTAACTTTCACTGAAGAAGGCTATGAGCCGCTTATCCTACATCAGAACGGCTCCAATCCCTATACCTGAGGCATCACATTCAATCTCAAAAGTTTTGTTAAAATCAGTTAATGCTAGCACAGGTGCAGAGTACAACCTTTCTTTAATGGTGGCAAAAGCATTATCTTGAGTAGCCCCCCAATAAAACCCAACATTCTTTTTAATGACTTCAGTGAGTGGTGCAGCAATGGTGCTAAAGTCTTTAACAAAACGCCGATAAAAGCTAGCTAAACCATGAAAGCTTTTTACCTCAGTGATGCTCTTTGGCGTTGGCCACTCCTTGATGGCCTTGACTTTCTCTTAATCCACCTCAATACCTTTTGTACTAACAACATATCCAAGAAAAACAACTCTTTCCATGCAAAAGGTACATTTCTTGAAATTAGCATACAATTTTTCACATCTCAACACATCAAACACATATTTCAAATGCTCAATATGCTCATTTAAGTCCTTGCTGTAAACTAGGATATTATCAAAATACACAACCACAAACTAGCCAATGAATGCACGTAGGACATGGTTCATCAATCTCATGAAAGTACTGGGTGCATTTGTAAGTCCAAATGGCATAACCAACCATTCATAAAGCCCATACTTAGTCTTAAAAGCAGTTTTCCATTCATCGCCCTCTTTCATTCTAATTTGATGATACCCACTTTTAAGATCAATTTTACTGAAAATGCATAAGCCATGCAATTCATCAAGCATATCATCTAATCTAGGAATGGGATGGCGATACTTTACCGTAATATTGTTGACCGCCCTGCAATCAACACACATTCTCCACGTCCCATCCTTCTTTGGCACTAATAGCACTGGTACTGCACATGGGCTCATGCTCTCCCTCACGTACCCCTTGCTCATCAAGTCCTCAACTTGCCTCTGAAGCTCCTTTGTCTCCTCTGGATTACTCCTATAGGCTGGTCGGTTTGGAATAGTAGCTCCAGGTACAAAATCAATCTGATGCTCAATGCCTCTAATGGGTGGCAACTCATTAGGCATCTCCTCTGGGAATACGTCCTCAAACTCCTGCAACAAGGAAATAGCCAAACTAGGAAGAGACTGGTGAGTGTCATCAAGAGTAAGATAAGACTCTTTATAGACAAGAAAAATCATAGGGCGATCTGCGAAGAAAGCCCTCTTAACCTCACTCTCTTTGGCATAGAAACTCACTTTTGTCTTTCCTTTCCTCTCTGCAGTCTCTCTTTCTTTTTTCTCTCGTGGCTCCACTCTTTTTTCTCTACTCTCAGCCACATCTCTACTTTCTCTTTCACTCTTTTTGTTGTGCTCATTTTCACTATCACACTTTCTTTTCTGCTCAATCTCTTTTTCACTCATTCTTTTTTGATCACTCTCATTTTCACTTTTTCTCTTTTGATCACTCTCATTTTCACTCTTTCTTTTTTGATCACTCTCATTTTCACTCTTTCTTTTCTGAGCAACCTCACTTTTCAGTTTCAGTTGGTCCTCATAGACCTGGCTTGGAGTTAAAGGAGCAAGTTTGATTGTTTTGCCCTCCTTTACAAAGCTGTACATGTTTTTGAACCCATCATGTGTCACCCTCCTATCATATTGCCACGGCCTCCCCAACAAAATATGGCCAACATGCATAGGCACAACATCACAAAGCACCTCATCTTGATACCTCCCAATTGAAAAAGGAACTAACACTTGTTTATCCACCCTAACCTCCCCACAATCATTTAACCACTTCAATTTGTATGGTCTAGAGTGTTTTATGATTGGTAAATTCAATTTCTCAACCAAAGTAGTACTAGCCACATTAGTATAACTCCCTCCATCAATGATCATACTACATACCTTGTTGTTAACGTGGCATCTAGTATGGAAAATGTTCTCTCTCTGTTGCTCGGCATCATCTACCTTAATGTGTGTGTTGAGAGCACGCCTGGCAACAAGAGACTCACTCACGGCGTATATCACGCCTTCATCATCACTAGCATCAACCAACTCGGGCACCCTATCACGATCATCCTCACTCTCAGTCATTACCTCCTCATTGTCATGCATAATCATCACTCGCCTATTTGGACATTGAGAAGCGATGTGCCCGGAGCCCAAACACTTAAATCATTTAATATTTCTATTCCTTGAAGGTTGAGATTCTACCTTGGGCTTGCTGCTAGGTCCCTCATCTTTGCCCTTAGGTGGTTCGATCTTTCTCTTTGCTTCAGTAGGATCATTCCTATCCCACTTTGATTTCCAAGTAGTGCTAGAAACCGAAGTGTACCTTGCTGTCCCTTTTCTCTTTAATTGCCTCTCGACCTTCATAGCCATGTGTACCATGTCCTCTATCTCCACATAATGTTGCAATTCAACCACATTGGCTATGTCTCTATTCAAACCACTCAAAAATCTTGCCATGGTGGCCTCCCGGTCCTCCTCTACATTAGCCCGAATCATAGCCACTTCCATCTCCTTATGGTAATCCTCCACACTCCTAGACCCCTGTGTAAGATTTTGGAGCTTTTGATAAAGGTCCCTATAGTAGTGATTAGGTACAAATCTCCACCTCATGAGAGCTTTCAACTCTCCCCATGTCTCTACAGGCCTCTTATGATTCCTCCTCCTAGTGGTCACTAATTGATCCCACCAAATAATAGCATAATCAGTGAATTCAATTACTGCCAACTTCACTTTCTTCTCCTCAGAGAAATTATGACAATCAAATACCAACTCTATTTTTTTCTCCCACTCTAGATAAACCTTTGGGTCAGTTTTACCTTGAAAAGATGGTATTTTCATTTTGATGCTCCCCAAGTCTCTATCGACATCATCCCGAGCGCCTAGGTTCCCCTCAAATCCTCTTTCACGCCTAACTCCTCTACGTCTACCCAACCCAATTTCAGATGTTAGGTCTTCCTCATCCTCATCATCTCTTTCATTTTCATATGTATTTTCAACCCTAGGCTCACGTCGCCTCTGATTTCTCCCACCTTGCAAATTTCTAATCTCTGCTTGTTGTTGATTAATCCTATCCTCCATTTCCCTGAATAGCATGTTCATCCTCTCAAACTGTTGTTGCATGGCTTGCAACACAAATGAGTTATCTGCTGTCCCCTTGGGTGATGAGCCACTATGGTGAGACATTGTAATGTGCTACAAAAAAAATGTTAGCGGAAAAAGAAAGGACCTCACACGCTCCCTTACGTGTTTACACTCGAATAATGGCACTCCACTCGTGTATCACACTCTTAATTGGCTTTTTCTCGATAATGATCTCACACTCTCTTGCCTTTTACCTCGAGTTTTCCCAACCAAGTTCTTTCAGAACTAATTGAACTCAATCAAGACAAAGTAACCTTGTTTAATCCTAACTAGCAATTAGATCCAAGAAACAAGAACAAGAGATATACGGAAGGAAAGAAACGACACGAGAATCACAGAAATTATATGAATGGAAGAGTAATTATGAAATAAGATACAAACTAGAAAGATGTATTCAATCCCTTTTAAGATAAAGGCTCAATCTATAAAAATCAAAATTCGGATTTTTTTTTTCGATTTTTTTTTCATTTCTTTTCTTTTCTTTTCCTTTCCTTTCTTTTCTTTTCTTTTCCTTTCCTTTCCTTTCCTTTCCTTTCTTTTCTTTTCTCAACAATTCAACCACGAATAGAAATATTCAATTGTGATAAGCAAACAATTGAATTCAAACACATAAAAATTGACAAGGAATAGATAGGAATAAATGAAACTCTAGAATTTCAAACCCTAGATGGTGCAAATTTTGGCAGCCTTAGAAAAACGAATTTCTAGTTTTTTTTTTGGCAAATCCTAGAACATTGAAACCCTAGAATTTATGATGCAATAAATAAAAGATAGAATCAGACCTGATTGGAAACCTTGCTCTGAATACCAAATGATGTGAACCCCAATCGACTCGCTTTGAGACCCAACAACAATATTGGAAAAACAACCCAGGAAAGCCAAACTCAAGTCTATGGATGGAGAATTTAGACCCGTTGGGAACTCGTTTCAAGAACCTAGATTATATTAAAATCTAGACCCGTTGAAATCCCGTCTCAAGAACCCAAATTACAAGGAGGAACGCCACAAAGGTTGTGATTTACCTTTGATAAGTTCAAGAGTTCAATTAAGAACAAGAGGAGAAAACTCACTCACAATTAAAATTCAGAATAATAGTCTAAGCCTTGGAGTGGCTGGTTACATCCTTTAAATACCCTCCCCAAAACATGATAAAACCCTAGACTAAAATTTGAGACCCTACTCTCAAAAATGCCCTTCAGTGAACAGTAGCCGCGCGGTACTGTACATGAACAGTGTCGTGCTACAGTACTTCGAAACCCTAGTTCAAATAAAATAGTATTTTTCAAAAAAAGCCCTTGGCCAAAATACAAGGCCTTCCCAAAAACTCTAGTTCATAAGAAATAAGACATGTGGGCTAAGCATCCTCATGCCCACTTATTCTAAACTAATAATAAAAATCATTTTAAACAAATTGAAAGCCTTAATATCTAAAGGCCCTATCTCTAAGTCAAGTCTTCCACAGCTTGGATCAGGTGGATCAAAACTGGTTCTTCTTCTTTCAAGCCCATCTTGAGTGTTGGGCTCTTGCTAGCTTCTGCCCAAGTGGCTTGTACTAATCCTTGCATTGCTTCCTTGATCTTCTTGGCTCTTGATCTTGTAATTGGCCCATCTGGAACTTGCAAAGGATCTTTAAGAGCAGGCCCACCTTGGTTCCCATCAATCCATGTCCATTCTCCTTGCATTTGGTCACTTATCAACCATTTCTTGGAGAGAAAACTACATAAGCTCTCAAACAGATTTTTTGACTTACTTTTCTCAACCTTTTTGAAGCTGTTGCAAGTATTTTCTCACAAAGTTATCTTTAAAAAATTTGTTTCTTTTCGATTATAGTTTCTGTTGGTATGTTTTATGTTGATTTTCTTGCTCATTTGATAGGTGAAAAGTTGGTTTAAGCATAAAGGGTCATTCCGGGCGATAATCTAGATAATGTGTGATATTTTGATGATTTTGACCAAGTTATTGGCAAGATTTTGGTCAAATGTTTTATAGACTATAGTTAACATGCTAATATATACGTTTGATTATGATTTGTCTCATGTTATAAGTCTTTCATGAGAATTTACTCATATCTAAAAAGTTGAAAACCGAAAGGTTGAACACAAATTATGATTTGACTAAGCTTAAATCCTTTGTTGAGAAATCATGCTCCAATGGCTTTAATATTTATATTTCATGTTCCTAGGACTTTGATTTACATGTTAGAATGTTAGTTTGAGGATTTATGGTATTGTGTTAAAAAATATGAATTTTTATGCATGAAGGAGTTCGGATAGGTCACATATTTGAGGTTTTTGGATAGATCTATGTTTTGATTCAAATTTTACCATGTGATCTTAAGTTTAATACTTAGATCTATTCTAGGAGTTGATTTATAACCATATGAAATTGTTGATTTGTGATTTATTTAATGAAAGATTTCAGATCAATGGTTTTGATAAAAAACCAAACCACATAGATTTGGTTTTGGTGAAATTGTAAAGGTCAAATGCTTTAAGTTAGATTTTTGTGCTTTTTGTGGTTTTGGCTTGATGATTCAAGGCATGATAGTTCTTAGGTGTGTTATGAGTATATTCAAAGTATGTTATTGGAATTTTAGAGTTCTTAGAGTTGTTTGAAATGAGATGAAAACCTTGAAAAACAAAGGGTTGTACTTAAGGTTAAAAATATGAAGTTTTGCATTGAAGAGATTTATGATTTTTGTGATGTAAGTTTTGTTAGTTGTGTTAGTATGTTATTTGAACATAGGATATGATTTTGCATTTTGCAATATTTCAATTTAAGTATGAGAAATAAAATTTGATTGAATTGCAACAAAAATCAAGAGATTTAGCCTATGTATGTTTCTGCCAAGGCATAATTTATCTAGTTGTGATTTGTTTTAAATTTTTATAATTAGATATTTGAATTTAGGGAAAAATTTAAGGAACGTAGATTTTGGTGAGTTTTGGAGTTAGAATGTAAAATTCTTAAGTTAGGGATAAAATAGTCATTTTCTCACATATAGAGAAGTAAAATGGTTATTTTATTCTTCTTCAGTATTTTTATGTTTCTAAAGTGTTAGTGAGGAGTTTCTGATATTTAGAAATCTCTCCTTACAATTTTTTGTATTTCGCGCATTTTTATCTGTCACGCTATGAGCACTGTAAGTTAGCTTCTAACTTACTGTCAGGATATTGTGTATGTGTGTTAGTAAGAGAACAGCTGTTCATATTCTTATGTTTTGTATATGTCATGGTATGACATGTATGTCTATTACACATTTTATCATGTCACAGAATTTTGTCTGTTTCACATTATGTTACATCGCAAAATGATCATCTGTTACATGTTATGTTACATCATGAAATATTATCTGTTTCATGATTCTTCATTTCATGAAATGTTCATGTGTTTCATGTTATGCCATGTCATTTATCTTGCGTACATGTCATGTTACGTTACAACAGGTGATCCATCATTTGGTTTCATGTCACGTCATGTCTTGACCATAGAGTATGTCTTAAAATCAATATATTCACGTCAGTCAAGTTAATTTTAAGTTTTAGTTTTATATCATGTTATTTCACATTCAGTTTCTTCATTGTTTTGATTACGGACTTTTGATATCTGAATATTAATGGAAAAGAATATTATGTTTTGGGATAAGCATTTGGTACATTGTGCAAGCCTCATTGATGGTGTAATAGTTTGTGTCAAGGGATCCCATCCAAGATCCGTTTTATCCATTATGTTTGAATAGACTTTGTTTTCCCTTCTAATATTGTACCTACGTCTTTACTCATGATCGAAGGCCTTTAAACCAAGCACATTTATCTTTGCAACAAGTCTTTTATGGTCTATTCTGTTGATTCCATTTTTTGGATTTTAGAAAATATATTTTCAAGACTCTCCCACTGTGCTACGGAATCATATGAGCAGGTTTGAATCAAACATAGATGGATCCTAGGAAAGATAATTAGGTAGTATGAGAGAAAGTATAATCAATGAGCATGTTGGTTGTCAAAACCACATTCACGTAAATGATCTTTCTTTATATATGGTTATGGTTTTATGAGAGAGAGCATACCTTATTTAAGAATGGTTCTACCTGCATCCAACCTTCTCAATGCCACAAAAACAGCAATAGTGGCAACAGCTACACAAGCTAAATTGGGCCACCTAGGAACACTTACCTCGGAAACATATTACAATCCGTGCCCCCTAGCATGGAAGGGTTTAGAACTCTTTGCTCAATACCTTTTCTTTTCTATGTTGGTCTGGTTTTCAATTGTTTTGTTGAATTACATTCACTTGGAAACTTCATTAAGAAAATATTGGTTATGCTAGTTATGGATATTAGCATCCTATGGATGCCATTAATATTGGTTAATTGCTAAATGCTCAAGGAATGAGACAGGGATCATATTCATCATTTATGCGGCAGAAACAAATCTCAGTAGCCGAATGCAACAGAATTTATTTACTTTTTGTTACTCAATAGAACAAATTCGTGACAATGATTAATTGAATCTTCAATCTATACAAGTTGCAAGTACAGATGTGAGCCATGAAATAGTATTTCTACAAGAAGAAGGTTAAGATGAATATTTCTATATCTCTTTGTTGAGTTCAAAAGTGCCAACTTGTATAAAAAGGAAGATGACCTTCCCTTTCTTGGGCCTGTATATATATGAAACTTTGTGACATTTGAAGTTAATGCTTCACCAATTTCTTACTTATCAAAAGAAAGAAAATTTATGACTTAGATTACCCTCACATTGTTCCAAAAGCTGGTAAGGTTCTTATTAAAAAGTCTTCTTTTGAAAAGTCACAATTTTGTATAATGTTTATTATGCTAGTGTTGATTGGAATGAACTTGCAAACATCGTTCGAAGGAGAGGATATAAACTGATTAGCGAGTTTAATGCAAATCAATAGAATTAAGCATTGATGGGCTTGATCCATGTTACGGCTAAACTTTGGCTCAAACTAGTGAACTAAAAATTCAAAACAGTTTTACCTACAAATATACGTGTGTTGTAATACCTAACATGGTCGAATCCACAGAGATTGACTTATATAATAAGGAAATAAACTTAAACAATGAAAAAATTTATTAAAAATGAACGTGCAACCAAATAGAAGAGAAAATTACTGAGATAAAAATTAAAATAAATCGATATAGAAAACGACTAAGGTTTCAAGGATCCGTCTAATAATTTAGAATATTGTCTTTGATCAATTTACTTCAATTAAACTAGAATAATAATTATGTTTAACTGGAAGATTTAGTAGTTAAGGCCAAGAAAACTAATCACTAATAATTAAGAATGAACAACTGATGGTTAAAATATTCACAAACTCATTTGAATATCACATAAATTTTTCAAGCATTCAATGTATTCGAAAATCACAATGAATCAAAATAAATACATAGATAATTAATATATCTAATAATAAAATCATTCAATCGATCAAACTCACAATATAAACTCTAATGTTGATCCGAAAACAACGTCTAAATCATTAAACTTTACATCTAACCTTAGTACAAAAGTTTAGCGAATCAAATTCATTACAAGAGTCATAGAAATCAAATAAATACTCTCCATCATCATAAAACTTAAATAAAACATAAAGTCTAACACTAGAAAACAACCTCCACCATAGAGCAAAGGTAGAGAGAAAAAAACAGAGCCAAAAGAACTCCCTCAAGCTGAAACCGTGCCTCTCGTTTTGCATTTCTCTCTCTTCTTTGTCCAAGACTTTCTCACTCCTCCAGTGCAACGTGGCTCCCAAACGTCCCTCCCAATGTAAAGCTGAAGCTGCGTTGGATGCATCTCTTTCATTCCTAGTTGCTCAGAAAGCAGCTCTCATTCCAGCTCAAGGAAAACCTCTCGTTCCTTTCTTTCCTTTAGAAAAATAAACTTTTTCTTTCCCGTTGAAACCATCCTCTCAAAACCCCTCTTTCTTTGCGTTCCCTAGTGACCAAAAGTTAGCCAGCCAAAAGAAAAAGTTAGAGCTCCAATCGGGGTTTTTTCTTATCTTGTTTCAGGACAAGAACTCAGAAAAATCTTTTCTTTTTTCATCATTTTCTTCTTTCGTCCAAAGCTTTCTTGCTAAAAACCTGCAACGTCCTTTCTTTCTTCTTTAGAGCCCTGCGTTTCGTGTCTTCATGTTCCCAACTGCCTCCCACGTGAACCAAGAAAAGAGTCTGTTGTGTTGCCTTTCTTAATTCATTGGATGTTAAACAAAAAAATGGCAAAGGAGGCTTGCGCATGTGCAGAGCAGTTATATAATTGGTCTTCCGTAATTAAACTTGTGCTTGACCCAAAACTGAAGGACCCTTTGTTGCTTTGCCTTTCGTTCTTAACTGCCGAAACAAAGCCTTGTTTTTGTTTCTTTTGGAAACCAACCCCATAAGGCTTGCTGCTGCTGTTTGTCCATAAGGAACGAATGAAATCTGCAGGGTCCCGCGTGCATGCGTGTTGTTTCATTGCCGAGCTAAAAACGAATGCCTTCCCTTTGCCTTGCTTCATGTTTTTTGGCATAAATGAAAAAGTAGAAATCATAAATAAATTAAAAGGAAGAATCGAATATCAAAAATATGTTATGCAGAGGAAATATTGTCTAATTAAATCACACTTTAGGATCCTCCAGAGTAGTGGACTCAACTTCTAGAGTAAAATAAGCAAAAAATGGTTTCAATATCTTTCCATTGACATTAAAAATATTACCATTTCTAGATTTTCTATCTCAATCATCCCAAAATGATAAATAGCTTTTAAAACAAAGGGACCAGTCCATCGAGATTGAAACTTGCGAGAAAACAAATGGAATCTTGAATTATATAACAAAACATTTTGGGAAGACTCAAAAACTTTCAAAAAATATTTTTATCATGAAAGATCTTCACTTTATCCTTGTAAACATGAGAGTTTTCAAAGCTTCATTCCTAATTTCTTCTAGCTCATTAAGCTGAAACTTTCGAAGAGAACAAACTTTATCTACATCAAAATTAAATTGCTTAATTGTCTAATAAGTTTTGTGTTCCAATTCCACAGGCAAGTGACAAGCCTTTCCAAAAATTAGTCTATATGGGGACATACCAATCAGGGTTTTAAAAGCACTATGGTATGCTCAAAGTTCATCGGTTAGTCGTAAAGATCAATCTTTGCGACTTGAGTTAACCGTCTTTTCTAAAATCTTTTTAATCTCCCGATTGGATACCTCAACTTGGCCACTTGTTTGTGGGTGATAAGGGGTAGCAATCTTATGAGTAATACCATATTTTCGCATTAAGGCGTCGAAAGGTTTATTGCAAACATCTTTACCCCTATAACTGATAATGGCTCGAGGTGTTTCAAATCTAGATAAAATATTTTCTTTCAAGAATTTTAGCACAACTTTGTGACCATTTTTCTTAGATGGAACGACCTCGATCCATTTGGACATATAATCAACAACTACCAGAATGTAGAGATTGTCAAAAGAGATTGTAAATGGTCCCATGAAATCAATGCCCCACCCCAACAATCAAATATTTCAATAACCAAAATTGGATTTAATAGTATCATATTTCAATAGGTAATCCCTCCCAAATTTTGAAAACATTCACATACTTTACAAAATTCATAAGTGTCCTTATGTGAGGAGTTTCACCTGTAATAAAAAAATTTAGCAATGTCAACATACAAAGGCAATTGAGATATACCAAAAAGTTGCTCATCCGAGAATGTATCTTTAATAAGAATTGTTTCCATGGAATCTGAAAGAACAAGTCTAGACAAATGGTCAGTAACAATATTCTAAACTTATTTTTTATCTTTAATTATTAAATTAAATTCTTGCAGCAAAAGAATCCATCAAGCAACCTGGACTTTGCAACTTTTTTAGTCAAAAGGTATCTCAAAATTGTATGACCAGTAAAAATGACAATTTGAGATCCAATCAAATCAGAATGAAATTTATAAGTGTAAAAATTAATGCAAGTAGCTCTTTTTCAGTTCTTGAATAATTCATTTGAGCACTATTTAAAGTTTTACTTTTATACAAATAACACAAGACTTTTTGTCCTTAAGTTGGCCTAACACAGCTCCAACTGCATAATCACTAGCATCACACATAATTTCAAATGGTAAATTCCAATCAGGTGATTGCATAACTGAGGCTGAAGTCAACATACATTTTACCTTTGTAAAAGCTAACTCACAGTCCTCACTCCACATAGAAGAATTTTTCTTTGACAATAAATTGCACAAAGGTCTAGAAATTGCACTGAAATCTTTAATGAACCTCCTGTAAAATCCTGCATGGCCTAAAAATGATCTGACATCCTTGATATTCTTTGGGATGAAAAAATTAACAATTAATTCAATGTTAGCCTTGTCAACTTCAGTAACTTGATAATAGACAATATGACATGGACAATCCCTTGAGTAACCATAAAATGACAATTTTTCTAGTTCAAAATCAAATTCTTTTCTTTGCATCTAATCAGCACTTTTTCTAAATAAGTCAAACATTTATCAAATAAATCATCAAAAATAAAAAAATCATCCATGAATATTTCAACAAAATGCTCTACCATGTCACTGAATATGCTCATCATGCATTTTTGAAATGTAGTTGGAGCCTTACCAAGTTCAAATCATCTTTTGATATGCAAAGGTACCAAATGGTCATGTAAAAATGGTATTTTCTTGATCTTCAGAAGCAATCTCAATTTGGTTATATCTAGAATAACTGTCTAGGAAGCAATAAAATTTACGGCTAGCTATCTGTTCAAGGATTTGATCAATGAATAGTAGAGGAAAGTGATCCTTCCTAGCGACTGCATTTTGTTTTTAATGGTCAATGCACATACGCCAACCAGTAGTAACTCTAGTTGGGATCAACTCATTATCTGCATTCTTGACTACAGTCACACTAGATTTCTTAGATACCACATGTGTAGTACTAACCCATTTGCTATCAGAAATAGGGTAAATTATCCCAATATCCAAAGTTTCAACATCTCTGCTCTAACAACCTTTTTCATGTTGGGGTTGAGTCTACGCTGCATATCTCTAGAGGGCTTAGCACTGTCATCTAGATATATCTTGTGGGTACAAATTAAAGAACTAATATCTTTGATATCAGTTATGGTTTATCCTATTGCCTCTTTGTGTTCAATGAGAACACCAATTAATTTATTCTCTTGAATTTCATCTAGTTTTGAGGAGATGACCACTGGTAATGTCTCTCCTTGACCTAAAAATGCATATTTGAGATCAGTACGTAGAGATTTCAAGTTGAGTTTTAATGTTTGCACACTTGAGGGGAAAAGCACAATATCACGAGGTGACAATTCTTCGAAACATGTCCTCCACTTATCAATGTGACAATATCCATTATAGGAATAGATTCTAACAAAAAATTCATACAGAATCATCATCAACATTTTCATCATGAACGAAATAAGCCTTCAAAGGATCAGAAAAAATTGACAAATCAAATCTATCTTTAACAAAAGTTTGAATCAAATTTACTTCATGCACATCATCATCATCACCAAGTTGTTGACGAATATTAAAAATATTCAATTCTAAAGTCATGTTGTCAAAAGAAAATATCATCACACAACTTCTATAATTTATTAAAGCATTTGAGGTTGAAAGGAATGACCTACCTAAAATTATAGAAATTTGAGTGCAAATATAAAAACAGGTTCTATGTCCAAAACAATAAAATCTACTGGGAAATAAAATTTGCCTACTTACAATAACACATCATCAACTATCCTTCTCTGTACTTTTATTGAACGGTTAGTAAGTTGGAGTGTTACCTTGATGGGTTTAAGCTCACCAAGATCAAATTGCTCATATACCGAGTAAGGTAGGAGGTTAACATTAGCACCAAGGTCAAGTAAAGTTTTCTCAATTTTAAAATTTTCAATAACAGAAGAAATTGTTGGACAACCTAGATCTTTATATTTTGGGGGAGAATTATTTTGAAAGATGGTGCTTACCTATTCTATGAGAAAATTCTTCTTTTGCACATTCATCTTACGCTTCATTGTACATAGATATTTCAAAAACTTAGCACAAGATGGAATCTGTTTAATGGAATCCAACAAAGGAATGTTAGTTTTCACTTGTTTAAAAATTTCAAGAATGTCAGCATTTTGAACCGATTTATAAGAAGGTTGCAATCTTTGGGAAAAAGAAGTAGGTATTGGTGCTATCTAGCTCAACTTTGTCAAGTTCACCATCACTCTTGGAATTTGAAGAATTGTTGGTTTCACCAACTTTCATTGAAATACTTTTATCAATCATTTTTTTATTGCATATAATAGTGATAGACTTGGCCTGTTCAAATTTTGAATCACAAGAATTTGAACTACTTACCTCAAATTGCCCTTTAGGATTCGGCTAAAGTTGACCAGAAAACTTACCCTTTTCTTGAATGTGCAATGCAGAGGTCAAGTCACCAATAGAACTCATCAACTCATTAATGACCCACATTGTCTGATTGTTAATATTAGCTTGACCCTGCATAAAAGTTTGTAATGTCTCCATAAGGGTTTCTTATGTGGAGGCATATAAGGAGTTGAAGCAGTTGATGATTTTGATTTGAATTTGACCCATTCCTCCAACTAAAGTTAGGGTGATTTCTCCATCCAGAATTATATATTTTAGAATAAGGGGAAGAAAATAGTCTTTTATAAGAATTCATGACATTTGTTTGTTTGTGCAACACCTCTTTAAAGGTGGGGATTGTTGAACAATCCTGAGTTAGGTGTGCTCTAGTCTCACATATGCCACATTTTTTTTTTTTTTTTCAATGAACTTAGCTGAATTTACCTTTCTAAGTTCCATGGCCTCAACTTTTCTATTCGAACTGGTTATCCTAACATTCATATCATTATTTCCTTTGAGGACATCCATACTTTCTTAAGATATGACATTAGGCTTGGATTTATTTGACCGATCAAAATGATCTATGTTGTCCAAAGAATGAGCATTTTCAACCAATTGGTCAAAATAGTCTCAAGTATCATCAGGATCTTTATTTAAAATTTTACCATTACACATCATTTCTACAAACTGATGCGCTTTCAATTCATGCAAATAAGGATTTTCTGAGTCTAAGCCATTGAACTTGGGAAGTAATTGAATTACTCTTGGCTTTAAATCAAAATTCTCTATATTTGTAGGAAACATCATGCAAGATGGAATACTTGTCCTTGTTGGCTGCAAATACTCCAACAAAGTTCTCATTGGTGGATTATTTTGAATGTCTTTATTTTTGAGTTCGTCATGAATACTATGATTGTCAGCCATGGTGTCAGAATGAGAAATCTTGGAATCCCCAAGCAACTTATCAACCAATTCTCCTAAAACAATTTCTTCTTTCTTCAATCTACTAGTTTGATCACATTGCCACGAGATCGTTCATCATAAAGGCTCAAGTACATCCAAAAAAATAAAAGGTATGGAAAAATATCAAAATTAATTAATGCAAGTACCACCTAAAGTCTTCTATTCTAAAAACTAATTGAAAAATAAATAAGAAAATAAAAGAGAAATGAACGAGATTACCAAATGATATGAATATGAAAACAATGCTACTTAATCCCTTTCTTAACAAAATAAACAAAGATCGTACCAATGAAAAATAAGAGAAAGTTAAAACAAAAATTAAAAAAAAAAACTCTTATCACAAGTTGCAATTCCCGGCAACAGTGCCAAAAACTTGTTATGCCTAAACTTTGACCCAAACTAGTAAAACAAAAATTCAAAATAGTTTTACCTGCAAGTATACAGTTGTTGTAGTACTTAATAGGATCGAATCCACAAAGATTGACTTATATAATAGGGAAATAAATTTAAACAATGAAAAAAAATTATTAAAAAGGAACATGCAACCAAATAGAAGAGAAAATTACTGAGAAAAAGATTTTTAAAGTAACAGAACAAACTAAAATGATAAAATAAATTGATTTGAGAAACGACTAAGGTTTCAAAGATTTGTCTAATAATTTAGAATATTGTTTCCGATCAATTTACTTAAGTTAAACTAGAATAATGATTATGTTTAACTGGAAGATTTAGCAGTTAAGGCCAATAAAACTAATCAATAATGATTAAGCATGAATAATTGATGGTTAAAACATTCACAAACTCATTTGAATATCACAGAAATTTTTCAAGCATTCAATATATTCGAAAATCACAATGAATCAAGATAAATATATAGATAATCAAAATATCCAATAATAAAACCATTCAATCGGTCAAACTCATGATATACTCTAAGGTTGATCCAAAAGCAATGTCTAAATCATTAAATTTCACCTCTAAGCTTAGTATGAAAGTTTAGCCAATTATGTTGATCACAGGAGTCATGGAAATCAAATAAACATTCTCCATAGAAAACTAAAATAAAACACAAAGTTTAACGCTAGCAAACAACCTCCACCGTAGAGCAAAGGAGGAGAGAAAAAAATAGAGCCAAAGAAGAACTCCCTCGAGCTGAAACCGTGCTTCTCGTTTTGCGTGCAGCGTGGCTCCTAAACATCCCTCCCAATGCAAAGCTAAAGCTGTGTTGGATGCGTCTCTTTCTTCCTTGCTGGTTCGTGACGCCCTTTTCGTTCCCAGCTGCCTAGGAAGCAGCTCTCGTTCCAGCTCAAGGAAAACCTTCCATTCCTTTCTTTCCTTTAGAAAAATAAAATTTTTCTTTCCCGCTGAAACTGTCCTCTCAAAACCCCCTCTTTCTTTGCGTACCCTAGTGACCAAAAGTAAGCCAGCCAAACGAAAAAGTCAGAGCTCCAATCAGTGCTTTTTGTTCTCACGTTTCAAGACAAGAACCAAGAAAAATCCTTTATTTTTTTGTCGTTATATGCTTTCGTCCAAAGCTTTCCCTAAAGACCTGCAACGTCCTTTCTTTCTTCTTTAGATCCCTGCGTTTCACTGGACTGTGTTTGGATTTCCTGCGCAGCGATCTGAATTGTCGACTGGGGCGAGATGGCGGCATGCTCATGCGTCTGGTTGAGGGAACACTGCGGGAGACGATGCAATGGGAAGATAAGCTGCATATGGGTGGCGGCGGAAGAAGGAAAATCTGGAAACCCTAACGGGTTGGGCCCCCGCATGCGCTTAAACCAGGCTTTCGGCTTAGTCTGGGCCCGCCTGTTTTTACAGCCCTCTGTCATTTTCTTGCTTTCAGTCTTTGTTTTGTTGGTTTTTTAGTTCTTTAATTTTAGTTGTATTAGGCTAGTGTCCCAATCCTCTTTTGGAGGAGGTGAGTGTTTGTCCTACTCCTCTTTTTGAGGAAGGTAGGTGGTTATACTCTTCCTCTTTATGAGGAGAGAGTGTGGTTGTACTCCTCCTCGTTGGTAGGATGGAGAGGTTGTACCTTTCTTCTTTTGGAAGTAAGGTCGTTTAGCTCTGTTTAATAGAGCGCCTCTCTATCGACTGTTGTCGATAGAGTAGGTTTAGAAGTTTAGACAATGTCCGCTACCTTGTGTGCGGGGAAGCTCTTAAGCAGTTTGCGTTAGTTGGCTTATAATCAGTTTTCTGTCTGTTAAGTCGCAATTGTAACTTTGCTTATGAATGAATGCTATGATGCATATTTCTAAAAAAAAAAAAAAAAGGATCCCTGCGTTCAGTGTTTCACATTCCCAACTGCCTCCCACGTGAACAAAGAAAAGAGCCTGCTCTGTTGCCTTTCTTAATTCACTACTTGTTAAACATAAAAATGGCAAAGGATGCTTGCACGTGTGTAGAGTAGCTGTAGAATTGGTCTTCTGTAATTAAACTTGCGTTTGACTCAAAATCGAAGGACCCTCTGTTGCTTTGCCTTTCATTCTTAGCTGCCAAAACAAAGCCTTGCTTTTGTTTCTTTCAGAAACCAACCCCATAAGGCCTACTGCTGCCGTCTGTCTATAAGGAAAGAATGAAATCTACTGGGTCCCGCGTGAGCGCGTCTTGTTTCGTTGCCGAGCTAGAAACGAATGCCTTCCCTTTGCCTTGCTTCGTGTTTCTTGGCTTAAATGAAAAAGTAGAAATCAAAAATATATTAAAAAGGAAGAATCGAATATAAAAAATATGTAATGCAAAGGAAATATTGTCTAATTAAATCATAAGTTATAAAATTATATACAAACATGATATTAATCAATTTAAATCACAATTTGTATTTATGCCTATTAACCATTTATCCATCTAAAACCAATAATAATTTCATGAAAAAATTAAAATATATTAGTTCTAAATATATCAAATATGCAATATTTCAGCTCAATCAATCCAAACAAAAGCTTTGATGCAAACCAAGATGCAATCTGCAATGACCATTAACATATATTAACTGGTCAATATCTGTTGCTTTTAAATATGCTGGAATCTTCAGTGTAGAGTACTTCTGCTTGTTATAACTTGTATAATTGGTAGCCTTATATATTTCCTAAGGTCAGTACATTGGTGTAGCGGAAACGTTGAAAAGAATAACAATTGCCAAAACAGAGTAGAGAAAGTAAGAAGGAAGAGCTGTGTCTTTCAAGTCGATGTAAATTGCAGCAGAAAACTGGTTTTCTTTCAATAATTCTCTATCTCTTTTCCATCCCATTGCCATCAGATATATAAGAGACTTATTAAGGAAATCAAATGACTGAAATGGAAAACATTAAAAAGGAAACAATTGTAATATAAACTTGGAAACCAAATTTGGTGTTGCGCCTGCAGCTTGATAAGTGTTGCTGAAGTTTCCTTACTGGTGCCGAGAATCGTATAATCAAGGATCGTGTCTTGCTGTTGCCAACTTGATGCCGCTCACGTCCTGCATCAATTCTCCCCCCCCCCCCACTTAAAATCAAACTTGCCTCAAAGTTTGGCTCTTCAGTAGACTGCTCGTCAGGTGGGTGATACTCAAATAAGTTAGCAACATTGAATGTGGGAGAGATGGACATGCACTCAGGGAGATCAACCACATAAGCATTGTCGCTAATCTTCTTCAAAACGCGACAAGGTCCGTATTTCCTGTCTTGCAGCTTGCCATACGTACCAGTTGGGAAACGCCCCTTCCTCAAGTGGACCATCACCAAATCCCCTTCTTGAAACACCTTAGCTCACCTATGTTTATCAGCAGCTTGCTTGTACCTCATGTTGGCCCTTTCCAAGTTGCTTCACACTTCCTCTTGATTGCCTTGGACCCTCTCTGCTAAGTTCTTAGCTGCTAGGCTCATCCCAGGAAGTCTTGGTAGGGGAACCAAGTCAAGAGCATATTTTGGGGGTGTAGTATAAACTACCTCAAAGGGGCTCTTGCCGGTTGATCTGTTCTGCATGCTGTTGAAGGCAAACTCAACTTGCGGAAGACTCACATCCCATTGTCTTGGCTTATCACCGGACACGCATCGCAGCATATTTCCAAGTGTTCTATTGGTCACCTCAGTTTGGCCATCAGTTTGTGGGTGACACGTGCTGCTATACTTGAGAGTAGTCCCAAATTTCCTCCATAAGGTAATCCAAAAATGACTAAGAAATTTTGTGTCCCGATCAGAGGTGATGGACTTTGGAACACCATGCAGGCGGACAACTTCTTTAAAAAAAAGATTGGCTACACTAGAGGCATATGAAGTTTTTTTGCAAGGGATGAAATGAGCCATATTTGAGAATCGGTCCACCACCACAAAAATGGAGTCGGCGCCACGTTGAGTCCGCGGCAGTCCAAGCACGAAATCCATGCTCAAGTCCTCCCAAATATTTTGAGGGATAGGTAGAGGCATGTACAATCCTGTGTTCTGAGCTTGGCCTTTCTTCACTTGACAAATGGGGCATCGCTATACAAATCTTCCCACATCCCTCTTTAGTTGAGGCCAATAATAATGGTCAGCTACCAGAGAAATTGTCTTGTCGCGTCCCACATGGCCCCCCATTCCTCCCCCATGCAATTCACGTATAACGTGCTCACATAAGGATGTCTTGGGGATGCAAAGTTGGTTTCCACGAAAGAGGTACCCCTCTTGTATGTGAAAGTCTAATTTCGGTTGCCCCATTGTGCACTGCTTCCAGGCTTTAGCAAAATCCTCATCATCTTCGTACGTTTCTTTTAGTTGCTCAAATCTCGTTATCTCAGTTCTCATGGTCACCAGCATAGATGCTCACCTGCTGAGGGCGTCGGCCACTCTGTTTTGTTGCTCTAACTTGTGCTTGAGGACCATTGCGAATTTTTGCATGAAGCTAATCCACCTGGCGTGCATCCAATTCAAACTATTCTGTGTATTGATGAACTTCAAGGCGTGGTGGTCATTGTATAGAACAAATTCGAGCTGAATTAAATAGTGCTCCCAATGCTTGAGAGATCTAATCATAGCATAAAACTCAAGCTCATAAGTTGTCCACTTGCGCCTAGCTTCATTTAATTTTTCACTAAAAAATTCTACTGGGCGCCCTTCTTAAGATAAGACTGCGCCAATGCCAATTACCGAAGCATCACACTCAACTTCAAATAACTTGCCAAAGTTAGGAAGGGCAAGCACAGGTGCCGTGGACAATTTTTTTTTTGATGTTGTTAAAGCTTTCTTCTTGCTCACACCCCCAAAAGAAACGCCCCTTCTTCATGTATTCCGTAATGGGAGCTACCAAAGAGCTAAAGTTCCTTATGAATCGGCGGTAGAAAGTGGCCAAGCCATGGAAGCTATGAACTTGGGTCACTGTAGTGGGGGTCGGCCAGCCCGGAACTGCTCGTACCTTCTCTTCGTCCATGTGGATTCCTTCAGAACTCACCACGAATCCAATGAATAATAGCTTGCTGCTTAGAAAGATACACTTTTTGAAGTTAATAAATAACTTGTTAAGAGAAAGTGTGGATAAAACTTCCCTGAGATGTCCTAAGTGTTCACTCTCACTGCGGCTATAGATGAGGATGTCATCGAAGTAGACCACCACAAACTTCCCGATGAATGGCTTGAGGACTTGGTGCATAACACGCATGAAAGTGCTCGGCGCGTTCGAGAGGCTAAATGGCATGACTAGCCATTCATACAAGCCCTCTTTGGTTTTGAAGACCGTTTTCCACTCATCTCCAGGCCGAATTCGTATTTGATGGTACCCACTCCGTAAGTCAATTTTGGAGAAAATATTGGACCCTGCAAGCATATCCAATAAATCAGTTAATCTCGAAATGGGGAATCGGTATTTTACCGTGATTTTGTTAATGGCGCGGCTGTCCACGCACATCCGCCAACTCCCATCTTTCTTCGGAGTGATCAATGCTGGCACAGCGCACAGACTCATGCTTTCTCTTATTAGCCCTTTGTGAAGGAGGTCTTCAACTTGCTTTTGTAGGATTTCATGCTCACTGGGACTCATTCTATAATGTGGCAAATTCGGCAAGCTCACTGCTGGGATCAAGTCAATATGGTGTTGTATATCTCGCATGGGGGGCAGCTCGTTGGGCAACTCAGATGGCGTGAGGTCAGAAAATTCTGTCAAAAGGTACTGGATTTGAGAGGGTGATCAGGATGGTCACTCACTTCTTCCCCTTTCACCACTATAGTCCAGATTTCCCCTGTCTCCTTTGCCTCCTCCAAAAACTGACTCTCACATATGGTAAGTAGATTATTCTTTTCCTCCACTCATTGGGAGTTAGTGGCTTTGTCTTCGGTGGGCATTAAAACGATCTTCCTGCCTCGCCACCAGAAAGTATACAAGTTGTCCCTCCCTTTGTAGGTAGCGTCCACGTCAAATTGCCATGGCCTCCCAAGAAGGATATGAAAAGCATCCATCTCCACCACATCGCATAAAGCCTCATCTTGGTAATACTTTCCAATAGAAAAAACAACACGGCAAATGCTACTAATTAGAGTTTCTGCCCCTCTTCGGATCCAGCTATTTTTGTAAGGACATGGGTGCTTTTCAGTCTTCAATTCCAGCGCATTGACGAGGGCTTTAGAGACTATATTCTCGCAACTTCCACTGTCGATGATAACGTTACAAACCTTGTTTTTTATGGTGCATTGTGTCTTAAAAATGGAGTGCCGTTGATTTTTTTCTTCCACTTTTGGAGCAAAGAGAAGCCGTTGTATGACACAATTGATAGGCTCTCCTTCATCGCCTTCCACAAATTCCTCTACCTCGCCCTTTTCACTACTATCAAGTTCTCTTGGTTTGTCGTCCCTCTCTTCGATCATGTGGACTGAACGGCGTGTGGGGCATTCATTGGATTTATGCCCCGGTTGGTTGCACCTGAAGCATTTTCCAGTCATTGGGCGAGCATACGGGTTATTACTTCCTCCTTCCTTATGCACAAGGGCCCTCGATTGTTGATTGCTGCTCTCTCCTCTATGGAATTTGCCCTGTGGTGGTGGTCGGGTGTCCATGGACTGTTGTGGTGAGGTGTAAGGCTTATGTTGTGATGTCTGGTTCGGCGTCCTGGGTGGTGGTCTGGCCAGTTGCATCTCAATCTTCATGGCCAAATTTACAGCCTCTGCGAGAGACCACGTAGTGTGCATAGACACTTTGTCTTGTATAGCAAAGCGCAAGCCTCCCATGTACCTTGCAATCTGTTGTCCTTCCGTTTCTGACAGATTATTGCGAGCATTGAGTCGATAAAATTCTTCCGTGTACTCGTTCACTGTCCTAGCTCCCTGTTTGCAATTTTGGTATTGCTGATAAAGGATCTGCTCATAGTCCGGAGGAAGAAACCTTGCCCTCATTAGACGCTTCATCTTGGGCCACACGCGCAATGGTTGTTTGCCTTGCCTCCTTCGGTTATTTTGCATTTGTTCCCACCAAGCCGAAGCACTTCCATGTAGTTTATAGGCGACTAACTTCACCTGTTGCGCTTCAGGAATTTGCATATAATCAAAAAAAATTTCTACCTCGAGCAACCAGTCGAGAAAACTCTCAACGTGAAGGTGCCCATTGAAACAAGGCAAATCAATTTTGATTCTGAAATTGTTGTTGTTGTCCGGAGCTCTTCTGGCCTCATGATTCCCACGAACGAGCCCCTCCACTTCTTCATCTCTAGAGGAATCATTTAGTGTTTGCTTCCTTTGCCGACGCACGACGTCACGTCCTCCTCCTGGTCGATTCTCGGTATCCTGGTTCCCATCGCCACCAACATTAACTTCGGTGATAGCTGCTTGAATTTCTTGCAACATGCGTTCTATCCCTTCAAAATGTTGTTGGTTCCTTTGATCTTGAGCCTTCACGGCCGCCCAAATGGCCTGCACACCACGTTCCTCCTCTTGGTTGTTGTCTCTCGCCATCAAGCCAGGTAAAGCCTTGCTCTGATGCCAAATTGGCGTAGCAGAAATGTTGAAAAGAATAACAGTTGCCAAAACAGAGTACAGAAAGTAAGAAGGAAGAGCTGTGTCTTCCAAGTCGATGTAAATTGCAGCAAAAAACTGGTTTTCTTTCAATAATTCTCTATCTCTTTTCCACCCCATTGCCATCGGATATATAAGAGACTTATTAAGGAAATCAAATGACTGAAATGGAAAACATTAAAAAGGAAACAATTGTAATATAAACTTGGAAACCAAATTTGGTGTTGCGCCTGCAGCTTGATAAGTGTTGCTGAAGTTTCCTTGTGCCGAGAATCGTATAATCAAGGATCGTGTCTTGTTGTTGCCAACTTGATGCCGCTCACATCCTGCATCAGTACAAGAAGCTGAACAATGCAATTGAAGGCATCTCCTTGTCAACTGATGCCTCTATCATGGGGATGTCTTCAGCCAATATGTTTTTGTGGAAAAAGGTGTCATATAAATGAAAGGGTACAAGGAGAAGGTAAAGGATATTGAATTTTCTACCGTGGAAAGCAGTTCAAGCATCAATCAATGTCTTAATATTGATGATCACAACTGGATGCCCATAAACTTTTCAGTCAACGCTTGAACATTTGCTCTTTTCAATTGGAGTAGAGGAAAAGGATTCCTAGAGTTCAAATCTAGACTTCATCCAGTATGATGTTAAAAGCATTCCTTCAGATTCCTCAACTATTTTTTCTTTGGAGGAGAGGTCTTCATACAGTTTGAAAGAATAGTACCAGAAGATTATGGATTCTACTCTCAAATATGGATGACAGTTGCATTCCTAATGAAATGGTAGCCAACTCAACCTTTGATGAAAAGGTGTCTATGTTTATCTAGAAAGGAGACTTGAATATGATTGATGGTAAGATTCTCTACAAAAGATTGCTACATGCTTACTTCATCCCTTAATATTTAAAGGAGTCTGTCTCCAAATATGTTTATGGACAAAGTGAGTTTTTAAATAAAATGTAGATGCTACTATGTTCAATGAATCCTCGATGGGAGAATTTCAATTTGCAGTATCACATATAGAATGGAACTCACTCAGCATTTGATAATATGAGTATGATTAATGTTTGGAAGTTCATGGTTGTAAGGTGTTGAGTTTGGCTTGATTTCCTGCTGAAAATGTATTGTTTGGGGCTTGGCTCGACAGTCTGCTCGAGCGAACTCATCCAGAGAGTTCCGCTCGACCTCCGCTCGACTGTCCGCTCGAGCGAGAATGTAACCCTAACGTGTGCTCGACACTTCGCTCGACGTCCGCTCGAGCGAATGTTCTGAATTAGCGCCGTGTGCTATAAATACATCATTTTCTCTTCATTTTGAAGTGTGTTCAGCAGCCAAGAAAGAGAGAGTTTTGAGAATCCTTTTGTATACAATCCTAAGAGTCCATTGAGTGTATTGGGGCTTTAGGATTGAGGATTTTGTGATCAATACTCTTGTACTCCATCTTTGTTCATAGTGAAATTTGTTGAAACCGACCCCGACAGTGGACGTAGGCTCACATTGAGCTGAACCACTTAAATCTTGGTGTTTTTTGTGTGCTTGTTGTTTATTTTGTTGCTTCCGCTATTATTTACTTCAACTTAGCCTTTGTTTATTCGGTCCATTCCCAACAAACTGGTATCAGAGCGTCAAGCTCTTTGCAAAGTCTTGAGGAATGGCTATGGCAAAGTTTGAAGTGGAGAAATTCGACAGTCAAAACAGCTTTAGTTTATGGCGCATCAAGATGAAGGCTTTGTTACGACAACAAGGCTTGTCGAAAGTTTTGGAAGGAAAGGTATCCGAGGATTCTCCTGCACCGTCAAGAGAAGAAGATGAGAAGGCACATAGTGTCATTTTGTTGTCACTATCGGATGGAGTTTTGAGGGAGGTTGCCGATGAGGAGACCGCTTCCGGTCTTTGGTCCAAGCTTGAGAGCTTGTATATGAAAAAGTCGCTCACAAACCGTTTGTATTTGAAGCAACGACTATACACTCTCAAGATGAGGGAAGGTACTCCTATTTCCGATCATCTAGATGAATTTAATAAAACTGTTATGGATCTAAGGAATATTGATATTAAGCTTGATGATGAGGATCAAGCATTAATTGTGTTGTGTTCATTGTCGGTATCATTTGAAAATTTTGTAAACTCGATGTTGTATGGTAGAGACACCATCTCTTTGGTAGATGTAAAATCTGCTTTGAACTCTAAGGAGTTGAGAACAAAATTGGGTGTACAAGGCACGGATAATCAAGCCAGTGGTTTGTTTGTTAAGGGTTCATCTAGCAGGGGTAGATCATATGAGAGAAGTTCAGAGAAGAACAAGAGTAAATCCAGGGGTAGTTCACAGTCGAAATTTAACAAGAAAAATGTTAAATGTCATTACTGCCATAAATTTGGTCATTACAAAAATGAGTGTTCTAAACTGAAAAATAGAGAGGAAGGCACTAGTTCCTCTAATGCCGTTAGCGTTGCTGATGAAAAGTCTAACGACGTAGATATTGTTCTAGCAATTAGTGGCTCAAATAGTCGCTATGGTGAGAAGTGGGTCATGGACTCGGGTTGTACCTTTCATATGTGTCCCAAGAGGGACTGGTTCACTACCTATGAGTCAGTCAACGGTGGCTCCGTTTTGATGGGAAATGATATGGCGTGTAAAATTGTTGGGATTGGTTTAGTTATGATTAAGATGTTTGATGGGATTGTCAGGACATTGTCTAACGTTCGACACATCCCAGATTTGAAGAAAAATCTTATTTCCTTGGGCACTCTTGATTCTTTAGGTTTCCGGTACACCGGTGAAGGTGGAGCTATCAAAGTTAGTAAGGGCTCCATGATTGTAATGAGAGGAGATATGACAGATAGTCTTTATTTCCTTCAGGGCAGTATAGTGACAGGTGCAGCTGCAGTGTCTGTTTCAGATAATCCAGACTTAGACAACACCCGTCTAAGGCACATGAGTTTGGGTCACATGAGTGAAAAGGGGATGTCTATCCTGAGTAAGCAGGATTTGTTGTGTAATCAGAAGATAGAAAAACTTGAATTCTGTGAACATTGTGTGTTTGGAAAACAGTGCAGGGTTCAGTTTACTACAGGAGTTCATAGAACTAAAAGTACTGTGGACTATATTCATTCTGATCTTTGGGGTCCATCTTCAGTTCCATCGAAAGGTGGAGCCCAGTATTTGCTTATCTTTATTGATGATTACTCACAGAAGGTTTGAGCTTATTTTCTGAAACATAAGAGCGATGTATTTGCTAACTTTAAACAATGGAAGGTTTTGATTGAAAATCTGACAGGCAAGAAGGTTAAGCGACTCCGAACCGACAATGGTATGGAATTTTGGGGAGGTGATTTTGATGAATTCTGCAAAAATGAAGGCATAGTGAGGCATCGCACAGTGAGACATACTCCACAACAAAATGGAGTAGCTGAGCGGATGAATAGGACTCTCTTGGAGAGAGCCTGTAGTATGCTTTCAAACGCCGGCTTGTCTAAAGATTTTTAGGCTGAAGCAGTCAACACAGCTTGCTATTTGGTTAACCGCTCTCCAGTCACAGCTATTGGTTTAAAAACTCCAAATGAGGTATGGTCAGGTACTCCCTCTGATTATTCAAATTTGAAAGTTTTTGGCTGTCCTGCATATTTCCATGTTAATGATGGAAAACTTGAGCCAAGGGCAAAGAAGGGCATATTCATTGGATATGCTAGTGGGGTGAAAGGATTCAGGTTATGGTGTACTGATCCCAAATCACCTAAGTTTGTAATTAGTAGGGATGTTGTATTTGATGAACAATCCATGCTTAATCCGAGGAAGGAGTTTACTGTGTCTACAGGTGAAGAGCAGAGTAATGGCAAGAAGGTGGAGTCACAGGTTGAGGCTTCAAAAGGGATGCCAGACGACACCCAAGATCATGTCATTTCAGATGAGCATGATCCTGATTTTGATGATGGCGCACAGGGTGAGCAAGATTACAGTATTGCTACTGGTAGACAAAGGAGGCAGATCAGGCCACCTCAAAGATATGCTCATGCAGATATGGTGATGTATGCACTTACTACAGCAGAGGACATAGATGGTCAAGAGCCTTCCAGTTATTCAGAAGCTGTCAAAAGTAAGGAGTGTGCACAATGGTGCGCAGCAATGACTGAGGAGATTGAGTCTCTTCACAAGAACCAAACTTGGGATTTGGTTAAGTTGCCTAAGAAGACGAAGACTGTTGGTTGCAAATGGGTTTTCAAAAGGAAAGAGGGAATCCAAGATGTTGCAGATGCAAGGTACAAGGCACGCTTGGTTGCAAAAGGCTATAGTCAGAGAGAAGGCATCAACTTCAACGAAGTTTTCTCTCCAGTTGTGAAACACAGTTCGATCAGGGTGTTGCTTGCCATAGTGGCAGCACATGACTTAGAGCTTCAGCAACTTGATGTTAAAACAACGTTCCTGCATGGTGACCTGGAGGAGACCATTTACAAGCATCAGCCGGAGGGGTTCATTGTTCAAGGCAAAGAAGATCATGTGTGCAGATTGAAGAAGTCATTGTATGGTTTAAAACAGTCTCCGAGGCAATGGTATAAACGCTTTGACTCTTTTATGATAGATCATGGTTATGTGAGGAGTAGCCATGATTATTGCGTTTATTATAGACAGTTATCTGATGAGTCTTTCATCTATTTGCTACTTTATGTTGATGATATGCTTATTGCTACTAAAAGCATATCTGACATTAGTTTGTTGAAAACCCAACTTAGAAATGAGTTTGAAATGAAAGACTTAGGTGCTGCAAAGAAGATTTTGGGGATGGAGATCCACAGAGATAGGAAAGCTGGAAAGTTGTAGTTGTCCCAGGGAAAGTACATTGAGAAAGTTCTTCGGAGGTTTGGAATGTCTGATTCCAAACCAGTAAGTACACCACTTGCTACACATTTTAAACTTTCAGCATCCCTATCTCCTCAGACAGATGAGGAGGAACGCTTCATGGCTAGTGTTCCTTATTCCAATGCAGTTGGCAGTATTATGTAGGCAATGGTTTGTACCCGTCCAGATATTTCACAGGCAGTGAGTGTTGTTAGCAGGTACATGGCTAACCCAGGTAGAGCTCATTGGCAGGTCGTGAAATGGATACTCAGGTATTTGAAAGGTACTTCGAACCTTGGTTTAATATTTGATAGAGAAACTGACTACAATTCAAGGGTGGTTGGTTATGTTGATTCTGATTATGCTGGGGACTTGGATAAGAGAAGATCATTAACAGGGTATGTTTTCACTTTGTGTGGCTCTGCTATTAGTTGGAAAGCAACACTACAATCTACTATTGCTTTATCAACTACAGAAGCAGAGTATATGGCAGCAGCTGAGGCTGTTAAGGAGGCCATTTGGTTGAAAGGTTTGATCAGTGATTTGGGATTACAACAGGATGCAATTTCAGTGTTTTGTGACAGCCAGAGTGTAATACATTTGACTAAAAATCAAATGTATCATGAGAGGACAAAGCATATTGATGTCAGGTATCATTTCCTTCTGGAAGTTGTTACAGAGGGCGTGTTAGAAATTCAGAAGATTGCTACTACTGAGAATCTAGCAGATATGATGATAAAGCCAGTTCCAGTATACAAGTTCAAACTTTGCTTGGACTTGATTGGTGTTCGGGGTATGTGATTCCCTTAGGGGATTTGGTGGAGGGGTTCGTTTTATTGGTTAATGGTTTTTTGTTTAGGCTTGATGGAATTCAAGCCAATGTGGAGATTTGTTGAGTTTGGCTTGATTTCCTGCTGAAAATGTATTGTTTGGGGCTTGGCTCGACAGTCCGCTCCAGCGAACTCATCCAAAGAGTTCCGCTCAACACTCCGTTCGACTGTCCGCTCGAGCGAACTCTTCCAGAGAGTTCCGCTCGACCTCCGCTCGACTGTCTGCTCGAGCGAGAATGTAACCCTAACGTGCGATCGACGTCCGCTCGAGTGAATGTTCTGAATTAGCGCCGTGTACTATAAATACATCATTTTCTCTTCATTTTGAAGTGTGTTCAGCAGCCAAGAAAGAGAGAGATTTGAGAATCCTTTTGTATACAATCGTAAGAGTCCATTGAGTGTATTGGGGCTTTAGGATTGAGGATTTTGTAATCAATACTCTTGTACTCCATCTTTGTTCATAGTGAAATTTGTTGAAACCGACCCCGACAGTGGACGTAGGCTCACATTGAGCTGAACCACTTAAATCTTGATGTTCTTTGTGTGCTTGTTGTTTATTTTGTTGCTTCCGCTATTATTTACTTCAACTTAGCCTTTGTTTATTCGGTCCATTCCCAACATAAGGAGTACCCATATTATCAATTATTTGTTCCTTCACTTGATCCAGTATGGTAGAAATGTTAATCTCCATGCTACCATGTTTGTGATGCTCTAGTTGCAGAGTTTTAGGCATTATGCCTGGCAGTATGGTAGTCAAATAGCATACTATTAGGCATAGTGTCCATATGTTTGGATTCAAGAAGCTATTCTATTAGTATAGTGATTTTAGTCCCTTATTCCTCTCTCAGTGCTTCTCTCGAGTAGTGGTGTTTTGATTCTATCGTGTGACATCATTTGTTGGAAGAGGTTTGGGCATGCAATGCAGTGTTTGGACTAATGGGTGTGCGTCGTCGTTTGGTTGATGAGCACTTATCATGCAGTGCAGCGTATGGCTTTATGGTAGGAATGAACGAGGAGTTAAGGGAAGTATAATACGAGGTCGTTTGAAGGCTATTCTAGAAGCAGCAATTAGTTATCAACAAGGGACACATGTTCTGTTAGGATTCCAACATTTTCTATTAATTTCGTATTTACTACTTTCTGTTATTTTGTTCTCCTATAAGGATTTGTTATTCCAGATATAAGTAGTGGAAGTGATTAAAGGAGATGTCCATAATATGGTAGATTGGTATATTATGGGTGTGTGTGGTCACCCTGACACTTGATTCAATTTTTGCGTAGAAGGGATGGAAAGGCTTGGTTGGTTTGTAGGGATTTTAATGAGATATTATACTAGAATGAAAAATGGGAAGGAAAAGGAAGACCTGAAAAGTAATTAAATGATTTTAGAGAGGTAATTGATAGTTGTGCTTTAAGGGACCTAGGATATAAAGGTCCACGATTCACATGGTGCAATAAATGAGAAGGGAGGTTGTGTATCAGTGAGAGATTAGACGAGTTTTTGGTAAATTTACAATGTGTCAAATTTTCCCTCAAGCAAGTATTTCATGGTACCGTTGCCTACTCAGATCATATACTTATCTAGCTAGATTCTGATAGTGGCTATATAGAAAAAGAGGAAAGAAATTATTTAGGTTTGAGGCCATGTGGATAGGTAAGTTGTGATAAAATTGTGGAAAAAACCTGGAGACATGGGATTGCAAGGAGTAATATGGAGGATGTAATAGAGATGATATCTAGGTGTTGTCAATAGCTGGAAGTGTGGAATCACACTAATTTGGAAAAGTCCAACACCAACTCCATAAAGCAAAACAAAGACTCCAACAAGTAAAGGAGAGAGATCGCACAGGTATTAACCGAGAAGAACATAATTCTGCTATAAATGAGGTACAAATCTGGCTTGAAAGGGAGGAATTCATGTGGAGACAAAGATCAAAGACTTTGAGGCTGAAAGAAGGTGACCAAAACTCCAAAGTTTTTCATATAAAAGCATCATAGAGAAGAAGAAGAAAGATAGAATATAGAAACTTTAGAATGACAATGGAGAATGGCAAGAGGATGAAGGGAGAGATCAAATTATATTGGATTACTTTTAGGAGCTCTTTTCAACCTCTAAGCAGAGAGGTCCGATGGGCTTCTTGGATAACCTATCGGGGTAGGTAACTAACTCCGTGAATGAAGAACTAGCCCAAGATTATATTGAAGATGAGGTCATTGAACCTCTAAAATAGATGAATCCTACAAAGGCACCCGAACCTGATGGCATGGACCCAATTTTCTTTCAAAAAATTTGGAAAATTGTTGGAAAGTCAACTACTGCAATAGTCTTGTAAGCTTTGAACACTAGTGAGTTTCCAAATTCCCTGAATCAAACTTTCATCACTTTAATTCCAAAGAATAAATCTTCTGTGAAAGTGGTAGATTATAAACCAGTTAGTCTATGCATGTGATTTATAAATTGATTTCAAAAGTGATTGCCAATAGACTTAAAAAATTACTTCTTGTTATTATCTCAGATGCACAAAATGCTTTTGTACCTGAAAAACTTACAACTAATAATGTACTTGTAGCCTATGAGATAATACATTACTTGAGACAGAAAAAAGTAGGGTAAAAAGGATACATATCATTAAAACTAGACCTGAATAAAGCTTATGATCGAGTATAATGAGATTTTTTAGAGGCTATCATGAATAAGATGGATTTTGACAATAAACTATTCAACATGATTATGGTGTGTGAAAATAGTCTCCTTCTTTGTGTTAATTAGTGGAGAACCAAAAGGACCTATTGTTCCAAGTAAAGGGTTGAGGCAGGGGAGCTTATATCTTTGCTGAAAATAATAGAGAGGGATCAAACCATTTCGGGTATAAATATCTACAGGGGCCTCCTCAGATTACTCATTTTCGTTTTGCAAATGATAGTGTATTTTTTGAAAAGTTGATCAGATGGAAAACATAAAGGTGTAACTATTGCTAGATAAGTATGAAAAGGCCTCTTACAGAAAATTAATACAGGAAAAACATCCATTGTTTTCAGTAGAAATGTGGCAAAATAATTACAGGACTAAATTATGTCTTTGTGGGGGGGTAAACAATGTGCAACAATATGATAAGTACCTTAGCTTACTCCCTATAGTAGGTAGATAAAAAAACTCTAGCATTCTCAGATATTAAACACGAAGTCTGGAAAAAATTGCAGTGTTGGAAGGAACAAATTCTATCCCAAGGTGGAAATGAAGTTTTAATAAAAGTTGTAGCCCTATCGATACCCACATACTCAATGAGTCACTTCTTGCTCCCTGGAGGGTTATGTTTAGAACTAGAATCTATGATAGCAAGATTCTGGTGGGGCAAAAATGGGATGAAAGAAAAATACACAAGATCAGCTGGAACAAAAATGTGTGAATCAAAATTCAACGTGGCTTAGGTTTTAAAGATTGAAGAACTTTCAATATGACACTATTGGCAAAACAAGGATGAAGAATATTGCAAGACCAAGGCACCTTGCTGCATAGAATATATAAGGCAAAGTATTTTCCTAAGGTGAATTTCTTTGAATTGGGATTGGGAAATAATCCTTCATATGCATGGAGAGGCATTTGGAAAGCGAAAAAATGGCTCATCCAAGGCTGCAGATGGAGGATAGGGGATGGTAAGATTGTTTGTATTTGGAAAGATAGATCTCTTCAATTAGAAGCCAATGATATTAGTGAAGAGAATAAAGAAACACAGTAAATAAGCTCATTGACAATCATACGTGGGTTGTGAAGAAGGTTAGAGCTCTAAAGATCATTATCTACCCTCGTGAGCAATTAGACAAATGGACTTGGACTTAAGAAAAAAAAGTGACATTCAGTGTTAGAAGTGCCTACAGACTCTTTTAAAGAAAGTAATAAAAACAATCCAGACAAGTGTTCTAATGCTGGAAAACAACAAGCCCTCTGGAAAGCTTTTGGAAAATGAATGTTCCTAATAAAATCAAGCCTTTGCATGGAGAGCATGTAAGGAAGAGTTGCCTACACAGTATAACCTCAAGAAGAAAAATGTGACTACTGGAGAGAGGTGCTACTTCTATAATGAAGAGTTAGAAGATCTTCCACATGCTCTGTTCTTTTGTTCTGCTATAAGAGATCACTAGAAGAAATATGTGCCTGTATTGCAATATTTGAATAGAAACTTGAATTTAATGGACATTGCACTAACTGTGAAAGAAAGAGGTAGTACTGAAGATTTGACTGTTCTCTTCCTAATAGATAGGAGTATTGGGTTTCAAAGAAATAGAATGGTGAATGATAAGGTTTGTATCGAGCCAAGACAAGTGATTGAACATACTACATCACTATAGCAACTACACAAAGGAATCAAACCCTTGCTAAGTGCAAAGATAAGGAAGTACTGCTGTTGGAAGCCTCCTTCTCAAGGATACGTGAAATCAAATGTGTATGGGGCAATTTGTTTTACCAACACAAAGCTGAGATTAGATACTGTTATGGCTGGAAGCAAAGTAGAAAATGAGTTAAGAGATCCTAAATATATAGAACTCCTAGCCATATTGAGGGATCTTCAAATCTGTGCAAGTATGGGCATTCAAAAGCTTATTGTTGAAAGTGATAGTTTGATGATGGTTAATGAAATTCAAGCCATAGGTGAATCTTCATCAATGCAAGGGAATCTGGTGGGCAAAATTAAAAAAAAAAAAAAATATATATATATATATATATCCAACAATTGTTTGGAAAATTTCTTGTTCGACATGTTAGTAGACTTGAAAATGAGGTAGCACGTAAGCCGCCAGCTATGCTTGGAATATTGAATCTAGAAATGTGGTGGGAGAATGTTCTTGAGTTTATTTCTCAAGCTCTTCGGCTTGACAAAAACTTGTAATGTTCTTCTATTAATGATATTGAATTCCTATAAAAAGAATTTGTAAGATTCTAATGTTTTCCTTTTTTATATATATTTTCTCAATTTATTAAAAACTAAGATAAAAAAAAAGCATAATGTAATTTTTTTCCTTCTTTTTATTTTATTTTATTTTATTTATAGTGAAATATTGTTCATTCATTTATAAATGGACATTACAAATTTGACTTGAGAAATACAAGCCAACTACTAACTTTTCAAGCTCCCCAGTATACAAATTTCTTTATGACTGGCATATGGTCTTGTCCAATACTATGATAATCTCTCGAGACAAATCTTCTGAGAGACAACACTCTGTCTTAGAACACCGTCTAAGACAACAACAAACCTCACACTCCCATGGAATGGAGGACATATTCTATGGACCCCTAGTTCTAGAGAATGTTTTTCATTTTTTGTATTTTTTCCTAATACAACCTACAGCAAAGTGAAAAACAAAAAACATAAATACATGGGAAAATACTTGAAAAAATAGACAAACAAAGCATAAAACAAAGACTGACGTAGCTAGTGAAGGACACGCGCCACCCTTGGAGTATGATGGATGGCTTGGTCTGAAGTAGCCGATTGTCCTGGACCCAGAAAAGCCACGTGCGGTAGGAGAAGAGCACCTCTAGCAGAGGCGCGTGGGATTCACGTGCCAACTTTGGACCGCCCGTGTGGCTCATGCGCTGCTCCATTTGGCAAACTTCTTCACTTGTTTGAATGATCAATGCCTTGAGAATCCTGCGATGGGGCGCGTGGTTGTCACTAGACGATGAAGAGCACCAGATCGACTTTTCGCCATACTTTGCGATGAAAAACAACAAAGAAAAAAAATGAAAAGAAAAACTAGAGAGGAGAAAGAAGTGAGATGAGGGAGGGAGGAGGCACGCATTTTGTCAGAACCCCAAGGAAAGTAGCCTCGAGCCATGCCTCGACATTGCCCTTAACAAGCCATGACACGCCCTTGACACTCAGCAGTGAGGCTAGTGGCATGCCCCAGCAAGCATGCCATATAGCGCATGGCTCTAGCTCGTGCCTTACAGGCGAGACTAGCAGCATGCCATATAGCGCAAGGCAACAGTTCGTGCCTTGCAACACCAATGCCCAAACCACCCACCTAGGCCATGCAGAGTTAATGCCCAGGCCACCTACCTGGGCTATGCAGCATCAGCGCACAGCACCATGTTGTACCAACTAGCAGGCCAACGCATGGCACCATGCCATGCTTGTTACCAGGCCATGCACAACACTATGTTGTGCCCACCAGCAGCCATGAGCCAAACCAACCCAACCATGGGCCTTGATTCATACTAGGCCATCTATGAGCCATTGCATGTCACGGCCACCATGGTCTATGCAAGTCTCTTTTATTGCATTCATTTATTTTTAATTATTTTTTATTTAATTATTTTCTACGGGACCTTTTGGGATTTTTCACTTTGTAATCTCTATAAATAGGACCTTTAGTTATTTCTTTTACATCTTTTTTTTTTTTTGACAATTTCCCTAAAGGACAGCTATTTTGTTCTTGTTCTTCTCTTCGATGCTTATGCACTTGGGCTACTTGAGTACAATCTGTGAACCCCAAGGAGATGATCACTACCTTGCAATACGTGAATAGGTATGATTCATTTTATCCAATATATGAGATGTTTCCTTTAAACATTGTGCAATTCGTGAATTGATGTTGAGTTCAATTTCATTGTGATTTTGCTTGTGCATACGTGTTCATCAATTTTCCTTGGTGTTCATGTATTTTCTTGCATAATCTCATCTCCCAAACACACTACACACCCTCCATATTACCCTCCATACTTGCCATAATCGGCATATCCATAAATTGCCTTCTTCTAATCCTCCATTAACCCTAGCCGAATTCCCCACCTTTCGTATAAGGATTCCTAAACTTTAGGAACCTTAATTTCCTTCCATAAACCAAATCCCTTATCCCTTTTGCCATCCGGTCATACCTTCCATAAATAATTCCTACATTCTAGGAATTCTCCGAGAATCCCTCACTCATCAAATCAATCACCTTCCTTTGACCCTAGTCAAAATCACCGTCCAACCCTAGCCTCATTTGCATCCAAACCCTAATTTCATCTCAAGGTGGCATCAACTCCAAGAACAAGCATCAAGCTGTGGCTTTGAATCAAGTTCACAAGTTCATCACTTAGATCACCATTTTCATCACCATCTTACACGATTCCATCGCCAAACACCCAAACCTTCATTAACCTAGGGATCTATCATTGCCATGATTTGATCAAGACCAAGTAAGAGGGTTAGCATCTTCGGTCATCACAAGGAAAATCAAGATGAATGGAACATAGTATTTAGAGACTAGGCCAAGATCCCTGACACATTCTCCCCTGCAAAGTTTCTAGACTAGGAATGGTTTCTAGAGGGAAGGAGGCTCGCTCTTAAAGAGAGCCAGCTCTTCTTCTTCTTTTTGTTTCTTCCTTGTTTTTATTTTTTATTTTTTTCTAATATGTTTTCTTTCCAAAATCCGAGAGTATTCGTCCTTTTGCGGGCAACCCGAAAATATGGAAAGGTCTCGAACAACGATAGTGATGGAGACGAGGTTCGTGTTGAGACCACGTGGAAATCAGTACTGCGTGTGTAGGCATGGTGGCGTGTCTCTTTCCTGGCCTTTCCCCCTTCCTCGTCTCTCTATCTTTTACTATTTTCTTCTCCGGATTCGAATTGTCCTTTCGTACAAACAATCTCCAAATCTATCTCAGTCCCTACCAAACTTCAACTCTTCTAAACCAGCTATACTCTTTCTTCTTGATATTTTTGAGTCTGCAAATGGCATTGGTCAATGCCTCTGCTGGTCTTTCTGTAGCTCCTCTACCTCCTTCCTTACCAACATTTTCCAAAATCCTCACCCGCACGTTGGCTGCTGCGAGACCGACAGCAAGAACCCTCGTTATCAGTCCGTCTTTTGCAATGAAAAATGGGATTGGTAAAGCTGTTGATAAAGTTGAAAAAGAAGAAGAACAAGAAGAAGAAGACACGGAAGAGCCCAGTGAATCCGTCTTATACTCCTTCACTCCTCTGCCTTTGCTCTTCCTCGCTACTCTCCCCGGAGGTAATCTTTTATTTCATTTCGATACTCGAGCTTTGACGTTAGTCTTCTATGGTGAAGTCAGTGTCTGATTGGTATTGTGTTTAGAAACAACGATATTATGCTAGCATCTGACTGGTATTGTAATTAGCATATGTGGTTAGAAACTTTGTTTAGTACTTGAGAGTTATTTTTAGGTGCTTCAATAATTTCATGGTGTTTTTTAGGGTAGTGTCGCAGTAAGATTTACCAAAACATGCCCATGGTTGAATCCTCAATGTAAGAATCAAATGACTGTAGTAATTGATGTTGCTCATGGAGAGTCCTTCATTAATCTTTGGAATTGGGATTTTGTTGTTTGTTTCGTTTTTTCCTGGGTCTCATGTTGGAATTTTGACTCTAAGGTGTAGAGGATAGGATGAAGAACCCAAGAGTTTAAAGCCTTCGAGCTTTAATATCTGCCAAGTTGATATGAGCACGTCTATTGGAGATGAATATGAAGCATTCTTAGCTGAACTAATGGAACTCTGGCCTGGGTAGAGGTCTTTGTTTTATACTTTGGACGTGCTGGCATTGTACATTTCAGAGTAATTAAATACCTTGAGGAAAACTTCCTGTTTTGAGACCTTGTAGGAAAATGAAGAACATAATTGTTAATGAACTCGACACATGGCTGATCACTCGGGATTCTGTTCCTTTAGAATTTAAAGCCTTGGACAGCCAGCAAAGGCGCTCATACTAATATCGTGCAATCGAAGGAATAAATAGTTCATCATAAGTTGCCCCAGAGGGCTGAGAGCAATTTAAGTTCTGAATATACTTTCTGTATCCTCATTCAAATAACTGGTCACAAAATTCTATCAGCAGCAGTCCTGTCATAATACCTTTAACTTTTAGTGGCTAGACTCTATGATGATGGGTTGCTGCCTCCTGGGTGTTCTCAGCTTTTAGCCTCTGCTGCCTTTTGGTAACAATTGTTTCACTTGGATTAGTACCCTTTGTGTTTGATCTTCTAAATATATCTGTAGGTTTTGAGGGTCTGAAATTTCACTTGTCATAAAGTTTTTACTAGCCTATGTTACAATTCCCATGCTTTTCAAGAATTTAATAGAGCTCATCTGCACAATCCAAATAGTGAGTTTCCTATGAGGTTAACGTTACCCAGTCTTACTTGTTAAAAATCTATATCTGAAAAACCATAACTTTGAATATCTGAGTAACAGCTGGAGCAGTAAGATCTGTGTTTGCGCCTTTTGTTGAGCTTGTCAAGTCTTGGAATCTTCCCGACTGGCTTGTACATTGGGGTCACCCAGGAAACATGGTATAATATCATCATTTTTCCCTCCACCTTACATTAAATAATTTTTTTTTATGAGTAAATACATTACATAAAACTTACCACCTATGCTACTGCTAATTGTGCTATCAAGTTTCTTGTTTAGATTCTGTATCATCTAATTTCCTATGTTTTGATCCTTGAACTTGTAGGCAGTTGTGCTTTTCGCCATGGGTGGCTATGGAACCTATCTAGGTTTCCGAATACGTTTTTCTGATGATGTGGTAAGAAATACATTACATTACATGCTAATTGTGACTAATAAATTGGATGCTCTGTTGTAGTGTTATGGTATCTGGATTTCATGCTATAATTTAATTAATTCAGGAGGAGAAGGCTAGGGCCAAAGACTTGCACCCAAAGCTTCTAGGTGGGATGTTTTTCTTCTTTGCTCTTGGAGCAACTGGTGGAATAACAGCTCTGCTTACTTCAGATAAACCCATCTTTGAGAGGTACTTTACAGTTATATTTGTTTGAGTCTTTTTTCCTTTTAGTTTGAACAAGTCCATTTGAGTTTTAACTTGGAATGTTTGTCTGCAGTCCTCATGCTGTTACAGGTTTAATTGGCCTTGCCCTCTTGACCACACAATCCGCATTACCTGTATTATTTGAGGTGATCATAAATCTTGGGGTCCTTGTTTCTCTACTTATTGGTTATTTTGTTTATATATATATATATATATATATTACATTCCCATCATTTGTAATCTCTAACGTTTCTTTTTGGGGGGGGGAGAGAGAGAAGGGGGAAGAGGTGAATAATAAAATAAAATCATGTGCAATCGGGTGTAAATTTTAAGTTGATACACTCCTGCATCAATTTTATAGCTGTGTTAAATTAATCCCACCCGACCTGCTGGGAGGTTCTCCCTTTTGTTAACTCATTGATCTATTTGGAGGCTTCGAGGTATCAATTTCCCTGTAATCTGAACCCCATGCAATTATAATGATACCATTGAGCATGTTCTCCAAAAATTGTTAAGTTATGACCTTTTAACCTGCATTTTGGATTTGTGGTATTCAAAAATCACCACCAACCAAAAAAAGGAAGAATTAAGGAACCTAACTTCAGCTAACATCTAAACAGGCAACCATTGAGCACATAAAGTGGACCTTACAACAGTTATTGAACTTTCAATGCTACTCGAAATTCCACACGGTCAGTATGTTGGGTTGTGGAGCTTGGTTATTGAAGTTGAGGTAAATTGAGATTCGCTCGACATATCGTTCGAGCGAAGTCCAAGTAGAGAGTTTGTTTGAGTCATGCTTGATAGTCTGCTTGAACGAAATCCAAGCAGAGAGTTTGCTCAATTGGTCACTCGAGCGAATAACCCCTCATTTCACCGCACCGCATATATATCTATCTATCTATTTGTGTGTATATATATATATATAAGTATGAAACAGTGAAGACATTGATATCCAAACGATTTTACAGAAAATAGAGATGGACACCTAGAGAGAGAGTGAGGAGAGAAATCCTTGTAATTCCTTAGTGTATTTCAAATTTCCTGTTAATAAAATCTCTTTCACCTTCGTGGATGTAAGCNCACTTTAATCTTGCAGAATAATCCTGGGTTAAGAAGTGTTCATGGTATCTTGGGTGGTGGGATTATGTCACTGTTTCTAGTACACGCTGCCCTTGGACTTCAGCTTGGACTCAGTTTTTAACCATAGTCCTGTTTATGCCTATTCCTCTGGATTTTTTGTTAAGGGAAAAGCTCCCAAACGGTCGGGTGTGAATTTAATTTTAACACCAGCCAATATAAATTTGATACGTAGGACGTGTATCAACTTAAAATTTACACCCGATTGCACATGATCATTTTATTTTTCTATCTCTTCCCCTCCCCCCCACCCCCCGTATTCAAAAATCACCACCAACCAAAAAAAGGAAGAATTAAGGAACCTAACTTCAGCTAACATCTAAACAGGCAACCATTGAGCACATAAAGTGGACCTTACAACAGTTATTGAACTTTCAATGCTACTCGAAATTCCACACGGTCAGTATGTTGGGTTGTGGAGCTTGGTTATTGAAGTTGAGGTAAATTGAGATTCGCTCGACATATCGTTCGAGCGAAGTCCAAGTAGAGAGTTTGTTTGAGTCATGCTTGATAGTCTGCTTGAACGAAATCCAAGCAGAGAGTTTGCTCAATTGGTCACTCGAGCGAATAACCCCTCATTTCACCGCACCGCATATATATCTATCTATCTATTTGTGTGTATATATATATATATAAGTATGAAACAGTGAAGACATTGATATCCAAACGATTTTACAGAAAATAGAGATGGACACCTAGAGAGAGAGTGAGGAGAGAAATCCTTGTAATTCCTTAGTGTATTTCAAATTTCCTGTTAATAAAATCTCTTTCACCTTCGTGGATGTAAGCACATTATCAAACCACATAAATATTGTATTGTGTTATTTATCTCTATTTTTACTTTACTATTTTCTCCTTATCATGATATTTTTTCGAATATAATTATATATCCCCAACAACTGGTATCAGAGCTTTCATGCTCAGGTTTGAGGAAGAACGATGGCTGGAGAAGAAGTGAAGTTGTATGGAATCTAGAAGTTTGATGGTACAAATTTCAGGCATTGAAAAATGCAAATTAAGGATTATCTCTATGGGAAGAGGCTTCATCTTCCTTTACTAGGGAAGAAGTTGGGCAACATGGAAAATGCTAAGTAGTATCTATTAGATTGACAAGTTCAAGGGGTTATCCGGTTAACTCTACCATGCTTTACTTAATGCGGCGTGGCTATTTGAGTCATGTCATTAATGTGGCCACATGATCCTCTAGTGTTGCCTTAGAGTTCAGTTCCGTCGAGATGGCATGTTCCCTTCCCCTATCATTGGGGTAGCCCCTCGAGTAGCATCCCATCCCCCAACCTGGAACGTTGTGCCCAACTTATATGAGTCAAGAGTCCCTAGTCGGGTCGCCAAGGGGCTCAACAGATTCAGGCCTCTTGGTACTAGGCCTGCCTTCTTAGGCTCTTTTGGGGGTTTGGTAAAAATCCCTTGACACTTGGTCTGGGCTTGTATTCCTAAGGCCTGAGGCCTTGGGGGAAAATGTCTCCAATAGTTACCCCGCCAATTTTCATCGAACCAGGCCGATGGGAATTCTTTCTGTCCCTATTTGATTTCGCCACTTGTTGCTTTTATCTGGTTGGCTAGGATAAGGTGAAGTCGTTGCCTCTTGATTGCTCCATGTGTTTGACCATTACTCTCCCTCGTTTCTTCCAACTCAATTCCCAGACATTCGGTCTCGATACCTAATGGCGGTCGTTCCACCTTTTTTGCAATGATGGCTGTCAAATGTTTTCTTCCTCTCTTTGCCGTGTCATGTGTACGCCGGACTTGAATCCTCTTCATCTTTCATATTAGCTAGCGTATTGTGGGAGGCAACCACCACTTCCCCTATATAAATTATGTCACACTCTTACTGCTCCCCTTTTATTTCATTTGCTCTTCCCTTACCACTCTCTGTTTTTCTATTTTTTGCGGTGTACTTGTTCCCAAATGGCTGCCAAGAAGTATGCCAAACCTACAAGTTTCGACTGGTAGAGCCGTCTTGAGGCTGACGTCTACAACTTGGGTTAAGCTGGTCACTCGTAGCACTCAGAAGCCTTTCCCAACTCATGCCGATCGCAGATCTCCACCTATCGTGTTCCTGATACAGTAGCCTTCAAGGTCCCGATGCCTAGCAAGGGGTCTATCAACTCTGATGGCTTGGCGTCACGTGTTGCTCTCTTTCCCAGCATGTTCTTCTGCTGGTTGAGGCTGTCTTTCCCTCACCCGGTTCATAAAGTCCTGCATCACCTTGGGTTGGCCCCCGCCCAACTCCATCCAAATGACTAGCGAATCTTGATCTGCTGCTGTATTCTGTGGTGGTGGGCTCTGTTGAAGTTGGACCTAGAGTACGCCAATTTGACTTATCGCAAGTTTCTCTTGACTCACAATGTGAAGAGAGGCACTGAGGACATTTGTAGCTTTAGGGTTATGAGCACCCTCATAGCGTTAGAACAACGGTACCATAAAGTTCTTGACTGGACTAGCAAGTTCTTCTTCTTGTCTGGCCATGGATGGGAGTTCCTCGTTGGGTAGGTTAGTAGTGGCGAATTCCCGAACAAGTCCACTTAGGGTGTCATTCCTAGCGACAAGGTCGTGTGACCGACCGCCATGCCTGATGAGTTGCAATACATTGCCATTGTGAGGGAGTGGGTGACACAGCGTCCCCTTCTCGTTCACTCGAATGTCATTCTCAGGGAGGATAAACTTGCCACTTTTCTTCCTCCTATTGGGCACATTACCCATTTTGCTCGTGGCATCTTTATTCATCCTCTCATTGTGTCGTCGAGGAAGTAGACCCTAAGTCTTCCCCTTGAGGGTATGGGGAAGAAAGTTTGGTCTGAAGCTGGTGGGGCCTAGAGCGATCCTACATTCCTGCGGAGCCCCACCCAAGGGTAATCGGCGTCCATCTCCCCGAGCCGCGCATCGGCCAAATCCAGGCGTCCCTAAGCTGGGCCTTACTAACTCCGAGATGGACTCTGATGCCTCCCTCGACTGATCTTATATTTTCTTCTTGTACCTAGCATGATGTAACTTCTTTGCCTTTAGTTCCATGCTTGTATAGACCGTGGTGTCCAAAGCACTATTGTACTTGTACATACATTTTGCCTTTTGTCGTGTGGTCATATGCTTGTTTTGCATCGCGATTGCTTTCTTGAGTAGCTTGGTTTCTTTCCTTCTGTTGTTTGCCTCATCGGGGTTGCTTGCTTCGTTTAGCGTGCTTTTCTATGCGAAGTTCCCTTCTCAGAGAGTAGGTGTTGCATTTCGTATTCCATGCTCTTGCTCTTCAGCCATGTGGCAACCCTGGGGTTTTCCAATGAAAATAGTTTGGTAGTCGATGCGTCGCTCACAAATCGCTATGGGCCTTGGGCAGTTGGCAATTAATGCTCTTCCTCGCATCAATGGTGCCAGATGGTGCTTGCAGCGCTTGTTGTGAGATTTGTGTTGCGTCGTTTGTGAGATTTGTGCAAGATTTGGTGGGTCCGCAAGTTACACACTCCCCCAAAATCTCAGGGAGTGAAATTTCACGCCTTGCCTATATAATTCTTTCCTGCCTTGTGACTTTGCTATTAAACCTCCCCTTATACCCTTCAAGCGTTTAGGGTCTTTTACTTTCTTCTAGGCAGTTTTCCTTGGTTAATTCCAACTCTAATGAGCCTTTTGGCCTTGGGTGAGGCTTCTTGCATGGAGGCTCGCATTGAAGTGGGAGTTTGGCGACTCCTTATGGAAATCCGAGGAAACTTTGCCATAGGTCATGTTACTTCTTGTCACTATAAGATGTGTTGTAAAGGTGGTGCAGACCAGACTCAGTGGTCACATTGTTCGATGGTTTTTCCTATCTCAGCACTCGTTGTGCAGCCCGTGTTTTGTTACGACATCCCAACTTGTTCCCGTGCTCGGGATGGATCAGGGCCTCTCACTCAGGCCTGGCGGGCGAAGGGGATTTCTCCTAGCTTGAGCCTGTTTTGGTTCAGGAGCATCGTCTCCAACCAAAGAGGGGGAAAGAGGAGCTCTTGTCTTGGTAAGGGGTCCCTGCTGAGTTCAACTCAAGCTCTTCATATCACTGCCAGCTTTGACTGGGGCGATGATCATGAAGGAGAAGCCTCTATTTGCCACTTCCATATAGAGATCCCTATCCGTGGGGAAGTGGTTTTGACTGAGGCTGGTTTCCTCGATGGTCATCTGAGAGTTGAGGATTCCGATGTGCTTGGGCTCACCCTTATGTCCTCACCTCCTTTATACTTCTAAGATGATGCCCTGCTTGCGACCCCGCTGATGCAGTCTTTTTAGCTGATGGTACCTTTGTGTATCCTGTTGTGTTTGACCCCACCAGTAGATTATTTATGTTTCTTCTCCATTGTATGGTTCCTTGTGAACATGTTGTAATCTTCCTCTTTGTAAAGATTTCAACAATTGATGAATAAAATGTTCTTTATTTATGCTTTTTGCATTCTATCATCTTTACTATTATTATTCTTTATTTTACCGTCCGTCTGCTTTTTGCGCAGGTTCCTAGGGGTTATTGAGTGTTGATCGCTTGTTGGGGGCTTGGCTCTATTTCTTCTCGACAAGTGGATGACTTCCCGTGCTATGAGGGCAGGCTGGTGTGTTCCACGGCACCTTGTCGATACAAATGGCTTGTGACGTCGGACCCGCCCTTAAACTTTCACAGAGGTTGAGCAGCGCTCAGGCTAAACTTGCCTCGTTGACCCTCCTGCTTAGCGAGATGGGTCGAGCGGCATGTGAGGCTGGGCTTGCCTAGAAGTCCTTGCGGAAGTCGAGTAGCACTTAGGCTGAACTTACCTCGTTGACCCTTACGCTTGGCGAAAGGGGCCGAGTGGCATATGAAGTCGGGTTTGCCCAGATACTCTGACGGAGGTTGAGCGGCATGTATGGAGAGGCTCACCCAGAATTCCCTCTCGCTTCGCAAGAGAGACTGAGCAACATGTAAACCGAGCTCACCCAGAAGTCCTTGTGGAGGTCAAGCAGCATGTATGGTTGGGCTCACCTTGTTGGCCCTCGCGCTCTGCGAGAGGGGCTGATGAGTGTGCGAAAGTGCACTCTAAATGCCTATTATTGGATTAAAATGCTAAAATGTGAATACAAATCCTAAGAATTAATGTGTATTCTTGAATTGCGTTTCTATTTACGTTGGGATACTCCTAAGCAGTTTTTTATATTTAATTTTAGAGTTTAGAAAAAAGCAAGTCAAGTCCAGTCAAATTCAAAGGATGACTTTCATGGGGTTTGAGAGCAATTTGGAAGAAAAGAAAAAGAAAAAGAAAATCACAAAAGGAAACCACAAGAAGTCCAAATCTGAAATTCGCTAGGAGACAGTCTGGACATACTTTAGTCTTTTGGCCGTAACTTTTTACTCACATATTGGCTTAATGCGATTCTTGATGTCTTAGAAAGCTATCTTAAAGGGCTATAACTTTGTATCCAATAAAGATTTCAAAATTTGAACTCCTGAAGCGCGTACGTGGTTGCCAAGATGAGTCCTAAAATTTAGGCGATTTTTTTATGCGGAAATTATGAAAACATTAGGGTTTCTTTCATACCCTATATAAGCATATCATTAGCACGAAATAGAGGGGGAAAAGAGGCACAAGAGGCAGATTTTAAGAGAGAAGAAAATCACTTCCATGGCCACCATTCGTTTCATCTTTCTCTGGAGATTTTTGCTATCCATTATATTTATAGGTAACTAAATTCTCAAGTAGGGTTAGGGATGAATTTGCACATTAGATGGTATTTCTAATTTATTTTTAATTCATGTATTCAATTTTCAATTACTAAAACTCTTTTGTTTTATCATTCTCAATTCATCGTTGATGTTTTCTTCTCTGAATAATCATAGAATTTATGCTATTTATGGATTCAATCATGCTTTTTCTATTGAATGGATTAGTTCTTTGATTATGTTCAGATCAATTATTTATCTATATTGATTTAATTCTTTGCTGCAATATCGCTCCCTGAATATATTGTCGTCATTGGATTTTCTCAATAGGGATAGTAATTTACGTATTTTAAAAGTGGTGAATGATTTTTCAAAGGGTTACATTTGATTTAATTTTGGTTTATAAATCTATATCTTCGGATTGAGAATTTCGGGAATTGAGTTCCCGATTAAGTTATCCAATGAATTAAGAATAATTAAAATACGAGATTTGTGCAAGGGTTTCCAGACGCTCTACTGTTCGTCAAAATTGAGTACTTTTTCCGTTAATCACTTTGTTTCATTTCAATTTACAGTTAAAATTAATCTTTGTTCTCCATTAATCATTTAATATTTTTCTTTAATTTCTTTGTTTCTTCTGCTATTCTTTTAATTTGTCTCCCTGTGGAATCGACACTCCAAAGCTGTGCTACAACTACCGCATTATTCTTTGGGCGTAGTCAAATTTTGGCGCTGTTTGTAAAGGCAGTAATTTCGTTCCCTCTTTTAGCTTGCTGCATCTTTATTTTATTTTCGTTATCTTTTTATAGTTTTATTTTTTTGTTTTTAGTGTTGCGTTTTTCTCTACCTTGCATGCACAGGTATAGAGACATCTTGGGTCGGTTTGCTTGTAGACCTTTGTTAGAGTTAGAGTTAGAGCCTAATTTTTCTAGTCATTTGTTTGATAATTTTTCTAATTCTAAAGAAATGAGTTAATACGGAGATCAACCTACTAGGACCATTCAGGATTACCTCCACTCTACACGCACAGCCACACCATCATGCATCATATTTCCAGCTAATACTCGCCAATTGGATTTTAAAACAGGGATGATACAGTTACTCTCTACTTTTCATGGCTTGGAAAATGAAAATCCATATGTGCACATTAGGGAGTTTGAGGAAGTAGTTGCGACTTTTCATAGTCAAAATGCAATTGATGACATTGTGAGACTTAAGTTATTTCCTTTCTCTTTGAATGATAGAGCTAAGAGTTAGCTATACTCATTGAGACCACGATCTATTGGGTAATGGAATGAGATGACTTAGGTCTTCTTCAATAAATACTTTCCCCAACATAAGACCAATGCTTTAAAAAGACAAATATTCACCTTTGCACAAAAGGATAGTGAGACTTTATATCAGTCTTGGGAGAGATTTAAGAAGCTATTGAGTATGTGTCCTCACCATGGGTATGAGAATTGGTGCTTAGTGAGCTATTTTTATGAGGGACTTACACCTAGAGAGCGTCAATTTGTGAAGATGATGTGTAATGATAAGTTCTTACAGAAAGATCCTGATGAGGCCACATAATACCTCAATGAGCTTACTGAAAAAGCTCACACTTGGACTGAACCTAGTGCTACTGAGAGCACAAATAGGTCACGACCTACAGGAAACCTAAATGGTGGTGGAATTTATCGGAAGAGGATAACCTAAAGGCTAAGGTTGAGATGCTCACTAGGGAGCTAGAGGTGTTGAAGAATAAAGACTTAAAGCCAACACACGTGACTAATCATGCAGAGTCTTTTGGACCATGTTTTGTGTGTGGCGGGGTAGATCATCTTGTCCAAGAGTGTCCCACATTTGCTGAGATGAGAGGGATGTATGAGGAACAATGTAATGCCTTAGGTATGTATAAGAAGCTTTTTACACCTTTCTCTGATACCTATAATTCGGGGTGGTGTAATCACCCCAATTTTAGCTGGTAGTCTGAAAACCAGCCACCTGCACAACCTCCTAGATCATATCCTACACCATATCATGCACCTTCATCTTCTAGGAGTCCTTTAGAAGACACTTTGCATGCTTTTATTGTGGCACAGGGTAAGACTAACCAAAAGTTTGAATATTTGATTACGCAGGTTGTTGAGGAAAATAAGGAGATAAAGAGCCATGTGTTCAAATTGATGAGCTTCTTGAGTGTGAATGAGCGTGGCAAGTTTCCTTCTCCAGCTCAATCCGCACCCCAAGGTCAGCATATGGTAGAAAAAAAAAATTTGAAAGAGGTCAATGCCATTATGACAAGAAATTGTAAGTTCTTACACATCCCAACAACTGATAAGCCAGAGGATTTTGAAGAGGAACAAAGCAATGATAGTACCAAGTTTCCCAAAGAAGCCGAGGTAATCAAGAGTCCAGTTAAGGTACCATTTCCTCAAGTTTTAAAATCTGGTAAGCGAACTTTGGATTCTAGTAATGAAATCTTGGAGAACCTCAGACAGGTAAAGATTAACCTTCCTCTTTTGCATGGTATTAAACAATTTCTCACTTTTGCAAAAGTTCTTAAAGATTTGTGTTCAGTTAAGAGGAAGCATCATGTTAAGAAAACAACAATTCTAACAGAGCAAGTTAGTGTACTAATTGAGCAGCGAATTCCTCCTAAGTACAAGGATCCTGGTTGTCCAACGATTGCATGTAGTATTGGGAATTATGAGTTTGGACAAGCCTTGCTAGATTTAGGAGCTAGTGTTAATTTGATGCCTTATTCCATTTATTTGCAACTTGGTTTGGGTGAAATTAAGCCTACTTCTGTTGTGCTTCAGTTGGCTGATCATTCAGTTAAGAAACCGAGAGGGATAGTTGAGGATGTTTTGATCCAAATTGACAAGTTTTATTATCCTGTTGATTTCTTAATTTTGGACACTTAATCAGTTGTTGAGTCTAACTTTAAAGTTCCTCTCATATTAGGTAGACCTTTCCTTGCTATGGCTAATGCATTTATAAATTGCAGGAATGGGTTGATGAAGCTATCTTTTGGAAACATGACCATGGAGGTCAACATTTTCCATATTGAGAAACAGCCAACAGATGATGAGTGCCACCAAACGTACATGATTGATGCACTCATAGACAAGGGAGTTCACACAACTCATGATTTTGATCCCCTTGAATATTCCTTTGTGAATTATGAATTTGATACTATTAGTGATTCATTTGATGTTATTGATATTTGTGCTATTTTTTTATGAAACTCAGGATTGTGGCACACAGGCTTGGCAACAGAAATGTGATGAGTTGCCTAAGAAAGGTGGAAAACAGATTCCTGTAAGTATGAAAGCACCAAGAGTTAAATTGAAATATTTGCCTAAGTCTAAAGTCTATAAGGTTAAAATGAAAACGTTTCATGATAAAAATATTCTTAGGAAGAGGTTTGAACCTGATGGCCAAATATATTTATATAATTATGGATTTCACAAGCACCAAGGAAAACTTTGGTTTAGGTGGACTGGCCCATTTGTAGTGAAAAATATTTTTGAAAATGGGGCAGTAGAAATAAAAGATCCTAAGAATAGTCGGATCTTTAAAGTAAATGGTCAACGCCTTAAAGTACTAATTGATAGGCAAGTTCCTGGAGTGGAAGACATTCCACTTGTGGATCCAATCTATCAACCTTGACCACACCACCTAGGTATGTTTTTCTTTATTTATTTTGTTTTGCTTTGTTTTCTCTTATTTTCTTTGTTTTCCTTTTTGTTTGTTGTTGTTTTCTTTGTTTTTGTTTATAGGTCAGTTTTATTCTGTCAGTTCAGGTTACTATCTTTGGTACGTAGCGAGCTACCCATGTCACTAATCAGGTGTATTCTACCATTTTCAGTTACTCCCTATTCAATTTTGATTCTTAAACATTGAGGACAATGTTTCATTTAAGTTGGGGGGTGGTGGTGCAAATTCAGTATTTAAAATGCTTGTTGGAACTCTGTGGCATATTTTCTTATGTCAATTTTTTTTAATTTGCATCACACGTGCATCCCTTTCACATGTGTACTCATTCTCATTCACAGCCATCTTCGTGAATTCACTAAACCCATCATAATCATTTTTGCTGAAGCATTCACAGAACTCTTAATACACTCATCCAAGTTTTGTGATAAGATGGTCGTTTGACACATGTAGCTAGAGAACTCTTTTGCTTAAGTATTCATGTGAGTTTTGGAGAGGATTGAGAGTCTACAAATGCAGTAAATTATGATAAGCATTCATTGATCTGTTGAATTGGGTACTTCTTTGGAGAATATCATAACATGGTTTGTGGTATGATGATGGATATACTTGGGATATAATAAAGGTCAACTTAGGATTAACATTTGAGCCTTTCAAGCTATCTATTTCCATCATAGACCCCTAGTAGCCAACTTTGAGCCAATAAACACATGTCGTTTTTTCTTTTCATATGCCCATATCATCCATGCCTCTCCACATTGGAGTATAACCTATACACTGATTTTCTTAACCTTTTTACTTCCAAGTATATACTAGGTGTGAAATTTGCATTTTCTTTCATTTGTTTTATCATTGTCAATTAAAAAAATAGAAGGAAAAAAAATAGAAGAGTACAAGTTGCAAAGTTTTCAATTGAGTGAGCTTCAAAGGCAAAAAAAAAAAAAGAAAAAAGAAAAAAAAACAAGGTTTGGTAGAAATGGAAAGAATACCAAAGTGGCATGTGTTTGTCCATCAAATTTTTAAAAAAAAAAAAAAAAGAAGAAGAAGAAGAAGAGAGAAGAGGAAGAAGAAGGAAAATCATTATTATTTGATGATCTGAAAAGTTGGAGAGTACATCAAGTGAAAAGTGTGGTCTGTTGAGATATTTAATAAAATTCCCTTCGTATGTACTTGGAAGTTTTTGAATCCCTTTTCATCCTTTTTTTCATATAGCCCCGAACCCAAGCCACGTTACAACCTTCTATGTTGACCGTTCTGATCCTAAGTAAGCTGTTGGAAAGACTGGTGTAAGTCTCATCTGTTAGTATTCTTATCATAAGATTAATGTTTACTTGTTGCTTGTACATAATTACCTAATTTTTCATGAGAGTGTGTGTACACCCATTGTCAACTCCATAGAGAGAGCCCTTACACGAAATACTATTATACCCGTGAGTTATAGAGTTGAACCTTTTGCTTGAGACGTTCTTGATGTTGCATGTGTCAAGGTTAGTGGTAAGATGATTATTGCTTGGAGAACACACACACTGTGTGAATTGCTATAGGTAGATTGATCTTAATGGGTTATTGGATTCCTTAGATTGTTTTGATATGTGGATCCGGAAAGTATGACTTGGTAAACTTTGTGTGTGATTTTCTTTGATCTGTTTCGTTGTTTTGACATGAAAATTGATAGGGACTAGCAATAAGTAAGTTGGGGGGTGTGATGAGTGTGCCAAAGTGCACTCTAAATACCCTATTATTGGATTCAAATGCTAAAATGTGAATAGAAATCATAGGAATTAATGTGTATTCTTGAATTGAGTTTCTATTTACCTTGAAATACTCCTCAACAGTTTTTTATGTTTAATTTAAGAGTTTATAAAAGAGCAAGTCAAGCCCAGTGAAATTCAAATGAGGAATTTCATGGGTTTTGAGAGCAATTTGGAAGAAATGAAAAAGAAAAAAAATTTACAAAAGGAAATCACAAGAAGTCCAAGTCCGAAATTCGCTAAGAGATAGTCTGGACATACTTTAGTTTTTTGACCGTAACTTTTTCCTCACATATCTGATTGATGCGATTCTTAATACATTAGAAATCTATATTAAAGGGCTCTAACTTTGTCTCTAATAAGGATTTCAAAATTTGAATTCCTAAAGTGCATACGTGGCTGCCAAGATGAGTCCTAAAATTTAAGCGATTTTTTTATGCGAAAATTATGAATACATTAGGGTTTCTTTCATACTCTATATAAGCATATAATTAGCACAAAATAGAGGGGGAAGGGAGGCACAAGAGGCAGCTTTTAAGATAGGAGAAAATCACTTCCATGGCCACCATTCGCTTCATCTTTCTCTGGAGATTCTTATTGTCTATTATATTTATAGGTAACAAAATTCTCAAATAGGGATAGGGATGAACTTGCACATTAGATTGTATTTCTAATTTATTTCTAATTCACGTATTCAATTTTCAATTATAAAAACTCTTTTGTTTTGTCATTTTCAATTCATCATTGATGTTTTCTTCTCCAAATAATCATAGAATTTATTATGTTTATGGATTCAGTCATGCTTTTTCTATTGAATGGATTAGTTCTTTGATTATGTTTGGATCAATTATTTATCTATATTGATTTAATTCTTTGCTGCAATATCGCTCCCTGAGTATATTGTCGTCGTTGGATTTTATCAATAGGGATAGTAATTTACATATTTTAAAATGGTGAATGATTTTTCAAATGGTTATATTTGATTTAATTTTGGTTTATAAATCTATACCTTCGGATTGGCAATTTCGGGAATTGAGTTCGCGATTGAGTTATCCAATGAATTAAGAATAATTAAAATACCGGATTTGTACAAGGGATTCCTAAAGCTCTACTGTTCGTCAAATTTGAGTACTTTTTGCATTAATCACTTTGCTTCACTTTAATTTGCAGTTAAAATTAATCTTTGTTCTCCATTAATCATTTAATATTTTTCTTTAGTTTCTTTGTTCCTCTGCTATTCTTTTAATTTGTCTCTCTGTGGGATCGACACTCCAAAACTGTGCTACAACTACTGCGTTATTCTTTGGGCGTAATCAGGGGCCGAGCAGCATGTGAAGTCGGGCCCACCCATAAGTCCTTGTTGAGTTCGAGCAGTACCTAGGCTAAACTTGTGTCATTGACCATCACGCTCATCAAGAGGGGCCGAGCGGCATGTGAATCCGGGCTCGCCTAGATACTCTGACAGAGGTTAAGCGGCACATATGGCCAAGCTCGCCTCGTTGGCCCTTACACTTCACAAGAAAGGCCGAGCAACATGTAAGCCAGGCTCACCCAGAAGTCCTTGTGGAGGTCAAGCAACATGTATGGCCAAGCTCGTCTCATTGACCCTTGGGCTTGGTGAGAAAAGCCAAGCAACATGTGAAGTCGGGCCCACCCAAAAGTCCTTGCTAAGTTTGAGCAGTACTTAGGCTGAACTTGTGTCGTTGACCATTATGCTCGTTGAGAAAGGCGAGCAGCATGTGAAGCTGGGCTCGCATAAATACTCTAATGGAGGTTCAACGGCATGTATGACTGAGCTCGCCTCATTGACCATCTCACTAGGCAAGAGGGGTCAAGTGACATGTAAATCAGACTCACCCAGAAGTCCTTGCGGAGGTCGAACAGCACTTAGGCTGAGCTCGCCTCATTGACCCTTGTTCTCGGTGAGAGAGGCGAGTAACATGTGAAGTTGGGCTCACCCAAATACTCTAATGAAGGTCGAGTGGCATGTATGGTTGGGCTCGTCTCGTTGACCCTCGCACTCGTCGAGAGGAGCCGAGTGGCATGTGAAGCCGAGCTCGCCTAAATACTTTGACAGAGGACGAATGACATGTATGGCTGGGCTCACCTTGTTGACCATTGTGCTGGGTAAGGGGGGCCGATTTCTTGTGTATGTTGTAGAGGTCAAACCACGATGAGGACTATTATCAATGTTCACTAACTTGGGTTGTTGAGCCAATGTGTGGCAAAGCTTTAATCCATTATCCATTTGAGGAGATAATCTCTCTGAAGTTGTGTCAGGTTATTCTGGGACTATCCTGCACTCCGCCGAGGAAGGGGTAAAGGTGCCTTAAACCACGCTCTCCCCATTTGTCCCTTTGGGGTAGGTAATTAGTCGATGGCCTTAGAGCCGGATTACTCTTCATTGTGGGCGGGATGGGGTAATCTATTTGGGCAGCCTCAAGGCTAGTTCGACTCTCCCCCACGGGGGAGGTCAGGTTAGCTTAAGGCTAATCCCGCTTGTTGACCCTCTCGTGGAGGTAATCCGTTCGGGCAGTGTGTCTAACTGGACCCGCTCCCATCCATTGACACCATAGGGAAGGTAGGTGAGGGTCGAGTTGGCACCGTGTCCACTCCTCATTGTGGTAGAGGTCAGGGTAAGTGTTCGAGTGGCCTCAGGGCCTACTCACTCTCCTCCGTGGGAGGGTCTAGATGGCCTCTAGCTTATCTTGCCCTTTGGTATCCCACAGGAAGGTAATGATCGGGCTGTGTGTGTGGTTATACCTTCCCACCTTGTCAATGCCTACAAGGAAGTAAGTTATCGAGCAATTGAGGACTGGCCCTCACTTCATTGTAGGAAGGATTAAGTAGCCTTCAACATTACACACATCCCTTTGGTACCCCATAGGAAGGGAATGCCAGATAGTTGTGTAGCCGATTTGCACTTCAGTCGTGATGGGACGGAATAATTCATTTAAGCAGCCTCAGGGCTGTTCCCACTCTTCTTAGTGAGGGAAGTTAGGTTAGCCTGGGGCTAACCCCGCCTATTGACCCTCACGTAGAGGTAGTCTATTTGGACAATTTGTGATTGGGCCCGCTCTCGCCCTTTGATTTCACAAGGAAGGTAGGTGAGGGACGGGCTGGTACCGTGCAAACACTTTGTCAGGGAAAGATAGGATAATCCTTTCGGGTAGCCTCAAGGCTGGTCTAGCTCTCCTTCGTAGGGGAGGTTGGGTTAGCCCAGGGTTAGTCCTACCTGTTGACCCTCATGTGGAGGTAATCCGTTTGATTAGTTTGTCTGACTGGACCCTCTCCTGTCTGTTGATGCTCACGAGGAAGATAAGTTGTCAGCCAGTCAAGGGCTGGCCAGTACTCCGCCGTAGGAGGGATAAAACAGCCTTCGGCATTATACCCATCTCTTTATTGCCTCGCGGGGAGGTAATTAGGTTGTGAAGATTTGACGTTGAATGAGGTATTTGTCGATGGAGATTTGCTCATAGAATTTTGGAAAAAGACTAGCGTTTTTCATTAAATAAAGTTTATACATTAGCGAATGAAGTTTACAAAATTGCAACTGGAACTGGGTTGCCTCTTTGTTTTTCTTATATGCGCCCATCTCCCCTCCTCCAGTTTGGATAGATCGCATTTTTGACAAGAGCTTGTTGCAGCTTCATATGAGGCGCATATTTGTGCTGGTGTCATCCCACTGGGCTTTGATTTCAACTCTTGCATGTAGCATTTATGCACCAGAGCTTGTTCTCCGCGGATCTCCCCTACGTCTTGAGCGGTTGGAAATTTCACCTTTAGATGGTAGGTGGAGGTGATTGCCTTTAACTTGTTGAGAGTTGACTGGGCGATGACAGTGTTGTAAGAAGAGGGGCCCTCACTACCGAGAAGTTGACCATAATAGGGGCTGTGCAAGGGGCGTTGTCCACCAGGATAGACAAGGTGATTGTTCTAGCCGGTTGGACTGTCTCCCTGGAGAAGCCTCTGAATGGCAGTGGGGCTAATTGGAGTCAGGCTATGTCTATCCCCATGAGGGTAAGTGCTTCCCAAAACAAGATGTCGACTGAGTTGCCATTGTCGATGAGAATCCTTCTTATGGTGAAGTTGGTGATCTGCATAGTCGCCACCAGCACATCGTTATGTGGGTAGAGGACTCCTTCCTCATCATCTTCCCTGAAAGAGATCATGGGGGCGAGTTCACCCCATCTGCACTTGGTGGGAGCAGTACGTGGCCGAGTAGACTTCTCGGTAGTGGGCCTCTCTAGCATGTGCATTTCTTTAGGATGAGGTCGCTCCCCTGCTAGCAAAACCCCATGCTATCATTCTGATTTTCTCCATTGGGGGCATCTCTCGATGTGGTTGTTGCGAGGGGCCGCACAGAGTTTCCCACTTGACCTCCCTCCTTCTCGGGCTTTCTACTCTCCCATGCCGGTAGCTCCTCTTAAGGCTCCTTTCTCGGGACCACCCCCTCCATACCTACTCTTCTTGTCAGAACGAGGGAGGCCTTGGTGCCATTCGGTCTACTCAGTGTGAACAACATTCTACTGTGTTGTGGGTGATTGACTGGTGGTAGGTGCAGTAGTGACGCATCATTTGTTTGTCCTCCTGGGCAAGCTAGCGCTCATCCCTCTGGATGGTGAACGTTGAGTGGTCATGCCAGTATGCCCATTTCTTGATGGCAGCTCCTCCTTTCTTGCCTAGCTCTACTTTTGTTTATCTTTTTCGCTGGAGAGGCCTTTAGCCGGGGCCTTCCCCTTTCTGTCTACTCGCTCTAGCTCCTTTCTTCGTGGCTTAGCTAGGGCACAGAGTGTGTCCTTGGCATTCATGAAGTTGTCTGCTTGGTCCATGGACTCTCGTAGGGTCGTGGGGGTTCTTTTGGCTAGCTCCACCATGAACGTGGACTGGGGCCATACTCCCCCCAAGAGTGCTGCCAGGGTAATCCTTTCATCTTGGTCCTTCGCTGTCAGACACTCTTTGTTAAACTAGGGCAGGTAGGCTTTCAGACTTTCTTTTCTCTCTGCTTGATGGTGAGAAGGAACATCGCAGGGAACCTCCTCCTCCTGTTAGCCATGAAGTGGGTGGGGAATAGGCAGGCCAATTCTTCAAAGTTTATTATGAAGCTATATGCCAAGGAGCTGAACCATGCCTTTGCCGGTCCTCTTAAAGTTAACAGGAAAGCCCTCTAAGCTACCTCCCCAGGAAACCCATGCAAGGTCATCTATACCTTGAAAGTTTTAAAATGTTCTACTAGGTCTCAGGTCCCATCATACACCTACATAGGGGGGGACCCAAAACTTTGGCGGTAATGGGACCGCCATCACGTTCGCGCTATATGGCAAGCCCTTGCTGACCAGTAGCTGGTCCACCGATGACGAGTTGCCCATCTTCTTCATCATTTCCTTATATTTCCCTTTGAGATTGCATAGTTTATCCTGCATGTTCTTCCTCTCCTCTTGCCCATTCTCATCTTCCTCTTCCTGCCTAGATCCATGGTGTTCGTTGTTGCTAGGATCTCCATCATGCACTGAGTTGTGATTGTTGTCCTTGAGGGTCTTGTTCTCTTTGCTTAGGACATTCATCTCGTTAGTCAGCTTTTCTACAAGTTGCTCCCTTGCAGCTATTCTAGCCTCTATGTTTGGCAATGTTGCTTCTTCTTGGTCCCGAACTAGTTGAGAACATATCTTGTAGGCATATGAAGGACACGTTAAAGTTTCTTAGGATCTCACAGATGGCGCCACTGTTGACATTATGTTTCGTACACCTAGGGTTTGGGTTCTTAGCAGTCTGGGTCTTCAGTCTGGAAGGCCTGTAATCACAAAAAAGAGATCAGCAGAGGGTGGCCCTAGGGTGGTCGAGGAAGCCTCTGATGCTTAAGTTAGCAATAATGTTGAGATAGAGTCAGAAAAATGGAATTTAAGCAAGAGAGTTCTTTGGTAGTGCCAGATCGGTCCCTGTACCTGATCCTTGAGGGTTACTTTGATACCCTACCTCAAAGGCCAGAAGACCATGCCCTGCGGCTAAGTGGGGGGGTGTCCTCTTAGAGTCCCCTCCACCAGGCTTCATTTAATGTAGCGTGGCCCTTTTAATCATATCATTAATGTGGCGTGATCTCTTGGTGAGCACATGTAATGTTGCATGATCCTCTAGTATTGCTTTAGAGTTTAGTCTCGTCGAGATGGCGTATTCCTTTCCCCTATCGTCGAGGTAGCCCCCTGCGCATCCAAGGTAGCATCCGATCCCCTGGTCTGGAACCTCGTGCCTAGTTTATAAGGGTTGATAGTCCCTAGTCAGGTCGCTGAGGGGCTCGGCAGATTCAGGCCTCTTGGTACTGGGCCTGCCTTCTTGGGCTCTTTGGGAGTTTGGGAAAAATCCCTTAACTCCTAGTGTGGGCCTATTTTCTTAAGACCCAAGGCCTTGGGGGAAAATCCCCCCAACATATACTATAGTGATATATTGTGGATTACTAATAGTATTAGTATTATATTAGTACATATAAATATATATATATATATATATGTATATAATAGTATCATATAATGATATAATATTTGATTACGTATTTTAGTGATAATATGTTAGTGTCTAACTTATTTATATATTTGATTGTATATGTTAGTAATAATATGATGATCACATACACATTTTATATAAGTGTATATGTTCAAATGTATATAAATAAATTTATCAAAAAGAATATATATTATAAATTATTATGCTATAAAATATGTTTATCCTTTATATATATAGTTTATATTAATAACATATGATCAAATGTTAATGTTCAAAATTAAAATTTTATATTATATTAATTTTATGTTATAAAATTAAAATTTTTAATGTTATATCAAATGTTATATTAAGATAGCAGTCATTCAATTGTTTTCACAGGTGGCGTATGGAAGGTTATAAAAGGATTTGATGATTTTGGCTCATGGACAAAAAACCAACACTCTGTAAAGGACATCAAGACCAAGCAATATGATTGCAATTACCAAATCTGATAATGATGCAGAACTATGGCACTACAGGTTGGGTCATATGAGTTAAAAAGGATTGAAGGCACTTATGTCACAAGGAAAGTTGCCAAAACTGAAGTCAGTAGATTTAGACATGTGTTAGAGTTGCACTCTGGGGAAACATAAAATGGTCAATTTCTTGAAGAATGGCAGAGCACTGAGGTCAAGAAAGCTCGAGCTTGTACGTATAGATTTGTGGGGGCCTTCCTCAATCCCATCTCTTGGAGGTTCTCATTACTACCTCACATTCAACGATGACTACAATAGAAAGGTATGGGTTTATTTATTAAAACTTAAATCTAACATATTTGATATATTCAATAAATTGAAGCCTTGGTTGAGACAAAAACAAACCTAAAGCTAAAATGCTTGAAGTCTGACAATGGTGGATAATACATTAATGGAAGATTCAGGGACTACTATGCATCACATGGTATGATAATGGAGAAGGCTTGTCTCAAGACCCCACAACAAAATGATATTACTAACCACATGAAAAGGACCATCAATGTGCCTGCTAGGAGCATGAGGTTGCATGCTAGGTTACCACATGCATTATGGGTAGATGCAGTCAACACTATAGTTTATCTGATAAATTAAGGACCATCGGTTTTGTTGGAGTGCAAATTATCTGAGGAGTTCTGGAGTGGAAAAGATGTGAAACTTTCTCATTTTAGAATTTTTGGTTGTGTTTCTTACATTCACATTGATTCTGATGCTCGAAGTAAGCATGATGCCAAGTCAATAAAGTGTTATTTCATTGGTTATGGAGATTAGTTTTTTGGCTATCGCTTCTAGGATGAACAAAGTCAAAGAATCATCAGGAATAGGACCTTTTTTTTAATAACAAAGTTATATAAAAAGACATGTCCAATAGAATAGCTCCTCATGAGTATGAGTTTGTGAGCCTGGATGACCTACTGGAGGTCACAGTACAGAGCAAAGATAAGAGTGATGGGGATAGTGTGCCCATTCCTATTATTTCGCAAACAGATCCAGAGTCGTCCACACCTACATTTGCAGTTCATAAGTCTACAAGGACCATCAGACCTCGCAACAATTCTCACCCACCTTGAATTACATTCTATGGACTGATGGTGTTGAGATGCAGAGCTATGAGGAAACCATGTAGGATAAGAATTCGAGCAAGTGTGAGTTAGTTATGAAAGATGAGATGGATTTTTTGTTAGGGAATTAGACATGGGAGCTGATTGAGCTTCCAATAGGAAATAAGGCTTTGCACAACAAGAGGGTATATCAGGCAAAGACTAAGCACTACGATAGCAAGAGGCACAGAGCCATACTTGTTGTGAAGGTATTGACTACTCTGAGATTTTTTTCTCCAGTGGTGAAAATCAGGACTATCAGACTTGTACTGAATGGTGGTTACAGAAATTTTACATCTTGAGCAGCTAAATATTAAGACAGCTTTTCTTCATGAAGACTTAGACGAAGACATCTACATGCATTAGCTGGAGGGGTTGATAGTACAAGGGAAGAATAGCCTAGATTGCAAATGGAGGAAGAGCTTGTACAATATGAAACAAGCTCCCAGGTAGTGGTACAATAAATTTGATCGTTTTATATGTAGTTCAGGGTACACCAGATGTCAAGTTGACCACTACTACTACATTAGATACTTTGAAAACTCTTATATCATTTTTTTACTATATGTGGCTGATATGCTCATTGTAAGGTCCAGTATTGAGGAGATCAATTATTTGAAGAGGCAGTTTGCAATGTAGGATTTGAGAGTTGCAAAGCAAATCCTTGGCATAAGAATTATCAAAGACAGAGTCCAATGTATGTTAAGACTTTCACAAGTAGAATATATGGATAGAGTGCTTAGTAGGTTCAATACAATCAAAGTTAAACCATTGAATATAACCTTGGGAAGTTGCTTCAAACTTACTAGGGATCAGTACCAAAGTCAGATGAGGAGCATGATTATATGAGTACAGTACCCTATGACTCAGATGTTGGTTCTTTGATGTACAAAATAGTTTGTACGAGACTAGACATTGTCCATTCAATGGGAGCTGTAAGGAGGTACATGAGTAATCCAGAAACTCAACTACAAGGTTATGTTGATTTTGACTTAGCTGGTGACACTGACAACAAGAAGAGTACCATAGGTTTTGTATACACTTGGGGTAGTACTGTTGTGTCATAGGTTCAAACTTGCAAAAGACTGTTGAATGGTCTACCACAGAAGCTGAGTATCATGTTGTATTAGAAGCCACAAAGGAAATGGTTTGGTTATAGAGTTTCTTGAAGGAGTTGGGTAAGAAGAACAAGAATGTCACTCTCTACAGTGACAGTCAAAGTGCCATATTCATTGCCAAGAATCCAACATTTTATTCCAGGAATAAGCATATTCAGATAAGGTATCATTTTATATGATTTCTTCTTAATGATGGTCAGTTAATACTTGAAAAGATTTGTGGAAGCAAAACCCAGCATATGTGTTAACTAAGGGTATTACACTTATATCTTTATTAGAGATTGTAGCACTATACTCTCTAATTGGAAAATATATCTTTATACCCATTTTATTCAAATGTAATTCTTGAAAACCACTCTTCTTTTGAAAGCATGGATTTTTATCCTATTAGACTGAAATTCAAAGACAACAATATACTTAATAGCAATATTGCAACAGAGAATCACACCAATAAGATTAAAAACTAGATCATAAACACCTCAAAAATCCTATAGAGAAAACATGACTGAATCTATGAAAAATATTGGTTGTAAAATTATCCAAATACAAGAAAGACTAATAAGAGATGATAAATAAGAATTATATCAGCAAGAAAGTTTATTGCATGAATCCAATAGAATTGAAATCATCATTATTCAAGCAAATTCATCCCTAACTTCACTAAGGAATTAGATCCCCATTCCAAAGAAGAAGAATTATTTTTCTGGAAGATCCCTTTCTTTATTTTTCCTTCATCCCACAAGCCAAGTTGAATAGTTATAGAATTTGAAATATGGAATCAGAGAATTATGGTTTTAATCTAGCCTGAAAATCTGGAAAATTCTTTCTAAAAAAAATGTTAACAAAAGAGAAAATTATCCCAAGAATAACGGAATTATCAAGAAAATGGTAGATTCAATGATAAGCGGATTAATTTACGAAACCTCGAATCTCGGGAGGATCCCATCAAGTAGATGTCGTGTGCATTGAGCATTCCTAGTCTCCTCGCCTACCGAGCAAAAAGTTTTCTTGCCTTTGGGCAAGATAAGTCTCTTTGCGGTCCTCGAGACAAGATTCCTCGCCTAAATCTCATCGACCAGTGATCGAGATGAAAGACTCTTGACCAGGATGATAGATTCCTCTCACTAACCTACGCAGTAAATCTTCTCAGTCAAGCTAGTTGTCGCCCACGATGTCGTTTAGGTTGGTCGCTTAAGTTGGTCGTTTAGACTGGTCGCTTCTAATAATTGCTTAAATTCAACTTTCGTCGCCTAAGCTAGTCACCCAATCTAACCACCCAGAACCTTGTTGCTTTTGGCTCAAGAGGTAAAACATTTTGCTCATCGCCTAATCCTCGTTGCCAAGCCTCGTCACCCTTGGGTCTCCTCTCCTCTTGTCGGTCTAGATCCATAATCTCTTCTTAAATGTACCAAAATTCCCTCCTTTTACACTAGATCTTCTCATTCACTTATCATTGCAGATTCTGAAAATTTTGTCATCAAAACTTGGGCATTATGAAATTAAAGTTTAAATTGAAAAATTATAATCAAAATGCCTAAATAACACATAATCTAGCAATTAAACTTGTAAAAGCAATGTTCAGAGTACACTTTCGTCTACTCATCAGTGGACATTGGCACATTGCTAAACCACTTAAATCTTGTGTTGTGTATTTTTTTTTATTTTACCATTTTCTCCTTATCATATCCCCAACACAGTAATGAATATTGCAAGTAAGTTTTGTATGTCTATTTTCTTCTACTTGGAGACTTTCAAATTCAAACAAGCACTTGAGAAAATTAACGTTTATGCTACAAATTAATGGTGCAACACACAATATAATCTAACAAACTAGTGCAACCTTATAACCACTTCTCTTTTTAAAGGAGAAAATTCCAGCACACCCAAGCAATGCATGTGGAATTATCTTCTTTGGTTAAAAATAAGGATTTCTCCTTTTTAATTTCCATACAGAGCATGAATTATTTTGACAAATGTCGACTAAGAAGAATATATACCATAAGCAAGGTAATATCTCATTGTGTAGAGTCATTTTCATTGATTGAGTAGTTGATCTTAGAAGCACGTCCTTCAACAAGCTCTCTAAGAACATAAGAATTTTTTAAGACATTAATATCATTATGAAAGCCTGGTAACCCAAATACTGCATGCCATAGGCAAAGATTGTATGATGCTATGGTTTCCAGAATTAGCATTGGTTCATGAATGTGATCACAACACATTCATTTCCATAAACTTTAACATTTTTTCTATTTTCAATGTATGTGATCAATACTCTCTAACATATCAGAAAACTCACAACTTTATTTAACTCTAGCAATCTAGCAATATCGCTGTCAATTGGTGACCTTAGGTACTCGTTGGAAAAGATGCAAACGAAAAGTTTAACAAATTTATTCAAACACTCAATTGCTATATTTTATGCAATTTGCAAGTATGCATCAACAAAATCACCTGATACTCTATAAGCTAGTATTTTCATTAAAACCACTATTTTTTTAAAGGAGGAATGCCCAAGCCTTCTAGTAGCATCTTTTCTTTAGATGATGATGCCCAAACTATTACACGGAGGTATAGTATAGTTTAGGGTGTCGATCCATAGGGACTCGAAAGAAACACTACAAGGTGCAAACTTGAGGGAAAATATTAAATGATAATATGATAAGAATATAGAAATTCTGCCTAAAGCATGCAATTAAAATAAGTTTAGGACACGGATAAAAAGGTAAGTAAAGTTTCAGGTTTCAATCAACCGGATCTAATACTTTGACATTTTCAATCCAAACTATATACACAATTAAGAATTATACCACCATATTCCAAATCCGAAGTTATAACGTTATATTTATCTACTTTCTCAAACTTAATTCTAGAATCTATTCCCATCTTTACAAACCACTGTTTTCATATATAAAAGTGAATATCAGATTTACAGACGACACTATATTAACAAACAATAGTATAGTAAAAGATCACGTCAATGATATGAAAAATAACTGTTTAAGTCACAATCATATATTCATAATCCTATAACTTACGAAAAACCATAGCAAGATTTAATATAATTGTCTCAAACTTATAATAATCCCAAACAAATAGCAAATTCAATCCTAGAATCTTAAACAATAAAACTTAATCTATGAATTGAAATAAAGTCAAAATATTTTCACCAATCAATTTTTACCCTATGCTTTATTCAAGATTATCAAAAAGTAAATAAAAATTTTTATGTACAATTACTTTTGCATACTCTTTTGTGCACTCTACTAATGTAATTGATTGTGTATTAAAAAAAATTAATACAATTAATTATATTAGTAGAGTACGTAAATAATACACAAAAGTGACTATCTAACATTACTCAAAAGTAAAATGACATTTTTTTCTCTCCCCCTTCAGATCTGCCAACTCCCTCTTTTTGTGCATCCAAAAACATAATTCTCTACTTGCGTCCGTTGGTCAAAACAAAAGGCATATCCCGTGTCCCACGTCCAAGAGCCCAACTTCCACACATTCAAAAGCAGTTCCATGTTGCGTGCCATTCCAAAACTCCCTTGGCTCAGCAACTCCAAGTCCCGTGCAAAAGTTGCTCCTTTCCAGTGTTCAAAATAAAACCGATTACTATGAAAGAGATCAACTCAGAAATATCTCATTTGAATGTGTGCTACGGCCATCTTTTCTATGGACTCTGAAATTATATATATAAAAATATTTCAAAATAAATAAAAATTAAATTCAGGAATATAAATTAATTCTTATGATTTATATTTACATTTTAACATTCTAATCCAATAATAAAATATTTAGAATGCATTTTCGTACACTCATCAACGAAGTATAGTTTGTACGCTTTAACTACAACTTAAATATGAAAAAAAAGAGAATGTTGCATTCGAAACCTTCTACGAGATACATTCAGAGGATATACGAATGTTTCTACAAAATAATACAGGAAAATGCATTGGTGGCATTCGAAATAATTTCTTCGGATAAATGTGCAGAGCAGAAAAGAATCACGGTGCAATATTGAGCATCTTTCACTACCCAATTGTTCTCCTTTTCATAACAAGAACTAAATTCAATGCCAACTCATCATCCGAAGACAAATAGTCAAAAATCTCAAAGATCGGATCCATAAATACTGTATGGAAGGTAGACCTAGAAGAATTGTACAATGAAATGGAATAAAAAATATTATTTATAATTGAAGCTTTGATCGATTATCTCAAAATAAGGTATATTCTCATAATATATTTAAGAATATATTGAAATATTTTTTCACAAATATTGAAAATGAATATTCTCATAATATACCCAATAATATATTCTTTTATAATTATTGAAAATAGATATTCCAATATATACCCAAGAATAACTTGAAAATATTCTTCCTTAATTCTCAAAAATGAATATTCTCATAATATAATCTTATTTTTTTATATATATATTTTGAATCAATTTTAGTTTTTGTTTGGCATATAAATTTTTATTTTGTGTATAACATATAATTATATGACATTGTATATAAGCAAATATTGTAAATATCAAAAGATGCGGAGAAATTGCATATTCATTGGTAGTTAGAGGAAAATATTAAAATAAAAAAAATATTTAAATAATATAAACAAATAGATAAGTCATTAAATAAAATTAAAAAAACTAAGAGTAGTCTTTGATGATGTATTAGTTAGGGGTGTCAAATCGTGTTCGTGTCGTGTCAAATCGTGTTAACGGGTCATATAGGTCAATCCTAACCCGACCCGTTAAGCTTATCGTGTCAAAATCTCAAACCCTAACACGACCCATTAACATAACGGATCGTGTCGTGTCAACTCGTTTTGACCCATTAATAAATATTACGAAATATGTTTTTTTTTATAAGTAAACAAAGAAATTAAGAAAATATTACAAAATAGATTAATATGACACAATACAACTCATTTTAAACTATTTATGTCAATAGGTTGAATAGCCCGAGATTAACCTTTTTAACCTGATTAAATTTAGCATAATTTTATATAAATGTTAAAATCACAATATCTATAAAAATTATTAAACTAATTATAAGTCCAAAACTATAATCCAAATAATAAAAATATCGAAATTGAAATTCTAACAATTTTATTTTTAGGTAGAAGGATATAATTGTAACTTCAACTTTCTTAACGTGTCATAACGAGTTGACCCGTTATCAACCCGTTAAGCAATCGTGTCTTAAAGGGTCAACCCATTTTGATCCGAACCCGTTAAGGTTAAACCCTAACCCGTTATTATCGTATCGTGTTCGTGTTGGTTAACGGGTCGTGTGACATATTGCCACCCCTAGTATTAGTTTAAAGAACAAAATATTATGAGGTAATACTGTACAATAGATGGCATGAGGGATTTCATATTTTACAAAATATTATGTATGGAATTCATTAAATATTATTAATTTCATATGTCGTTCCTTTATGTGTTTGCACCACAATTTTCATGGACTGCTAGAATATATTTTTGTCAAAATTAAATTAAATAAATATAAATTAATAATATTTTTTTATTATATAGAATTTAAATAGATAATTTAATTTAAAATTAGATTTTAGTAAAATAGATAAAAGATAAAATGTGTGATATCAATCTAAATTTAACTCTGTCTTTTGCCTAATCCAAGAGGATACTCTCACGATCAGCTATCCATGCCTGTCATTGTCAGGCACTGACGGACATTGTGCCTATCAATTGCAAAAAGACAGGTTTTGGTTGGATTGTTAATGCGTGATTGGATATTCCCAATGTAAAGATAATATAAGATACAATTATTTTATAATTTTTGTACAAACGTTTAATAAAATAACATTAATCTTAATTTAGTGTAGGTGCCGATCCCTACCAAATCCCTTGCAATTTTAGAATGTGAGTTAATGACAGAGATATTGAGAATGATGCCAATAAGTAGGTCCAACTCAGCGTTTTGCTCGTGCTCAAGAAACTACTCGAGAAAGGCAGTTTTGCAAGTCTATGGATAGGATTGTTGAGTCATTCACAACAGTTGGTAAAGGAAATTGAAGAGAGAGAGAGAGAGACACACACACATTTTGTTCTTCACCCCAATTGATAGGGCAGTGACAAAGTGATTGGTGTAGCAAAATTTGAAATTGGAGGACTTCAATCATGCACCTGCTGTTAAGATGATGTTTAATCATATTCTAAAGTTCAAATGGAGGCTAAATGAAATATGTTGTTTTTACGATAAATAATACTTACATGAGCGTGAAAGTGCCGCTTAATCACTTTGAAAAAAGTGAATAAAAATAGAATACACATGAAAAGAAAATTAATTTTTTAATAATTGACCCCACTCTTTTTCAAAGCGACTACATGATACTTGCACACTTCACAGTTGTACGTAGCATTACTCCTTTTTTATACATATGTTAATAAATCACTTCCCTAAATTTCGATTTTGGTTTTGAAAGATACAAACAAGGGTAAACAAAAAATACAAATTGAAAGAATAAGTTCAAATGAAAGTTTTTGATTCAGCAATTATTATCATTATAAACCATAGTAAAACAAACAAGAGTGACATAGGTAAGAAATCAATTCATCATCTGTGATATCTATTCATCCAGTGATACCGAATCATCGGGATCGATTCTTGTTTGTAATTGATGTTCTGGTTAGATGCATCTGCCACAACATGATGTTGCAAAGAAAGTACTCAGACGTATCCTGTAAATGCTCCTACCCATCAAGAAATAAAAGGCAAACAATTGAAGGAGTACCCTTGAACCATTAAAAGAGACTGGAGCTCTAAGAAAAGTTCTTACAACAAAGTTCTTTGTTTTCTACATCTGTAGTATATATGTTGTGAATTTTACCGCTTGATTCCTTTCCTTGCTTTCCAATTCTTATTCCAAGCCTAGTGCCATGATCTTATTAGTTAGCTTCAGAGAAAGCCTCAGGATGGAACTTCCTGAATAATGCTTCCACAGCCAATTGAATTCGCACTTGGTCCTGCAACCATATTTTAAAAGGATTAGATTTAATTTAAACAACTATTTGTCAAACTTCAAATTACAGAGCTTGAAAATCCTTGTGAATAATTCTTATACCTTGCCCTTGAAACTAATCATCAGAGGCCCGTATCTGGATTTGCGGTAACACCCTTGAAGTTGCAGCGGGATATCATAATTAGAATGAGAGAAGAAGATGAACATATACTCCAGAAAACCCATATTAGTAAAAAGACTCTTACCAATGTACAGGTCGGGGAATTCAAGACAAAGTTTTGACAGAGGATGAGCAGTTTCTACCTGAATTTTATCAAACACAGATAACAATGAGTTGATACCACAAAACAAATAAAACCACCTGAATATTGCTAGTAAATGCCAATTAAACTAAATTATCTGCTAGTACTACCATTAAATCAACAGTAAACAAAACACTGCCCAAGTTCGAAGATATGTGTCATTTGAGATGTTCAAGCCATTAGTTTTCCTTCCACAAACTAAATTATTGGTGACCACACCAATGCTAAAATACAATGTCTGGATATTTCAACTACGGCAACTTCCAGAAAATTTGAGAAAACGTGCTAGTGAGAGAGTGGGTGAATATTTCAATCCCCAGTACACAGACTCCTCAACTTCTCTGCACCGTCTGCAAATTCAACCCACTAGTCGTTGATCCGCACGTGTGGGAATAATTGAAGCAGAATGGTTAAGAGGTGAGGAAGCTAAAGGGGTAAATAATGATGAGTCAATAGCTACTATAAGAAGAATAGTCTTTTTTTATATTATTGGAAGAGTAATAATAAATTGATGTAAGAGTTAATTGAAGGAAAGTCAAAGAGACAGAGTAATGGGAAATGAATTACCACTATAAAATGAAAAGTCTTTTTTTTCCTTTCTACTGAATGAGTAATAATAGATGGTAGAAAACCTTTTTTTTTTAACTTTTTTTTAATCTAAAAATGTCAGGAAATATAGAGGGTTTATTGTGGTAAGACAGTACAATGAAAAGTATTTTTATCATGTAAATGGCTGAGATAAATCAATAAATTAAGATGAAAAATGTATAAAATGATGAGATGACTCAATAGAATACAAAAAGGATGCATCAAAAATTATATAGGTAATGTGATGAATTAAGTACATGTAATGTGAAGTCAGAAATATTATTTTGACCTCTAGCAACAATTGCAATGACTACCATGATTAAGAAACATTATAATCATTGACAGCTGAAAAAGTACTGTTTAACTCATACATCTGAAAGCTGTGTTGTCAAGTACTTTGATACATATGGCTCCAGCATCGCTAAAAGACTGCTAGATCCTGATAATTGATTCAAACACTCCCACTGCTCGTCCAACTCCGTAACATTTGTTGCAGTAAGAATGATCACATTTTGACACTTTATCTACAAATAAACAATTTTCGGATAGCAGTTCAAACCAGCCTTTCATAGGATGAACCTAACTATCATATGGAAGCTTATAAAAACATACCAAAGGCACAGGCAGCTTTTCATGATGCAGCAATTCAGTAATACCTTCAGGCAACAGAGCCATCTGAAAAGAAGATCAAGTTCATGCTTCAAATATCCTAGCAGTATAGCATTCGTATTAAAATTCTGTGAAATGTGAAAATAATTCATACATATAGATAAAATTGTGTCAGTGCAGCAGGTTTAACTTTCACCCTAAAATGGAAAAATTTTCCTGCTGTAGCAATCTACTGTGAAATAAAAGAATAATGCATTGTTTGAAAAAATTATAAGTAGACCAATTGCTATATTTATTTATTTTTTTATGTCGGGGAACCTCTCCAACGCAAGGCTCTTTGGACCCATCCTTGCAGAGTAAACATCAGTCCCGTGCACTGCAACCTCGGAAGTTTCCCTACATGGAACTGGTTAAATTACTGGCTTTTCACCAGGGGGTGTGGCCCCAAAGGATTGTTTGCACCCATGAGGTGTTGAACCTTGGACCTTGAAGGGCGTGATACTCCAAGACCAAGGTCTTCACCACTTGGGCCAAGCCCTTGGGATTATAATTGCTATATTTATATCCCAAATAAGATATATCAAGCCATAAATTATGAAATAAATGTAAAGCTGTTCGCTCTCAAAATGAAATACCTCATTTCGGTCTCCAGTGCATTGATCGCCTATAAGATGCCGAAGATATTCTTCAAATTCCTCATCCGGAGCCTAAATTGGGGATAAATGTCCAACATAGTTAAATTTTTATGCAAAAAAAGAAACTATAAAGCCTGCAGAAACCATGGTCTCATGATGTTTCTATGTACAACAATCACCACTGAGTGGAGTTAAGAGAATCTTGAACGGTTAGATTCTTAGTTTCAAGGCTAGCTCGATCAAAGTACTTGATATGTTTTGGGGAAAAGAGGGCAGGAACACTAAATGAAAAAGAAATTGATCTGTGTTGTAAGACACTAATAGCTGGGCATTAAAAACGATACGAACCAGACGAACACCAAAAGCCTTTGCAACACCTGATAACGTCACATCTGAATGCAATGGGCCTACCCCACCATATATAAAAACCTGTATGGTCATATCAAGAATATACCCAGTGAAGAATAAGAACTTGGGAATGAAAACTTCATTCATTAATGTCATTTAAAAAAAAACAAAAAAAAAAAAAACAGGGCTCTAACAATTTGCAACAGTTTACCATATCATTCACAGACTTCTGTCGCTCAACTTCTTCAGCCACTGAATCTACCTGGTATAAGAAGAATGTCATAGTAAATGAACTGCTAAAAACAGGAATCAATTTTGTGACAGGTAAAATTCGACAAAAAAAAACGAAAGAGGAGTAAGTACAACATTTAAAGTTTTATTGATTACTCCACAGCCCTTCATTCACTAAAGAACACAATGCTTGTTATTTATGGTTTAAACAGAACTTTAACAAAAGTTTGAGCTGAAGGAATGAGGTAAATTTATTGAGTAGACCCCAGAAGTGTAATATTTATTTATTTATTTATCTTTTTTTTTTTTTGGGGGGGGGGGGGGGGGGGGGGGCGAGGGACCATGGATTTGAGGTTTGAACTTAGGCCCACCACTATGTACTATATTGAAATACCAAGTATACCAATTAACATAAACGGATGTGGAAAGGTGAATTTAATCATTTGATTCATATTTTAACACTGTGCATAACTCTGTTACTGTTATCAAAGGTTCAACCATGTGAATATAACATACAAACAAGTACCATGTTAGAAAGATAGTACGTAATTTGCTATGTTCTACCAAGATGATTTCTGAAAATAGTAACTTACATCATTCCGAACAACAGTAGTTTGTAATACAGACCAGCCAATAGAATGGAGCTTTCTACAGAGTGTAGGTCCTAACTGATCCCCAAAGGTGCCAAACCTGAGCTATGGAACAGATTAAATGGTGACATCTTATAAAGTTCAAAAATTTTGTATTCTAAACATTCTTTCCTTCTAAAGAAGCAACACAAGCCAAGAACACAAAAAAACCAACTTTATAGTCATTTGCTGTGAAAAAAATGTAAGTACATAAAAACTCTTCTAGTGTTTCGCATTTTCCCTGATGATTTCATAACTTAAAAATGGCTGATGAAGGATCAACTAACCCAACAAAATAATCAGTTGCCTCTGGAATCCAAGCCAAATATCAAATGAAAAATAAAAATAAAAAAATAATTGACAAGAAGGCAACGGGGAAACAATATAACATCTCTTTTGAGAGGCCAGCCAAAGCTTTAAGGGATAATGTAACGCCAAAACAACATTGCGAATATGAATAACCCATGTAGAGTGGGTAGGTTATAAAGGTGGTCAACGGTGAGTTCTATATTGGCTACTGGTGAAATTGGGCTTTAGGGAAGCTTCCAGTTGATTATTCCTTTTTCAGATCATATCACAGATGTGGCTAATATTTTCCCTAGGTCACTTCTAATGAATAGATAACCATAGTAATCATAAGAACAGAGACCATTTGAATTTAAACACGTAATACAAACAGGGGACTCACAGAATCTCATCCCCAACAGCAATGGCTGATGCTGTAAGCATGCTGTTTTTATGCGAACCAACATTGTCTGGGCCATTGCTAACAGCAGAACTCCCACTAACTGGAGAAATTCTTTTAGCTCTTCCTGCTCTCTCTAATCTTCCATCAGAAAGCAGATATGCAGGTCTAAATGTTTCTCTGCCACTGGAGGAATTATCATTGGACAATAATGCATTTGGAGCTGTGTCATATATGCTCCCAATTGAAGTATAGCTGTGAAAATCAAAGATCAAAATAATTTAAATAGAAAATTGTAATGCCAATATCAATTCACATGCATGTCCCATTTATAGTTGCATCAGGGACCAAACTAGTTAAAGTAAGAAGTATATCCGGCAAGTTCAGCAAATAAAAGAGAGAAAATTGAACAAGATGTCCAACACTTTAAAATGCAAATAGGAAATATTACCCATGATCATAAAGACAGCAGTACTGGACTTTGCACTTCAAAAGAAAGGCCCACACATCTCTGCCAAACAAACATCGAACCCTTAAATTTATCCTAAGATGGTTTCAAAAATCTGCAAACTTCGTGAGCAAGTCATGGTGAAAACCAAACAATAATGACACAATAGTGCCAGAAAATAAGGCAGTATCAATCTTAGAACAGCTGTTAGTGGCAATAAGTAAAATTTGCATTCAATTACACCATTTTCTCAATTAGGGAATAGACGGTTGTTAAGATGCCACTGCAACCTAGAGGCTAAAAAAATTGAGCAGTACAAATAAAAATAAATAAAACTTAACGAACTCTGCTATGGTTTCTCAAAAGCAGTTATAGTGGAAATAATGCATCCCATATTAAGAGGAACCCAAATTGGGCCCGTTCATGTGTTCCAAAAAGGCCTCCAATTTTTAAATTCTCCTTGATTGCGATTATAAAAGATAAACGACAGAAACAATTTACATTAAGAACAACAGTGGACTACAAACCAAAAAGCTGTTGGTAAAGCTTTCACCATAAAATAATAAACTGGATAACAAAAAATTGAAAACCTATCATGACTACTATACTACAAAGAAAAGTACCATTAAAAGAAGGAACAACATCAAATAAAAGGTAACCCACACTTGGTGATGTTAATGGCTAGCAACCACCAAAATGGTGCCAAAGCATTGTTTCTTCCACTTTCTTGACAAAAAACTGGGCAGTTTAACAAGTTTTATGACTACTGATTGATATAATGTCAACTTAAAAACCTCTTAGTACACCAAGCCACTGTTTTTCACATCAAATAATCAGAAAGAACCAGTGATTAACATGTTCTGGGTTTTACTCAATGGTGTTATGTTGCATAAATGATGAAATTAAAACATTTCTGCGTATATATATATAGATAGACACACATACATATGTATCTATCTAGGTATATAAAGCTCTAATCATATTTCATGAGCGGCCAGGGGAACCAAACAGAACATTTGCTCTCAGACAGCCCTTGACATCTGAAAAGCATGAAGTAGCTGCGGGAGACAGCATACAGCAACTGAGATACCTGTATGACCAGTCCAAGATAGGATTCACTCTCATGAAAGGTGGCCATCCTGGTGAGCTGGGAGAAAACTGGTCTTGGCCGACCTGTGAGATTCACGGGAAAAAACAGAGGGTTAACTGCAGCTCTACACCTTAAACCATGGGGTTATCAGCAATGTCTTCCCTAAACTATAATTTCTGTTGTAACCAAGACCATCACTGGATTAATTTACAATGTCCATCCCACTAATCTACCAAAATTATAAACCAGTGCATAAAAATTGCAATATCAACCCCATTAATCTATTAATGTTGATATTTTTTTGAATTAACAATGAGATGGACATTGCGAGTAAATATCAAATTTTGTAAAGAAATCATTAAAAAATTTATCGAAAATAATCTAGCCAGTACAAAAATACATAGTGAAATCATGTATTTGTCAACGTAGAGCATGAAAGATACCGCGGTAGGATCACCAATGCGAACACCAAGGAAAATAGCTCTAATTGGTTTAGACTTCAATAAAGCTTCCAAACCAGACTTGAAATCAAGGCGAATGATATCCATTTCCAAACCATAGCTGCTCAAATATGAATAAACGAATTAGCAGGCTAGCAGCCAGATCCTTCCACATATACCACGCCTAGAAGTTCAAACATTCTTATTGTTTTGCATAACAAAAACTTATGAGGAAGAAGAAAAATGTAAATTAGAGGAGCTTCTCTTACGTAGAGGCTGTATCATAGGTAAACGAGTTGATTTCAGGGAAAGCAGAAGGGCTCTCAAAATATATTGTGCGAATTGGAAATTTGTTTAGGCCCTCTTCAGAACAGCCTTTTTCCCCTTTATACAAAAAATAGCCAGCCCTAAGTAGGTGCAGCAAAACCTATATGTTCAGTTTAATTGTCAGTATTAATGAGACAAAAGGTAACTGATGATGGATTACTAGACTAAAAAGACATGAAAACATACAGTTGAGTCCTTTCCTCCATTAAAGCTGAAAGCAACCTCTTCAATACTGTTGAGGAAAAGAATATCAGGTGTTTCAAACATCATCAACTTACATGCTCCACAATTGAAAATAACAGATAAAGATTATAACAGTTGCAGGTCAGAAGAAATATAGAACAAAAAAGGTGCATATTAAGCGGATAAAAAGGGAAATTTTTAAAATTACACTGAAGGATACCACATGACAACTCTTTGCTCATCATTCCTAGAGTTTTATTTTGTTAAAGAGATGGTGAGCCCAGCAGGAATAATACCCTAGCCTTCTCATTTTCCTATCTGCATTTCCTTAAAACTAACAAGTGAAAGACCCTATTCCTTCATTCTGATTTCCTTTAAATCAAATATAGTGTTAGCTGTCAGGAAATGACCAACAATGTATATCAAATAGACATTAACAGCATGATGAAAGTCCAATTTGACAAAAATATTTCTCCGAATTAAGTGAATTGTACTCAGAAACATTAACCTTTTAACTGCATCTGTTGGTGGTTTTCTTCCAAGTAATCTAAGCCAGAATGGAACAAACCTAAGAGGGCAAGGGGAAGAGTGTTTATTTAACTATTTTAAAATGTTTAGGCAGTTAGTGGTAAAGAAAGTAGCTATTGTAGCCCTCCAACCTAAACAAAAGAAAGTCCAGGAGATTGGAATTTATCAAATTCATGAGCTGATTTAAGCAGCGGATCCTGTACCCAGCACTGCTTTTCCCAACACCAAACAACCCCCCACGGGCCCAACCTCCAAATATGAATTGGGAACAGACAGACTTTGGACAGCAAATGAAGCCCTAACCAACCATTCCCACACAGAATTAAGTCTTAGGAACAAGAATTTTCTTCTTAGCATTAGAAGATTTCAGCCATTGTAAATTCCACATTCCTATTATCTGCATAACATAAATCACTATAGTAAAATGGATAATCAAGACTTAATGTCACCAACATCAAATGTTATGCATGAGAATGACCATGGCAGATACTACTCAAAATTTTGTCAATTAAAAAGTTACTCATTTTAATCATTCTATTAAAACCAATTAGATAAACTAAGATGATTATGTTCCAAAACTAGAGATCAGAACATCAAAAACTATGCACTACTTATTCAAAATGCAAAAGCTTTGCACCTACAAGCAATTTTTGTATTTGTATTTATTATACCAGAGCCACCACATATACGCACCAAATCTTTTCATTGGCTCACAAAACACTTGTGACACATGCCAAAAACAATTTAGATGCTCACAACATAATAGAAAGGAGAAATTATCTAGAAATATTTGTCGTATCTACCGAGCACCCTAAAAACNCCCTACCTTTCCTATCTGAAGCATCCACCATGTAGGGACCCTCAAAAGGAGTCACACATTAATTTTTTGGACTGAAGACCAAAAATACATGTGCATGTCTTTATAGAAGTGTACGGAAGAAGAGAATAATGAGGGTGGAAAGAAGGTGGACAGATTTCTGCAAAGCAACAAAGTACATTTTTTCTTAATGGAAAGATATGTCATACTTAAGAAGTTAGCCTTTCGTTCAACCATAGACCTAGAACTATCAACCGATTAACCACACACAACCCCTTCCAAAACTAGAGATCAGAACATCAAAAACTATGCACTACTTATTCAAAATGCAAAAGCTTTGCACCTACAAGCAATTTTTGTATTTGTATTTATTATACCAGAGCCACCACATATACGCACCAAATCTTTTCATTGGCTCACAAAACACTTGTGACACATGCCAAAAACAATTTAGATGCTCACAACATAATAGAAAGGAGAAATTATCTAGAAATATTTGTCGTATCTACCGAGCACCCTAAAAACATAACCATTTTTTGTCTCTATCCCAGAGCCACCACATATACCTCCCCGAATCTTCTCATTAAAACCAAAAACACTAGCGACACATGCCCACAGACATCTAAGAGCCTCATAAGGAAATGACAAGTAGCAACAACGTAGTAACATTGAGTGCCACCTTCCCCATCCCCCCAAAGCTGCCCAAAATAATGGGAATCTTTTGTAGGGTCGTTATCTCGCAAAAAGTAGCAACATGCAGCAAAAACATCTGGACATCTGCAAAGATATAATTGATAACAAGATCCAGACAATAGTCAAAAAGGAAGGTGCCAATCAACCACTAGTTAGATCAAGTAAGCCTATCTGTTAAAATTCCACAATTCTGTTAAATTTCAAATAAATCCTTCACTCATTATACTGAAACCCCTTCACTAATGCTTCACAAAAGCCCTATTGATTTTTTTTTTTTTTTAAATAACATATAACATACGACTAGTTATTTTGTTGATCAAAACCAAACCATCATTAAATCAGCTTATCTAAATTTCTTCTTCAACAATATCATGGGATCAAACCACCACACGCCATGAACATTACTAAATACAACCAAGAAACATAAGAAGAACCACTACAACCTTGACAATTAAAAGCATGCTAAATCTTCCAAAAGTACGAATTTAAGACAAAATCTTGAGTCGACCCAATCCAATTAAATGATGGACAGTAACAGCAAACGAACTGGCTTTTATAAACTTTTGGAGAAACAGATGCATTCACATTACAGAATTAATTTCATATGTTAATTTCAGCAATCACCTGTTTCATCTCTAATATAACGATGAAAAAAAAAAAAAAAATTACAATCATCGAGTTCCTTATTCCAGGCCAGGGGAAACTAAATCTCCACTCAACTGACTCTAATACAAACCCGAGTGCGTTCTTCATTAAATCAAACAGCATGCAGGAAAAGACTCAAAATGTCAACATTAATTTTCATTTCCCAGTTTCCTAAGCACCCAAAATCCCATGACATCTAAAATTCATAATAAATATTACTCTGCATGACAAAAACAAAATGTAATTCGTAAAATTTCAAATAAAACCCAAAAAGTAAGGGTGGAAAATAAGAACTCACGAGTATAGAGCCAGAGCTCTCTGAATAACATATATGGCGTTTTCGTACTTGGTCTTGAGCCGCCGGTCATCGCTCTCTCTGATTGCCTTATCGATCTCCATGTGCTCTTAACACGGAAAAAAAATAAATGTGCAGAGCCATGAAACATGAATAAAGAAAATGGGGTGTTATAAATTGAAAATTTAATGCTGGTTCTCGGAAAATCAAACAAATGGGTCTTGATAAATCGAAGAAATTTTTCGTTTACGGAAAGCTATGAAATGAAACTCACTTTCAGTCACCTCAGGCTCAGGGCAGTCTTTGATGTTAAGATTGGAAGAGAAGGCTGACAATAAAAAAAACGCCTATGACGAGATATTTATAATTGGCTCTTGGCCGTTTTCTCTGAATCAAAAAACAATTTTCTAAGCCAAATGGTTTGGAGTCTTTGGACTTTGCATTACGTGTGGTTTAGTTGCCACAGGTTCTTTATCTCTGAAACTGGAAGTAGTTTCTTTTCGTCTGCTTTCTCTTTAATTTACACAGAAGCTTCGCATGCGGCCAAGCTGTTGAAAAAATGAAACGGAAGTTGGAACGGGAGGATTACTACAGCAATATTGATATTCGGGAATGACTCCATTTCCCATAATTTTATTTTAGAATACTTTTCTTCTTCTTTCACCGAATATAATTCAACTAAAGAATAATTCAAATGTTTTCCAAATTGGACTAAGGAACTTTCTCATCCTTCACTAACATTATTAATCAGGAATTTATCCTGTCATTTCCATTTAGGAAATCTTACTTTTACAAATTCCACCTTAAATTATTAAACCTTCCATTTACTTCCAAAACTCTCACTTTTTTTCTTCAATTAACGGTTACGGCGGCTTGATTCTCTTTTAATTAATTACTATTCTAAAAATAATGTCGTTCGTTTTCACAAAATATCTCATCTTATTTAATTATTACAATTTTTTTAAATTTTGATATAAAATAAAATAAACAATTCAATTTTTTCAAATCTCAATATAAAAATAATATATTTTAATAATATTTTATTTAACTTTTAACTTTAATCTCAATTTATTTCATCTCATCTCTAAATATAAACGAGAAAATCCAATTGAATGTTTGACTAATAGAGTCTCAAAATGTATTGTATTGAATAATGTAAATGCAAAAGGAGATGGCTTTTTGCGACGGTAAGTTAGCGTTGTGGATCAAATTTAATAGTTACTGTAATATGATCAAAATGAATAAAAAATATTTTCTTCCTTACTTTCAATCGTGATTTGGTTATAGCAGCTTTTTTAAGGCTATAATATTATTACTAATTAATATATAACTGATAGAATAGTAAAATATAATAATTTTAAATAATTTTAAAAAATAAATTAAGATTATTTTAATATATAAATAGTATATGGATAATTTAATATGAGAATTGGAAATATATGAAATAAACAAGTGTAAATTCATGTCAAATCAGCTAAAACTTGATTTTGAAATTGACTATTCGAATGAAATTGTTATAAAAATGATGTAAAAGTTTTGGTCCGGATTAATTAAAGAATTTGTCAGTCTCGATCTAAGAAAATAGAAAATTTTGATTTTGGATCTTGGAGACCAACCGAATTTATTATATCAATTTTTAAATAATTTTTAAAGTAATCATATATATTGAAAATAATTAATTATGTGATTTTCTTCTAACTAAATAATTTATTGATGCTTAGATTATATATAACATTAAATATTAAGAATTTTAGCATAGGTATTAACTATTGATAATACTTAATTAGTTATACTTAGTTAGACAACTTATAAGTTATTCACTTAATATTTTTCATTTGATATAAATTTTTTGTAAAAAACCTGAAAAAAAGAAAAAAAATGTGACTGAATACTCCGGTAAGATTGATTAGACCAAACCAGAGTGGTCCGATTTAGTCCAAAATCCTTATCGGTCTGGTCTGGACTTTTGGTAGACCGAAAAACTCCATCTAATCCAAAACTCTCTTTCAAGACCGATCGAGTCATACCGATTACATTCATAGTAATTATATTAGTTTAATATTTATAGAAGGGATATTTTAGACACTCCACTCAAAAAACTAAGTATTTTATCAGAATTTATTATATAGTATAGTAGTGCATTCGGACCAAATGTTTTTTCAATCAAGTCTGGAACCTAGAAATCTTGGAGGTATCGGCCTAGACAGGCGGTAACATTTTATCCACCCAGATCACAATATCCCTAACCGGTTTATTTAAAAAAAATAAAATAAAAATAAAAATGGTGGTGCTAGTGTGCCTCTCAATTTGCCCACTTTGTGTGCTCATAGAACAAATTATACTTTTTCTTTTTATTTCAAATATTTTTTAAATATCTTTAAACATTTTTAAAAAATAATTAAAAAAAATACAAATACACTTATAGTTACTTCTTAATCAGTAAACAAAAGAAAAATCTTAAAAAATTAAATATATAAAAGGTCAAAATGAGAAAAGACATATAGCATTATTTAAAAAAAAAAAAAAACCGTTTTTTATTCACATGGATCCCCACTCCCCAGCCCAACACTTAGATTTCCCCAAAAACAGAAAAGTTTTATATTCACATTCCCCACTCCCCATTATAGAGATGGACATGGCATGTAAATTGTAAAGTGAATAAATACGGTGGAAAGGAAATTTCTTCATTTTGAAAATTCTAAGAAACTTTTGACTTGTCAATTGGATTGTGGCAGGTCATTCGGACTCGAATAATTAAACGGGTGAATTACTCTATTTCATAGATCGATCCGATTTAACCCGGCCTGTTTATGATTCAAGAACAACCCATTTCACTAGTTATAAAGAATTCACTAGAAAAAAAAAATGATCGTTGCAGTCATGAATGTACAAATACTATGAAACCATTTTGAAAAAAATAAATAATTACGAGATCCAAATAATAAAAAATTAATTAATTTTTTAATAGTAAATCATATTCTTTTTCAAAACGACTATAAGGTACTTGTATACTCTACAACTATACGTAACATTACTTATAAAAAAAATAATAAATTTTGCCGTACACCTCCTATGTCATAATTGACTTAGATTTGGATTCAATGGACACGTGGGTGCCACCCTGGCCCTTAAACTAGATACCCATGTGGTGACTAGGTTGTTCTTGGCTACACAAAATTTTCATCTCAAATATAAAATTCTCATCTCATCATTACAATTTTTTCAAATTTTCATATAAAATATAATAAATTATTCAAATTTTTCTTAACTTTTTCAAATATCAAAATAATAATAATATTAAAATATAATTATTTTAATATTTCATCTTAAAACAAAAAATTCTCATTTAAAAATTCTCAGTGACCAAGCACAACCTAATTATAGTAGAGACATGCTAGGTATAGTCTGCAAAGGCAGTTCCCGCATATGCTACTATTTGTCATTTGTCCATTTCAACTTAGGTCGAATGACCAAATTGACCTCTTTCCAAAATGACCAAAAGCACTTGCTTTCGGCCTTTCACGACTACGGAATTCAAAAATCGAAATCATTTTGACGCTATCTGATAAATGGTCAATTATGTTTTATTAATACTCTTAATATTTTGGGTTAAATGATTTTTATGTGTTAAAATAAGAGTATTAGTTAGATAATTTGAATTGACTTTGTTCAACATGTGAAATAATATTTTACATCTAATTAAATATAGATACATTATATTGTGAGTAGAAGAGCATTTAAATAAATTTATAATTGAATCTTGTCCATTACAAGAAAGAAGCTCATAAGTGAGCTAAGTAAAAGAAGGGAGGACGTGAGGCTTGATTGCCTAAAATGCTGGGACATGAGGACGACAAAAATAAAAGAAGCATGCGGACTTGCGGATTAGAGCAGGGGACGTGGAGCGCACACAGCAGCAGGGGCAAGAAACGAGAAGAAAGAAGAGAGAAAACCTGCAGAAGAAAACAACGGAAAGCAGGGGGCTATTGGGAATTTCTGCATACTCTCGCTTGGCCTACTTTATTTTCATGTTTTTTTGTTTTGTTTTGACTTGGAGGTCAGACGGCGTGCCGATGGTTGGGGCTGTTTTTTTTTTTTTTTTTATTCTCTTTCGTTTTCGTAAAGAATAATTCTATTTGCAGTCCCGAATTGGGACTGCATATGCAGACCTCACTTAAATGAAATGAATCGTTTCATTTAAGTGAGGTAAACAACTGCGTATAGAAACCAGACCTCCTGCATTTTCTCCTCAAGGAAGAAGTAGGAACAAACTTCACTCTTTAAGCCCCACGTCCCTTTGTGCGTTCGTCGTCGCCCCCTTCCCGCTTCACCTTTTGCCTTTCGCCGTCGCCCCTTCACCGTTCCTCCTCCTTTCAGAACAACTGAATCTACCCAAAACCCCTCTCAGACCCATCGTCCCCTTCCCCCTCCACAGAACACGTTGTTTTTTATTTTTTTTAATAAGTAATGCTTGTAGAAGTTGTTTTTTATTTTTTGAATAAGTAATGCTTGTAGAAGTTGTTTTTTATTTTTATTTTATATAAGTAATGCTTGTAGTTGTTGTTAGAGCAAGTATACCTTTGAAATGGATGGAAGGCAGATTATTGTGATTACTGTCAATACCTGGGGTGCTTGAGATGAGATTAAGGACTCATTAAATTGTGTCCACTGGGTTGTCTTTGCATTATTTCTTATTTGAGCTAACAAATTTTGTATAGACTGCTATCAGCTAGTGTAAGGCAGGGTTGTTAAAAATACTGGCCCTTCTAACTTTATTTAGGAGATATTGTTAGAAATTGTCCAGAGAAAGTCACAGGATACATTTACTATTTTGTATTGAATAAATGGAAAATGCAAACAAACTGAGGGAAGCACAGTTTAGAACTCTTGTTTTAGTACTATTATTTTTAGACATTGTTGTATTAACTGTAATTTCCCATACAACGATTACTTTTTTATGGGCAAATATTGATGTAGGAAATGAAGGAAAAGTTGTTTGAGAAAGATAACATCGTCACCAAAAGAAAGAGGAAGAACTCCAATAATTGAAGGAAGAACTCAAAAAAAGGGAGGAAGAAGTCCAATGTGCAAGGGAAGAGATTCAAAAAAAGGGGAAGGACATCCAAATTGTATGAGATGAGCTTCATGGTCTAATGAAACTCTTTGTAACCTGTGATATTGTAATATTCAAACCTAGTAGCTGTGTATGAAACTATTTGTAACCAATGATATTTAAAATATATTATAAAGTGTTGTAATTTTGTAAGACAGTTTGGATTTGGATTTGGATTTGTAACATCATCAACAATACACCCAAAATCCCTTCTTTACATCATGAACTATACTTTTACAAATCCATGAACAGAGATACAAATCCATCATGCCAAAATATAGTTATGCCAAAATAGAGTTCAAATATCACTATCAAGTGCCAAACTGCTGCCTTGGCTCTGGAGAGAGATGACACCAGCACCCATTTGCTTGCAATATAAAACCTGAAAATATATTAATTGCAGCAGTGTACGATGTCTTCTCATCAATCATCGAGAGGGCCATGATGGTAGAAGTCCACCTGCAAGTAGTTTCAAATATTGGGTAAAAATCATGCAAAACTTCTCATTACTTGTTCAGCATAGAAACAAAATGGAATAGTAACCATATTTACCTGAGAAATAATGTTTTCTTGTGTACCAGGCACTTGCGAAACAACACTTTCTTATGTGCCAGACAGTATTACCAAATCTGTTGGGTTTAATACACATTCCGGACTTGCGGTTGCCTACATTTGAATATATAAAGAACATAAATATATCAAATCACATTAATTGAATATATCAAAATCACAAAAATTAAATCTTCTCACAATTTTGCTCTATTGCTTGCCACCGGCCTTTTTGGTTTTGGTTTGCAACTTCTTTATTGTAGGTTGTTTCCTCTTTGATGAGGGCCTCCATTTGCCTCTAACAACGTAAGGACTCAATACTTTCTTCGAACTTCCAATTACGGCATCAATGGAAGTATGAGTACTTGCAACAATGGCCTGGGGTATTGATTTAGTGTAAATCAAATTCATTGCCTGTAACTTCTGTGTCATGTCAAGGGTTTTATCTTCGCTTTCTGCTGCATTTGTGGCTATTTCATAACATATTTTTATCAAACTAGAGTACCTACTAGCAGCTGGTTTATCACTCAAGTCATCGTAACTGCTTCAAATGAGAGCATATCTACGTTTGATGTCTTTCCTCCACCTATCCATAATGTACTTTTCTGGTAACACTCGGACATCCCTTACAGCAAAAATTGCAAGAATGTGCTTACATATAATTCCTCTCATCTCAAATAGACCACACATGCACTTCGCCTCACACTCATCTTCATTAAAGTATGCCTGCAAAGTTGATCGTTTGATGCGGTCTTCCACTTGCCTCTGATCATTAACTTGATATGTTGTAATCGCCCCTTCCGTTTTTATGAGAACACAATGAGAATAGATAATCTCCATTACTTTTGCCTGTACTTCCTTAAACTTAGAATTTGTGTATACTTCTTGAAATTTCTTCTCCACAGGTAAATGAGATATACATGGGACTATTGCATTAAATGAGTGAAACTCCGCTGCCATCTCATTCTCTACTTTCTTCCTCAGTGCATTGTTAAATTGATCAACAAATTCTTTTAATGTAGTCCCTGAATGTACGAATCCATCAAAAAATGCATTCATGCCCTCACTCCTCTGCGTTGTACTCATCCCAGCCTAGAATGTATCTTTCAGATATACAGGAACCCAATACATTCACTCATTATAGAGACTTTGAAGCCATGCATTCTCGTACAAATTATAAGTGTCAAGAAACACCTCCCAAGACTTTTCAAACTCGCCAGAAGTATGAGAATCATAAATTCACTTTTGCAATGCACTCATCAAACCACACTTATATTCAGCATGTGATCCCAATTTCTCTGGTAGTTTTCGCATTATGTGCCACAAACAGAATCTATGCCGAGTGTTTGGAAAAAGTATTTCAATAGCATTTTTCATGGCCCTGTCTTGATCAGTTATGATAGCTTTTGGCGCTCTCCCATCCATACATGTCAACCAAGTCTCAAATAACCAAATAAAAGTTTCAGTATTTTCACTTAATATCAAACCTGCTCCCAACAGTATTAACTGTCCATGGTGGTTGACACCAACAAACAGGGCGAATGGCATGCAAAATCTGTTTGTGAGGTATGTTGTATCAAATATCACAACATCTCCAAAATATTCATACGCTGCTCTACTACGTGCATCGGCCTAAAAGACATTTTGTAATCGTCCATCATCATCCAAATCTATCAATGAGTAAAACCCATAATTTTTATATTGCATTCTCTCAAAATAACCACGAAGTGCATCAACACCACCTTTTCCAAGTCTAAGGTGTCAAGCCTTGTCAATATAATTCCGTGCATCTTTCTCAATAAATGGAAGTTTCTCAAATCCACCAGCCTCGACAGCCAATGCGTTAAAACTTTTGGCCATACCTATGCCTGCCTTGTCATTAATATCTAACTGCCTCTTCACACTCTCATCAATAGCTCGATTACATCTAAAAAATCTTGCCTTTCGTGGACTTAGAGCATGGTTGTGTGCATTTTGAACAGTAGTTATGCGTAAGACACCACCAACCAAGGTTGCATTAATCTTTGCCTTACAATCGGTTTTCGTTGTCGAGCGTGGTTTAGAAAGGTTGGTAATACGGTTCCTCACCTTACTACCAAGAGCACAACTGATTATTGCATATCTAACACTTCCATCATTTTCCCTTTTACTTCTTTGGGTCATTATCCCAAATCTAGTATGTTTCCCATATTGCTTATAGTAGTCAATGAGTTCTTGTTCAGTTTTAAAAAACATCCCCAGCATTGGCTCTGAAACCCCATCATTATCATTTATCGGTGTTGGCTCTAAAACCCCATGATCCTCATTCCCAAGCATTGGCTCTACAATCGCATCATCATCGTCATTCTGGACGTGCGTTGGCTCTAAAACCCCATGATTCTCATTCCCAAGCATTGGCTCTACAACCCCATCATCATCGTCATTCCATGACATTGGCTCTAAAACCCCATGATCATCAATTATTTCCTCATCATCTCTCACATTTGGGGTACTCATATCAGTACTGCTTTCAGAAAAGAACAACAATTGCCTAGTAGATGTGCTTTTTTCCTCTTTCTCCATCAAGAATAATCTTGCAATATTAAAACACAACATGAAATTAAAAAAAATTAAATAAGTATAAAAGTTTGGTGCAAGAAAGACAACATTTGCTCCAAACAATACACCACACTTGCTAATTCTAATATCACAAAGCACAAGCAGGGGAATTGAAACTACAAGTATATTTTCAGTGTATAAAATTGATACTACAAGCTGTTTTTTAGTGTATAAAATTGGATTTGGATTTTCTTTTTTATTTCTTTTTCTGAAAGGTTTAACTCATTGAAATTGGGGTACCAGCCCACTCTCTTTTCTCCAGTTTTTTTTTTCCTCAACAAAAGATATCGTGCAAAAAAAAATCATGACAGTAGAAATTTATTTGCCTAAAGTTCTATGTTCATAAAAATAGATTTCACATAGTGGTTGTAATTTTCCGATGGGAAAGGACAGCTGTTTGCTTTTTGGTTGTTTGTTTCGCATAGAAACACAAAAAAAAAAAAAAAAGAAGATTTTTTCTTGTTTGTTTGTTTATGCAACTATTGCTTAGATGTATGGCCCGTAACTATTGATAAATACGTTCCTTGGTTTTGTGAGGATTGTGAATCAAAGTCAAATGCATGCACCCAGAATGATTAAAAAAAAAATTACTTTTTGGTTGTTTGTTTCGCATAGAAACATGAAAAAATATAATTTTTCTTGGTTGTTTGTTTATGCAGCTATTGCTTGGATATATGGCCCGTAGCTTCTTCCTGAACATGTTCCTTGGTTTTGTGAGGATTCTGAATCAAAGCCAAATGCACGCACCCGGAATGATAAAAAAAAAAAAAAAAAAGCACCAGAACAACTTCGTAATACAAGCACCAAGAGCAACCTGTGGACCAGAACCAAACTGCGGAGGAGAAGAATCTAGTGAAGGAGGAGGCTGGCGATTGGCAGTGGAGGAGAAGGTTGCTGATTGTTCTTACTTCTTCCTTGAGGAGAAAATGCAGGAGGTTTGGTTTCTACCAAAGCAATACACTTGAGGAAGGAGAAAATGCAGGAGGTAGAAACCTGGTTTCTACCAAAGAAATACACTTGAGGGAGGAGAAAATGGAGGAGGTCTGGTTTTTACCAAAGCAATACGTAGTCGTTTACCTCACTTAAATGAAACGAATCGTTTCATTTAAGTGAGGTCTGCATATACAGTCTCGAACTGGGACTATACGTAGCAGCTCCCTTTCGTAAAGGGGGAGTCGATTCAAACGGTAGATTTTTTTTTTCCGGAGTCTTATTCGTGGGAGATAGAACTCTCTCTCAGTCTCGTTTGGGTTTTTTTTTTAGGTTTTTCTTTTTTTCATTTTATGGGAGACGGATGGGAACTCTCTCTCTCGTTGTAGATTTTTATTTTATTTTGTTTTCTTTCCAGTTTTTAGCCCTTCTTGGTCAGTGATTACTTAGCACATTTTATGTTCTTCGGCTTTTTTTTTTTTTTACATTTCGTTTAGTTGAGTCGGTGAAGCTCTCTCTACATTTTGTTGATTATTTTTTTTCATTTCTGCATTTTGCTTAGTTTCTTTCTTAGTGCTTTTTAGTTCCAGAACTGGGCAGCTTGTTTATTTTTATTTTTGGAGTTTACGTTTTCGTTGGTAGAAAGAAATAGAGGAGTCGGCGTGCGGGCTCTTCCTCTTGGTTTAGTTTTTTTTTTTCTCTACAGTTTGTGTTATGCGCAGTAGCTTCTTCTTGGTTCTATTTCTTTTGTTTATTTTTCTCTTGTTTATTTTACTTCAAATTTCAATAGACTCACAAATGTTTAGAGAGATTATCCATTTAGAAATGATAGGATAGATTTTTAACTTGGGATTCAATAAATAACTCATGACTGTTTTGGATTGGATTTTCTTCAAGGTTATGGAATTTTGAATGATTAACTTGATAGATTGTATTTCATTTTGTCGATGGGAAGGATTAAAATTCTATTTTCTTGAACTTGATCAGTTGTAGACATAAAGGCACGATTTATGCTTGAACTTGTAACAAGATTTTGATGGCCTTCTTTTACTTTTACACTTGCTATAAAATCTGTCAATCACCTTGATTATATTGAAAAGTGTGGTTATTGTTTTATTAACCAACCATGACTTCTAGGAATGGGAGCATGGTTGAGAGAAGATGAAATTAGAAGTAAATCCAACTTCAAAATTGAAATGGGCGAAAATTGCATCCCAAGTGTTTGTTTTCTTGTTTCTTACAAGTTTAATTCAATTCCTACACATTTTCCTTAAATCTCTTGGTTCTTGGTAATTTTAAAAACATAGATTCACATTTATTTCCATATCTCATAGTCGACACATTTGTTACATAAAAATCTCACAAATGCTTTGATAACCATTTGTCCCTGTGGAATACGATCTTGGACTTATCCTTGATACAACTTGACACTTCTACACTTGGAAGAACACATTTGAGACCGAGTCACTATCCACCCACGCGCGACCCAAATTTTTTTTGTCTCATCAGCCATCGGTGTCATGCTCAACCCCTCCACCGCCATCAGTCAGTAACCTCCCACTTCGCAGATAAGAGACATCTGACCCAAATCAAGCTGTTTTGGTTCCAGTTCTTTCAAATATTGCATTGAAGTTATTATGAACTTCATATCCTCAACTGATTTATATTTTTATTTATTTGCTGTCCTTATAATAGCTTTGGAGGCTATATGTTATCTGTTGAGAGTTACGATGCATATCGTAACAAAAGGAAATTTTGTATTTTTAGGTATTTCTTATTTACTTTATTTTTCATTAAAGGTCTATTTTATCTTTCATATTGATGCAGGTAAATAACAACTTCCTTTCGGTAGGCAATTCAAACAAAAAAATCATTGTAATTACTTGTTACCCTCTCTTCTGCATATCAAGAAAAAATTAAATGTTATATCCCTGGACTGGATTGTTGTCTCGTTGCAATCCCTTTTTTTTTTTTTGTGAGCTTTTGCTTGGAGAAAAATAATAGATTCCATCAAAATAGTGAAATATTTTGTATGTTTAGGAATATGCATCTTGACTTTGACAAATTAGGTTTGCTTGTCAGATTATATTGCTGAGCTACATATATACCACAATTTTAACAATATAACATGAGCTTGATCAGTATTAGTATGATCAGACTATGATTCTTTTTACTACTAATGGGTCATGGTTAAAGAAGTGTAAGGCTTGTCAAATTAATTTATGATCTTGACTTGGCTGAATGTTTACATATCAGTAGGTCCATTTTGGTGGACAAGTCACTAGAGAAAGGGAAAGAGAACACAAGGCCTACTAGTAGTGCTACAAGTCCTACCAACACTACTACATTCACTCAAGTATTCTTTTCCCATGTTTTGATAGAAAATGGACTACTCTTGTGATGAATTGCCTCACCTCGGTCACTTACTCAATTTTGCTTAATGGTGAAGCTCAGGAGAATTTTAAGCCAACCCGTGGACTAAGGCAGGGGGATCCTTTGTCCCCCTACCTATTTATCATTTGTGCAGAAGCTCTCTCAAATTTACTATCTAAAGCAGAGTCCCAAAGCAAGATCTCGAGTGTACCAGTGGGAAGGGGACCAGTTAAAGTTAATCACCTCTTTTTTGTTGATGATAGCATGCTGTTCTGTAAAGCAAGCACTCTTGAATGGAGGAGACTTATGAGCATTCTAAACTCTTATGAGCAAGCCTCTGGCCAAATGCTAAACAAAGAAAATTCATCCATATTCTTCAGTAGAAACACACAACCTGAATGTAGAGCCCACATCCTGAGAATAGCAGGAGTTACCACTACAGGATCTTTTGAGAGGTACTTAGGCTTACCTGCCATGCTGGGAAGAGCAAAGGTGAATTGCTTTCATGGACTGGTTGATAGAGCATGGGCCAAGATAACAAATTGGAAAACAAAAAGCTTGTCATCTACTGGTAGAGAAGTGCTATTGAAATCAGTACTGCAGGCCATCCCCACCTATGGGCATCTTTCTCCTCCCAAAGTCAATCACAAACAAGCTAGACCAGATTCTAAGGAAGTTTTGTTAGTGAAGATCAGTCCAAAATTCATTGGCTCAAGTGGAGCAAGATCAGCAAAGCAAAAGATCAATGAGGCCTGGGTTTCAGAAGCTTCAACAGCTTTAATATTGTACTTCTTGCAAAAAATGGGTGGAACATGCTACAAAAACCAGCCTCTCTTCCTGCCTTAATCATTAAATAGAAATATTTCCCACGAGGCTCACTCCTAGATGCAAAGGTAGGCCATCGACCATCACTAGCATGGAGGAGTTTGCATGCTGGTATCAAGCTTCTAAAGGAAGGGTTACAATGGAGGATTGGCAATGGAGCAAGGGTTAAAATATGGGAGGATAGATGGCTGCCTAGACCTCACTTCCTAGCCCCAACAAGCAGGTCCACTAATTTAGATGGGGTTACAATGGTAGCTGACTTAATAGACACCTCTTGGAGAAGATGGGATGAAAACAAGCTCACCACCATTTTCACTCAACAAGAGATGGATCTAATCAAAGCTATCCCTATCAGCCTAGGGAATAGAGAGGATAAAATGGTCTGGGGAGGTACCATCAATGGCATCTTCTCGGTGAAGAGTGCCTACCATATGCGCAGAGAAATTCAGTCCAACCAAGAGAGTGGCCCCTCAACTGTCAATAACCAGAAAGATCTATGGAAAGGTGTGTGGAATTTGAAAACTCAAAATGGGGTCAGAATGTTCCTTTGGAGAGCATGTAATGATGCATTACCAACCTTTTCAAACCTTTCAAAGAGGAAAATCAAGGAAGTAAACAAATGCCCAATTTGTGGCCTTGAAGAAGAGACCTCAGGCCATGCCTTGTGGAATTGTGAAGCTGCCCGTGATGTTTGAAGCCAAGCCAGCAGGCCAATTCAAAAGCTATCTCTAGCAGGAAACTACTTCAAGGAAATCTGGATGCAAATGGTTTAGAAACTCCCTCAAAATCTGTTAGAGGAAGCAGGGTCAATTGTGAGACTAATATGGACAAGGTGGAATGAATTTGTGCATGGGAAAGTCCTCAGGCATCCAACCTCCATTGTAAACAAAGTCTATGATGACCTCAGATGTTTTAAAGCTACAAAACAAGATGCTCAGACAACAATCAATACAGAAAACTTGGAGAGAATCCAGAAATGGAAAGCACCACCTGAAGGGAGTTACAAAATGAATTGGGATGCTGCTATTAACCAATCCAGGGGCTAAATTGGAATAGGGGGCTTAATAAGAGACAACAAGGGTCAAGTCCTATGATCTCTAAGTTTAAAAAGAAATCTCACAGCAACCCCATTCACTGCAAAAGCATATGCTATGATGATGGCAGTTCTGTTTTGCAAAGAAGCTGGCTTTCACTCCATAATATTCGAAGGAGACTCCCTGCAGGTTGTGGATAGAATGCATAAGACAATGGATGATTGGAGTCATGGTGGTCTAATCATTGAAGACACTAAATAGGTGCTAGCAGGTTTTGGTTCTTGGAGCTTTAGCCATACCAAGAGGGATTCTAACATGGCAGCACATATGCTAGCCAAGAATGCTCTTTTGAGTGATCATGATCTCTATGTACTAGAGGAGATTCCTTGTTGCATTAGACATATTGTTCATCTTGAATCATTGTAACAGTTGTTTAATCAATGAAAGGTTTGCTTGTTTCAAAAAAAAAAAAAAGTATTCTTTTCCCATCCAAAGCCATGTTATTGGTGTGATTTATAATTTGGTGTTAAATCATTGTTCAATATTATTTCAGGAAATACCAAGACCATTTTATCCAGATCAGTCAGCATATAGTAATATACATGGTTACCATGGGATGATGCCGACTACATTTTTCCCACTGTTTGCTTGTCCAAATGCTAAACCTTATCCATGGAGAAACAGGGTGATAAACTTAACAATTCAGAAGTTTTTATGTTTAAATCCACTATGTGAAGGCTACATTATTTTATTTTTTATTATAAATTGCAGTAGCCAACGGGAGTACCGTTTAGACCACCAATTGCCTGCCTTTATGCTCCTCCAATTCCCTATCCGGGATATTCAAGTAATCCTAAGGATATGACAAAACCCATCTCGTCTACTAGGGAATTGTTGTTTTCTTCTAAAAACAATAATTAGCAGGATAACTCAAATGTAGGATACGAGTTCATTGAACAACAACAGGTATACCACAAATTGATGTGTTCATGTACATATTAAATAACCAAACTTTATATATTGAAGTTGGGTTTATACCTTCCTTGCCCTGATATGCGTTATGGTATAATATAGGAGGCTGATAATTCACTAGTTGAGAAAGTACCATTGATGGTTGAGGAATTACGGGTTGAGAAGTACCATCAACCAGCCATGGAAATGATGATGATGGTGTTATAGAGCCAAGGCTAGGGATGTAATTTAAAACTGAGCATGAGCTTATGAACTTCTATAAGTAATATGGAAAATAGACTGGATTTGACGTAATAACCCAAAGAAGTAAAAAGGAATATGATGGGAGTGTTAGATATTTAACACTTGGTTTTACTCATGGTGGTAAGACAAGGAACCATACTTTGAATGTTTCTAAACCACGTTTGACAATGAAGAATGATTGTAAGGCGAAGATTAATGTAATTTTGCTTGAGGGGGTGTTGTGTATAACTACTGTTGAGAATGTACACAACTATGGGTTAAGTCCATGAAAGGCAAGGTTCTTTAGATGTAATTGAGCTATTGACGACTCTGTAAAAAGGCAACTAGATATCAATGACAAGGCAGGCATAAGTATGACTAAAAGTTTCAACTCATGGGTTGTTGAGGTGGGTGGATACAATAATCTTCCATTTGTTGAGAAGAATGTACGGAATTATATTGACAAGGTCCAACACCTTAGGCTTGGTAAAGGAGGTGCTTATGCACTTCGTGGGTAATTTGAGAGAATGTAGTATAAGAATGACAGGTTTTATTCCTTGATGGATTTAAATGATGATGGAAGATTAAAGAATGTTTTTTGGGCCAATGCACATAGCAGAGCAGTATATGAGTATTTTGGAGATGTTGTAACATTTGATACAACATACCTAATAGATAGATATGACATGTTATTTGTCCCTTTTGTCAGTGTTAACCATCATGGACAATCAATACTTTTTTTGAGCATATTTGATTTCAAGCAAAGATACTGATATATTTATTTGGTTATTTGAGACTTGAATGAAATGTATGGATGGGAATGCTCCAAAGGCTTTCATCACTGACTAAGACAGGCCCATGAAAATTTCCATATCAATAGTCTTCCCAAAGACCCAACACCGGTATTGTTTATAGCATATTATGCAAAAACTACTAGAGAAATTAGGTTCCCATTGTAAATACAATGATGGTTTGAATAAAGTATTGCACAAATGTGCTTATGATTGCCAAACTTCTAATGAGTTTGAGAAGTCTTGGGAGGCAATGCTTGATATGTACAATTTGCACGAGAATGCATGGTTTCAAAATCTATATAGTGAGAGAATTCATTGGGTTCCTATATATCTAAAAGATACATTTTGGGCTGGAATGAGAACAACTCACAGGAGTGAGAGCATAAATGTATTTTTTGATAGTTTTGTGCATTTGGGGACCACGTTAAAAGAGTTCATTGATCAATTTGACAATGCATTGAGGAAGAGAGGAGAGAATGAGATGACAGTGGACTTCCACTCATTCAACTACACAATTCCATGTATAACCCATTTACTGGTGGAGAAGCAATTTCAAAAGAACTATATACTAATTCTAAATTTAAGGAGGTATAGTCTGAAGTAATGAGATTATCTATTCTCATTGTATTCTCATCAAGACGGAAGGGGGGGCAATTTTGACATATCAAGTTAATGACCGGTTGCAAGTTGAAGAGTCCATTAAAAGAGTTACATACCAAGCATACTTTATTGAAGATCAGTGTGAGGCAAATTGCATGTGTGGACTAATTCAGATGAAATACATTTTATGTAGGCACATTCTTGCTATTTTCTCAATAAAAGATGTCCGATCGGTGCCTTCAAAGTACATTATGGACAAGTGGAGGAAGGACATGAAGCATAGGTATGCTCTTATTCGAAGCAGTTATGATGATTTGAGTGGAAAATCAGCTGCTGGAAGGTATGCTAATTTGGTTAAGTTATGCCTCGAAGTTGCCACAAATGCATGCGAGGATGATGATCATTCAATGGAGATGACATAAAAGTTAAAGGCAATGAATTTGATTTACACAAAAAGCAAGGTGCAGTCTTTACTTGCAAATACTAGTACTGAGGTTGGAGATGTTGAAATGGAAAGTTTGAAAAAAAAAAGTGTTAAGTGCTCACATTGTTAGAGGTAAAGGAAGGCCTCCATCGAAGAGGATGGCACAAGCAATAGAGAAGGTTTAAAAAAATTCAGAAACTATAGTAAACAGTCCCAAACCGGTGCTAAGAGAAAGAGGAAAAATGTATTTAATTTCTTTGTCATACTTATTGTAATATCCTGCTCATTCTCTCTCTTATGGTCACGAGTCTCATTTTGTGTGCCGAACTTTGATGATGCGTTTTTAAAGATATTAAGTGATTTCTAAAGCAAGTACAGTGTTTTAAAGTTTTTGAATATTTTAAATGTTCTGGAAATATTTATATGGGATATTTCTAGTGTTATTAAACTAAACTTGTTTTTAAATAAAACAATTACAATATTTTTGAAGAGCTCCAAAAATATTATAATTATGGAAAATCATTTTAATTAAATGATTTTAGTCATTTAAAAATATTATGAGATTTAAATTATATTAAAAGCTCTATATTTATTTAAAATGTTTTATTCTCTTAAAATTAATTAGCAAAACTTCATAATTTAAATAAGGATGAAGATTATATTTTATAAATTAAAGTTTAGTTAAAATAATATTTTACCTTAACTTCTCTTTATGTTTTTAGTTAAATTAATGTTTACACATTTTCAAATTAGAGTTTTAATTCTCCACCGTTAAATCATTTTGAAGCGTCCTAGGATGAAGGGCCTGGATTAAATACCCAAGCCCTTAACCTTTTCCCTCACTTTTCCATTTCCCCTCTCTCTCCCTTAGCTTGCACGAGTAGCAACCCCCCTTTCCACTGAATCTCCTTCACCTCAGGTTGTTGTTGCCATGCGCCACCCAGCCTCACCACCACCATCAGCGGCCCCCCCTCATGCTAGCAAGCCTCCACTATGGAAACCAACCCCCACGCAGCCCTCTCTCTCCTCCTATGGTAGCTCAACCTAAAATGCATTTCACCCATTTCTCTCCACCATGCGTCGCTGTCGTCAATCCATAGCCCTACCAAGCATCACCACGACCACCTACATAGCTTCCTTTCCCCCCAACCCTCTTCATCTCCCTCTAATCACCCCATGCAGGGACACATGAAATGCACAGGTTCTTCACCCATGCCGCCGTACACGGCCACCCATGCCGCTGCATCACCACCAACAACCATCTCATCTCACCAGTGATCTTTCCTAGCCATCCCCATGCCCAACCAAGGTCCCCACCCCTCACACTCTCCTCCACTCTCTCACGGATCTTCCATGACCCACGGCTTAGATCCACTGCCATGGGCCATCGTGCCACCTCCTCCTTACCACCACAGCTCCACCTCACCTCTTTCAAGCCCTTCATAGCCAGCCAACAACCAACCAAGCTACCTCTCTCATTTCCCTTGTTGAGGCCCACAACCCAAGCTCCTCCATGAGCCATCGTGCCTCTACAGTGTGCCACCTTGGCACCACCACGAGGCCACCATCCCAAGACCTCAACCCAACACCCAAACAGCTCCCAAATGCCCAAAATAGCTACCATATGCGGTTTAGCCGCCACAAACAACTCTTCCGACTCCTTTGACCATGACGGGTAGTGAGCAACGCACGAGTCAATCTGGATGACGGTATAACCCTCTATCCCTCATTACTTATGTTAGATGTTAGTTGATTAATTGTGGAGTTTGCTGTGTAGTGACGTGTTGAGCGTAGTTGTATAGTGTACTATGAAGTGTTATGGACTGTGCTGTGAAATGTGGGTGTGACGCCCCCAGTTTCTATTTGGGATCGGACGGACATCCGAAGCGTCGGGACATATAACACAAGGTTACCTGCCCCTGTTCATGACATATAAGATGTAATTTTCCTAACATACATTTAGCATTATGCAATATTCGCAACGAATAATTTTTTTTTTCAGTAATACTATGCACCAAAGTTATAGTATCCCAAATAGTTAAATCATAATCCAAGCATACTTAACAAGATAAACATCCACGATTTCAGTACGAGTCTTAGAAGACTTTAATCTCCAAAAGCATGGGAGGCCAGACTCCATATTTACATTACCAAAATGCACTATTGAGGAAATTCTTCGAGTAACTCGTGTAACTCGACTAATGAGGCCAAAATACTGTCCAAAAACTAACTAAGGAAGCTGTAAGCTCCGCGTCATGTCTGCAATGTCTAGCCAGCTTTCTTCAATCTACCAATGTCCACTCCCTCCTCTGATCCTGACACATCGCCTACCATTCGAGGGGAATGGTAATTAGGACTACCATGGTGAGATTTGATTACAAATCTCAGTAAGTTAATAGGAAACCCCCACAAAGGTTAATGATGCATGCATGACAGTAAAAGCATGAATGCATAATTAAAGTTGTAAGTAAGCATAACATAACTTGACATATAGCATGACATAACTGACATAACCTGAACTTAAACATGAACTAAACTTGACTTAACTTAACATGACATGAATTTGAGCATAAAACATAACATGGACTAGCAACATAACATGAACGTGAACTTGAAACATAACATGGACTTGAAACATAGCATGAACGTGAACATGCATAACATAAATATGAACTTGAACTTAACATAAACATGAGCATAACATGACATAAACGTGAGCTTGAGACATAATGTAAACGTGAACATAACATAACATGAATGTGAACTTGAAAATAACATGTACGTGAACATAACATGACAGAAACGTGAACTTAAAACATAACGTGAACATGAAAATAACATGTGATGACCCGCTTTTACGTGTATTTTCACTGAAGGAATATTTTAATTTAATTAATATTATAGTGCTTTTATTTTAAATTATCAGATTTTAATTGGATTTTATTGGCTGTTGAATTTAAATTGCTGTTTAAATTTATTTTAGCTTGTTTTCGGATTTAAAATTTAATAGTTGGTTTTTACTAGTTATTTATTATATTTTAGCTTGACGTTGCGTTTAAAATATTTTAAATAATGTTTATTTATTTATTTGATGTAGTGTTTAATTTATTTTAGTCGTTTATGTTTTTTATTGTCGTTTTCGGCGGATCAGTTTCTGGATCCCGGAAGTGAAGTTTGGACTTCATTTCTTTTTCCCTTCTTTTCTTTTTCTCTTTTTCTTTTTTTCCTCTTTTCCTTCTCTTTTTCTTCTTTTCCTTCCTTTTCTTTCTTTCTCTTCCTTTCTCCCCGTTTTCCCCCCCCCCCCGTGCGCAGAAAACTCTCCCTCCCTTCTCTCTTTTTCATTCCGCGCAGCCACCTTTGGCCAGCCATATCTCCGCCGTCCGGTGGAGGTGTCATACACCACCCCCGCCATTCTCTTCCTCTCACGGCAGACTACAACCCCTCCAATTTTCAGAGCCATCGGACCCACCGTTAGCCGCCACGAGCCCCTCGAAGTCGCGGCACCAACCCAGTTTTTCCTCTGTTTTTCCTTTCCGCGCAGCCTCCTTCGACCGCCCATATCTCCGCCGTCCGGTGGAGGTGTCATACACCACCCCCACCATTCTCTTCCCCTCACATCAGGCTACAACCCCTCCAATTTTCAGAGCCATCGGAGCCACCGTTAGCCGCCACGAGCCGCTCAAAGTCGCGGCACCAACCCAGATTTTTCCCCTGTAGCCGAAAACTTCCTCCGCCCAGAACCGCCACTTGCCGGCGGCGTGGCCTCCACCACCCACCCAGAAAACTTCCCCTCCCTCCGGTGCACCACCCCTCCGAAGATCTCCCCCAACCGGCCGGCCGTTTGGCCGGAAAAGCGCATCTAAGCCGCACGGTTTGTCACCGTTTCCGGCGCCGTCGCACCACCTCCGGCCACCATCTTTTCACCACTTCTTCCCCTACCTCTTGCCGTCCTAAACCACCTAATTTCGGCCCCGATCCGTTGCCGGAGCAGCTCGCACGAGCTCAACTCCGATCAGCCCCTTCTTGGCCTTCGACCGCCGTTTCCACCGCCACCCACGGCCAAAACTCACTTCCACTAGCTTCATAAACATCCCTAGACCATTCCCTATCAATTTGGTGTCTTGGTTTGTCCCCGTTCAAAAGTGGGTATTTTGCGACCCATGGCTACAGTGCATTTGCACTGTTACGTTGCTTTCCGCCCCTCGTTTGCCACGCGCCGAACCTTCTAAAATTCATATATAGCTCTGTAAGTATTTTCCAAACTCTACTTTTAGATTTAAATGTATTTTGCTCTTACAATAATTTATTTGGTTGGTTTGCTGATTCCGGACTGAGTCCGAGGAGTTCGGGGGTCGGATGGATGGAGGACGGAGTTGCTCGATTTGTTGTTTTATGCTTGGTTGGTTGTGTCGTGCATTGAGATTTCATTTACATGGTGCATGCACGTGCATTTTATTTAAATTGAGAAAATCATGTTTTATTGGCGTAAAAGGATTTTCGGGTGCGTGTGTACCACGACCCAAGTCGGGATGGGGTATTATCTCGGTGGAGCTCCTCTGGTCACTCGGGAGCGTGAAATACTGAGTGACGTCCCCTGAGTCGAGGCTTGGCTACGAACACGCCGGGCGTGGAACCGAGCGACAATGGGAGCGGGGGCTAGGGGATGCTTGGCTACGAACACGCCGGGCGTGGAACCGGGCATCGCTCTATGCACCGACTCCGTGGCCCTTCGCTGGCGAGGGCTAGAGGATGTTTGGCTACGAACACGCGGGGCGTGGAACTGGACATCGCTCGTCTCGAGGATGCTTGGCTACGAACGCGCAGGGCGCGGAACTGGGCATCGCTCGTTTATGTGTCATGCGCGTGGTGGATTCCCGCGGTGTGGCACAGGAGTCAGGGTGTGCGGATGACCCCTAGGGGAGGTCATGGTGCATACGGTTTGTTTGGATTGAGTTGGATATGGGCCAAATGGACTTTTGGCGTGACATTTGGAAAGAATATGTTTTTGGGCCAAATGGGATTTTTGGCGTGCGTGGAAAAAAATACGGTTTTATGGGTTTGGTGCATTGGCATTTATTCATGCATATTGTTTGAGTTCTATATGTTTTTATCTAGTGGGTTTTGGATTTTACTTACCTGCGGCACCATTTTTGGTACCGTAGATTTTGGTGCAGGAATCGAGGAGGAGGAGGAGGCTGAGCCCGAGGATGCGGCTCCGCCGGAGTTTTGAGTTGGAACTTATGCATTGGAGTTGGCTTTAAAACACTATTTGTATTTGTAATATTCTATTATGTATGTTTTGAACCGCTTTGTATTGTTTGTATTGAATTCAATTGAAGTTGAGACCTTATGTTTCGAGACTTTTGGGAACGGATTATTAGCAGGTTTAAAGTCACTTCAGTACAAAGTTTTAAACGATAACTATTTGCTGATGTTAAAGGAGTAAGTTTAGCAGATATAAGAATGACTCATGTTGATTTGCGGATATAAGTCCAGATGATGGAAATAGTAGTAATGGATTACTTGTATGTTGGAATGACTATTGGTTTCGGCTAAGGACGTATGAGATTAACAAATTTCATGAATAGATTTTATGGAATTTCAACAAAGGTTTAAGGCTTCGCATTTTTTTTTTGGAAATGATTGGGTATTATTTAAAATTTTAGATTTTGAGAGTTCGGGAGTCAATTGTTTTGTTGTTGGGTATAAATTCATCGACCTAACGGATTTTGGAAAAGCATTTTGTATAATTTAAGGTTATGAGAATTGAGGATTTGATGGACTGATTCATAATGAGATTGAAGTTTTAGTTTCGCAAGATTGGTGTACTAGTATGGATTATTTTAGAAATTGATTAGGCTGCAATCATAAATGGAGTTGAATAAAATGGAAGGATGGATATAGGAATTATTAAGGAGGATATTTCTTGGGGGATTAAAGGTAATGATCTAATTTATATATTTTTAGGATTGAAGATGTCGATCTAGTTCATGTGTTTGTCTAAGGATTGAATGTATCGATCTATTATGAAAAATGAATGTTATAGCTCGAGGTTTTTGTAATAGGTTCTGGGATTGATCTATATCAAGTTTTAGGATAATAGATGGTGCGGGTTTTGGAAAATGAACTTTGTTTATTTTGAGAATAAGGTTACGGATGTTGGAAATGGAAGTGATGGATCACTTATACATTAGAATGATTATTGATCTCAGCTAAGGGTACATGAGATCCATTTATAGTGGTAGTAAGGGTGTACGGATTTTGGATAGTACAAATCCTAGTCTCATTTTGACTTGAGAGAAGTGGCTTTGGTGAGTACTGAAGTGGATTAGATGTGATGGTATTAAATTCAAGAGATCTTAATTTCAAGTTCTTGGTGAGCTAATTGGAGTGAAGGGTGGGATTAATAGTTGAGACTATCTTCAGGAATTTGTTGTGACTTGAGGTCACATAGGAATTTAATTTTGAGACTATACTTTCCTTTGGAGTTTGAGTGTTCAGTTGGGAGAATTTTAGACCTTTTGTTTAACTTGAAAAGAGATTGTTGGGTCGTCATGTGTGGTGGATAATAAAATCTCGAAAGTGGAAGCTTAGGGATCAACTGTGATTAGCCTAACTAGATACGTGAGGGAATAAGCAGTAGGACTCAGGAGTTTGGTGCAATGTGACTCACTCAAAAAAAATGAGTAGCATTAATGCTATCCCAAGTGCAGGAGGATGTCGTGTAATAATAAGGAATAAATTCCTAGATCGTCTCCTCAGGGAAAATTTACTCAAAATTTAAACTCGTTGAAAAATTGTGAAAAACTTCACAAAGAAAAAAATAATAAATGGTATGTGCAATGGATGGAAATTTTACTAGTCATGGACTAGATTCATGTTTTTTTTTTTGATTGTCGGATTTGAAATGTAAATGACTAAAAAAATTAAATTCAGAAATTATAAAACTAAATTAAGAATTAAACTAGATTAGAAAATAATTAATAAAATACAAACTAAAAATTGAAAATACTCAAAGACAAGAAAGATTAAAGAAATGCGAAAAAAATAAATAACACGTAATAAGTAAACAAAAAAATAAATAAATTACTCAACGAAATATCCAAAATAAATAAATAAATAAAACTAAAGCTGCCGAAAAAATGAGACTTGTTCAACAAAAATTAATCTAAGCAAAGCCATAAAAATGAAACTGACCACTAAGCTCTGGACAACGATATTGTAAAACAAGAAGAGAAAAGAAAAAAATAAAGACTGGCCGCCGAATGAAAACTAAGAAGAAATGAAAATAATTCCACAAATGATGAAAGTGAAAGGTAAAAAGAAATGAATCCCGGCGTCCGAAAAGAATAATACTAAAGATGCCAAAAATAAAATCAAATATGCCGAACGCCACAACCAAAAGTAAAAAAAATAAATGCTGAAAATGAAAAAAATGAAACTGAATGCCCAACCAAAAATAAATGCCCAACCGAATGCTTCTCTAAAGAAATGAAACTGAAAATGAGAATAAAATGAAACAACAACTGAAACTGAGATAAAAATAAAACTGAAAATGAAAACTAAGTTTTAAAGTTCTTTCTCTTCTCAAGTGTGGAACAAACGGAATACAAAGAACATGAAAAAAAAATAGCAAACAGAGGAGAAAAAAAAAACTAAATTGCTTCTGCTGTAACTTCAAAATATGTGTAAATCCGAAGTATGTGTTTCCTTTCTTCCGTTCCCTTCTCCTCCTCTCCTCCTCTCTGGTCCGTAAGTTCCCTCCTGGTTTTATAGAGTCTTACATGAGAAATTCTGTCCGTGATTGGTGCATTTAATTCCAGCTATGATCTATTTTTCTGCATTTTTTTTCCGTGGACTGCATGTGTATTTTCTGCATTTGTTAGCTTTCTGCATTGCTTTCGGTGGATGCTGGTTTTGTTTTATCTACTGCAAGTGTTGAGCTTAACTTCCGTGAGCTGCTGTCTATGTTCTAAATGGGAGACTTGCTGCTGCAAGTTGCTGCCGTGATTTGCTTCTTCATTTTCTTCTGCTGTCCGAGTGAGCTACCGTGATTTGCTGCTGCATTGGCCTTGGAATTCTGCTGCATTACTGTTTTGAGAATTCTGCATGTGCATGAGCTGTGTGCTACCTGATTGGTTCATGTGTGCTTAAGGTGCCGTGTATGATCTGCATTTCTTCTTTTTTTTTTCTGCTGCTGTTTTTGACTTTTTTTTTCTGCATGCTTTGCATTAGTTGAACTTTCTGCATTAAGTGCCGTGTATGATCTGCATTTCTTTTTTTTTTTTTCTGCTGCTTTCGGTGGATTGTTGCAGCACAATTCTTGCAAGTAAATGTGGTAAAACATGTAAATGAACATGCTTTCGGTGGATTGAATGAAAGACCTGCTGCTTTGAATTGAATGTGCTGTGGGCTCCATGAGTTGCATTTCATTTTCTTTTCTGCTGCTGTTTTGCCGTGTATGAGTGGTTCTTGCATGTGCATGAGCTGTGTGCTGTCCTGTCACATTTTCTTCAGGTAGCATATCAAACATTTGATCTTCACCTGCCAACAACTGGAAACTGGCATGCCAACAGAGTCCTTGGCACCTCGAATCCTCTTTTATGGTTTTTACATCAATGAGTAATCAACAGTCCAGATATACGAGATATAAGTCTTTTAAATGTTGTTTACACAGCCCAATCCGCCTTCTATTCAAGCTAGGATGAATACAACTTGAGAACCCTGTCTTCCAGCCTGGGAACTTCTGCCTCTCCATCACATGAAGAGTATAAACACTTGGTGCTGGAGAAGAGCACCCCATAACAAAACAATTGCAGGGCCGTGACTCAGTCACCATTCTTGCTAGAGAAAGTAAACATGAGCCACTATAAGATATCCCATACATTAAAGCCTCATCATTATCAAAAGCTTGGTTAATTGATTTCTCATATGCCATCTCCTGCTCTATTTCTTGGGTAGACGGAATCCTGCTCAATTCTGAATCAAACCGTTTTTTTTTCTATCTCATTTTCATGTATCCGGTACTTGGCTGCTAATGTACGAATGCAAGATTTCCTAAGATGATCAGAAATTAAGAGTTTTACTTCATTAACATTATCACACTCACTCCACCATCTAAGCCAGCGGTGGACAACACCAGAAAACCAGTCAATTATTTGGATGTCATCTTGTAAAATAAGCAGAGTAGTTGTACGGGGGTACCCTTCATTTGTGGCTAGTCCATATCGTAAAAGCCTCTTCTTTATGGCATTAACAGGAGCAATAATTTCAGTGGCTGTTTCAGAGTCACATGAGGAGCTATAATTCGGCATAAGAGCACGGATAGAAGCTGTCTCAGCAGAAACATATTCTTCTGCTCACCTTCTTTGCAGCTTTGGCTTTAACATCTTGCATCCATATCTTTAGTAGGTGCTTGTACCAATGATCAGTTTCCATCCCAGCCTTACGGAGATGGGAAATTTGGCTCAAAACAGAATTACTATCAGCCAAATGCTTGATTTCAGATTCTTTAACCTTCTTCAAACCATGTCCCAGCCATTTCTTCCCAATTCTTATGGTCCCAGCATTCCACGCCTCTTGTTTTTGTAGAGCAAACAACTCAACCTTTTCTTTTAACTTGTGAACCGCTTTTTTACTCTACGTAAAAACTTCACCGTTTGATCTCGTGAATTTTATTTAAGCTGAAAAAAAAAATAAAAATAAAAATACACTCGAAATAAATTAAAAAGAAAATAGATTATTAAAAAAAAAATATTATATATGTGAGGAAGTATTGTCCAATTAATCATAGTTATAAAATTAAGCATAAACATGATATTAATCAATTAAAAATCATAACTCGATTTTATGCTTATTAACTATTTTTTTTCATCTAAAACCAATAAATAATGTCACGAAGCAATTGAAATACATTGATTTTAAATAGCTAAAATATGTAATATCTCAGCTCAATCACAATGGTTTTGGCAGATTGGAGATTTGAATAGCATGACCTATTTTGAGATTTAATTTTATATGCAATTGAAGGAAATAGTCGTGCTACTACTAGGGTTATGGGAATGGAAGTAGGTAAATGAGTATTCAAGAAGGGTTCATCAAGGTTATGGTGAATTTAATCGTGGTTCGTAGTGAGTTTAGTCATCTCTAGATTAGACGATATTCAGAATTTAAGTGATGATCTTGAAAGTGTAAGTTGTTGGGTAGGAGTTATAGGTGCTTATTCTTATCTCATGGGGTCACCATAATTGTTTATTCTTAACTTCTTGACATAAACTTGAACTTGAATTCTGACAATCAAAATGATTCCGCCAATCGTTTCGTCAGGAATAGTGAACTATCATAATGATTCTGGCCAACACATTCTATCAGAGATACTCAGACAATTAGATTGATTCCATCATGAGTATTTTAAAACACGTACACTAGTAATCAGAATGATTACACCAGGAGTACCTAGTAATACTCTGACAATCAGAATGATTCCATCACGAGTATTTTAAAACACATACACTAGCAATTAGAATGATTACACTAGGAGTACCTAGTAATACTTTGACAATCAGAATGATTCAATCATGAGTATTTTAAATAAGATACCCTAACAATCAGAATGATTACATTAGAAGTATCTGCATAACTGAACATGAAAGGCATTCTAACAATCAAAATGATTTCGCCAAAAGTACCTCGTGTGAATTACAAGTTGAGATGCTCGAACAATCATAATGATTACATCATGAGTATGTTAGACATAACTGACTTAAATGTAACTCAAAAGACATGACTTACTTGAGATGGGAACACTTCGTAATATGACCGAACATGTAACAGATATCATACTTTACTTGCAATAGTGAATATTACATGATATAATATACATGTAACATATGGCATACTTAACTTGGCATACTTATAACATACAGTAATACATGACAGAATAGATTGTGTAACAGATAAATATTAATGACAATATAAATCATGCGTAACAGATAAACATGTAATGACGTGGCATGACATGACATATATGATAACATACATACATAAATTGTAGTTCCCTTACCCATCATATATACACAGTAAACTAATAGTAAGTTAGAAGCTAACTTACCTCGATCGTTGCATTCTACGAGAATAAAGTGCGAAACACGATAAACTGTAAGAAGGTATTCTAAAAGTTAGACATTTAATTACTAACAATTAGAAATATGTAAAAGAGACAACTTAGAGTAAAATTACCATTTTGCCTTCTACATGTGGAAAAATGACCATCTTACCCCTAACTTAAGGATTTCACATCCTAATTCCAAAAATTTTCAAAATTTACATTCCTCATGTAAATTTTGTCCTAAACTCAAATATTAACTCAAAAATATTTAAAACAAATAACAACTATAGAAAACACACTATGGTCGAAACATCCATAGGCCATTTCTCTTGATTTTTGTTGCAATTCCTTCCAACTTCAAAACTCATGTTTAAACCAAAAATTTGCAATAAAGATCTTCCTATTCTAAGTTTACAATCATACTTAAAACATCCATTTATAAAAAGCTAATTATCAACACCAAACTTTTTGTAAAAAGATCCAAACACTTAATCACAAGTTTTGACCCTAAATCAAAACATCTCCAAGAATTCCAAGAATCAAATCTTACTTCTAACATATATTCATAACATCATTCTAAAATCAACCATGCTTTAAATCATCAAACTAAAGTCACCAAAATCACAAAATAACACTCGGAGTTTTTGGTTTTACACTTAGTCCAAAAACAGAAACTTTTTCCTCAACTAGCTTTGATAAATCTCTTGATCAATGGCTTAAGAAGGTGAGATCTTCAAAATAAAGCATCACATGGTTTAAAAATGTGTCCTGAAGAATATCCAATCATCAAACTTAAAATTACATGGCTAAAAATCAATAAAACATGGATCTAATCCAAAAACATCAAATCTTATGCCTAACTGAAATCCTCTTGCATAGAAAAATCATATCTTTGAAACTAATACTAAATATCTTCAAAATAACATCCTAACATGAAAATAAGAGACTTAGGATCATCATATAAAAATATCAAAGCCTTTAGAGTAAGCTCAAACCATAAAATATTTAAACTTTCTCCTAATAAAAACTATTTTTTCACTTCCAGTTTTCAAGTTTCTAGATCTAAGAAAATCTATCATCAAAAACTTTATTCATGCAACAAAACCTCAATGAACACTCTTAAACACATGCTAAAAACACTCCATAAAATTTTCTGACCAAGATATGTCTATTAGCTTGGTCAAAACCTCCAAAACATAACATTATCTCCAGTTTCACACCCAGAATGACCTTTCCATGGTTAAAAATACTTTTGACCAACCAAATGACCATGGAATGATACAAATAATATATCTACGGAAACTACACTTAAATAGGAACAACTTTTATGAAGGATTAATCATGTGAAAATACTTACAAAGGGTTGAAAAGAACCACACAAAAAGACCTAGAAATCTGCCTGAGAGAGCTCTTTTGGGTTTCTCTCTAAGAACGGAGTGAAGAAGTGATTAAAGGGAAATAAGTGTGTTTTGCACGACTCTATACTTCTGGAGGGGGAAGATATGGACTTGAATGATCATTGATTGGAGGTAGCTACGTGACATAAAGTTGAGAATAGTGAGGGGAATGAACTGCCTGCAGAAGCTGTGAGGTATGGAGGTTGATGGGGTGGGTTTCTCCACCTCATCAAGGCACTATTGGGTGCAGCCAAGGGCAATGAATGGTTTGCCATGTGGGAGAGGAAACTTCTTTAAGAAGCTTTGCCAAGGTGGCCAAATTCGTGGGCCTTGGTGGGCCTCAACCAAGTGGGCTTCAATTTGGGGTTTAAAGGTGGTTTGGTTAGGGTTTGAGATGCTATCAAGCCCAAATCCAATTTTTCTTAGCCCAATCAAATTTCCAAGGTTAAAAAAATTTGGATAATGATGTCATAACAAGAATTTTATGAATTAATAGCATGTGAAAGTGATTTAATCAAGTGATTAAATACAATGCTAGAAATTGGATAAAAAGGGGTTTGGAGGCCAACTTTAGGGTTTGGGGAAATAGTTTAGAGTTTCAGTTTCAGCCAAGCTTTTGGGGTTTCAAATGAATTTCAACCATTTAGGGTTTCACTAGGTTGAAACCCTTTTTGATCTGGCTCAATTTGATTGATCAAATGAAAAAGGTTTTACTTAGGTGGTTTGATCTCACACCTTAATTTCTTTCACAAATCCATCTAATGGTTCCTCTTTGTGCCAAGTGTTTAATACTATTAACTATGTGTGGCTAAGATCTGGCCAAGTATCCAAATAAAATTTCTCTAACCTAATTTGGACATTACACACTGTGATTTTGAAAACACTGCACTTAGTACGCTTATCGAGATTACTATTCACTCCAAAAAAAGTATAATAAACTTAGTACTAAAAAATTCTAAATATTCATATTAACCTACAGTGAAAATCACTTACCAAAACTCAACCCCGAAGTGCCCCTAAAAAAGATTTCATAGTTCCGAACACGCATTTCGTCCAAAATTATGAAAATGAGTTATTGCTCCATAAATTCCTAAATATTCAACTGAGTCTAGTGGCGTAAACTATAACGTAATCTGACACTTCTAACTATCTCAAACAAATAAAATTTCATTTCTAACACCATAGTGAGTGATAACACTGATTATATTGACAGACTAAAACCTTTGCGATTAGTCAATTCGTGAAAACTTACAAAGTTTTAACGAGATTTCTCAAGTCTATAGAAATTCTACCATTGAATTTCTAGCGGGTTGTTATAGTGGGTGTGAAGTGTGTGGTGAAGTGGTGATGTGGCAGAGTGGTGTGAAGGGAGTACACGTGGTACGTACTCCACATTGTGTAGCGATACACCGTGTGGTGTGCATCGTAATGGTGTAAGGTGTAGTGTGAATAGAGTCTTGTCGTGTAAGTATTGAGATGAATGTGTAAAAGGCCGGGAAGTAGGAAAATCTTGCTAACCGGGTTTGAGTAGAAGTTGGTATCGAGTATGGAGTTTATTTACACAAGCAGGCGTTCAACGGATTATAAGTTCATCTTAGGTGATAAGGGAGTAAGGTACATGTATATCTGATGAGACACATGTGCCGAACAGATTTACCGTATGTAATGGGTAATCTGTCCTACGCATGGGTATATGATATTTAAGCCTTAGAGTTGACTTAAAGTCACGTGGGATGTATGGATGAGATTGAGGATTTAGTGTGGGCTATGATACAAGAAGGTAGTGACAGTTGTATTGTTTAGGATTGGGATGCGTGACTCTAGTTAGTCTGAGTCATGGATCGGAATGTGGTTAATAGGAAGAGAAAGACAAAGGTCATAGTGTCTTAACCCTAAGGTGAATTGTGGAGGTTCGCTTTAGTGGTAAGCACTCTAGGTAGAACGTCAAGTTGAAATAGGAGTGACCGTAAATGGGTCTCGAAGGTCTTAGTATAGTAAGAGAGTGTTTCCAAGTGAGGTCTAGTTTTATTTCTAGTTTAGTTGCTTATACACTAGATGGAGAATGACATTGAGGTTGTGTATGCATGTAGGTTGCCATCTGACACGCACATGAATAGACTGCATGAAATAAGTATGGCATGGAGTCTAGGTAAGTATTATGTTCATGCCCTTCTAGAGTTTTCTAAATAAATTAAAGAAAATAAAATAAAATGTTTTTCCTTTACGAAATGACATGAAAGATGTTTTAAAAAAGTAGGCAGAGTATAAGTTTTCAAGTATATGTATATAACGGCCTTCCTTAGCTGCCTTTTTTTATGCACCCTAAAGTATTAAATGTATGCATATGAATGGATGGTATACGTGGTAAGTATTGGATGTATTTTCATAAAATGAAATACGAGGTTCATGCCTTATGCTTTAAACGACGCGAAGAAAGTATTTTAAAATGTTCCTAAGAACTGATGTTTTAAATGTGCTATGAACTAATGTTTTAAATGATGCCTTGAAAGATGATGTTTAAGCTCATGCTTTTAATAACATTTATGAATGAACGGACTGATGAATGAAAGAATGAAAGAAAGGTTTGAATGAATGTATGTTTTAATATATGAAAATACGTAACAGCCACAACTGAATGAATGAAAGGGTACCAAAGGACTAAGCAGATTGCAATGCCAGGTAATTAGTACTGGTAGTGTGCCCAATGCTGCCCCCTAATTGAAAAGGGATTCCCAACTTGTGGCCACGGGCGGAGTCTGGGTTCAAAAGAAGAGCGCTAACTCTCGCACACGAAGCGTAACAGTGTGTAACAGCCAATGGAAAGGGATAAGAAGGAATGTATGTATGTTTAAAAAGAATGCTTGCATGCTCAGACTCTTTAAGAAATGAAGGCATGTGGTGTGGAAAATATTTTATGAAATAAAAGAAACGTTTTACGAAAGAGAATCTTTTATAAGAAAGACCCCACCTTGAAATATTTTAAATGAATGAATACCTTATACATAGTATGCATGGAGTGATGAATGCATAACTAAAAATCTATGTTATTATATTTTAACTGTATGAAGCAATGCTTACAAGTTTTGAACTCATTTTAGTTTTATGTGTGTCCTCCCAGGGATAAGACGAGCAGTACATGTCAGGATGGATGCGGAGCAAGGGAAAGAACACAGAAGCCTAGGCACAGTGTTTTGTATGAAAGAATTTAATTTATAAAGTTTAATGTCTTATGTTGTAACTCTCTTTAAATTAAGGAACACATTTTATTTTATAAACATTGAGTCTTTTGTATCCTGGCATGAAAGGAAAAAGTTTTGAATGAACGGTAATTCTCGTCATCTTTCTTAAAATCATTTTCTAAAAGTCCTACTACAAGAACGGGCATTACACTTATGCAAAGTTGTTTCATAAATCTTTTTAATTTAATTATGTGTGGTTGAAATTTAGGCAAATAAATTGCCAAATGAGGTCTTGAGTGGCGCTGCAACAACAGATGAAGTCTTGAACATGAGTGGCAATGTAGCAACAACAAATGAGGTCTTGAACATAAGTGGCATTGCGGGAAGCACAGATGAGGTCTTGATTACAAGTGGTGTTCCAGCAACAACAAATGAGGTCTTAGTTCCTGGCACACAACAAAGTGTCCTTACACAGGTGTGCAATATTTCATATATATAATTTTGTTTACTTAAGTATGACAATTTTTATTTGTGATTTTTAAGTCTATTTTATTTTATCCAGTTACAGGTGGATCTTCAACATCATACCTCTCTTGAAAATTGATGATTTTGTTTCGATTTGTGATTTATTGGAAGTTGGTAGCATGGTTATGATTGGCATTGGAGCTTGGTTGTTTGTGGTCACTAATGGCATTTTCTAACTTCGTATCGTAGTTGTTTTTGGCAGTTTGTGGTCGCTATTTGTGGTTGATGTTAGTATTTGGCATTTTTGTGGTCCCCAATGAATTTGTGGTTGTTTGTATTTGGTACTTGATTTATTTTCAGACAAATGGATCAGCTGTATGACTATACAAACAATGTTCTTGTTTTGTGCTTTTTAATGCGCCCCCCGCGCCNCCCCCCCCCCCCCCAAATTTATTTATTTTTAAAACAAACCGAGCTTGTCTGTTGCATTCTAAAAGTTAGTTTGGTTATTAGGTCGTTGGAAGTGTTAGATATATACTTTAGTTTTACACTTTATTAATGTACTGGTATGTAAAGAAGAGTAATGGCCACAAATTTCCACTTACTATTACAGCAGAAAATTTGCTGAAAAATACATTATATTGAAGGGATCATAAGTCTAGTACATTTGGAAACATAAACTACATATTACAACTTCGACAAGACTGCATATTAATGTAGAATATTTACAAGTCGCAAGTCTAGCTACACTGAAACACTAACAAACTTAACAACATACAAAAAGTCCTAAACACAAACTTAATCTTCCATTGGTGTTGATCATAACAAATGACATGAAATTAGAATTGAAAGTCCCCAACACTCTTTTGGATGTCCTCTCTTTTATGGATCTCTTCCCTTGCATGCTAGAGTTCATTCTCTCTCCTTTGGACTTCAACATCTCTTCTTTCAAGTTCTTCCTCTCTTTGCTGGAGTTCTCTTTTCCTGGCAATTGGACTTTCATTGCGATGAAGACATTGCACTTTATTAAACACAAGCACCCTTGAAACAAGTAATAGTAAAAGATTAGTATAAATAACTGAACCAAAAGATATATCCTAATCATGTCTAAAGTAGAAGGAAAAATGCCAAGATAGACCTTAGAAGATCATAAAAAGAATCGCAAAAGTCAAAATGGTTAGCTTTCACTGACAATAAAAAAAAGGGGGTCATCTCTCACTAGCCAATTGTTACAAGTTACAACAGAAATGGATAACATGCATCAAAAGGCAACAAAAATAAAATAGTGGATGTAAACATTCTTTGAGAAAGAAGTAAGAGTAGACTAACCAAGATCATATTTGCAACTCCAAAACAGCCACTTCGTAGACCGCTGAAATACAAACGAGATATAGTAACCAACTAAGAACCTCAACACAATAAGTTCTATAAATAGCTCAAATTACAACTTCCTAACTTTTTATGTAAGTTTTTTAATATAAACATCATCCAAAAAATAGTAAAACCGTATAGAGGCACAATTGCCAAGAAGGGAAATCATGCTTGCCATGAAATCACTTTACCAAACTACTTCTCAATACTATGGTTAATGACATATTGCAACTCTAATGTAGCTTAACTGGTCATGGTGCCTTTAAATTCTTCCTCATCACAATATCAATTATATGCTAAACCATGCAAATTCATCAGTAAAAGAAAAGAAGTAGGTGTCAAGCAACAGGGTCATCAAGGTATTAGAATATTGATATGGACTTAAAAGGAAGACGCTCATAGTAAGAAGCAAAACAAGTAGCGTAGACAGTTCTACTAATCCATAAAAAAAGTATTTTGGAGCTAGGATTGAGATCAGTGAGAAAGCATTAAAAAGAAGGAAACATCAAGTTAAAAAAAAATAAATAAAGAAATCTCTTTTCTTTTCTTTTCTTTTTTTCTTTAAAAAAAGGATGGTATCCTAAGTTTATTAATTGCCCTTACTTATGGCGGAGGAAAACCGTGATTACAAACTAGACACTTGGGGGTTACAGAAAAACCCAAACACATGCATAAAAAAATAAAGAGCACTAAAACCACAGTACAACATAATCCAAAATAAACCAAAAGAAAAAGCCAACAAATCAACCAAAGAGACACAAACAATCTGCAAAAACAAGGTTCGCCCACTCAAGAAAAAGAAAACAAAACAGAACCAAGCATAAAACCATTCGCAACAAAAGTAATAAAAATTAGCGGCAGTGTAATGAAGGAAGACCCAGCTTGTCCAAGCTGATTAAACCTCCTAGCAGCCTCGGCACTTCCCTAATCACATGCTGCTCCATGTGATGACCAAGCGCACCATACCTTGCAAGCCAATCAGTAGCTTTATTACCATCTTTGAAGACATGACAAACAGAATAGACCATTGAATCCAAAAGACCAAGAATCTCCTCCCAAAAATCCTAAAGATACCCCACATCTTCGTTGCTTCCATCATGAAACCAACACTTGCAAGTCTAGTTCAACTTCCACGTAACCAATCCTCAAAGCTTTGCAAGCTTTAAGGCCATACAACAGAGCTAATAACTCAGCTCTATTATTCGAACCAACGCCAAGAGGAAAGGCAAAAGCATGAATTAAATTATCATGGTCATCTTTGATAATACCACCCGCCCCAGATGGCTCAGGATTCCCAAAGCTACTACCACCAGTATTTAACTTAAAATGACCTTGAAAGGGCTTGTGCTAGGCCACCAAACTCAAGCTTCGCCTTAGCAGAACTAGAGGTGGGATAAGCAAGGATTGTAAAATCTGAAATCATGCCTAGAGCATTTCAAAACTTTGTGAATGTTCTGGCATATTGAGCAAATCCAATGAACAATCGACTGCCAAACCAAACTAAAAGGCTCAAGACGACCTTCCATGCTAGCTATACATTTGCGACACCAAAGACGCCAAGAAAGAAATGAAGAGAGGAGGTCCACAATAATACCAACCTGAGAAGAGGAAGATGAACGACGAAAGCAAAGGGACACTGTCTCTTTTACAAAGCGGTAACCCAAAGATAGAGCAACAATAGTGCCACACCTGAGCAGCAAAATCTCCTTCAAACAAAATATAATTTTGATCCTCATAATTACCCACATCACAATAATCACACTTAGAAACAATAGGCACACCTACACAATGAAGATGATCATCCACACTGAAAGTATTATGCCAAGCCTTCCACATAGAAACCGAAACCTTCAAAGGGAGCAATTTATGCCACATCCAAGAATACCAATTCATAGTAGAGCCCCTAACATGGATAAAATCCCATGCTGATTTTGTAGAGAAACAACCACTATCTTGTTTCATCCATACCAATACATTCGATCCTCCCTTGCAAGCTGCTAAAGATTTCATAATATCATTCACATGTTCCTGCCCCACCAATCTAACCAAAAAGTCCACATCCCACGAATTTGACAATTGACAATCCATAACTTAAGTAAAGGACTACCTACCATAGGAAGATTAGAAAACAAAGGACCCCAATCTCGCCACTTATCATACCAGAAGAAGAGGTTGCCTTTCCTGAGTCGGCACTTAGAATTTTCGAGAACCAAAGGAATGCATTTAGCAATCATTTTCCAAAATCTTGCGCCTTTCTTCGCTTCAATAAGAAGCCAAGGTTTAGAACTCACATATTTATCTTTGAAAAATCGAGCCCACAATGAATTACCTTGGATTAAATTCCAAGCGAACCTCATATGCAAAGCCTTCTGCATATCATCTAGGTGACGCAAACCCAAGCCACCTTCTTCCACTGGAATACACATGTTCTTCCAAGCTACCCATTTTTTCTTACCTCTTCCACTAGCATCTCCCCAAAAGGAAGTGCTCATTAAACGATGTAACTCCTTGATAATAGATTGAGGGACCTGTAAAATAGCAAATAAATGTAGAGCCATGCTAGAAAGCACTTGCCTTAGGAGAATAAGATGACCTCCCGAGGAAAGAAGCTTCGTCTTCCAACCATTAATTTTATTACAGACTTTTATAACCATCTCCTCCAAGTGAACTTGCTTGAGCCTCTCTGAAATAATTAGCACCTCTAGATATTTGAAAGGAAAAGAACCTTCAGAAAACCCAACCATACACTTAATAGCTCTCATAAGACATGAAGAAATTTTTTAAGAAAAAAAAATTAGCAGTCTTCTCTCTATTAATACTTTGGCTAGACCAAGCCTCATATTTATGAAAGATAGATAGGAGTTCCTGAATAGCTCTCATGCTGCAATTAGTAAATATCACCACATCATTAGCATACATAAGATGTAAAATTTGAATCATCCCTCTGACTTGAGAAAATTAACTAAATCTTTTTTCCACAACACTATTCTTAAGAAGTCTAGAAAGGACTTCTTGTAGAATAATGAATAGGTAGGGAGAGAGAGGATCCCCCTGGCGCAAACCATGACCTCCCTAAAAAAAACCCTAAGGAGATGAGATACAAGCCGAATTAAATCATAACCCTAAGGAGAGGTTCCATTCATCATAACAAAATACCATGGAGATGAGATACAAGTCGAATTAAATCACAAACCTAAGGAGAAAATTCGAATGTTCGAAGGACCTCCAACGAGAAAGACCAATCAACCTGATCATACACTTTCGCCATGTCCACTTTGAGAATAATATTTCCAACATGAGTTTTCTTGTTAATAGAATAGAGCATTTCCTGCGTAAGGGAAATATTTTCAAAAATGCTACATCCTGTAATGAAAGCACCTTGCTCAAGAGAGATCATACTAGGGAGAAGACCTGTCAATCTATTAACAAGAATTTTAGAACAAATTTTATAGAATACCGAACTTATCAAACCCAGTAGGCACTTCAACCTTTAGAATTAAGACAATGAAAGAGGTCGAGTAGAAGCGTGGCAACTACTTAGAGAGGAAGAAATCTAAAATAGTTTCAAAGATATCCACTTTAACAATCTCCCAAGAGCTCTTAAAAAAACCTGCTCCAAAACCATTGGGACTTGGAGAACTATTAGAAGGATTAGATAACAGAGCTACATAAATTTCATCCATATACGGAATACAATTATTACATCCATTATCTTCATCTGAAATAATAGGCGAGATAAGATAAGAAAGATCCGGCAATGCATGAGGAGAGTCTGCTTGAAGAAAACCAGAGAAATACTCTACTGCTCCCTGATGGATGGCTTCTGGCGACTCAAACATGACCCCATCCGCAGCTTTCATGCCAACTGTGCGCTTCCGCCCCTTATTTGCCAAACAAGCATGAAAAAATTTTGAGTTCCTATCACTTTCCACCTTCCATTTTAACTTTGCCATATGAGCCAACCAAATATTCTCCCGACGTCTCCACGAAGACAATTCTTGAGAAGTCAAGATTAACTCCCTGTCATCATTGGCACTCCATTCATGTTGGAGTTGGCTTTCAAACCTTTCCACCTGCTTCTCAAGATGGGCAATTTGAGAGGTAGTCTGACCAAAAACCACTTATTCTGTGATGACCCGCTTTTACGTGTATTTTCACTGAAGGAATATTTTAATTTAATTAATATTATGGTGCTTTTATTTTTAAATTATCGGATTTTAATTGGATTTTATTGGCTGTTGAATTTAAATTGCTGTTTAAATTTATTTTAGCTTGTTTTCGGATTTAAAATTTAATAGTTGGTTTTTACTAGTTATTTATTATATTTTAGCTTGACGTTGCGTTTAAAATATTTTAAATAATTTTTATTTATTTATTTGATGTAGTGTTTAATTTATTTTAGTCGTTTATGTTTTTTATTGTCGTTTTCGGCGGATCAGTTTCTGGATCCCAGAAGTGAAGTTTGGACTTCATTTCTTTTTCCCTTTTTTTCTTTTTCTCTTTTTCTTTTTTTCCTCTTTTCCTTCTCTTTTTCTTTTTTTCCTTCCTTTTCTTTCTTTCTCTTCCTTTCTCCCCGTTTCCCCCCCCCCGTGCGCAGAAAACTCTCCCTCCCTTCTCTCTTTTTCATTCCGCGCAGCCACCTTTGGCCAGCCATATCTCCGCCGTTCGGTGGAGGTGTCATACACCACCCCCGCCATTCTCTTCCTCTCACGGCAGACTACAACCCATCCAATTTTCAGAGCCATCGGAGCCACCGTTAGCCGCCACGAGCAGCTCAAAGTCGCGGCACCAACCCAGATTTTTCCCCTGTAGCCGAAAAACTTCCTCCGCCCAGAACCGCCACTTGCCGGTAGCGTGGCCTCCACCACCCACCCAGAAAACTTCCCCTCCCTCCGGTGCACCACCCCTCCGAAGATCTCCCCCAACCGGCCGGCCGTTTGGCCGGAAAAGCGCATCTAAGCCGCACGATTTGTCACCGTTTCCGGTGCCGTCGCACCACCTCCGGCCACCATCTTTTCAGCACTTCTTCCCCTACCTCTTGCCGTCCTAAACCACCTAATTTCGGCCCCGATCCGTTGCCGGAGTAGCTCGCACGAGCTCAACTCTGATCAACCCCTTCTTGGCCTTCGACCGCCGTTTCCACCGCCACCCACGGCCAAAACTCACTTCCACTAGCTTCATAAACATCCCTAGATCATTCCCTATCAATTTGGTGTCATGGTTTGTCCCCGTTCAAAAGTGGGTATTTTGCGACCCACGGCTACAGTGCATTTGCACTGTTAGGTTGCTTTCCGCCCCTCGTTTCCCGCGCGCCGGACCTTCTAAAATTCATATATAGCTCTATAAGTATTTTCCAAACTCTACTTTTACATTTAAATGTATTTTACTCTTACAATAATTTATTTGGTTGGTTTGCTGATTCCAGACTGAGTACGAGGAGTTCGGGGGTCGGATGGATGGAGGACGGAGTTGCTCGATTTGTTGTTTTATGCTTGGTTGGTTGTGTCGTGCATTGAATTTCATTTATATGGTGCATGCACGTGCATTTTATTTAAATAGAGAAAATCATGTTTTATTGGCGTAAAAGGATTTTCGGGTGCGTGTGTACCACGACCCAAGTCGGGATGGGGTATTATCTCGGTAGAGCTCCTCTGGTCACTCGGGAGCGTGAAATACTGAGTGACGTCCCCTGAGTCGAGGCTTGGCTACGAACACGCCAGGCATGGAACCGAGCGACAATGGGAGCGGGGGCTAGGGGATGCTTGGCTACGAACACGCCGGGCGTGGAACCGGGCATCGCTCTATGCACCGACTCCGTGGCCCTTCGCTGCCGAGGGCTAGAGGATGTTTGGCTATGAACACGCGGGGCGTGGAACTGGACATCGCTCGTCTCGAGGATGCTTGGCTACGAACGCGCAGGGCGCGGAACTGGGCATCGCTCGTTTATGTGTCATGCGCGTGGTGGATTCCCGCGGTGTGGCACAGGAGCCAGGGTGTGCGGATGACCCCTAGGGGAGGTCATGGTGCATACGGTTTGTTTGGATTGAGTTGGATATGGGCCAAATGGACTTTTGGCGTGACATTTGGAAAGAATATGTTTTTGGGCCAAATTGGATTTTTGGCGTGCGTGGAAAAAAATACGGTTTTATGGGTTTGGTGCATTGGCATTTATTCATGCATATTGTTTGAGCTCTATATGTTTTTATCTAGTGGGTTTTGGATTTTACTTACCTGCAGCACCATTTTTGGTACCGTAGATTTTGGTGCAGGAATCGAGGAGGAGGAGGAGGCTGAGCCCGAGGATGCGGCTCCGCCGAAGTTTTGAGTTGGAACTTATGCATTGGAGTTGGCTTTAAAACACTATTTGTATTTGTAATATTCTATTATGTATGTTTTGAACCGCTTTGTATTTTAATTAAGAAAAAATTCTGGTACTTAGTTATATGTATTTTCTATCCGCTGCGTATCTCTTCGTGCACTTTTGTCGCTTGCACACACTCGGCACTCGTCGATAGGGTGGTGACCCGTGTTGTCACCATCCGGACGTCTCAATTTCCCCGTGTCCGGGCGTGGGGACTTGGGGGCGTCACAGGTGGTATCAGAGCAGTTCGGCTCTGGGTAAAACCACATGTCCCATAGGAGCGGTACCAGAAAGTTTTTAAAGTTGTGTTTTAAAGAGTTTGTTTTATTTGAAGCTTGGTTTTCTGTTTTAATTGAGTTAACTTGTTTTTAACTATTTTATGTATTTGCTTGTTTTATCGTATGCTTTTTATGTTATCGTTATTTGGTTTTGTTTTAAGTTATATGTTTTGTTTTGTCCGGAATTAAAAGGTGGGGTTAAAGATTATGCTATGGCGGGAGGACGGTACTTTTGAGAATGTCGTTGGTAGGAATAAATACTTAGTGTAATAGGTTTGAATTTTATAGAGGTGGGTTACTTATATAATATTGTGGCTAGAAGGGAACGACTTGGGTTAGACGATCTCTTGGGAGTAAGAATGAAAGTTGCAACTAAGGAGGGGAGTTAGCTTTAAGTCGCTTAAGATAATTGAGGTCTTGGGTTTTGTAGGATTTATGTAAAGAGATTATAGAATAGGAGAGTGTAGGTTCAACGAACTTTAAGGATTGGTTTAAGAGAATTTTATCTAAGGTTTGAGGTCTTATCTATTTTAGGAAATAAGATTTGGGTAATTAAGGTGTTAGGTTCGACAATATTTGGGGGAAATAATTAAATTTCAAGTTTTAAATTTCGCTGATTCGGATGAGCAATTTGGTGGCAATCGGGGTTTTAAAATTTACAAGTTTTTAAGGTGCATGTTTCGGATTAAAGCCATCAATCTTGAGAATTTCAGAAAATGATTTATCATCCGTTAATGTATTAGATTTTAAAAGTTTTGGGAGTCGTTTGTTCTATTATGGGGTGTAAGCTCATTGATCTTAGAAATTCTAAAAAAAAAATAATTCTTATTTGATTTAAGGTTCTAGAATTGCAGAGTTGAAGGACCAATTTATAATTGGAGTTGAGTTAGTGATATGAAAAATTTTCTGGGGTACATTTCTTTGAGAATGGAAGGTAATGATCTAAGTCATATATTTCTTTGAGGATTTTAGGTATTAACTTAGTTCAGAAAATAATTATTGTTATTTCGAGATTGTAGTAATAGATTTTAGGAAATGATTTTTATCGGTTCGGAAGAAATAGATCCATCAAGGTTTTGGAAACAATGGTTTAATTGTTGGTATTGAATTCGATTGAAGTTGAGACCTTATGTTTCGAGACTTTTGGGAACGGATTATTAGCAGGTTTAAAGTCACTTCAGTACAAAGCTTTAAACGATAACTATTTGCTGATGTTAAAGGAGTAAGTTAAGCAGATATAAGAATGACTCATGTTGATTTGCGGATATAAGTCCAGATGATGGAAATAGTAGTAATGGATTACTTGTATGTTGGAATGACTATTGGTTTCGGCTAAGGACGTATGAGATTAACAAATTTCATGAATAGATTTTATGGAATTTCAACAAAGGTTTAAGGTTTCGCAGATTTTTTTTTTTGGAAACGATTGGGTATTATTTAAAATATTAGATTTTGAGAGTTCGGGAGTCAATTGTTTTGTTGTTGGATATAAATTCATCGACCTAACGGATTTTGGAAAAGCAATTTTGTATAATTTAAAGTTATGAGAATTGAGGATTTGATGGACTGATTCATAATGAGATTAAGTTTTAGTTTCGCAAGATTGGTGTACTAGTAGGAATTATTTTAGAAATTGATTAGGCTGCAATCATAAATGGAGTTGAATAAAAGTGGAAGGATGGATATAGGAATTATTAAAGAGGATATTTCTTGGGGGATTAAAGGTAATGATCTAATTTATATATTTTTAGGATTGAAGATGTCGATCTAGTTCGTGTGTTTGTCTAAGGATTGAATGTATCAATCTATTATGAAAAATGAATGTTATAGCTCGAGGTTTTTGTAATAGGTTCTGGGATTGATCTATATCAAGTTTTAGGATAATAGATGGTGCGGGTTTTGGAAAATGAACTTTGTTTATTTTGAGAATAAGGTTACGGATGTTGGAAATGGAAGTGATGGATCACTTATACTTAGAATGATTATTGATCTCAGCTAAGGGTACATGAGATCCATTTATAGTGGTAGTAAGGGTGTAGGATTTTGGAAAGTACAAATCCTAGTCTCATTTTGACTTGAGAGAAGTGGCTTTGGTGAGTACTGAAGTGGATTAGATGTGATGGTATTAAATTCAAGAGATCTTAATTTCAAGTTCTTGGTGAGCTAATTGGAGTGATGGGTGGGATTAATAGTTGAGACTATCTTCAGGAATTTGTTGTGACTTGAGGTCACATAGGAATTTAATTTTGAGACTATACTTTCCTTTGGAGTTTGAGTGTTCAGTTGGGAGAATTTTAGACCTTTTGTTTAACTTGAAAAGAGATTGTTGGGTCGTCATGTGTGGTGGATAATAAAATCTCGAAAGTGGAAGCTTAGGGATCAACTGTGATTAGCCTAACCAGATACGTGAGGAATAAGCAGTAGGACTCAGGAGTTTGGTCAATGTGACTCACTCAAAAAAAATGAGTAGCATTAATGCTATCCCAAGTGCAGGAGGATGTCGTGTAATAATAAGGAATAAATTCCTAGATCGTCTCCTCAGGGAAAATTTACTCAAAATTTAAACTCGTTGAAAAATTGTGAAAAACTTCACAAAGAAAAAAATAATAAATGGTATGTGCAATGGATGGAAATTTTACTAGTCATGGACTAGATTCATGTTTTTTTTTTTGATTGTCGGATTTGAAATGTAAATGACTAAAAAAATTAAATTCAGAAATTAGTAAAACTAAATTAAGAATTAAACTAGATTAGAAAATAATTAATAAAATACAAACTAAAAATTGAAAATACTCAAAGACAAGAAAGATTAAAGAAATGCGAAAAAAATAAATAACACGTAATAAGTAAACAAAAAAATAAATAAATTACTCAACGAAATATCCAAAATAAGTAAATAAATAAAACTAAAGCTGCCGAAAAAATGAGACTTGTTCAACAAAAATTAATCTAAGCAAAGCCATAAAAATGAAACTGACCACTAAGCTCTGGACAACGATATTGTAAAACAAGAAGAGAAAAGAAAAAAATAAAGACTGGCCGCCGAATGAAAACTAAGAAGAAATGAAAATAATTCCACAAATGATGAAAGTGAAAGGTAAAAAGAAATGAATCCCGGCGTCCGAAAAGAATAATACTAAAGATGCCAAAAATAAAATCAAATATGCCGAACGCCACAACCAAAAGTAAAAAAAATAAATGCTGAAAATGAAAAAAATGAAACTGAATGCCCAACCAAAAATAAATGCCCAACCGAATGCTTCTCTAAAGAAATGAAACTGAAAATGAGAATAAAATGAAACAACAACTGAAACTGAGATAAAAATAAAACTGAAAATGAAAACTAAGTTTTAAAGTTCTTTCTCTTCTCAAGTGTGGAACAAACGGAATACAAAGAACATGAAAAAAAAATAGCAAACAGAGGAGAAAAAAAAACTAAATTGCTTCTGCTGTAACTTCAAAATATGTGTAAATCCGAAGTATGTGTTTCCTTTCTTCCGTTCCCTTCTCCTCCTCTCCTCCTCTCTGGTCCGTAAGTTCCCTCCTGGTTTTATAGAGTCTTACATGAGAAATTCTGTCCGTGATTGGTGCATTTAATTCCAGCTATGATCTATTTTTCTGCATTTTTTTTCCGTGGACTGCATTTGTTAGCTTTCTGCATTGCTTTCGGTGGATGCTGGTTTTGTTTTATCTGCTGCAAGTGTTGAGCTTAACTTCCGTGAGCTGCTGTCTATGTTCTAAATGGGAGACTTGCTGCTGCAAGTTGCTGCCGTGATTTGCTTCTTCATTTTCTTCTGCTGTCCGAGTGAGCTACCGTGATTTGCTGCTGCATTGGCCTTGGAATTCTGCTGCATTACTGTTTTGAGAATTCTGCATGTGCATGAGCTGTGTGCTACCTGATTGGTTCATGTGTGCTTAAGGTGCCGTGTATGATCTGCATTTCTTCTTTTTTTTTTTCTGCTGCTGTTTTTGACTTTTTTTTTCTGCATGCTTTGCATTAGTTGAACTTTCTGCATTAAGTGCCGTGTATGATCTGCATTTCTTTTTTTTTTTTTTCTGCTGCTTTCGGTGGATTGTTGCAGCACAATTCTTGCAAGTAAATGTGGTAAAACATGTAAATGAACATGCTTTCGGTGGATTGAATGAAAGACCTGCTGCTTTGAATTGAATGTGCTGTGGGCTCCATGAGTTGCATTTCATTTTCTTTTCTGCTGCTGTTTTGCCGTGTATGAGTGGTTCTTGCATGTGCATGAGCTGTGTGCTGTCCACATTTTCAAGAGATCTTAATTTCAAGTTCTTGGTGAGCTAATTGGAGTGAGGGTGGGATTAATAGTTGAGACTATCTTCAGGAATTTGTTGTGACTTGAGGTCACATAGGAATTTAATTTTGAGACTATACTTTCCTTTGGAGTTTGAGTGTTCAGTTGGGAGAATTTTAGACCTTTTGTTTAACTTGAAAAGAGATTGTTGGGTCGTCATGTGTGGTGGATAATAAAATCTCGAAAGTGGAAGCTTAGGGATCAACTGTGATTAGCCTAACTAGATACGTGAGGTAATAAGCAGTAGGACTCAGGAGTTTAGTGCAATGGTTTTGGCAGATTGGAGATTTGAATAGCATGACCTATTTTGAGATTTAATTTTTATGCAATTGAAGGAAATAGTCGTGCTACTACTAGGGTTATGGGAATGGAAGTAGGTAAATGAGTGTTCAAGAAGGGTTCATCAAGGTTATGGTGAATTTAATCGTGGTTCGTAGTGAGTTTAGTCATCTCTAGATTAGACGATATTCAGAATTTAAGTGATGATCTTGAAAGTGTAAGTTGTTGGGTAGGAGTTATAGGTGCTTCATTAGCTGGTCGGGAAGGATTCGAGCCTTATGTTCTTGATCTTAGATGAGATTGGAGTATTTTTTTGAGATAATGTTACCTGTTTTTAATTTGGAAGGTTGCAATTGATTGATATCGTCCTTTTTGTTGATGATCATGGGTATCTTGCGGAATTTTGATTTGATTAAGGTCGCTAGTGATAATTGAGGGATATGTGGAAATTCAGATTTTGGGAGAGTATAATTTCTATCAAAACGTGGTAAAGGATTTTCTTACTTTCAGGTGTTAAGAGTTAGCTTGTACTCTAGGGTGTTAATTTATGAGGATATAGTCTTTTGTATCTTGGCGAGTTATCAGAGTGCGCGCGAAAGCATGATTTTTGGAGATACTTAGAAATTCAAATTTTGTGTTGATTTTGAGGAATTAGAAGTGATTCGAAGTTTTAATGGGAGATTAATCTTTTGGTCGTGCAATTTGGTTTATGGATGGTTAACTTTGGAAGTGGCTATTTGGTTACCAAAGTTGGAATGGGAGGAAAGTTTGGAAGGTAAAGCAGAGACGTCGTTGATATTAGCGATTTATGGTGTGAAGTTAATAACCTTTGGATTTGTTGGGAGTTGTCGAGGATATGTATCTCTCAATTATGTTCAGAGTTGTATCCTGTATCTTTTTGGCGCTAGTGTTTGATCTTGCAAAATTTCAAGAAATTGTTTAAGGGGGGAATGTGATGACCCGCTTTTACGTGTATTTTCACTGAAGGAATATTTTAATTTAATTAATATTATAGTGCTTTTATTTTAAATTATCGGATTTTAATTGGATTTTATTGGCTGTTGAATTTAAATTGCTGTTTAAATTTATTTTAGCTTGTTTTCGGATTTAAAATTTAATAGTTGGTTTTTACTAGTTATTTATTATATTTTAGCTTGACGTTGCGTTTAAAATATTTTAAATAATGTTTATTTATTTATTTGATGTAGTGTTTAATTTATTTTAGTCGTTTATGTTTTTTATTGTCGTTTTCGGCGGATCAGTTTCTGGATCCCGGAAGTGAAGTTTGGACTTCATTTCTTTTTCCCTTCTTTTCTTTTTCTCTTTTTCTTTTTTTCCTCTTTTCCTTCTCTTTTTCTTCTTTTCCTTCCTTTTCTTTCTTTCTCTTCCTTTCTCCCCGTTTCCCCCCCCCCGTGCGCAGAAAACTCTCCCTCCCTTCTCTCTTTTTCATTCCGCGCAGCCACCTTTGGCCAGCCATATCTCCGCCGTCCGGTGGAGGTGTCATACACCACCCCCGCCATTCTCTTCCTCTCACGGCAGACTACAACCCCTCCAATTTTCAGAGCCATCGGAGCCACCGTTAGCCGCCACGAGCCGCTCAAAGTCGCGGCACCAACCCAGATTTTTCCCCTGTAGCCGAAAACTTCCTCCGCCCAGAACCGCCACTTGCCGGCGGCGTGGCCTCCACCACCCACCCAGAAAACTTCCCCTCCCTCCGGTGCACCACCCCTCCGAAGATCTCCCCCAACCGGCCGGCCGTTTGGCCGGAAAAGCGCATCTAAGCCGCACGGTTTGTCACCGTTTCCGGCGCCGTCGCACCACCTCCGGCCACCATCTTTTCACCACTTCTTCCCCTACCTCTTGCCGTCCTAAACCACCTAATTTCGGCCCCGATCCGTTGCCGGAGCAGCTCGCACGAGCTCAACTCCGATCAGCCCCTTCTTGGCCTTCGACCGCCGTTTCCACCGCCACCCACGGCCAAAACTCACTTCCACTAGCTTCATAAATATCCCTAGACCATTCCCTATCAATTTGGTGTCTTGGTTTGTCCCCGTTCAAAAGTGGGTATTTTGCGACCCACGGCTACAGTGCATTTGCACTGTTACGTTGCTTTCCGCCCCTCGTTTGCCGCGCGCCGAACCTTCTAAAATTCATATATAGCTCTGTAAGTATTTTCCAAACTCTACTTTTAGATTTAAATGTATTTTGCTCTTACAATAATTTATTTGGTTGGTTTGCTGATTCCGGACTGAGTCCGAGGAGTTCGGGGGTCGGATGGATGGAGGACGGAGTTGCTCGATTTGTTGTTTTATGCTTGGTTGGTTGTGTCGTGCATTGAGATTTCATTTACATGGTGCATGCACGTGCATTTTATTTAAATTGAGAAAATCATGTTTTATTGGCGTAAAAGGATTTTCGGGTGCGTGTGTACCACGACCCAAGTCGGGATGGGGTATTATCTCGGTGAGCTCCTCTGGTCACTCGGGAGCGTGAAATACTGAGTGACGTCCCCTGAGTCGAGGCTTGGCTACGAACACGCCGGGCGTGGAACCGAGCGACAATGGGAGCGGGGGCTAGGGGATGCTTGGCTACGAACACGCCGGGCGTGGAACCGGGCATCGCTCTATGCACCGACTCCGTGGCCCTTCGCTGGCGAGGGCTAGAGGATGTTTGGCTACGAACACGCGGGGCGTGGAACTGGACATCGCTCGTCTCGAGGATGCTTGGCTACGAACGCGCAGGGCGCAGAACTGGGCATCGCTCGTTTATGTGTTATGCGCGTGGTGGATTCCCGCGGTGTGGCACAGGAGCCAGGGTGTGCGGATGACCCCTAGGGGAGGTCATGGTGCATACGGTTTGTTTGGATTGAGTTGGATATGGGCCAAATGGACTTTTGGCGTGACATTTGGAAAGAATATGTTTTTGGGCCAAATGGGATTTTTGGCGTGCGTGGAAAAAAATACGGTTTTATGGGTTTTGTGCATTGGCATTTATTCATGCATATTGTTTGAGTTCTATATGTTTTTATATAGTGGGTTTTGGATTTTACTTACCTGCGGCACCATTTTTGGTACCGTAGATTTTGGTGCAGGAATCGAGGAGGAGGAGGAGGCTAAGCCAGAGGATGCGGCTCCGCCGAAGTTTTGAGTTGGAACTTATGCATTGGAGTTGGCTTTAAAACACTATTTGTATTTGTAATATTCTATTATGTATGTTTTGAACCGCTTTGTATTTTAATTAAGAAAAAATTCTGGTACTTAGTTATATGTATTTGCTATCCGCTGCGTATCTCTTCGTGCACTTTTGTCGCTTGCACACACTCGGCACTCATCGATAGGGTGGTGACCCGTGTTGTCACCATCCGGACGTCTCAATTTCCCTGTGTCCGGGCGTGGGGACTTGGGGGCGTCACATATTCCATTCAAAGAAGGCGACCCAAACCTATTTTAACTTACTAGCAAGCTTTCATAAGCCCCTACCAGCTAGAGGGGCCAGCCAAGCCCACTGCACACAATAAAAAAAACTGGATGATCGACCCACATTTGCTGAAAGCGAAACGAAGAAGGGCCATAAGAGAAAGGATCTTCAATTAATTCAATGTACATCGGGCAATAATCCGACGTAGATCTTGGTAGATAAGAACAAATAGCATGAGAGAATCGGGACAGTAAAGTAGCATCTAGAAGCACCCGATCAAGTTTAACCCAGCTCCTGGATAACCCATGTTGGCCATTGCACCAGAAATATTTTGCTACCCTAAGTTTTCATTTCAATCAAACCACCCTAATCAATCCATCTATTAAATTCATCCATAGCAACCCGAGGCCTAAGACGACCTCGCCGCCTTTTAGAGTCAGATCGAATAATGTTGAAATCACCTGTAAATAAACAAGGCTCTCATCCAATACAGCTCAACTCAACCCATAACTCCTGCCTTTCACTCAGATTACATTTTGCATAAATGCAATGACACAAAAAAAACCTGATTTCCTGCCTTGACACAAGCCGAAATAAATTAAGAACTTATGCCAGCGATTCGGACCACCACGGCATTATTCTAGAATAACCAAACCTTCTCACCAACAGCTTCATTCGATGTGCCATTCTCAAAATTCAAACATCTCATCAAACTTTTAGCTTGATCAAAACTAGTAAAAGGTTCAATTAAAACAACAATAACAGGTTTCAAAGACCTAATCAACTTTTTTAACCAACTTTTAAAGGTTCAAATCCCTCTAATATTCCATACAAAGATGGAACCAATCATAAAGAAAATTTGGTAGTTCGGGTTTGAACCCTAGTAGAACTCTTGACTTTCTCAAACTATTTTTTCTCATATGTTTTTTTGGCAGCAAGATCCCTCTCCGACTCTTTATGATAATCTCTCTCCTGAGGCAAAACATCCGAATCGAATTCAAGTTTAGGATCTGAAATCAATATCCCTACCATAAGAAATTCATCCCCGGCTTTAGGACTCTCCTGCACTTGTGCCTCTGCCGCATATGGAAAAGCCCCTACTTCAGGACTCACTTCCTCTACTTTGGTTACTATCCCAAGTAGTTGATGTGCAAGTGAATCCTGTAAAGGATCCATAATCATCCGTAGCAAAGGAGGGACATTAGACTACACCAGCAGAAGAACACCAATCTGTAACTCATTAGAATGGGACAACACCAACATAAGAGAACCAACATGTGACGCCCCCAAATTCTGCTTGGGATCGAATGGACATCTAAAGCGTCGGGACATGCAACACATGGTTACCTGCCCCCGTTCATGACATATAAGATGCAATGTTCCTAACATGCATCTAGCATTATGCAATATTTGCAGCGGATAATTTTTTTTTTTGAGTAATACTATGTACCAAACTTATAATATCCCAAATAGTTAAATCATAACCAAGCATACTTAATAAAAGAAACATCCACGATTTTAGTACGAGTCTTAGAAGACTGTAACCTCAAAAACATGGGAGACTAGACTCCATATTTACATTACCAAAATACACTATTGAGGAAGTTCGTCGAGTAACTCATGTAACACGACTAACGAGGCCAAAAAAACTGTCCAAAAACTAACTATGGAAGTTGTAAGCTCCGCGTCGTGTCTGCGGCGTCTAGTCAACCTCCTTAACTCTACGAATGTCTGCTCCCTGCTCTGATCCTGACACATCGCCTACCATTCGGAGGGAATGGTAGTTGGGACTATCACGGTGAGATTTAATTACAAATCTCAGTAAGTTAACGGGAAACTCCCACACAGGTTAAAGATGCATGCATGGTAGTAAAAGCATAAATGCATAAATAAAGTCGTAAATAAGCGTAGCATAACTTGACATATAGCATGACATAACCTGAACTTAAACGTGAACTGAACTTGACTTAACATGACATGAACTTGAACTTAAAGCATAACATGGACTAGCAACATACATGAACGTGAAACTTGAAACATAACATGGACTTGAAATATAGCATGAACGTAAACATGCATAACATAAATATGAACTTGAACTTGACATAAACCTAAGTATAACATGACATAAACGTGAACTTGAGACATAATGTGAACGTGAACATAACATAACATGAACGTGAACTTGAAAATAATATGTACGTGAACATAACATGACAGAAACGTGAACTTGAAACATAACGTGAACATGAGCATAACATAACATGAACGTGAGCTTGAACATATCATAAACATGAACATAACATGATATGAACATGAACTTGAAACTTAACGTGAACATGAACATAACTTGTACGTGAGCATAACATAACATAACATGAACTTAATCTGAAACTTGTCTTAACGTGGACTTGATTTGAAACTTATTCTGATCTCATGGGGTCACCATGATTGCTTATTCTTAACTTCTTGACATGAACTTAGAATCTTATTCAATTGATTTGATTAATAACGTGACCATATGGATGCTACACGGGTCCCCTAGAGCCATGTGTCCCTGCCGATTACCACATCACAACACAGGTATCTACACCAGCTGTGAATGCATTAATACGTACTCCACAGTTGTTGTGGCCCCACGTATTCTACGTGTCACAATTGCTATGTCTCACGTAGTGTATGCTCCATAGTTGTTGTGGCCCCATATTTCATACTCCACAGTTGTTGTGGTCCCATGAATACATGTAAAATAAAATATAGCACCATCGGCGTTAGTGCCTGGCGCGCTCCGGTGACCAGCTAATTAGGCCCCATTTGCAACCTGTTGACTGTAATTCATCAACCTAGGGAATTTCACACCTATTTAGACACTCCAGCGTGAACAAAAGAGTTCCACTAGGATATTATCCCATCCTAGCACTTAGGGTAGTGATTGATATGAATAACTTATCTTGAACATGATCTGAAACTTGACTTAACATAAACTTGATCTGACTTCTTTACTTAACATGACATACTTGCAATGGTGAATATTACATGATATGACATATATGTAACATAAATCATATTTAACATGGCATACTTATAGCGCATAACAATACGTGATAGAATAGATTGTGTAACAGATAAATATTCATGACAGAATAAATGATGCATAACAGATAAACATGTAATGACGTGGCATGACATGACATATATAATAACATACATACATAAATCATAGTTCCCTTACCCATCATACATACACAATAAACTGATAGTAAGTTAGAAGCTAACTTACCTCGATCGTTACGTTCGACGAGAATAAAGCGCGAAACACGAGGAACTGTAAGAGGTTATTCTAAAAGTTAGAAATTTAAATACTAACATTTAAAAACATGAAAACAAGCTAACTTAGAGTAAAATTATCATTTTACCCTCTATATGTGGGAAAATGATCATTTTACCCCTAACTTAAGGATTTCACATCCTAACTCCAAAAATTTTCAAAATTTACATTCCTCATGTAAATTTTGTCCTAAACTCAAATATTAACTCAGAAAAATTTAAAACAAATCACAACTATAGAAAACACACTATGGCCGAAACATCCATAGGCCATTTCTCTTATTTTTGTTGCAATTCCTTCCAACTTCAAAACTAATGCTTAAACCAAAATTTTGCAACAAACATCTTCCTATTCTAAGTTTACAACCATACTTAAAACATCCATTTAGAAAAAGCTAATAATCAACACCAAACTTTTTGTAAAAAGATCCAAACACTTAATCACAAGTTTTGACCCTAAATCAAAACATCTCCAAGAATTCCAAAAATCAAATCTTACTTCTAACATATTCATAACATCATCCTAAGATCAACCATGCTTTAAATCATCAAAAATAAAGTCACCAAAATCACAAAATAACACTTGGAGTTTTTGGTTTTACACTTAGTCCAAAAACAGAAACTTTTTCCTCAACTAGTTTTGATAAATCTCTTGATCAATGACTTAAGAAGGTGAGATCTTCGAAATAAAGCATCACATGGTTTAAGAATGTGTCTTAAATAGGATCCAACCATCAAACTTGAAATCACATGGCTAAAAATCAATAAAACATAGATCTAACCCAAACACATCAAATCTTAGGCCTAACCGGAATCCTTTTGCATAGAAAAATTATATGTTTGAAACTAATACTAAATATCTTCAAAATAACATCCTAACATGAAAATAAGAGACTTAGTATCATCATATAAAAACATAAAAGCCATTAGAGTAAGATCAAACTATGAAATATTCTAACTTTCTTCAAATAAAAACTGTTTTTCCACTTCCAGTTTTCAAGTTTCTATATCTAAGAAAATCTATCATCAAAAGCTTTATTCATGCAACAAAACCTCAATTAACACTCTTAAAAACATGGTAAAAAAACTCCATAAAATTTTCAGACCAAGATATTTCCATTAGCTTGGTCAAAAACTCCAAAACATAACATACTCTCCAGATTCACGCCCAGAATGACCTTTCCATGGTTAAAAATACTTTTGACAGACCAAATTACCATGGAATGATACGAATAATATACCTATGGAAACTAGACTCAAATATAAACAACTTTTATGAAGGAGTCATCATGTGAAAATACTTACAGAGGGTCGAAAAGATCCATGCAAGAAGACACAGAAATCTGCCTGAGAGAGCTCTTTTGGGTTTCTCTCTAAGAACGGGGTGAAGAAGTGATGAAAGAGAAGTAAGTATGACTTGCACGAATCAAGACTTTTGTAGGGGGAAGATATGGACCTGAATGACCATTGATTGGAGGTAGATATGTGACATAAAGTGAAGAATAAAGAGGGGAAAGGACAGCCTGCAGAAGCTTTGAGTTATGGAGGTTGATGGGGTGGGTTTCTCCATCTCATCAAGGAACTATTGGGTGCAGCCAAGGGCAGTGAATGGTCTGCCATGTGGGGGAGGAAACTTCTCCAAGAAGCCTTGCCAAGGTGGCCAAATTCGTGGGCCTTGGTGGGCCTCAACCAAGTGAGCTTCAATTTGGGGTTTAAAGAGGGTTTGGTTATGGTTTGAGATGCTATCAAGTTCAAATCTAATTTTTCTTGGCCCAATCAAATTTCCAAGGTTTAAAAGGTTGGATAATGGTGTCATAACAAGAATTTGAGAAATTAATAGCATTTGTAAGTGATTTAATCAAGTGATTAAACACAATGCTAGAAATTGGATCAAAAAGGGTTTGAAGGCCAATTTAGGGTTTGGGGAAACCGTTTAGGGTTTCGGTTTTAACCAAGCTTTTGGGGTTTCAATTAGATTCCAACCATTTAGAATTTCACTAGGGTTGAAACCCTCTTTGATCTGGCTCAATTTGGTTGATCAAATGAAAAAGGTTTTGCTTAGGTGGCATGATCTTACACCTTGATTTTCTTCACAAATCCATCTAATGGTTCCTCTTTATGCCAAGTATCTAATACTACTCACTATGTGTGGCTAAGATCTTGCCAAGTGTCCAAATAAAACTTCTCTAACCTAATTCGGACATTCCACACTGTGATTTTGAAAACACTACATTTAGTACGCTTATCGAAGTTACTATTCACTCCAAAAAAAGCGTAATAAACTTAGTACTGAAAAATCCTAAATATTCATATTAACCTACATTGAAAACCCTTTTCCAAAACTCAACCCCGAAGTGCCCCTATAAATAAATTCATAATTTCGAACAACCGTTTCGTCCGAAATTATGAAAATGGGTTATTGGGCCATAAAATCCTAAATATTCTATTGAGTCTAGTGGCGTAAACTATAACATAATCTGACACTTCTAACTACTTCAAACAATTAAAATCGCATTTCTGGTACCATAACAAGTAATAACACTTACTATGTTGACAGGCTAAAACTTGTGCAATTGATCAATTCGTGAAAACTTATGGGGTTTTCACGAGGTTTCTAATATCTATAAAAATTGAGATTTCATCTTTCAAAAACTGAAAGTATAACACACCGTCAGTGCTCTTAGGCACGTAAGATGGGACAGACACCTCTGGGAGAGGCTAGGGCACGTCTGCAACGAGTTCTGCAAAGGAACGTCACCTGACATTAGCAACTGCGGTTGCCATGCAGCCTTACGTGAAGGTAACCTTATGACACAAAAGAGAAAAAACCCTAGCAGAGCTTTTTCTGTGAAAAAGAAGGCTTGTTCATATGAAAAAAAAAATAAAGAAATCTAAGTAATATAGAGGTGTGCGTAACCCAAACTTCAAAAAATTATTTATTCTCTGGCTTTCTGCAAAGCTTGACTTTGTTTCAATTATATCCTATCTATTCTCTACTTTCTTGCAGCATGTGCTTCCATGTACATATACATAGCCTCCTCATCATGTGCTTCCATGAACTTGAGAAACTATGCTAAATCTGAGGCCCAAGAAAATAAAATCCCACCATCCAATCTAGGTGAGCCTAAAAGCAAACATTTGTTGGGCAAAAACAAAAACCCACAATCCAATCCATGTTCTTTCGCTCCCCCCACACCCATTTTCCAAGCAACCAACCAGAAACTCAAATACAACATAAATAACAAAAATTAAGAAGGGACATAATGGTAGCGAAGATGACCATGAGAAAGATACATCCTGAACAAGAAATTTGTGCAGTTGAATATAATCTGCATACCTGAGAGAAAAAGGCATTTAGGGCTGAGGAAGGGGACAACGAACTCGAGTTGGGGAAGGGGACAGTGGTCTCCAACTGAGTAAGGGGATGACAGTCTCTAGCTGAGGAGAAAGAAATGGGATGACGGTTTCCAACTGAGGAGGAAGGCAGACTGAAGTTTGTCGATTTTAGTTTAATATGCAAGGCATAATTTCAATTTAATGCGCACTATTTTTTCACTTAAATGAAAAGAACCGTTTCATTTCTACCTTTCCAAGTCAAGGGTGTGCGAGGAGTCTCGTAAAACGGGATTGCATAAAGAATTTCTCTTTCTAGTCACAAAATGTTATTTAGATTGACAAACTTTACAGATAAAGGCAATTGATTGTATTATTTTTTATTTATTTAATATTTAAGAAAGTGACTAGTTGTGAATTGATATTTCTTTTATTTTTTTTAAAGATATTTAAAAAATGTTGAAAGAAAAACAAAAAAATAAAAACACTTATATACTGGTTGGACATGGAACACCATTCTCGATCCCCTAATATTGTCCTTTCTAGCCACCCTAAGGTTTACCAATACATGGCCATTGGTTATGGCTGTGATGGTAGCCTCAACTAATGGCCTCCTCTCCTTCTCTTTCATTTTTTTTAATCATTTATTATTTTTATAATAAAATATATTTTATAATTTTCAAATTATTTTATATTTGTTTTAAAGAGTAATGATTTAATTTCTTTAAATTAAGGTTGATACGTGGCAGCTTGTGATTGAGTGTCCTCATTCTAAACACTCATACCACATAGTATTCTGATTTATTGTTGTTATTGTGGTAATACTCAATTTTCATAAATAATAAGGGTATGAGGTGTATGAGATTCCACATTGCTTGGGAATAAGAACTATCTCAATGGGACTCCTATTGTATCATTGACTAGTTCTTTTGGAGTATAAGTCATATGACTTGGGCTTTCCATTTAGGCGTTATAAATGGATAAATGATAAGGGTAGGTGGTGTATGGAATTGTGGCGCCCCCAAAATCCCCACGTACGGATACGGGGAATTCGAGGCGCCCGGATGGTGACATCACGGGTCACCATCCTAACGACGAGTGCCAAGTGTGTGCAAGCGACAAATGTGCACAAGAAGATACGCAGCGGATAGCAAAGTCAAATACTAAGTACCAGAATTTTTTCTTGAATAAAATACAAAACGGTTCAAAGGTACATAATAAAATATTACATGATATAAATATTGTTTCAAACCAAACATAAAGCATGAACTCCAACTCAAAACTCCGGAAGAGCCGCATCCTCGGGCTCAGCCTCCTCCTCCTCCTCGAACACTGCATCAAAATCTACGGTACCAAAAATGGTGCCGCAGGTAAGTAAAACCCAAACACCACTAGATAAAAGCATATTAAACTCAAACAATATGCATGAATGAATGCCAATGCACAAAACTCTCAAACCATATTTTTTCCACGCACGCCAAAAACCCATCTGGCTTAAAAACATAACTTTTAAAACCAAGCCTCGCCATTATCCCAGATAATGGCCCAAACCACCATTTTCCCAGAAAATGGATCACAAGACCATCGCCATTTTTCCAGAAAATGGCTCATATCCGAAAACCATGAAAATCAACCAATTATGCATGCACCATGATCTCCCCTAGGGATCATCCGCACACTCTGGCTCTGTGCCACACCGCAGGTAACGTCTACGCGTGTGACACCTACACGAGTGATGCCCAGACTCGCGCCTCCAACTCGCGCGGCCATCCTCTAGTCCCCGCCACTAAAAGGACCACGGAGTCGACACGACAGCGTTACCGTATCGTGCGATCCGGTCATCGCCCGGCGACAACCCAGGGGATGTCACTCAGTATTATCCACTCCCGAGTGACCAGAGGAGCTCCACCGAGATAATAACCCATCCCGGCTTGGGCTCGTGATACGCACACTCCCAAAAACCATTTACGCCAATAAAACATGATTTTATCCAATAAAATAAAATACAAGTGCATGCATCATGTAAATGCCAATTTCAATGCTCGACAAATAAATTCAACCATAGCACAACAAATCAAGCAACTCCGTCCTCCATCCATCCGACCCCCGAACTCCTCGGACTCAGTCCGGAATCAGCGAACCAACCAAATAATTTATTGAAAGAGTAAAATACATTTAAATCTAAAAGTAGCGTTTGGAAAATACTTACAGCGCTATATAGGATTTTTAGAAGGTTCGGCGCGAAGCGAACGGCGATGCGAAAGCAACGTAACAGTGCAAATGCACTGTTCCCGTGGGTCGCAAAATACCCACTTTTGACCGGGGACAAACCAAGACACCAAATTGATAGGGAATGGTCTAGAGATGTTTATGAAGCTAGTGGAAGTGAGTTTTGGCCGTGGGTGGCGGCGAAAACGCCGGTAGGGGCGGAAAAAGGGCAAATCGGAGTTGAGCTCGTGGGAGCCGCTCCGGTGACCGTTTGAGGCCGGGGATGGGTGGGTTAGGTCGGCAAGGAGTAGGGGAAGAAGTGGTGAAGAGGTGGTGGCCGGAGGTGGAGCGACGGCGGCGGATCGGGCCTCAAGCCGTGCGGCTTGTTGGGCTTTTTCCGGCCAAACGGCCGGCCGGTTGGGGCTGGGAGTCGGAGGGGATGATCACCGGCCGGAGGGGAGTCGACCGGCAGGGGTGGCGTCGGGCACGACGCCGGCGAACGGCGGGCCTGGGCGGGAAGGCTTTCCGGCGTGGGTGAGGAGAGAGAGAGAAAGAGAGGGACGCGGGGAGAGAGAGAGAGAGCCGAACGGGAGAGGGAAAAAAAGGAAAAAGAAAAAAGAAAAAAGGAAAAAAGAAAAAGAAGAGGAAAAGAAAAGATGAAGGAAATTAATGAGGTCCAGTCCTCACGTCGGAAGTCCAAAAACTGATCAGCCGAAAACGGTAAAAACATAAAACGATTAAAATAAATTAACACTACATCAAATAAATAAATAAACACCAATAAAATATTTTAAACACATCAATAAGCTAAAATAAAATAAATAACTAGTAAAAACCAATTATTTAAATTTTTAAAACCAAAAACAAGCCAAAATAAATTAAATCACAATTTAAATCCAACAGCCAATAAAATCCATTTAAAACTCGATAATTTAAAATAAAAGCACTATAAAATATTTAATTAAATTAAAATATCCCTTCAGTGAAAATACACATAAAAGCGGGTCATCACAGGAATCCCACAATCTTTGGAAATAAAAAGTTCTTACTTTTTATAATATTCTAGTAGAGCTCCAATTATATTTTTGACTAATTTCTTTGGAGTATAGGTCACGTGGCTTGGGTCTTCCATTAAGACATTACAATTGCTGTTATTTTATGTCATGTTAAGTTATTATTTGATGATAATTACTTATTTAGCTATTAGCATAATTTTATGTAGGGTACTTATTTTAGGAATACCTAGCTCAAGTTTGAATATATTATTAGACTTTCATTTATTTTATTGAGGTTAAACAAAAAATTTTGGAATTGCACTGGAAGGATGTTGGCCTTAAGTTAGTGAATTTAGGAGTTAGTTTTGATATCGGTTAGCATTAGGGTAATGAACTATGCTTGTAACAATCCGATCCAAAATTACTAAGGATTGAATATGAATAATTTTATTGGGCTTAAATTATATTTGATGGACATATTGAAAAGCCCAATTGCAATTTATTGGGTAATTTTGAAAAGGCTTTGGGCCCAAAATTTATTTTGATGGATTCTAGAAATTATTGGGGCTTGATGAATAGGTTGAAGCCCAATTAATATTTATGTACAAGCAGGTCTTATTTAATTGGTATTGAGCCCAACAAATTATTTAAAGCCCAAAAATATTATCGAACAAGTTGGACTCATTGTGGAAGCTAAGATCGGCCCATTAACATTATTAAGGGACTTAGCCCATGAAATTATTGACCAACTCCAGACTTTAGATGAACACATGCGAGAGGCCGAAACCCATGATACAATTCCCAACCCACGTAAAAACCATGCACACTAGGGCTATGACAATATACGTATATAAATACATAAGTATACACACACACATGCACGACAGCCCCAGTCATGAATGGCATCTCAATTTTCCTTCCACAAGAGCCTCACCACTGTAGCACCTAGTACCACCTTTTGAGCCCCTCTTCAGGGTTCCTCCACTCAAGTTCACAACAATACCTCTCTCAAGTGCATACCGAGTGCTGATGCACACCACCTCCCTCAGCCATGACCAGGTGCAACTGAAGCCAAGAGCAGCCACGTTCACATAGATGCCCCACTCTTCACACCATAATACATAGCTACCTCACTGGAACAAGCATAGAAAGTGTTGTTGAATGCTTCTCGTCACTCCAGATTCGCCGCCTTCTCTCCCTCTCTCGCTACCGAGTGTAGCAAAATTGCTCTCTACATGCTCTGCTTCTCGACAACATCAACCACCACATGGAAGTGATCAGACAACCATAGATACCATCGACAAGTCACCGTTGTCACCTCATGCTGCTCTAGTAAGTCCACACTGAGATCTCTTAGCTTCTCTTTTTCATTGTGTCTCTTAGGCTGATAGCATCCATCTCTCTCACTCTCCCTTCCTTCTCCACCACCTTCTCGGCCTAATAGGTTTGCCCTTCTTTGCTCACTACAACAAAATGGGCCTTTTGCCACGAGTTCTTTTCCCACAACAAAGCATAGTGAGAAATACTGGTGTTATCGTATCAAGGTTGTTTGTGGAAAACTAAATGAGTTGTTGTAGCAACATGCCTAGCCACGATTGTGTTTTAGTGGAAAAATCATCCTTTTATGATGAAAGTTAGTCGCCGCAAGAAAATTACCTTCCAATGTTCATTGACCATAAAGAAAAGAGTTTTTTGGGACGAAGTCAACCTGTGAACAAATCACTCTTATCTTTGATCATAACGTCCCATTTCTGCAGGGAGAATAGAGTTTTCCCTCCCAATCTCACGAAATTTTGGATTTTCGGTGCAAATCAACAGGAGATCTACTACACGACTAGACATTAAACCAGTGGGGTTGTGCAAATTAGGGCTGAGGAAATTAGGGCCTTCGATCAAGGAATTAATTTTGCACCAACCAGAGAGTCAGCGTCCATGAGTTTGGCATCTCCCACAGCCATTGTCCACCCTTCAATTCCCTAGAAGGCATGACCCTCCCTTCCAACACGCACAAGGAAATACATGTTGGTTTCTATGATTTTTGCGGTACAATTGATGCCCTCCTCAGACCAAATCTCCTACATTTCTCCTTGTCCTTTCTTAATTTCTCCCATTTACCACAAATCAACCCCTTGATCAATGTTGTATTGTTGACGAAATTAGGGCTTGGTGGTGATAATTTGGCAGAGAGCAGAGACTTGGCAACCACGAGCTTCGAACATTCAACCCTAGAAGACTCTACTAGAGCTTCGAACATCGCCAATCGACTTCATGTAAGTCACTCTTAGGAGGCTTTTCTCTCCCTTGTTTGGTCATATCCGTAAGTTACACCTGTATCTTTCATAGTAAATGTGTGCACTTTTGTTTCTTCCTTACTAGTCTTCATCACGTATAGCACCTTATTATCTCATGATTTGATTTTAGGGAATTATTTGAGCAAAGCAGTATTGGCTAATTGCATGCAGTAAACAGCAGTGGCTTTTGGAATGGGTCTGGTGACCATGCTTCTACCGACATGCAAATGACAGGTAAGGAATTCTCCAGACTTGCATCAACAAGAGTTATTGTTAAAACTCATTGCCTAGTATATCTCGACGATGTTGTTTGTGGAAACTTTATTACCTTTTAGGTATAAATGGGACTATCCCTATAAATGTTTTTGTTGGTATAAAGGAGGCTAAAGGGGACTATCCCCATAATTTCCTTGCCTTAAATATGTTCTCCTAACCTTTTGGAGGGGAGAGGTGAATTGGGACCAATAGAAATATTTGTTTCTATTGGTGAAAGGTAGAACTTTTCATTAATAAATCTTCATGAAAATTTGCAAACTGGTTGTCCAGTGATGAGCTCGTTACAATTATGAACGTAAAAGTAGAGGTTAGAAGTGAGGCTGTGTGTACACACTTGAAATCTTAATCTGATATCTCTTAAATACTAAACATTTTCCTAAGTAAAATAACTAATTTATTCCCAGAGTAAATCCAAAAAAACCTTTTATTCTATCTGTAATTTTTCTCTAAAATTTATTATTATTATATATATATTTACCTTGGGAAGGAAATGTATTTTTATCTTAGTCTCAATTGAATCTAAGCCTTAAAAATCAATTAAAAGATGACCATTGAATACACCATCCATTTGGGTTTGTTTTTCATAAATAGAATTCCTTCCTTAGTCTTTGTTTTTCTACCTAGAGACTTATTAGTATTAAAAAAATGCCATTTAATTTTTGCCATGTAGTTGTGGTGAAGCATCTCGGAGAATTGTTTTAAGTATAATTACATTACTACCCCTATTTTTTAAATCATGTCAGTAAGTGAATTGAGGGGTGATTTTGTTGTTAGGGCTGGGCTTGATTTTTATTGGACTCATGATTAGAGTTTTTTTTTTTTTTTTGGGAAAAAGGGAACTTTCCATTCATTTAATAAAGAAAGTTACAAATGCTAAGTCCAGTACAAACAGGGACTCTTTCTATACTTGGACGACATGATTCAATGACATATGGGCAATACAGTTGGGAATTTCCTCTAGTTCAATACATTCCTCTTCAATAGTTAGAGCATTCTTGGCCAGGCAATGGGCCAGTTGGTTTGTAGACCAGCTAGTATGAGTCACTGCCCAGCTTTCAAACCTTTGGAGAATTGTTTGCACATCTGAGATGATTAAACCTACTTGGCCCTCATGTTGACCTTTCCCATTGATCTCTTTACCACGTTTAGTGCATCCCCCTCTAGAATGATTTGTCTCAAGCCAATCTCTTGTCCCAACAGCACTGCATGTCGGGCTGCATAGGCTTATGCTAGGTGAGGGTCTGGAAATAGAGGTTTGTTTAATCTCATTGTACACATGACTTGTCCCTCCCAGTTATGAATAATTACTCCAATATCCACCCTGCATTTCTTATGGTCTATAGCTGCGTCCCAGTTAAGTTCATAGTGACCATTTGGAGGGGCTTTCCATTGGTTCATTGGTTTAGCACAAGTGACTTTCCTTTTTGTTGGGACTGATGTGTTGCCTTGGAGTAGTCGTAGTTCCTGTAGCTTTTGTCTTGTTTGATTCAGAATGATCAAAGGGCTGGTGAATTCTTTCTGAAAAATCACTTCATTCCTTCTCTTTCACAATCTCCAAGCCGCCACTGCCATCTCAGTAAGTATTTCATTGCCCATCTCCTCTAGCAGGTTGGTCACTAGTTCTCTGAAAGATTGGTTTTGAAGGCTCCTTTTTTCAGTTTAATGAAACATGACCCCCACACATCTTACATAGATTCGCATCCCCAAATGGCATGCTCAATGCTTTCAACTTGATGCAGGCAGATAGGACAGTTGGGTTCTTCAACAATTCTCTTCCTAAACAGGTTTTGTTTAGTTGTTAAAATGTTGTTGTAGGCCTTTCATATGAAAAGTTTTTCTAGATTTGGCATAGCTAGGCTCCACAATTTGCCCCATTTCTCTTGAGCTTTCTCACAACTGGATTGTCCCTTGTTTCTCTATTGGATGTCATTCTGCATGCGGTAGGCACTTCTATCCGTGAAAATTCCATTGTTTGTGCCTCTCCATTTGATCCTGTCAGGACTGTTACAGATGCTTATACGGATTTTCTGAATGGATGTCGCTTCCTCTTCTGAGAAGATGTCTTTGATCAGTTGTACCTTCCATGCTTTTGTGTCTTGGTCTATTAATTCAGCTACCTTTGCCTCTGGACTGAGTTTAGTAACCCTGGTTTGTATTTTGAAAGATGTTGGGACTAGTATCCACTTGTCCTGCCAAACCTTAGTCTTGAGGCCATTCCCAATTCTCCATAGCATCCCTTCTTCAATTAATGGTTTGGCTGCCATGATGCTCTTCCATATGAGAGATGGGTTTTTTCCTTGGTTTGCCTGTAGGATGTCACTGTCTGGGAAATACTTTGTGGATAGGACTTTTGTAGCCAAGGATTGGGGGTTTTGGAGTAATCTCCATCCTTGTTTGGTTAATATAGCCAGGTTGAAATTTTCAAAGTTTCGAAATCCAAGCCTACCTACTGCCTTTGCCGATCCCATTTTGTCCTATGAACACCAGTGAATCTTCTTCTCGTTAGCCTTTTGTCCCCATCAAAAATGCTGCATAATATGATTGAGGTCCATCAGTATGTTCTTTGGGATCTTGAAGGCTCCCATGCAATAGGATGGTATAGCTTGGATCACTGCTTTTATTAGTATTTCTTTTCCAACTTGGGAGAGGGACTTGGTTTTCCAGTTACTGATTCTGCTCCTTGCCCTATCCATGATGTTTTTGAAGCCCTTTAATCTGGATCTTCCAATGAGGGCTGGCAGGCCTAAGTCCTTTTCGTGGGGCTGTGTGGCTTGGATACTTGCAATCTGGACAATGATCATTTTCACTTCTTGGTAGGTGTTTTTGTGAAATAGATAGAAGTCTTATCTTTGTTTAACCTCTAACTTGAAGCATTTTCATAGACTTCTAGGAGATAGATTAATCTACTCCACTCTAAGGGGTTAGCCTTGCAGAAGAGTAGGCTATCATCAACAAAGAATAAATTACTTATATTCACTTGGTTTCAAGTTAGAGGGACTCCTGTTAGTGCCCCAGTTGTTTTAGCTGCTTGTAGCATGCAACTAAGGGTTTCAGCACAAAGAATAAAAAGGTACGGTGATAGTGGATCACCCTGCCTAATGCCACGAGTAGGAGTGAAAGATTCCAAAGGCATTCCATTTATAAGGATGGCATAGGAAACAGTTGAGATGCACCTCATAATTACCTCAATCCACTTCTGAGGAAACCCCATTTTCCTCATTACTGTTGCGAAGAAGACCCATTCTATTCTATCATATGTCTCGCTCATGTCTAATTTCAAAGCCATGTAACCTTCCCTTCCTCTTGGTTTTCCTTGCATGGTGTGGAGTGCCTCAAATGCAACTATAACATTATCAGTGATCAACCTTCCCGGGACAAAAGCACTTTGGGATGGTGAAATGACTGTTGGGAGGATCTTTTTTTGCCTATTGGCTAAGACTTTTGCAAGGATTTTGTAACTTACATTGCATAGAGAGATAGGTCTAAACTCAGTGACTTTGGTTGGGTTTTTGGTCTTGGGGATTAAGGCAATATAGGTGGCATTAAACTCACTAGGCCATGAATCTGTTTGGAAAGCTTCTTTGATTGCAGCACATACTTTTGGTCCTACTGTTGTCCAATGGGTTTGGTAAAAGACGGTAGGGAAGCCATTGGATCCTAGAGACCCCAACCCATTCATGCTAAAAACTGCCTCCTCAATCGCAGAATTCTCAATGTTCTTGTTTAAAGAGTTGTTCATGTCTTCAGTAAAGGTTGTTTTTGTGTGTTTGATGCAGTCTTCAATTCTACTTGGCTCTGAGGAGGTGAAAAGGTGCTAAAATTTTTTTTGAAACAGTTGACCTATTCCTTCTAGACAAGAGGCCTGTTTACCACTTTCATCTGAAACTGTTTTAATGGAATTGTTTCTTTTCCTTTTGCTTGCACACTTGTGGAAGAAACTAGTATTTCTATCACCCTCTTCCAGCCATTGTTGCTTAGCCCTTTGTTTCCATCTCATGTCCTCCTCTTCAAGTAGGCAGTCCACCTCCTTTCTTAGGGTGTTTATTGTCTCATTGTCCTCCCCCTCATTTGAGTCTTGCAGTGGCTTTAATTGATTAAGTTTTGTAGATATGATCCCTTTTTGGTTTAGGAAGGATTTTTTGTTCCAGGTCAGCAGGTGGTGCTTGCATCTCTCTAATCCTTGTGTAACTTCTTTGATACTCGACAGGTGAGTGACTGGTGCAGTCCAGGCTTTTTCTATGAGCCCCTTGCATTCTTCTCTTCTGTCTAATTTTGATTCATACCTAAAAGGTCTTGCTTTGTATCTGCGTCCCTCATTAGTACCATGTTGAAACACAATTGGACTATGGTCAAAGCTATGGGCTGTCAGGGAAGTGACATAAGAGTCTTCATATAGTCTTAACCAGGATGGGTTTCCAAAGGCTCTGTCTAGTTTTTCTTTGGTAAAAAACCTCCCCTCCCTTCTGTTACTCCAAGTAAAATAATTTCCTAGGAATTGTATCTCACTCAAGTCACATGCCTCAACTGTTTCTCTGAAGGATTCCATTTGCCTGTATGGTCTTACTGCTACCCCTTTTCTCTCATAGTGATGCAGAATTCGTTGAAGCCCCCTAAGCAGATCCATGCTTTATCATCTTTTGGTTTCAAAGCTTTTAAGAGCTCCCAACTGCCATTTCTTTCTGAAGTTTTAGGGTTACCATAGAACCCAGTGAGGAGGACTGTGCATTCTAATTTTGGTATCTTTATTGAGATAGAAATATGGTTTCTCGTGTAGGTTTCTAAGACCACATCCTTGTTATCTTTCCAAAGGAAGGCCAATCCTCCACTATATCCCTTACTATTCACCACAAAACTTTGTTGAAAACCGATTTGATTCCTTATATATTCCACTCTATTTCTACTGCACTTTGTTTCCATGAGGAAAACAAAGTTCGGGACCTTTTCCCTCACTAAGAGGTGGAGCTCTCGAACTGTTCAAGGGTTCCCAAGCCCCCAACAGTTCCAACTGATGCAATTCATGGTTGTAAGTGGGGCTGCTTGGCAACCTCTACCTTTGGGTTAGGATGGTGAAACTCATGACATGAATTTTGGAGCCTCGGTCTCTTAAAGTCATATTGGTTTGAAATGTCACCCAAGATCTTGTTTGAAGTTCTTTTTTCTCTTTTCCCTTTTTCCACTAACTCTGCAGGAGTAATTGTGTTGGGAGTGTGGGGTTCTCGGGCTTTCCTTTTCCAACTGGATTGTCTAGTTTTGACTAGCCTATGACAGTTGACTGTTTGGGAAGGGGAGTCTATTCACAACTGTTCATATTTGTGTTTGGAAAATTGAAAAGGCCCTTTTCTACCCTAGTTTCTATCTGTGCAGGTTCGTGTTCCATTTCATCCTAGGGACAGTTTTCAGTTTGGGACTTTTTACTTGTGAGCAGGGGAGTTGTACTATACTAGGGACCTCTTCGGATTTTAGAAAGTCAGTTTTGCCAACTAGTGCAATATGGGCAGGTTTACCTGTCATGTTGCGACCTTGACTTTCTGCCTGAATTGTTGATTTTGCAGACACTTTTTGTATAGGGCCATGCCTTTCTTGTTCTAGGTTCTCAGCTGGCAACTTGATCTGTGTCATGGCTCTTTCTATTGTACTTTTACTGCTGGATCCTTTACCTACCCCCGCCGTGCCTGGTTGTTGTTGCCTTGTTTCTATGTTGCTAAAGTCAGCTCTACCTCCATAGTGCTTTGCTGCCATTGTTGGGACCTAGTTAGGGCAGCTCTTAACCAATGCCCAAATTGAGCAGGTAGTTCAATTTGAGCCTGGTTTCCAGTCTTTTTGTTTTGGCATCCTCCCCTTGGATGTTTAATAGTACTGCATCTGAAACAAAAGGACTGAAGCCTCTCATATTTGAAAGCAATCCAAAGTTGTCTTTTACCAATTTGGAGCCACCTTCCTCTAGCCAGGGGTTTGGTAATGTCCACCTCCACTTGCACCCTTAAGTACCTGCCCCAGCTTTTCCCTTCTACATCTACTTCGACCTTGAGAACTTTGTCGATTGCTGCAACTATTTTTTTTTTGATAGACTTCATTCATACCAATGAAAGGAACGTTATGTAGTTGAACCCAGAATGGCTCGTGCGAGAAGTTCACTTCATTTGTATGGTGGGTGCTGTCAATGTCTTGGATAACAATGAGGTTTCTGTCAAAAGTCCAAGGTCTTCCTTGGAGCACTTTTTCTTTATCTTCTATCCTTTGGAACTCCATGATGAAACTGCTATCACCTACTTCAGTGAAGGTGATGTCGTCTTCCACCCTCCAGACCTGAGGCATGGTGGAGCGGAATGCTTCTTTGTTAAAGTTCCTTTTGTTGATCACCATTGCTAGAAGGCAATTGGTTCCTCTTTGCACTGCTGCGAGCACGTCTTGTTCTAGGAGTTGAACTGGCCCTTCCTCGTTTTCAATGAGGTTCAAGCCTTTCCATAACTTTGATAGATCCTCATTTGCCATTCTTTTAGGTTGTAGGCAAGAACACTAGATGAAACTTTGAGAAGGAAAGCTTAAAAAGCCAGAAAAAGAAACTAGACTCTCAGTCTATACTGAGAGACAAATTCTTTGTATCAAGATACAAAATACTCAACTTTACACTTTCTCACTCTCAGCTAGAGAAGAAGGGAAGGACCATCCGCGGCTTGTTAACACATGATTAGAGTTGAGTATATTTTCAATGGATATTAATTTAGACAAAATCTTATGTTTGACTTAAGTTTTATACTAGGCTTGGTTTTTATATATTTCACAAAATTATAATAATATTTTTAGTTGGGCTCAATTTTTAATACATGTTAGCTCAGAAACTTTATTTTTACAAAAATATTTAAGGGTTTAACTTATATTGCCAAGTATTACATTTTAAGTATAATAAAGTTTAATTATTTAAACGAAAATTTTGTTGTTTAATTTGAGACATTTTGAAAAAATTATTCTATTATAGTTATAATTAGAAAATAATACATATATATAATTATAAGAATATTTCAATGATATTAGTATTTATTAGATTTCTTTGAAAAGAAATTGAATAATTATTTTAATTATAAGAAAATTAAACCTATTTTACGAATTGAGATTTCACAACTTATTTTAACACATTTGTATAAAGTTTAAATACTTTACTAAATTATAAATTGAAAGTGAAAATATGTTATTAGCATTTAATTAATTATATGAGATTAGTATTCATGATTTTTGTATGAAGCAGAATATTTATTAAATTATTATCCACTATTATATATTAATTAAGTAGAATATTACGATAATTTTTTCTAAAAATGTTAGTAACATTTAGTACTTCATATATGTAACGAAGTAGATTTAGGAAGTAGAACAACGAGATAAATAGTTTGATCATAAATTAGGATGACACTACAAGATAAATGAATTTTTACTACTAAAATTTTACAATCAAAAAGACTATTTCTGACGAAAACATACTCATTTTCATCGGAAATAGTCATATGACTCAATTTTATTCTTATGTGCGCTAAACCCTGTTAATGATGATTATATATGAAGATGTTACAGGACTGGATACAACCCGAGGGACGAGGTAGAAACTTAAAAGGATCCTGAGTTTTGTTATTTGCTTTTATTTCTATAACTGATTATCATAGCACATGAATTTAGACTTCTTTGAATAAGCGTACTGAAAACCTTGTTTGAGATTGTGAGTATTTTGGTTTTATGACTATTATGATGAAGTCTTTTATACTTGACAGAGGGTAAAATGATTTTAAGGGTGGTAGTATTCAGTTTCTATAGTTTTATAACCAGAGAGGAATGAAGTATTACATGTATTATTCCTAAAACAAATTGCAAAGTGACATAATGGTAAGTCAATTATAGCACAGTAGTGTACAATCAAATTTACCTAAAAATGTTTACAAAATGTTTGATTGCTTCTATTGTTGGATGGTAAAGTAAATATTGTACAAGAAATTTTATAAAAATGTCTTAAAATGAGTTCTATATGTTTTTAGTCCACAAATCAATTTCTATCAAAAATCATTTGGCAGGTCACTCAAGTCAACCCTGGGTCCTGGGTTGACCTATATAAATTTTATCTTTTTTCCTAATCATATCTCTTGAGTAAACCAAATTTAGGTTAACCTAAATTGAACCGAGCTTGATTATGCACAACCAAGCCCTATTATAGTATGTTGAATTCATGTTAGATTCAGTTGGGTCAAAACTCACTTAACCCTAAACTTTTTCAATTTCTTTAAACAAAATCTTTGATAAATGTATAACAATAATATGGTGAGATGATAAAACGACTAACTATTTGTTTTCAATTTTTATGAATAAACTAGTTCAACTATTTTTTCATGAGCTGTCCTTTTCTTTCATTGAATCTGATTATGGAGAACTTCTACCTTTTCACATATATAGATAACACAGAGAAAATGAAAGTTAACTGAAATATGAGAAAGAGAAGCGCTAGGTTTCCAAAAGATCTAACAAAAGTAAAATTCATAAATTGATTATATGGTTAGGTATAATACGTTAGATCATTTTACAATTTAAAGAGTTTTATAATTTGACGTACTACAATAATGGATTTTAGCTTGTGAACTTACTTTTATTATCTCTTTGTGAATCAAAAATTTTCTTTCAAGTATACTACCACTAAATGGGATAATGTATGTGACAATGAGGAGAGAGAAAGATATGAGATACACACCATCTGGTTAAGTCTTTCTAACAATGGTAGAAGACCAAAATCCATTGAAAAGACTGGTGTTTAGACAATGCATGAACATTCAGAGGATCAGAGAACAAAATGACTATATCCCAAGTTTGAACATAAATACCGAAAAGTGAGTGTTTTTAGAGAAATAATTATGCAAGTTTCTTTATTTCATACAAACTTACGACCGCTCTCTTATCTTCTGCGAAAGATATCTCTTACCTTCCCACTTCTACTAGTAAAATTTGTATGAGCCATGAGAACTAGTTGTAGGTGAGGAAGCCACTTTGCATGAATAGAAAAAGTAAGTCTTAACAAATTTTGTATCTTTTGACTAGAGGTGTAAAAAAAATAAACTGGTGAACTAGTAAACAAGACTGGACTGGACCCAACTGGTGGGTTGGATCCGGTATTGAGTTTGATTTAATCCGGTACCAGTTTTTCTTTTTTCTAAAACATAACCGCACCAAACTGGGCCTATTTATATATATTTTTTAATTTTTTATATTGTATATAATGTTTATATATAATATATAATTATATATAAAATAGTTTTATATTATATGATAAATTACTAATTAATATAATATTAAAAATCTTATATCACTATAGTTTATTATATTAATGGAAAACACTACTATGCCCTCTCCCCATACTCCCTCAAAGTGACTGCTGGTCATAATTTTTTTTTTTTTGTAATTTTTTACTTAGTGATTAAAGAATTGATTTTAAGTGTTTTGATATATATTTTTTTTAAATATATTAAAAAAATGTGGAAAGAAAAATGAAAAAAAAAAAACAAAAACAAAAAGTGAATACGGTCAAAATGAACAGTGCACTATGAGCAGCAGAATAGCATCGCCTTATATTAATAGTTATACTAATACTATATCACTATATATTATAGTATATTAGCATATTATAGATTATAATATATCACTATAGTCTATAGTATAATTATAATATATATTATAATATACTACAATATATTATCACTATAGTATATAATATTATATACTATATTATATAATAATATATTATAATAAAACCGAAAAACCAAACCAAAAATTGATAAAACTTGAGTACGGTTTAGGAGAGTAACCGGTATATAATTGATTTTAGAAAATACAAAATCGATGCATACTAGTTCGGTCCTAAATTTTGTTTAAAACTGAATTAGACTAGACCAGTTACACCCTTACTTTTGACAATAAGGTTGTGTTTGGATGTAGAAAATATTTGAGATCAACTTATTTGTGTATGCCTGAGAATACCCCACATCCCAAACACAACTTATTTCATCTCAACTAATTTTAATGTTTTCATCTTTGTTTCATCACTGTTCAAGGACAAGACTAATCACTGGGGCATAGCAGAGAGTCTCACCGGGAAAAGACTAATAACTAGAATAAGAATGAGTAGTGCTATGGCCACTGCTGAGGGCTCCCGCTGGGCCAAATTTTTTTTTTTGTTTTTTGTTTTTTTTTTTACATCATTTTTTTAATATTTTTAAATTTTTAAAAAAATATAAAAAAAATCAAAATAATATTAAATAATTTTTTCTTAATCACTAAGAAAAAAAAAAAAACTGGGAGCGGTGGCTCCGAGCAGGATCCCCCAGCGGGGGATCTATCATTTTCCAATAAGAATTTTTATGAAAATGAGAATCTTCATAATTGATAATATTTAATATTTTTGGAAAACCTCAATTAAATAAATTTGGGGACAAAAAACTTGGGAAATTAATTTTTAAATGCATTTGGGGAATTTCCTCACAATATGTTGTGTTTTATTAGTAAAACATATAAATAAAATATTTATTCCATTACTATAATAACAAACCAATCATTAATAAGATCCATTAATTTTGAACTTCTCATAAAAAATTAAATATATCTCAACTTACTTCATACATCCAAACACACATCAATGAGGCCCAAATCCAAACCTTACACAAAACTCATTCAAACATTTTAACTCATAAATATTAACAGATTTTTTCAAATATTCTGATATGCTCTTAACATCTAGAAAAGGCCTAAACATTGTCTATGGATTGCCTAATTTGAAATAAAAATGCAAAAATATTACAATCCCTTACTCAATATTCAAAAGGTGGATTTTTTTTTTCTTTTTTTTTTGTTTCTATGGGGGATGGGTGTAATGCACCAATGAAAGACTTAAACCACAATGACATAAACTCTAACATGACTAATCAATGATACAATTGGACTCCCATTAGAATATTATAAAGAGTAAGAACTTCTCATTTGAAAATAATTTGGAATCTCATACACTAACTACTCTTACACATCATATGGGGGGTATTACAATCTCCCCCCTTAAATTCTCGGCGTCCTTGTTGGGCCTATCTTCATAGGTAGCACATCTTAAGTCCCACATTTCTTGTTGGGATAGGCTCTGATATATTTTATAATGCCCCAATAGAAGGCCTAAACCACATAACCTATACTCCAAAAGGACTAGTTAATATCACAATTGGAGCTTCATTAGAACATTATAAAGAGCAAGAACTTCTCCTTTCTAAAAAATATGGGATCTCATAAACCACCTACCCTTACACGTCATATGAGGGTATCACAAGGGGTGGGGGCTGATTTCACTTCGCCATCCGCATCCTTTGAGAGGCAAGACTACATTAAGAGCAGTCATACCTTGATCAAATGCAACCTATAAATGTTAATAAAAATAATAGCTTGTAGCAAATGCACGCCAAAGAAATTAAAGAATCACAAGGATATTGACTATGATGCAATTTGATCGAATGCAACCTATAAATGTCAATAAAAATAATAGCTTCTAGAAAACGCACATTAAAGAATCACAAGGATATGAATTTTGAAACAATTTCATTTTATATTATTATTTATCGAAAGGACAATTACTTACCGTCTTAGAACTTTTAATGCTGATTCTTCCTTTGGAAGATATCTAGATCAGTATTCATGCATCAGTTATGGAAGATACCGGGGAGGTGTTTTCTTGATAGACTCTGAAACTTTAAAATAGCCTTTATAATGTTTTATAAAACTAGTGGGACCCTAGCTAGTGTATTAGATAATAGATACTTCCACTTTTACAATAGCGTTGATTACTAGTAATGCATATTCTATATTGCTTTACTATTTTCCTTTCATCGTTCTAAACGTATCCTCACGAGAATGAAACAATTACAGCTGCACATGGAGAGAATTTCAAATTCACCTAAAATCAGAAGCAACATAAAATTTATTATAGGTAAAATACACAAATGTTTATCTGTGCATAATCCACAAGAACCACCCCAAGATTAGAAATTGTCTACATGTTCCTAAACTCTTAATCCCAAAATTTCTGGGCAATGACTTTCACTCAGGTAAACTAGAGCAAGACAACCAAGCATAGCATCAGTAGGTTTGGTTTGGCCCCTTAAGAATTTTGATATGAGAATTTTGAATTTCAGGTGAAAGATTAAAATATTATATTTTAATATTATTATTGTATTGGAATTTGAAAAAGCTCAAAAAAAATTGAATGGTTTATTATATTTTGTATAAAAATTTGAAAAAGTTATAATGATGAGAATAGAATTTTGTATTTGAGAAGCCAAACCAAACTTTAAATCAATGTCAGTAGTAAAAAATTGTATAACCTATGGGGTTGCTTCGTCATCAATCCGTACAAAAACAGCAACTTCAAATTCTTCCCACCGCTAGACAATTCCATTTAGCTAGTCGTACAGGCCTTCTCCAATCCATATTTCAACTAAAAGGCCTACCAGCACCTGAAGAATCCATCAAATAATAATGTTCATGTCGAAATTGTCCCAAAAGTGAAAAAGGCAAGGAAGAATTAAAACAGCATTTACAAAACTTACAGGTAAGGGCATCAGCTGCTGATAAAGTTGAGATGACAAAAGCCTATCCTTGTCAGCAGTGACCAAGCTGCAAAACATTAGTACACAATATCTAGTTATCGAACTAAAACCTCCCAAAAAGTATCTAATTACACCACCTCCACATAGGATATTATGTTGTTGATTCTCCTATTCCGCCCGCCACAACCCCCCCCCTTTTCTCTCAATAAAAAAGAAGGAAGAAGAAAATCTCCACTTCAGGCAATTAAGAAAAAAAATGCTTTTAACCGTACTTACAATATTAACAAACTTAATATGTTTGACTGAAATCTCTTTCTCCTATATCCCTCTTTCTTCCCATTTGATTTTTAATAGTACTAAGATCACATTAGCATTGTTTTCTTAGTATATCCTCTCTAATTTTGTTTACTAAAAATTTCCTCATGTTATATGGATCAAGTATTTTTGTGGCAACCCTTTTTTCTTTTTCCATAGACAAGTCAACCACGTATAATTAATTCGAAAGGTATTTATGAATGCTATAATGGTTAAATGGTAATAAAACAATTTCTTTTCTTAAAAAAAAATTTTAAAATCTTTCTTCCAAGCTTTTGAATGTTCTATATGACTCCATCTTCCTCTCAAAGTTGCAGCCAAAACTCATAAGTTCCGGTCAATATTGATGGAACTAGAAAGTTCCTGCCACAGCTTGAGAGGATAATGAATGTCCAACCCTCCACCACGGAAAGTAACAAAAAAATGATAATTCAGGGTTAGATTATGGCTTAATTCAAGTATACACGAGCAAATGTATAGGCATGCTCCAAATTTCCTTATCTGCATATCCTGAAAGACAGCAAAAACTGATTTACATAGATCTCCAAGACGATGAGCAAAACTATATAGTGACATTGAACTACAGAACGGGCACCCACTATCAAGTGTTTTAACTTTTAACCATCAAAATCTAGTGAAATTTTGAAATAAATTTGAAAGAAGCATCTACCTCATAGTTGGTTTTCTAGGTGCCCTTTGCAATTTTTTTGAGTGGTCACCAACCCATTCTCTTCTTCTCTCATGCCATGCTATCTCGGCTGCACAGTAAGGTCATCTCCTCAAAGGAAGAGGCATTTAATTCAAAACTTCATATCAAGAGGGAAGAACGTTTAGAATGCATCAGAAAACATCACGGAAACAGTAAGTTCTATAAGTGATCAAGATTAAGAGCTTCTAAAAAATGTTGGGGAAAATTCGCATCTAGCATGCACTTTCATCTCATATTACACCCCATTTACTATAAGTCCATAATGTACCACCCACTTCTACTTCTATTCTCACCTCACACACAAGTGCTGATAAAGCCATTTTATAAAGTTCATATTCAGTAAAGACAAACCAAATCCTAGAATGCTGTCTTTGAAAGCATGTTATATTGCAGTTATAAAAAAGACAAGAATCCATGGAATAGACATACCGTGGTTAAGAAAAACCCTCTTTCTCACCAGGTTTCTCTGTGCTAAATTTATTTGATCCTCCCGAAGGTTGAATTCCATTCAGACTCAAATTGCTACCATGGCCTTCCATTGTCTCCTGACTCAATTCTTTTAAGAAAAAAGGTTTCTCCAAAGCCACTGCTCACTGTAAAGATGGAGAGGGAATGTCCTTGTGAAAAACAATTCATCAGCTTAAAGGAAAGAAATCAATTGTATCGGACATTGACAAGGCAGGAAAAGAAGCATCTCATGTGAAAATTTTAATCATGTCAAGAAAACCCAAAAGTTTCAAAACTTGAGTTGCTTTTTAATGCAACATGATGGATATTAGAAACCTAGAAACTTTTCTTCGCAAGATCAGAGCATTATTAAATTGCTTAGGTTTCATTACAATGCCCCCGCCTCCCCCCAAAATAAAGAAAGAAAAAATGTCTGTGTCTCAGCACCCCTCCATTCATCCTCTTAGGCCTTTACTCAACTAATGCATTAGCACTCCTTTTCAGGGCACTCACCAGTCCCTAATTAACAGTACTGAAAACTGTTGCAACCACTGATGTTACTCCAAGCCATGATTCTGTCACACCCCACTCCCTTATCCAAAAAAGAAAGTTGCATAAACTTTCTCAAAGGAAACACATACATAAAAAATGTTGATCCTTAATTTTTGATGATTAGTCTAGTATATCAGTGTTGGTCACAAAAGTGTCCCGCAAAGTATGTTTTGAAAGACATAAGTATAAAACAAGTGCCTTTTTTTACATAAGAGAACAGAACCTCAATCTTATTGATCAACCCTCACTTATGGAGGAATGCCGTTTACAAGTAAAAGCCAAGCTTGAAAACCTATAAAAATAAGCAAGAGAACTCTACTAATTACAAACAAAACCAAACCTATAGGAATCTGTGTTTTTTTATCAATTAAGATAAAGGCAGAAGATTAACTTCCAAAACATGGGATGCCTGTTTTGCCCAAAATGTATATGCCTATAATGTGTTTAGGGAGTTGCTAGATGGTAGAAAAACATTCAGTATCACCCGAAGCACCATTAGATGCTAAGCTATCAGCAAAAGCAATGCCCTCTCTTTAGACATGAACAGTGTGAAAGGGAAAGAATCTTTGAGCTGAAGGATGTCTCCCAAAGGTCAAGATATTTCCAAGGGGGCAAGCATTTGCTGTTGAGCCAATTAACGGCCAGTAAAGAAGACTCAGATTCAATGATAACCTCTTGAACACTCAGCTGGTAGCAGATAATCCAAATTATGCCCTTTTATATACACTTCTAAACTTTGAAAGTTTGGCTCTTGGCTATCAAGGCAACAAGTTATGTTATGAACCTGGTGTGAGACGGTCTCATTTGGTGTAGGGCATTATAATTCTTAGTATGCAATGCAGCGTTTCAAAAGCAAGACAAAAAGAATAAACAGGGCGTATGGGTGGCTCGAGACACGGTGGTTTTGAAGTGAATTCTAGAAGCAGCAGTTTGTTACACCAGACTCCAAAAGTATTGGGCAGACGCCTGACATGATTTTCAATTATTTTTCCTTTCGGTTATTATGATTCCTGTTAGTTCTATCTGTTATTTTCTTGGAAGGAATTGTTTTGTTCCCAAGTATAAGTACTGGAAATGGGGAAAAACAGATCAGAAAAAATTATCTTGTAAAACTCTGAATCTTTGAAGGTTGGGTTGCCTCGAATCAATCCCAAACTTATGACAGTACATTTTCCATTTCCTTCTTTTGCTTACTCTGATGCATATACTGGTGGGGAATCAAACGTAGATTGCTAATAGAGATCGGGAGTGGGAGATTCATGACCCCAGGAGAATAGCCACCAGAGGAGTCCGCCTGGATTTTCCTCATTTTGATAGGGAGAACGCCTCAGGATGGATCTTCAAGGAAAACCAGTACTTCGAGTACCACCAAACTCCTCCATAGCATCTACTCATGGTGTCATACCACATGGATGGCGAGGCCCTTGTGTGGTATCAAGATGCAGTGGAGAGTGGGTTGTCAACAACTGGGATGCTTTCATCAGAGCCCTCCAAGTTCGCTTTGGCCCAACAGCATACAAGGACCCCATGGAGGCACTCATGCGTCTGAAACAGACATCCACATTGGCGAGTTATAAGGCTCACTTCGAATCTGTCTCTAACAGATTGCGGGGTCTTTCCGAGCATCACAAGTTGAGCTGTTTTCTCAGCAGATTGAAGGATGAAATTTGCCTTCCAATTCGCATGCTCAACCCGGTCAACCTAAATGAGGCTTTCAGTCTTGCTAAGATCCAGGAAGAGTATTTGTTGAACACCAGAAGGACTTTCAAGCTGATGGGGGATAAAGGAACGTCGGTGGTGAGTGGACAGCAGGCCTCTATTGTGAAACAGGGGGAAGGTTCTACCAGAGGACAGAAAACATTTGTGCCACCGAGGAAGGTCACATCCCCACAAATGATGAAAAAAGGAAGAAAAAGGGCTGTGTTACCACTGTGATGAGAAGTGGAAACCTATCCATGTCTGTAAATATCTGAAGGTCTACTTGCTGCAAGGATTAGAGGAGAAGTTAGAAGAAAAAGGTGAAGAAATCTATTATGAGTCTACTAAACCTGAAGACAGTCACATCACCCAGGATCATGAAGGTCCCAAAACTTCAATTCTTGCAATGCTGGGCACTCCTAAACCAAATACCATGAGATTGATAGGGCAGATAAAAGGCAAACCTGTGGTGATTCTGGTGGACTCCAGCAACATCCACAATTTTTTGGACCCTTCCATAGTGTCTAAATATCGGCTTCTAGTGGATCCCTCCAGCAAGCTGAATGTCAAGATAGCCAATGGACAGATCATCATAAGTGTGGGCTGTTGTAAGGAAGTCACTCTACACATCCAAGGTAACCAATTCACTACATTTTTTATCCTAGCACTTGGTGGGTGTAATGTAGTGTTAGGAGTACAATGGCTTAAAACCTTGGGCCCCATAGTTTGGGACTTCAATAAACTGCTTATGGAATTTATGCATGGGATAAGCAAGTTGGGTTAAATGGCTTGAGTTTCAAGGACCTGACCTTAGAAGGGGCTGATAAGTTTATGATGACATCTGTAGGCAAGGGAAGGGGGATATTCCTCCAAGTGGAGGTGGTCCAGAAGGAGGATTTTATAGAGATATCTCAGAAAGACCTTCAGCACTTGTTAAGTAGATTTCAAGGGGTCTTTGAAGAACCTAAGGGTTTGCCACCACTAAGAGCTCAGGACCACAAAATTGTGTTAGAAGAAGGAACTTCTCCTATCTCCACAAGACCATACAGGTATCCCTGCTAGCATAAAACGGAGATTGAAAAAATAGTGAATGAATTATTAAATTCTGGGGTTATTAGACCCAACTCTACCCCCCTTTTCAGCCCCAGTGCTGTTAGTTAGAAAGGCAGATGGGAGTTGACGCCTTTGTGTAGACTACAAGGCTCTTAACAAAGAAACAATTATGGACAAATTCCCCATTCCTCAGATTGATGAGCTTCTTGATGAGTTACAGGGGGCTGAAGTGCTTTCTAAGTTGGACCTAAGGTCCGAATGCCATCAGATTTGGATTGTGCCTGAAGATATCGCCAAAACAGCTTTCTACACCCATGAGAGGCATTATGAGTTCCTGGTGATGCCATTTGGCCTAACGAATGCCTCTTCCACCTTTTAAGGACTAATGAAGGGCGTGTTTAGGCAATTCCTAAGAAAATTTGTCCTGGTTTTTTTTCTATGAAATACTTGTGTACAGCCATGAGTGGGAAGAACATTTATCTCACCTCCAGCAGTTATTACAAGTGTTACAGAACAACAGCTTGTATGCTAAAATGACCAAGTGCAGGTTTGGACTAAGGGAGAGACTATTTGGGCCATGTGATATCGGCTGAAGGGGTCAAAGTCGACAGAACAAAGAGGTCCATGCTAGAATGGCCAGTACCTTCTAACATAAAGGGTTTGAGGGGTTTCCTAGGCCCTACGGGTTACTACAGGAAATTCATACGCAACTATGGGTTGATAGCAGCTCCCTTCACTGCTTTATTTAATAACAATAATAATAATAATAATTTAAAAAAAAAAAAACACTCTTTCAAGTGGAATGAGACAGCAACGAAAGCTTTTCAAGCTCTTAAGAGGGCAGTCACCAATCCTCCAGTTCTTAAGCTACCTGACTTCTCTCTACCATTCACCATAGAGTGCGATGCAAGTGGGACAGGTGAGGGTGCAGTTCTAATGCAGAATGGTCAACCCATAGCTTATCTCAGTAAGGCTCTAAATGGGAAGGAACTCATACTTTCTACTTGTAAAAAAGAGCCCTTGGCTCTGGTGACAGCTGTTCAGAGGTGGAGGCCCTATTTGTTAGGGCAAACTTTTATTTTGAAGACTGATAAGAAGGCACTAAAGTTTTTGCTAGAGCAAACGATAGGCACAGAATCCCAACAGATTTGGATAACTAAACTAATGGCATACAATTTTACTATAACCTATAAGAAAGGCAAGGAAAACAAGGTGGCAGATGCCTTCTCTAGGAAGGAAGAAGTGAGTGCAGGGACTCTTTCTATGATTACCTTCCCTAACCCTGAATGGATTGAAGAATTAAAACATGACTAAACTACTTCTAGTGAGACCCAGCAGCTACTGTCCAAACTCCAGCATTCTTAGAAGTGCCAAAAGGGTACTCCCTCTTCAACAACCTTATCCTAAAAAAGGGCAAACTTGTGATAGTGACAGATTCACCTTTTAAGTAAAAAGTATTGCAGTATATCCATGGAGCCCCTCAAGCCGGACATGCAAGGTATTTAAAAACTTATCAGAGAGCTAAAAAGGATTTCTTCTAGATGGCCATGAAATGGGATATAAAAATAATTCAAAGAGTGTGATCTGTGCCAAGTGAATAAAACTGAAACTCTACTACCCACAGGTTTATTGCAACCCTTGCCTGTTCCTTCCCAAGCCTGGATGGATTTATCCCTAGACTTTGTACGACTTCCCCCTTCTCATGGGCTAACAGTGATTCTGGTGGTAGTGGGCCATTATACCAAGTATGGTTATTTTTTTGCCCTCTCCCACCCCTACACAGCACAGAAGGTTGCTCAAATTTTCACGAATGGAGCTTTTGAACTCAATGGTCTACCTAAAACTATTGTTTCAGACAGGAATCCAACCTTCCTCAATACTTTCTGGCAGTCCCTATTCTCTGCAAGGATCCAGCTTGAACTTCAGCTCGGCTTACCACCCACAATCGGATGGTCAAACCAAAGCTCTAAATAGGTGCTTAGAGGGGTATTTGCATTGCTATACTAGAAGAAAACAAAAAGAATGGAGTCAGTGGCTCATAATGGCAGAATGGTCGTATAATAGCTCCGTCCATACAGCAACCAAAATCTCACCTTTCAAGGCCTTATATGGATATCCACCCCCCTAAGTTACTAAGTTATGTATCGGCCACCTCTCCTAATGAAGCCATAGACCATTCCTAAGGACCAGGGAACAGATCAGAGGAATATTGAAAGAGAATTTTCAAGTAGCTCAGGAGAGGATGAAAACTTACACTAATAAGAGGAGACCTGAGTGCCACTTTACCATGGAGGACTAGGTGTACTTACGATTGCAACCTTATAGGCAGAATTCAGTGGCCCTCTGCCGCAAGCTGAGACTCTCCCAGCACTTTTATGGACCTTTCCAGGACCTTTAGAAGCTCGGACTTGTTGCCTACCCCCTTGATTTACCCTCCATGGCCAGGATTCATCCGGTGTTCCATGGCTCTTGACTCAAGAAAAAACGTGGAAGCCAAATCCAGCCAATCCCTACGCTGCCACCAATGGACAAAAGTGGGGAAGTACAACCTGAACCAGAACTCATTGTTGACAGACGTCTCATGTGCTGTGGGAATCAACTGGTAACAGAAGTTTTGATAAAATGGGCAGGGACATCCTCGGAAGACAACACTTGGGAGACTCTCTGGAAGATGAGAGAACTTTACCCACACCTTGTGGGCAAGGTTCTTTAAGGAAAGTCGATTGTTATGAACCTGGTGCGAGACGGTTTCGTTTGGTGCATGGCATTATAATTCTTAGTAAGTAATGCAGCATTTCAGAAGCAAGATAGAAGGAATAAACAGGGCTTATGGGTGGCTCGAGACACAGTTGTTTTGAAGTGAATTCTAGTAGTAGCAGTTTGTTACGCTAGACCCCAAAAGTATTGGGCAGTCACCTGACATGATTTCCAATTATTTTTCCTTTTGGTTATTATGATTCCTATTAGTTCCATCTGTTATTTTCTTTTTTTGATAAGTAAAAAGAATTTATTAAACCACGTCATTAGACAAGGCCCAAATACACAGGAAGTATACAAGAGATGAACCTAATTACAAGCTAAGCGCTGTGAAAAACAGCATAAAAGTCATTAATAATCGTCCCATTCAATACAATAGCTGAAGTCCAAAGCAAGAATGTATGAAAGAAAAAGTCCCTATTGTTGAAACAGCGACCGCTCTAGTCCAAGTACGCCACATTAAACATAGAGGCACCATCTTCCAATGATCGTTCCTCTTGTTCCAAGTACACCATATCTGTTATTTTCTTGGAGGGAATTGTTTTGTTCCAAGTACAAGTACTGGAAATGGGGAAAACAGATCAGGAAAAATTATCTTGTAGAACTTTGAATTTTTGGGGGTTGGATTGCCTCGAATCATTCCCAAGCTTATGACCGTACATTTTCCATTTCCTTCTTTTGTTTACTCTGAATCTTTTTTTGAACTATATTTCTCATTATCACCGGAAGGGTTGCTTACAAGTTATCACCAAGTAGAAAATACACATTAATCTGTTATGATCTTGAAGGTTAAAAGTTTAACCAAATTAGTATCCAACAATTCTAAGGCTTTTGAATCAGTGGTTGGGTCTTTAAAAATTGGTATCACAGCAAGGACCACGTCACAGGTTCAAGCCACGGAAGGGACGACCTATAGGCTGGATTAAAATGTCTTGGTACTTTGTATGTGCATAATATTAAGTCATTGAATACTAATAAATGAGTGAAGCTGCCAAAAGGGAAATGGCTACCACCGGGTTAGTGTCGATAGAGCGGGCTGTCATGGACATCGGATTCAGAACCGTGGTGGAATGTTATAATCCTAAAGGTTAAAAGTTTAACCAAATTAGTATCCAACAATCCTAGGGCTTTTGGATCAATGGTTGGGTCTTTATCATAATCCTAGCTGACCTACTTATCCATACATCTCATTCTCCAGAGTCACTAGAAAATTAAGGAGACAAACTTCACCGTGACTAACACTAATTACAAGACCCGTATTTGTAAGTGGAAAGCCATAACTTTCTATTCTTCCCACAACCCACTTAAACTTCAAAAAGGAAAAAAGGCTCAACAATTTTATCATAGCATTCTTCCTGGCGATTATTAGATTGTTCAATCATTAGACTGCTACTGCAAAGATATACGTGCCTTACTATCACCACTAAACGAAGTTAGCAACGAGGACAGCTTCGATAAACAAACTCACAAGTTATAAGGAAACTAGTACAAGCAAAAAGGAAAAAAAATCCACTAAACTTCGCAGCATCAACAACTGACCAATGCAATTGAAAATTAAATAAATAAATAAATGAAATTGATGATATAAACCCACGTCAAATTATCCAAAACATAATCTAAAGAAACTTAAAAAACCAGGAAATAAAATCAGAAGTGTAAGAGTCTCAAGGGCCGCGAAAGAGAAGCATGGGAAGGAGGGCATACCTTTCTGTGCTCAAGTCTAAAATGCGGTGACTCCGAATAAACTGTTTAGTGTTGAAGAGAAGATGAAAAACAGATCTTTTTGAAGATTCGAGAATTTTGCAAATGGGAAGAGATACTTAGATTCCTTTTCTAACTGGGAAACCGAGAATTTGTTGGTTGCTTTCTTCTTTTCAAATTTCTCAAATAAATATTATAATTTTTTTAAAAATTTATATATAAAATATAATTCAATTTTTTTAAATTTTAAAATAAAAATAATAATAAACAATAAGATTTTAATAATATTTTATTCAACTTTTATATTTCATTTTATCTTATCTAATTTATGTAACCGAAGCTAAAACTATGTAATGGCCAAACATATACAACTTCCATTTATTTTGTTTAGAAGAAATATATTCATTATCATCTCATAATCTCATGATATGGCATTAAATTATAAGTTCACAAGTAAAATATCATAAATATTTTTTAATTATTTAATGTTACATTATGAAATAATAAAAAAATGATGAGTAGCATTACTTGATTTATTAATTATAATAATAATAAAATATTATTAATTTAATATTTTTATAATTTCTTGTATCTAATTTATTTTTTTTCATAATTTACAATTTAAATCCATTGTGAATTCTATGAATCCAACCACCTATATATATATATATATATATATATATAATAATTAGTTTGCAACTATAATAATGGTAACCATACAAATATAGAGAATTATTGTAGCTAGTAAGCAAAATATTTGTCTTTTACCTCTTCCAATGTAGGCCATTTTAAGGACTTGTTAGTCAAATTTTAATTTGCATTTATATTTAGATAAACCAATATGAATGCTCTAGGATGATTTTGTACACGTGGACATGGTTAGATTAGTATCATAGTAGGAGAAATGCAACCCAGCTGCCTACACCACATATAACTGGTATTCTGGTTTTTAAGACAAATAATTCCTACTGAACTAGATCTATATATGCACTTCTATAGGAGTTTTGGCCATAAAATGCTATTTTCCTATGGAGATTGTTGCTTTGAGAGAGATTATAGATAGGGGGTTCCTGCAAGACAAGGAGCGATGGGGGTTCCTGCAAGCTCTAGGTCATGAGCTCAATTATGGAGGATTTATTAAAATTAAGATCTTTTGTTTACACAAACTAAATATTGTTATAAAATTAATGAAAAGAGAGAGAGCAAAAGAGAGAGAGATCTTGAATATGAGAGAAATGTTTAGAGAACTTTGTTTTCTCTTATTTCTTGGTGTCTTACACAAATAAAGACTCTCTCTATTTATAGGGATCTCTTGGTACAAAGAATGGTTATGATTGTTACACTTGTCATCAATCCAATTGTAAAGAGTACAAAGGAGGTTAGGTGTACCTAAAATCACCATTAGGGGGTAAGTGTACCTAAAATCACCATTGGGGGGTAAGTGTACCTAAAATCACCATTGGAGGGTAAGTGTACCTAAAATCACCATTGATGGCTAAATGTGGTCATACAATACAATTTGAACTTGGTTTCTAACACTCCCTCTTTGGATGACCACATATAAAGAATATGCCTCGTTAAAACCTTGTCATGGAAAAACCCAGTGGGAAAAAAAAACCAATGACGAAGGAAAAAGAGTACAATATTCTGTATATAGCCAAGTGCTTTAAGATTGCCTCATTAAAACCTTGCAAAGGAAAACCCATTGGGATAAAACCTTAGCGAAGGAAAAAGAGTACAATCAGCACAAGTCTTTAAGACTTTACTCCCCCTGAAAAGTGCATGATAATATGTCTTCAAGTCTCCGCATTCCAATGTTCTGCACAAGCTTCTTAAATGTTGCAGTTGGTAATGCTTTAGTGAATAAATCTGCCAGATTATTACTTGACCGTATCTTCTTGACATCAATTTCAACTTTCTTCTCATGAATTGTAATGATCTTCTTGTTGGATCTGATAGATAACTCGCATCTGTATATCCATCTAATTGTGGACTTGATCCAAATAATCATATATTCAGGGCTTCAATTGAACTGGAGATAATGTATTTCAGGACCAAGAATTTCTCCATTGTCTTCACAAGGACGAAATGGATTTTTCTCCTCATCAAATTATCGAGCAACCATTGGAGTACTCAGGACTTTATAGTGAAATTCACCATATTGATCCAAGATCATTTTAATATTGAATTCACTACTCTTCTGGAGTTGTGCTCTTCTGGAGTTGTACTCTTCTGGAGTTCTTGTAAATAACATAATTACTGGAGGAGTTATCAAAATTAAGCCGCAAACCTCCATATTCAAAAACGGTGGCCATCTTTTTAGGCCAGACAAGCATCACGAGATTTTACAGTTCTTATGTACTTGTCAGGCGCCGAAAGGCTATAATGCTACATCTGCTGTCAGGCGACGCAGGGCTATGATGCTATGCCTCGTCTCTTGTAGAGAGATGCTTCACGAGGGATGCCGTGAATCAATAGAGGTGCTTAGTTTTTCTCTATAAAAGAGATGTTCAGATCATCTTCATTCGCATCTCATCTTCTTCACTTTTCTGTAATCATACTGCATTCTTACTCTGCAATTTCTTTCTGCATTTTTATTCTGCAATCTCTTTCTGCATTCTTACTCTGCAATGGCTCAGCAATCTTCTCATGGCCAATATCTAAGGTATTATGCACCTCGTTCATCAGCTGTTCCTGCTTCTACCACAGGTGCTATAGTGCAATATAATAATGATCTGACTAATAAGTCAGATGTTGAAGCTATCTACGAGCTTGTAAATCTCGGTGCCCATTACTCTTCAACTATTTATGCATTTTCTCAGCGACTACAATCCAAACCTTATGATTTGGACAAACTCCATGAGAAAATTTCTATCCTTCAGCGACTTCTTCAGGAGTCTAACGTGAAGATAGAAGCAATAAAGCAAGAGAATAGGAAATTAAAATCTCTGCTTAAGTCTTCTTTTAGATTGCCTACTCCTTTAGATAAGGATGCCATGCAGGTTCTTGAAGAACAAGAGCGTTTAAAGAATGAGGCGAAATGCCTCAAATTTCTGTAATTTTTGCTTCAAGATAATAAAATAATATTTCACAAATACTCATATTTGTGTTTCTATCTTCTGGTAGATATTCTGTGTGCTCCATTTTATTTCTCATTTAATAATGCACATTTATCTCCCCCTTGAAACCGAAAGGGTTTTATATTTCAAATATGTGCAGTTCTTCTGATCTCTTCAGGAGTTTCAAGAAGATTTAAATCATCAACCACAATAATAACAAATCCGGAATCTCTTAATAAAAACACATGGGTATATTGGATTATTTTCAAATCCTTCTTTCAATAAATATTCGCTAATGCGTTTATACCACATGCATCCGGATTGTTTTCTGGATATACTCAGATAACAAGTTTCAAGCATTTTATATCCTTCAGGGATTTTCATATATATGCCTTGGTCTAATGACCCATATAAATATGCAGTGACCACATCCATTAACTGCATATCCAATCTTTTTGTAACTACCAAACTAGTCAAAAATCTGAATGTGATTGCATCCATAACAGGAGATTATTTTTCCTCATAATCAATCCCTGATTTTTGCAACTTTTATGAGCTCTTCTGGAGCCTCATAATCAATTCCTGCTTTCTGCAGTTTTCATGAGCTCTTCTGGAGCCTCAATGACATTTAAATTATCTATATAAACTGCAATAAAAGATAATATAAATACTTAAATATATGAAAATAATATGTTCCACATGCGTTTAGCTTGCATTAGATCATATAAGGATTTTAAGACTTGATAGAATATGTACTTCAGGACTATATGCTTCATGCATACCCAAACTCTTGGTAACTATCAAGTTAATACAAATCTCAATATGATCTCTTTAACTTCAAAAACATATAATATTATTTCTGCAGGAAATATATTCGTGATTTATATATCACATTTTCATTTCATTTATACAAATACCCACTGATATTCAACAAGCATCACCTCATAGGTGTTTGGACTTCAAGTCCATATGCATCACATGATAACAATTCTGCAGGAATTGTTTATTTCTATTTTGGCCAATATTTTACGTCGGTATTCTTCGACGGTTCTGAGCTCACTTTCTTTATTACTTCTGGTAATATCAAATGCCATCTTATATGAAAATACGTTGTCGACAACGGTTTTATTTCTCTCTATAATTTCTCAATTACTCATGAAATGTAATATCGAGATCTCGTTATTTTCAGGTACCTGTCCCTCTTCAAGGGAAGACATTTCATGAAAACCTCTTCAGGAGGTACTCTTCAGGAGTATTATACTCTTCAGGAGTATTCATTATGAGAGAATTTTAGATGGACTTTATTGCTTGTTTTGTGGGTACGGCCTCTTCAGGAGCACCGATTTCTTTTCTTTGTGCTTTTCTCTTTCCGAGATGCTTTATCATTTGTATCAATAGGTCTCACATGCTTTCAGACATGTCTTATGTTCATTAGACTGCTAAATTTCTTAATTGTCCTTCGGGGACTTCAATCCTCGCTGGGATTTTAGCAGCTAGAATATGAGACCTTTTACTTATTGCATCCAAAAATTAATTATCATCTGAACTTCCAGTTCACCTATGATAATCATGATAACATCGAATTATTTCATTTTATTTGCTTCTAGCAAATTTTTCTTTCCACTTCTGGTGGTAATACTTTATAGTAAAAGAATCTTCTGGTTCTTTTATGGACGTCCATATGAAAATCATTCGACTTATCGTAATTGATTTTGGATGATCAAGATAATCATGAAAAGATATAAATATTTTGAATCATATCACTTTTGATGCATCATAATATTTGATTCAATAATTGTATAATATCATCTCAAAGAGAAACCTGATAATATTTTCAATATGAGCTTCTGGCTCGAAATTATTTTAGTAATGAGAAGATGCTCTTTATTGTCTTCGTCGGTGGTTTCAATATGACAACCATTACGACGTATATCTTTAAAACTCAATAAATTTCTTCTTGATCGTGAAGAAAATAGAGCATCATCGATGCAAAATTTGGTGCCATTAGGCAACACAATATAAGCTCTTCCGGAGCCTTCAATTAGATTCGATGAACCAGATATGGTATGAACGTAGGCTCTACTCAATGTTATATTTTGAAAATATTTTTTGTCTTTAAGAATTGTGTGAGTTGTAGCACTGTCAGCCAGACATACATCTCTATTATTCATCTCAGAGATAACAAGTTCATCAGTAATACTTATGATATATAAAACTTTCATTAAAACATTGCAAAATAAAAATTACAATAAGATAAAGAAAATACATTAATTAAAAAGGAACACTTTCATCATCAATCAAATGATCAATTTCACCACTAGAATTTTTAAAAAAATCAGAAACATCAAGGCTTGTAGTATCTTCTCCTTTTATAGAAGCTAAAGTATTTGATGGTTCAGCAAAATTTGTTTCAATTCCTTTTGTTTTTCCTTTTATAGAAGTTTGGTATAGGTCAACCAAGTGCTTAGCTGTACGACAGGTACGAGACCAATGTCCAGTCATACCACATCTATGGCATCCATCTTCATCTTTCTTTAAAAATTTGTTTTGAGAACCTTTACCTTTCTCTGAGTTGAACCACTTCTGGTGGTACGGTGTAGATCTACTATTATCCCTTTTAGTATGGTCGCTTCTAGGACCTCCACTTCTATAATTTTTTTCTATCACGTCCACGCCCTCGGTTTCTTTGAAAAAATGCACCATTTGCTTCTGGGAATGGTGTAAATCTAGTACCATTTACTTCAGTGAATGATACAGAACCAGTAGGACGTGACTGATGATTTCTTAACAAAAGCTCATTATTTTGCTCAGCTACTAGAAGACAAGATATAAGTTCAGAATATTTTTTGAACTTTCGCTCTCGATACTGCTGCTGCAGGAGCACATTCGAGGTATGAAAAGTAGTATATGTCTTCTCTAACAAGTCATCATCAGTGACTTTTTCACCACATAATTTCAATACTGAGCTAATTTTAAAGAGTGCAGAGTTATACTCACTAACACTCTTGAAATCTTGCAACCTCAGGTGCATCCAATCATGACGAGCTTTTGGGAGGATTACAGTTTTCTGGTGCTCATATCTCTCCCTTAAATCATTCCACAAAATAAGGGGATCTTTCACCGTGAGATACTCAGTTTTTAATTCTTCATGGAGATGGTGCCTAAGGAAAATCATTGCCTTAGCACGGTCCTGCCGGGACCCTTGATTTCCTTCTTTAATTGTATCTCCCAGGTTCATCGCATCTAGATGGATCTCAGCATCAAGGATCCAAGATAAATAATTTTTCCCAGAAATGTCAAGAGCAACGAATTCCAATTTCGTAAGATTTGACATTTTCTACATATATAAATCAGGAACATAAGTATGTTTATATTAAGAAATACATTCACAAAATTATGAGAATAAACATAGAGTTTCATCAAGTAATATAACATTTCATATTCATATTGAGAATTACAAATAATATATTGAAAAACTTACTTGAAGTAGAAGACTACTAGCTTCAAAACCGTCAGAGACTTCGTGCTGATAACGTGTTATAAAACTAATGAAAAGAGAGAGAGCAAAAGAGAGAGAGATCTTGAATATGAGAGAAATGTTTAGAGAACTTTGTTTTCTCTTATTTCTTGGTGTCTTACATAAATGAGGACTCCCTCTATTTATAGGGATCTCTTGGTACAAAGAATGGTTATGATTGTTACACTTGTCATCAATCCAATGGTAAAGAGTACAAAGGAGGTTAGGTGTACCTAAAATCACCATTAGGGGGTAAGTGTACCTAAAATCACCATTGGAGGGTAAGTGTACCTAAAATCACAATTGATGGCTAAATGTAGTCATACAATACAATTTGAACTTCGTTTCTAACAAATATGTAATTTTTTAGTGTAAAATCTTTTTTGATCAACTGAAAGCTTTACGTATAATATAAATTATATATTGAACTAGATATATCATATTATGTAGCATGTTCATATAAAAACTAGAAAAATATACTACGTCTTAAATCAAGCCAAGAGCCTGATGGCATATAATCTAGTTTTCCAAATGGACCTAATAGAGAGATCTTTTAGTGGCAACTCCACCCATCCTAATTGGGTGAGTGTGGGTGCAAGAGACACCCTCCTCAGACCACCCCTTATTGAGAGGAGGTGGGATTTTCTGAGAGAAAAATTATATTTATTATCTTTACACCACAAATCTGCTTTTATTTTTTATCCTTTTATTTTTTCTTCTATGAGTAGATATGTGGTGTAAGGATAACTCTTTTTGAAATGGGAGACCCTCCCTTCCATGCACCTTTTTTACTACTTAAAAATTCATAATAGATTTATTTTTTTTTAACTTTTTTTATTTTTATAGTGATTCATAGGCCGGAGCAATTTTGAGGTCGCAACCACAAGTTAGATTAGGTTTTTGTTATTTTTTTAATTACGTGAAAACTCTATTAGAGATAAATGTTTGTTCTTTTTGTATAGTGGATGCGACCTATTAACGACGTGTTTTGCACGCCGGGTACCAAGCTCAGTCATCAATGACATAGAGAAGATAAGGGGTTTATAGTAAATGAGTCACCTCCGATGCCTAAGTTAGATTTTTGTTTATTAGAGAGAGTTTTGTAAGCAATAAAGCATAAGTCTCCAATTCTAATCTAGCACCTGGCTTTTATACTGCTTGTCGAGTGAGTACTCAGTGTCTCATGTCAAAAGCTCCAGTATCTCATACGAGATACCATGCTGTCGTGATGTGAACCTGCAGAATTGGAATCCCTTAAATTTACAATCAATTTGAAAACTCATTTAAGAAAGCCAAACTCAAGTCAATAGATGGAGAATCTAGATTCGTTGAAAACTCATTTAAAAAACTCGGATTATAAGGAGGAATGTCACAAAAATTGTGATTTACCTTTAATAAGTTCAATCAAGAACAAGAGAAGTAAACTCAGGTCACTAATAAAAATTCAATAATGTTTGCTATTCTCAAATAAGGCTACAAGTTGTTTAAATAAACAAACCCAAAAATTCTAAGTGAATAGTGCCACGAGTACTGTAGCTAAATAGTGCCGCATAATGTAGCATGAACAGTGCTGCGCTACAGTAACTACTAAAATCCTAATTTAAATAATATAATAACTTTCCAAATAAGCATTTGACCAAAATACAAGGTCTTCCTAAAAACCCTAATTCATAAGAAAGAAGATATATGTGAGCTAAATATCCTCAAACCCACTTTTTCTAAACTACTAATAAAAATCTTTTAAAAAAAATTAAAAGCCTTAACAACAACAAACTTTATCTTTAAGTCATGTCTTCCAAAGCTTGAATCAAGTTGATCAAAAATGGTTCTCATTCTCTCAAGCCCATCTTGAATATTTTGGGTTCTTGCTAAACTCGTCTCAAATAGATTACACCAATTATTATATTACTTCCGTAATCTTTTTGGCTCTCGATCTTGTGATTGATTTTTAAGACTTGATCCGCCTTAGGGTTTATCACGTCGTCTTTAATGCAATGTGGCCTCCCTACGCTATGCATTGGTGGCAAGTGGGTTGGTGTGGCCACCTTTCATGCCTTCTGTTAATGATATGAGGTTTTGTCGTTACTTTCGTCCATGTTTTGTATCCAATCCTTAAATATGGCGTGACTCTTGCACTACATGCTTCTGTAGAGCAATGTGAGGGTAGATGGTGTCCTACCCTTCTACGTTAATCAGCTTTCTGCCTAGGCCGTGGGCCCTCTTCTCCTATACAGAGTCCATGGGCCGACTGCACTATTGAACATTGGGGCCTTCGAGATAAACTTGGCCCGGCACGAGAGATGTAAATATATATCCCTCTCAATTAGGCCTAACCCGATAGGGGAGGTAACATCCCCTCCACGACCAATAAAAGATTTGATGGAATAATTGTTGTAATCTTATTTATTTCTTTGACATCCAAATAGTTCTTCTTCTTTTTTTTCAAAAAAGTGCCAGTTTTCTTCTATATATAAACCTAAGTGCGGAAGCCCAGGGGCATATCGGTGACGTGGGGTGGATACCACGTCCGCAGATGCTGCATCAGCATTTTAAAAAAGTACCTTCATCCTTTTTACACATGCGACAATTATCAAAATTTTCATGTTGGTTTGAAAGTTTGGAACCATCAATTTTTTCTGTAGTACTCCAAAAACTACGATGCTAAAATTTTCCAGAACTTAGCCTTTGGTAAACATAAAACATCACAAAATCATATTTAAAACATCATATCAAAACTAGCGGCCTGCTTTTCCTCTTCGTGATTAGGTATACTATATATAAGCCCTAAATGGGTGGATAGCAGCCCTTCTAGGCCCTCGTCCCTGCCTGATTGGTGTGGCCATATTCCCCTCGCTCTCGATGTGGGCCAGGCGTACTTGAGTTTCGATGAAGAAGAGATCGAGAGTGAGAAGGAGATGAGCCTCGATAGGATTAGGTTAGAATGAGGATAAAAAAAATGAGATGAGAGGTCGGAATGGAATGATCAAGTGAATGCCTAAAAGTGTTTTTACTAATATATAATATATATTCTTCAAAATGGCGTCCTTTAACAAATATGTTTTAATGAAAATATTAAGACTGTGTTTAGATGTTGAGATGAATTGAATTGAATTGAGTTGTGAATAATAATATTTTGTAAGTTTCACTGATGTGGGTTTAACTTTTTTAAGTTGATATGAGTTTAACATTTTAGGTTGAAATATTTAAAGTACGTTGAGATGTATTTGACTTTATTTTTATGAAAAATTGAAAAGATAGTGAATCTCATCAATAATTAATTTGAGATTAATTGAATTTAGTTTAACAATCAAATATAAACTAAGAGGGCGTATGCATTATATACGAGAGATGGAGCTAATGTTCTTTTGGGTTTTCTTTAGTAGCTTAGGCCTTTTCAGGGTCTTTTTAAGTAGATTAGGCTCTTATCGATTTCAAATGGAGCAGTTTTTTCTTGGACAATGAGATGGGGCTAATGTTCAACAAAGTTCTACTGCTTAGAATATTGGTTGTCATTCCTCACGAGTCACGACCAATATCACTCAATAACGAGAAGAATAGGACAAGATGGAGGATTGGAGGAGCAATGATCCCTCATACTGACTAATGGACGTAAGTGGTGTATACATCCCATTCCCACATTACTTAAAAGATAGAAGTTTTTACCTTTTTTAATGATCTCAACGGGACTCCAACTGTACATGGACAGTTTTTACTCTTGATATGAAAGGGAGAGATGAGAGGAGAGAGAATATGCATAGTTTAAAACACTTAATCAAACATAATGCTTGACAACTCTCTCTCTCTCTCTCTCTCTCTCTCTTATAGATTTTGATTGCATAGGAAAAGAATATAGAATACATATAGATGTACAAGGTACTAAAGTTGAAATAATTAATCTATCATTTGACAAATGACAAATAATGGAACAATTTTGCACAATTGAAAAATATATTGAACTAAAACGGAAAAAAAAAAATAGTCCCCATTCATTTAAATCAATTGCTATCTTTTTTAGCAGGACCTGGTTCTCTGCCCCTAAAGTGACTGTTCACTTTGACCGTTAGTGTATTTTTTTAAAAATATTTAAAAAAAACTAAGAAAAACTTTTGCACTGGTTTTCAAGTGAAGGATCACTTTGGAGAGCAACATAGCATTTTTCTTTTCAATATACAAAGAAAAACAAGAAAAAGATAAATAAACAAGAATATATACATTTTATAAATATGTTTTTTTGTATACCATGCTTATTCATTAGAATTTAAGAGGTTGTTTGGATGTTGAGATAGTTTTATCTCATCTTATCCTATCTTATCTCATAGCATCTCAACATCTAAACATAATTTAAATATACACTTTTCAAATTCAAATTTTCAATTTTATCATCTAATCATTACAGCTTTTCTAAACTTCCAAACAACTCACAAGAAATAATTTAACTTTTTCAAATTCCAAAACAAAAATTATATTCTAACAATATTTTAATTTTATAATATTTTTATTCGATTTTTTTTCTTTCATTTTTCAAAACCTGAAAAAATATCATGATTCAAACTATTTTACTACTATTCACAGATTTCTTATCTCATCTCATTCCCCAAGCATCCCCTAGCTAGTCACTTATTTTCACTAATATATCTCAATAGATTCTTTGAAATTAATTCTTCTTCTATACGATGCTTGATAATAGTAAATAGAGGGGATATTATAGGTCAACCTTCCTTTAGTTACTCAAGTGAGTGCACTCAGCACGAGAAGATTATCCTAGAGAAGAAGAAATCACAAGAGCACCCTATTTTGTTCTATCTAGCATTGGGGTCGGGGGCCCCCAACCTGCCCCGCAGGAAAAAGGGAGTCGGGAGCGATTGGGGCCAACCCCACCTACTCCCCGAGCTGGGCCTAAGCTCAGCCCAAAATACACACACACATATATATAATGTCATTTTGGGGGTTTAATTTAACCCTAACCCCCCCCCCCCCCCCCCCCCCCCCCCCCCTCTTGGGAGTCTCTTTCCACTTCTCAATTCCCCCCTCCCTCTCTCTCTTCCCAATTCCTCCCCAGCCCCCTCCCCTTGAGTGGCTCTTAGCCTCACTGCGGTCAGCGGTGCCGTCTCTCCCTCGCCACAACACTATCTCTCTCTTGGTCCTCTCCATGACGTCATCTCTCTCTCTCTCTCTCTCTCTCTCTCTCTCTCTCTCTCTCTCTCTCTCCTGGCCCCTCCAATTATTTCTTGCAAGTGATTACTAGAAATTGTTGTGTTGATTTGACGCTGTAGATTTTTTATTGTATATCAATATAAATTTTTGTGAATTTTGTGCACGGCAGCAGTGGCCCATGGATGGGGGGCGGACAAAGCAGTTGTTTTTGCTAATACTCATATATATTGCTAATAAAATTCAAATGGTACATCTTTTGCCCCTCGTCTAATCACTAGAACTAACATAAAGTCCCCCTTCTATCCAGACCTTTTCACCCTCTGAAGTTAAGGCATACTTAGCAAGCAAGTGTGCCATAGTATTTCCTTCTCTGGCCTCTAGGTACATATCTCACCTTCCACTCCATTCTTCCTCCTAAAAGGCATTTGATATCTTCCATAATATGACCAATCCATGAAGAATCTTCATCTTCTTTGTTCACAACATTGATGAATACTAGTGAATCCCCTTCCAATACCACATTTCCGAATGCTTGATCATTACACACTTCAAGGGCCCTCCCAAGCGCAAAACTCTCTGCAAAGGCTGGCTGATCAATATACCTTCTATTAGGACACACAAAAGCCAATATCTCCCTGTCAGCATCTCCTATGATAATGCCCAACCCTGTCCTCTTTTTCTTTGGATCTAAAGCAGCATCCCAGTTAGCCTTTACGACATTAATATCTAATTTTTTTTCCAACATTTAATTAATCTTCCTGTATCGTATCATCTGGAGCATGTCTCCCTTTCAGCAACATTTAATTACCAGACCTAGTAACTTGAGTGCTTAAAATCATTGGGAAAAATATAGAACTTACTCAAATAATAAAAAATTGTAACCATTTATCATGCAATTGAAATTTTATAGGTGTCATAACATGCTTCTTGTAGCTCCCAGCTTTTCTCATTTTCACACTCTGGTTTGTTCACTTTTTATTTTTTTCAAGAGAGAACATGTACCTGACATGGAAAATAGACCATCATCACACATAAAACCACAAACTATAAAATAAAAATACGGTATCATCACAAAAGAATAATAGTCGCACTTATGGCTCCACAGGTGTTGAAAAATAGACATAATCTTGAGACATGGAACTCGATCGGCATAGCATGTACCGTACAAACAGTAACCGCGTGAGTCTAAAAACATTGCACCAAGAAAAGATACACTACTATAAGTAAATATCATATTTCAATCCAATCACATGTAAGATGGCCGACAAGTGGTTTTCCCAAGACCTCTGTTGCAATAGCTATAATAGTTTTTCTTCTTTCCCACATGAATTTCCTTTATATTTTTTGTCTCAAAGATTGACTACTGTCTTCCTTTAGTAGGAATCCGAGGGAGATCTTGCAATGTGAATATGCTTGATCATACTCGGCTATTAAAGCCAGCACTATCAACATGGACTTCATTTGTATCAAGTCCAATTTCCATTGCTAGAAGCTCTTCATGAGCCTTTGTCAAAGCAAGAGAAAGATGTAGATATTTCTCCAGTAATTGAGACCGAACTTTTGCTACTGCATCAAATTTCATTATTAATCTACTAGTACTCCACAAGGTGGTGAAACACTATGGATCTACTTGTGCATAATCACCAGATATGTCTTGTAATGTGCAAGTTTTGGTGCTCATTGTCCATCTTTCTAAGACATAACATTAGGAAATGCATCCAATGGTGTGACATGTACATGTAGCACTATTATCAACAATATCAAATGCACGTCATATGTATGATTTTATTTCTCAACGGGTGACATCCTAAATATTTGTTTTCCCCCTTCCTTGACTCTCATATTGGCCTTGTATAGTTGTGCATGAAATAGTTTCTCTTGAAACAATAAAAGCTTTTTTGTATAAACCTATGCTGCCTCTTCTTCTATCTTGTAACATCAAAATTGGTTTCAATGTTTTTATCTTGATGTCCTTTTCTTTCTCCCTTAGAAAATGTGCATTTAATGCTTTTTCATACTAATAGACAAAATCACTCATTACCAAGAGTTTAACAACAATTCCGATTGGAAGGTTTTCAGGTAAAAAAATGTAGATATCTTTCGTGAATTCAAACAAATTATTGTTCATAATGTTGAGTTTTGTCAATTCCAAATCGTATCAATTAATGTGTCAATTCCTCCCCTATATAGACACTAGCTACATGGGTCTTGGAGTATCCATTACTAACAGTATAAAATTAAAAACATATTATATCAATCATTCGTTAGATTTACTTTATAATAAAAGTAACTTGATTTACAATTTGACGAACTACATCAATTTATGAAATTATTTTTATATAATTTTTTTGTGTCTAGAATATTTTCTTTTTGAGTTATGACATAAATAAAAATTTTACAATTTTTTGTGACTTCTTATTTTTTCTAAATAGGAGATATTTTGTAAATTAACGATTCCATTACAATTCTATATTATAAAACTCCTCTGATCGTAAAAAAGTTATATATTTATCATTTTCCTGCGTTTTTCCGTAATAATAAGAGTTATAAGGAGTTACCTACGAATAATATTGGTGACAAGGACACCACCGATCACGTATGACAAAGGTGAGATCCATGGTCGGATTCCTCTGGTGGCTTAAAAACATAGGGATTTACCTTTACAGGAGAGCAGCAAAAGTCCATCAAAATGAGATACTGATGCAGTGAGCTTCTATGTTTTGTCGGCCAAGCTGGACCCCACTGCCATCTCCTCTCACTATCCGACCGACACAACAGTGTTACAGTGCTGCCACTCTTCACCGTCCAGACGTATTTGCCACTTTCCGTTCTACAAAATGAAGCTCTCAACAATGGATGGCAACCATGCACCGCAGATACTTCAAAAGAACGGATTTATCTACGAAAATGGTACAGACATCATCTGTAAAATAATAATAATATAGCAGCAGAGAAATCTACAATTATCATCTGTAAATTGTCTATCTTTTTCTTTTCTTTTCTTTTTGGGTCGGTTGGTTAATTTATAGAGGTTTTAGAGTTGGGGGGCTTTATCCAAATTATTACACTGTGGCTGGGATCTAGGGAACATGCAATCCTCTGTAGATGATTGCGTGAGGCATATTGCTGTACGCTCTTGAAGCATGGTCCAAGAAAATCAAACTTTTCAATGATACGTTCAAAAGATTCTCAAAGAAAGAAACCAAAACTGATGAGTGAGTGAGTGAGTGAGTAGTCTTGCATTCGTGTCAGGGAAAGCCAGAATTTGTTTAAAGTTTAAACCCTCCAACATCCAAACTCATTAACTATGTTTAAAATTTTGTACTCAGAAGTTATTAAAATCGTTGCATTTCCTTCTGTTCTTCAATGCAGTGAGGAGAATTAATGTTTCTCGTTTCCCAAATAGGTCAGATCAGAAGCAGAGGATTTATATTTGTGACGATACAACTGCATGCAGACAATGTGCAATCAATGATGAACTTCAAACAATTGAGCTTTAGGTCTCTTCAACTTTTCTTAATCCTACAATCAGTGACATACAATGATAGGTAAATTAGGGGAAGAAGTATGCGTACATCCCTCAAACACGGGTGTAATGAGAATGATTCGATCTAGGGTAAAAGAGTTGCATTGATTAATAAAAATATTAATTTTTCTTGTCATATGTAATAGTATTGATTTTTTTATTATTAAAAAAAATGTTACATATAGTCTTAAAGTGTGTAAAAAGTAAAAAGTAAAAATAAGATTAATAATAAATATAAGAGTCAATTAAAAAGTCATTTTTTTAATAATAGACATTATTATAATTTTTACGTTTGAAGTATCTAGAAATACTTTTATTAAAATGAAATCAAACTTGGGCCCCGTTTGGATAGCCCGTGCCCTACTCCATTGATGAAGTTCACTGCAGGTTCAAACGCACCGGCGGCAACATTTTGATTCATGAGATTGACTCGATCTGAATCTGACCCACATTTTCCCCCCTTCATTGCCGGAAATAACACACACGGAAAGGCATGGTAAAAAACACAAAAATTAAATTCGATCCAACGATGTTGCTTGCTTGCTTTAAAGGCACAGACAGAAATGCATGTAGCTTTCAATTAGGATAGATAACTCTCTGCATGAGTCCAACTTCCTGTGAATTCACAAAGCCACACATAGGGAAAGCACATTTAAGAGATACCATCTAACCTTCCTGCAATCCTCTTTCTTTTCTTCACTTTCCAGCCATGCAACCCAATCTATCAGGATTTTCATCATGGTTGGGAAGAAAGTAGTCGTACTGGGTAATAAAAAGTTAAAAAAAACTTCATACATAACAATTGCTAGTCTATTACTGTCCCTTCAACCTTTTCAAACCACTTTTAGGCTTAAGATTTGTCAGCTATTTGTTTGGTTTTGAGTCTTTTGCCCCCCTAATCCCTCCAATGGAGAGGAGAGGAGGAAAAAAACACACTCTATTGGGGGACCCACTATTCTTCTTATTTATGTCAAACAGTACAGCCATACTCTTCTTTCATATATGCCTGTCTTCAGCACTCTGACTCACTCTCTCAGCCTGCATTTATACACGAGCAATCATTATTCTTTCTCCATACAGCTAGCTCTCTTCATCATCCCTCTTCCATTTTAATGGATTTCTTTCCATTCCTACTTCTAATCCTTATGGTTCCTTTAACTTCAAGCAATGCTCACTGGCCACCTTCTCCTGGCTACTGGCCAAGCTCTAAGTTCAGGTCCATGACCTTTTATGATGGATATAGAAACCTCTGGGGTCCTACGCACCAAAGATTTGACCAAAATGCATTGACAATCTGGCTCGATCATACTTCAGGTCTCACTCAGTTCACTTTTTTGTACTGCATACATTTAAATTAGCTCTTAAATTCCTCCGAGGAAATCCTGATTTTTCTACACATTATTTCTTGATTTCCCATTACAGGAAGTGGGTTCAAGTCTGTTCGTGCATTTCGATCTGGGTACTTCGGTGCTTCCATTAAGCTTCAACCTGGTTACACTGCAGGAGTCATAACTGCTTTCTATGTGAGAGTTTGGACCCAAAATACCTCTATTAATTTTACTACTTAAGAAGAAAAATACCATTTTTAACAATATATCTTTTGTTGAATTGGTCGATGGCAGCTCTCCAACAATGAAGCTCATCCAGGTTTCCACGATGAAGTGGACATTGAGTTCCTGGGGACGACATTTGGGAAGCCTTATACCTTGCAGACCAATGTTTACATCAGAGGGAGTGGGGATGGGAGGATTATTGGCAGAGAGATGAAGTTTCACTTATGGTTTGATCCCACCAAGAATTTTCATCACTATGCTATTTTGTGGAGTCCTAAAGAGCTCATGTAAGTAGATATAATTTTAATTTTTTTGATTAAATTACATTCTGTGAACTGAGTTTTAAGGAAGAGTCAAGTGTTTGGGTTAAATAATGGAACCACAATAAAGATAAAGCAAAACCTGAAAATCATATCGACATTACTACTTGATAGGTATTAATTAAAGTGCTTCTCAAACTTTTATGGTCGACATTTGAGCTGCAAAATGTTGGGTCTATTGGTATTTTCAGGGGTGAATTATTATATAAACCACTGTGCAAAAGAGGTAAGAAAATGAAATATTTCCATCTTTCTCTAAAATCTAGGAAAAGCTAAGTGATTTGACAGGAAAAGTAAGAAATAGTATCTAAATCAAATGGGTGGACACAAGTTATTTGGCTGGTGAATAGTTTATTGTATATTGCACAAATATCCTCATATCTTGAAATATCAAAGCGTTCTATTTGGTATTGTTAGGTTAATTGTCTTGTTGTTATTCCCTTTTTTAGATTCCTTGTGGATGATGTTCCCATCAGAAGGTACCTGAGGAAGAGTGCTGCAACCTTTCCACTGAGGCCAATGTGGGTTTATGGTTCTATATGGGATGCCTCCTCATGGGCCACTGAGGATGGCAAATATAAAGCTGACTATAGGTACCAGCCATTCATGGCACAGTACACCAATTTCAAGGCCAGCGGTTGCTCTGCCTACGCTCCCACTTGGTGCCGCCCGGTCTCCGCCTCTCCATTCCGCTCCGGAAGACTGACCAGACAACAAAACTGGGCCATGAGATGGGTTCAAAGCCACCATTTGGTGTATGACTATTGCAGGGACCCCAAGAGAGACCATTCCCTAACGCCTGAGTGCTGGGGTTGAAAGTAAAACCTGTAATTGTCTCCATGTCCATTCTTATTATGCAAAGGGCGCGCATCACTCTAATTTTCACATTGTGATGATGATTACTATTTTTTTTGAGATTTTAGTGAGAGTGTCTTGAGATGGGTACCACTTGCCAGCAAGTTTGATGCAAGGGTACTTCAGCGTCCAAGGCACTCCCAACAAGAGAAATAAAATATTGGGAAATTTTGTGTGTGGATTTCTGTTGGAAAATACATTTAATAAGGGGGAGAGAGACTAGAGGTATTGAATACAAAGTGATGGGTGGTGGTCATGGGGTTGGGTTCTTTTGGGAAGGCTTTTCACTTCGAATAATAAAGCAGGAGTTTCTGTACTGTGTTAATTACTATGAATATAGTCATGAAAATTGGGATACTTTATGATTGCTCAAGCTGAGTTGAATTAAAGTCAAATACTTGTATCATTTGAATTTAAAATATTCATATCTCCATCTTCCATAGTTTCTCTGTTATTATATATATATATATATGTTTTTTTTTTATAACGGGGTGGAAGGTTTCGAATTCAAATTTTTTACTTAGATAATCGAATCATATGTCATCAGGTCATTAAATTTTGAGAAATAATATTTATAGTCGTGGTTGTGCAAGTAACCGCACAGTCTCTTTGAAAAAAGTGAATTAATACGGAACCTACATAAAAAAAAAAAACTAACTTTTTAATTGTAGATCCTACTATTTTTCAAAGCAATTGCACGACGTTTACACACTCCAAGACTATATGTAGAATTACTCTTAAATTTTTAGCTTCTCTGTTATTATATTTATTTGAAAACTCAATCATTCTTTTCCATTTTTATTTAATTCGTAATAAAAACAAAGAATATTAATTGCAAATTAATAATATTTTATTTGGAGATAATGCATAAAATATGACTTCTTTAGAAATTAAACTTGAAAATGAGGAGGTATACATCTGAATGCATTATTTACAGCAAATCTAATATCAATACATGACCAAAAAATAATAATAATAATAATATTATGAAGTTTAAAAGGACACGTACGTACGGTAAATTTTAATTACGTTCAAAGGGCACATTCGCACATGTCATAATGGTGAGATCCAAGTCTTACATTATAAAGAGAATGGAGGGAAAGACACCTGTCGTAGCGTCCAAAATCTGAAATCACATGGTGTACAGAAAAATCTTCAAATAAAGAAAATGTTATTATGACTGTTAAATGTGCCTATAAAATATCATCATTCATATATTTTAATATTTTTAATTTTTTATTAATAGTTAAAGAAGTGACACTTACTATTAATAAATTTATATATATATATTTTTAAATATTTTTAATAATTAAATATATTTAAAAAATAATTAAAAAAATTATTTATACTGTACGTCGTACGTATTTGAGATGGTGGGTCGTGCACCCAGCATGGTCCTTGAACGAATGGGTAGTTTGTTATAGGTGGAAAAGTCAGAAGAACCGCGTTTTGGCCTTTTTTTTTTTTTTTTTTGGGCAACCTCGTTTTGGCCTTAATTGACGGCTTTAAGATTTTTAATTTTAAAATGCTATTTATAATTTTATTTACATATATACTGATCATGTGTCGGTTATTGAAAATGTTGAAAATTTTAAAATTTGAAATTTAGAATTTAAATTAAAAGAATATTGATAAAACGGGATTGTCACTTATTATGTGTAATATTTTATATACGTATAATATTTTATATACATATAACATTACTCTTTTTTTTTTTCATATTTCTAAATTAAATCAAAGGTATGTGCCGTTCTAAGTATTGTTTCTAGTTTTTTGAACAAAGACAAACAATGTAAGGATTTTTTTTTAAATGATAAATAGACTTCATTTCATTATTGAAGGAAATTATAGTTGTGGCTGATAAATACAAGAAAAAAATTCAGATTACAAGCCAAATTATTTACCAGTTGAGACAATTGCTTGGTCAATCCAGCAAACATACATGACTTGAGTACTTTTTATTCCAATTTCGAATCAAACTCAAATAATTTACTAGGGCTAAGTTTGCCACTAAAATATTTTGAGAAATTATTTTTGCAAGACTTTTAAGATTTTACTTTGATTCAGGGTATAGAGTCCGCTCAAACATTTCTAGAGAGATAAGCTCTACCTTCTCTTTAGAAAACCAGTCAAACTAAAAACAACCCAGGAGGGAGGAGCTTCAGCTCCTCCTTTCCTCCCTCCTCCCAGCCACTGTCCCTCCTCATATAAGTGACTTATGTTTTGGTTTTGTTTTCAGTTTTTTTCGATAAAAGCATGGATTAATGGTGTTTTGATATTTTTTGGTGGTCTGCGATCACCACATGCCCCACCGCAGGGTTCCTAATAAGCTGTCGATCTTTCATATTGTTGAAGCATTTGTCAAAAGGACCAGTGTGTGCTCCTCATGCTCGAGTCAAAATGCATGCATGACTCCATGTGCCACCACATAGAAGGGTTCTGCTGCTGCCATGTGCGGCGTTCCTAGGGCTCGTGACTCCGGTAACTGTGACGCCCCCAAATTCTGTTTAGGATTGAACGGACATTTGAAGCGCCGAGACATGCAACACAAGGTTACCTGCCCCCGTTCATGACATATAAGATGCAATGTTCCTAACATGCATCTAGCATTATGCAATATTCGCAGCGGATAATTTTTTTCTTTAGCAATACTATGCACCAAACTAAAATATCCCAAATACTTGAAACATATTTCATACATAAAGGCATACTAAATAGCCGTGATCACCACACTAGTCCAAAATGGTTATGATCAAAAGAATACTTGAGATACAAATCCAAAAGTACAAGTATTAACCTAAGTTAAATACTATACCATCATCAACATCGCACCGTAGCCTAGATGACCGTATTCAGTTGGTCAGATTCCAATTCTCCTTTGGGTCCTGTAACAAGATCTACCATTCGGGGGGAATGGTAGTTGGGACTACCACAGTGAGATTTGATTACAAATCTCAGTAAGTTAACATAAAACTTATACACAGGTTAAAAATGCATGCATGGCAGTAAAAGCATAAATGCATAATTATAGTCATACATAAACATAGTATAACTTGACATATAGCATGACTTAACCAGAACTTAAGCGTGAACTGAACTTGACTTAACATGGCATGAACTTAAGCTTAAAACATAACATGAACAATCAACATAACATGAACGTGAAACATAACATGGACATGAACATAACATAACATGAACGTGAGCTTGAACGTATCATAAACGTGAACATAACATGATGTGAACATGAACTTGGAACATAACATGAACATGAACATAACATGTACGTGAGCATAACATAACATGAACTTGATCTGAAACTTGACTTAACATAAACTTGGAATCTTATTTAATTGTCTTGATTAATAACGTGCATTAATACGTACTCCACAGTTGTTGTGGCCCCACGTATTCAAGTAACATAAAACATAATACGTACTCCACAGTTGTTGTGGCCCCACGTATTCTACATGTCACAATTGCTGTGTCTCATGTAGTGTATGCTCCACAGTTGTTGTGGCCCCATACTTCATGCTCCACAGTTGTTGTGGCCCCATGAATTCACATAACATAAAATATAATACGTACTCCACAGTTGTTGTGGCCCCACGTATTCTACATGTCACAATTGCTGTGTCTCATGTAGTGTATGCTCCACAGTTGTTGTGGCCCCATACTTCATGTAACATAAAATATAATACGTACTCCACAGTTGTTGTGGCCCCACGCATTATAAGTAACATAAATATAATACGTACTCCACAGTTGTTGTGGCCCCACGCATTATAAGTAACATAACATTAAATATAATACGTACTCCACAGTTGTTGTGGCCCCACGCATTATAAATAACATAAAATATAATACGTACTCCACAGTTGTTGTGGCCCCACGCATTATAAATAACATAAAATATAATACGTACTCCACAGTTGTTGTGGCCCCACGCATTATAAATAACATAAAATATAATACGTACTCCACAGTTGTTGTGGCCCCACGCATTATAAATAACATAACATAAATATAATACGTACTCCACAGTTGTTGTGGCCCCACGCATTATAAGTAACATAAATATAATACGTACTCCACAGTTGTTGTGGCCCCACGCATTATAAGTAACATAAAATATAATACGTACTCCACAGTTGTTGTGGCCCCACGCATTATAAATAACATAAAATATAATACGTACTCCACAGTTGTTGTGGCCCCACGCATTATAAATAACATAAATATAATACGTACTCCACAGTTGTTGTGGCCCCACGCATTATTATAACATAACATGTCTTATCTTTCTTAATGCATGTGATATTATTTAATATCATATACTTTTCTAACATGGCGTATACTTGTAAATGGCATAATATGATTTAATCATAAACATTTCATGGCATACATGTATCATATGGCATACTTAACATGGCATACTTATAACATACATCATTGTATGGCAGAAAAGATTATTTAACAGATAATTATTCATGAGAGATTAAATCATACGTAACAGATAAACATGTAATGACATAGCATGACATGGCATATACGATAACATACATACATAAATTGTAGTTCTCTTACCCATCACACATACACAATAAACTGATAGTAAGTTAGAGGCTAACTTACCTCGATCGTCGCGTTCTATGAGAATAGAGCGCGAGACACGAGGAACTGCACAACAGCTGGAAGAGGAACACTCGAGTCCTTAAGATTTTCACTTCTGAACTCAATTGCCATATTGTAAGCACTTGCAACACCACGGCCAACTTGAGGTTTCACTATACTCGGAAGAGATAAATTGACTTCAGAAAGCCTTTGCACTAAAACAAGTTCATTAAAATTATCAATAACAACCAAACAAACAACTCATTTCTCAATCCATATACTCTTAGCCATAGTCAACCACAAGATGACACCAGTCATCCCGGACTATAATCCATATCATCACTGCTTCGGGACACTGTCATACAGTTTCCCAACATTACACCATACGCTCCACACTTCTCTGCTACGCCATTCAACCCTTCGTGACACGCCATCCGATGTATCACGACTTAATACAGAGTACACTCACGTGAACTCTCTTCCATCCACACTACAATACCCATCACTGCGATACACGTCTCACGGTGCATCGCTACGCGACACGGAGTACGCGCTACGCGTACTTCCTTCGCTACAACTCTCATCAACACGATGCACATCACACGATGCATCGCCATACAACACGGAGTACACTACATGCGTACTCCCTTCCTTCTACGACACACATCACTACAGTGCACGTCGCGCGGCGCGTCGCTGCATTACACAGAATACGCTACACGCGTATTCTCTTCACACAACCCGCCGTATCACATCTACGGCATCCATCTCACGCCTATACTTCACAGCACAGTCCACAAAATACACAATCAAACGCAACACTTCACAACCACACTTCGCTTCACAACTACGCAACGAATTCCACAAATACAACTACACAATCCACAAACCAACCAACTATTTTAAACGTAAAATAACTAGAGATAGAAGGTTATACCATCGACGGGATAACCCGTGCGTCGCTCGTTGTTCGTCACGAACATGCGTCGGAGGAACGTACGTGGCGGCGTACGGTGGCTGTCCACCACATAAAGTGGTAGTTTGGGCTTGAGAAAGGCTAGGCGTGGTCTTGGAAGACTCATGATTTTACAGCTGTCGGTGAAGAACAAAATACGTGATTTACGGAAAAGATAATCTATACGCGTGATTCCAGATGAGGGTAAAGACGAGAGAGATGTGATTGCTGTCGGGAAATAATCCAAAACTGATAATTTTAGCGGGCTGTTACAGTAACTCTCAGGATCGACAGTCCAGCATGCTCCTAGGGTGGCACATGTCCTCTATAGCCTCCTTGCTTATTATTTTTTCAATTTTTTTGTATATTTTTAGCTTTGTTTTGTTGTATTTCTATTTTGTTTGATATGCTTGTATATTTTTGTCTGGTTGTTTGTTGTTATTTGCGTTTACGTAAAAATAATAAGAAATAGGTTATTGGACATGTTGTCCATAGCAGGAGAACCCTCTCCTCCTTTGAAAAATAGGGGTTGGTGTTCCCTCTCCTCCTTTTGAGGATGGGAGTTGGTGGACTCCCATGTAATGCATTGTCTACCAAAGCTAATATAGACGATTAATTTAAGCTATGTTTGGATGTTGAGATAATTGAGTTGAGTTGTGAATAATAGTATTTTGTAGATCCCATTGAAATGAGTTTAACTTTTTTAAGTTGAGATGAGATTAACTTTTTAGGTTAAAATATATGAAGTAGCTTGAGATCTAAGTATAACTATTTTATAAGAAGTTGAAAAAATAGTGGATCCCATCAATAATTGATTTGAGATGAGTTGAATTTAATTTAAGAAACAAACACTGTTGAACCTAAGGTTTCAAGTTTTGTGTAATTATATATTTACACATGGATTTTGATGATAACAAATGAATTCAAAGAATGAAGAAATCTCAAGCTCAATTTGTCCACACAATGGAGTCAAGCATATCAAGGAACCATGCATGAGCAAAAAGGAAACAAGTTCATATTAAAGTCATAGAGAAATGTTGTAAATCTCTTAAAATTCGAAATTAGGATTAAAGCTCAAAAATTAATATTTTATCATAAAGTATTAAAATACATTTTCCACATGTACATGAATATTTTGAAAATTTTGAAAGATAATTGATTGTCATCTTTCACATGTGCATGCCATGATTAAAGGTTTGAACTTTGAAAATATTAAAGATGATTGATTGTCATCTTTCACATGTGCATGTTTTATTTGAATATTTTCAAAAGTGATTGATGCTTTTCTTGACTTATGCAAAAGGAAGATGCCTTTGTTTGAATATTTTAAAAAGTAAAGTGTGATCCTTTTGTCATATGCAAAAAGTAAAAAATTAGGTTTGAAATTTTTGAAAAGCAAAGTGTGCTCCTTTTGTCATATGCAAAAAGTAAAAAGATTAGGTTTGAAATTTTTGAAAAATGAATGATGATGTTTTTGACATGTGAATCTTTTTAAATTTGAATATGAAGTCTCATATGCCTATAAATAGATCATTTGAGAGCTTCACATTCACAACACCAAGAGCATACAACTCTCATTCAAAGCTTTCATTCTCTCTTCTCTAAGCATTGAGCCTTAACCCTTATTCATTTTGAGAGATATAGTTTGTGCTTGTATTGTTCTTATTTCACTCATTGAGGAGTGTTTTCTGATATCCTACCCACTATCAATTCTTGTATCAGTAAAAGGGTGTGTACAACCCTTGTGCGTGTAGAAAGTGTTCTACACAGGGAATCGTTGAATCACCACGTGTAAGGTGATTGCAAGTGTAGAGGGTGTTCTACACGGATCCTTTGTAGCGGTGTTGTTCAAATGTGTAATAGGTTTTTATCTCCACCTGAAAGAGATTGAATAGTGAATTCGGGGATCCTCAAGGGGTAGCTTGAGGCGAGGACGTAGGCAGTGGGGCCGAACCTCGTTAACATACTGAGTTTGCTTCTCTCTTACCCTTACTCTTTATATTTATTGCTGTTTCATATTTTGTTTATATTTTATATTGTATATTTGATTTATAATTGTTATTTTTTTAAATACAACTCAATTCACCCCCCTCTTGTGTTAGTCATCTGGGCAACAAACACAACCCTACTCAACATGTGCTAGAGTGAGTGCAAAATGGACTTCAATAAACCTGCATGAGACAGGCAATTGAACGAAGACCTACAAAGCAGTACTTCGCTAGATATGCTTCCTAACAAAGAGTTTATGCAATGGTAGTAAAGTAAAAGAGAATTATTAAATCTACTTTACTATAAAAATAACTTTATAATATAACATATTATATCAAATTATGTCTAATATATAATGCACGACATGGGCCATACATGGGTGAATGAGAGGGCAGGTGTAAGCCTCAACAGAAGGAAAAAGGGCAAACAAGGCTTCAACATATATGAATTATAATTTCGTATGAGAGATGGAGGCAACATAAATTGCCACCCATCCTTTGAGGATACTCATATGCTTGGACATGTGGTGACTGTTGGGAGTTAGTTACAATAATTAAAAGAAAGGTAGCTCCAATTATGAGTGTTAGATCTTAGTGATCAGAATAAAACTGAAGCAATTCACTTGCTTAGTTGCGAGAAATGAAAATTAATAAAAGGTAGAGTTAGTGATGAAAATTATAAAGAAAAGGAAATAAACTAACGTAGATAACATGAAAAAAAAAATATTTATAAACATATATATAAGTACTAAAATTATTATAAGTCAAACAATTAAAAATTAAGATACCCAAGCCTCCGTTTGTTTTGACGTAGTCTAAAGTTTATTTATAATTGAGAAATGATAGTTGCAGTCGTGATTGTGCAAGTAGCGCACAATTATTTTATAAAAAATAAATACATACATGACCTACATAAAAAATTAATTTTTTAATAGTAGACCTCACTCTTTTTAAAAATGACTGTATGATGTTTGTACACTACACGACTGCATGTAGCATTATTCATTCATTATATATGTCTCTATATGTCTCAAAATATTAAAATTTCATTTGAAATATTTGAGAAACTTTTCTAGAAAATAACTCATAAAAAAGAGCGTGGTTTTAATTGACTAAACCAAGTTAATTTAATCCAAAATTACAGCTTGAGTTAGCCGATATCAATTTATTAAGAGCACTATAGTAAATAATAATACGCTGTATGTAGTAATTAAACATGTTCAGAGAAATAAGATTAACCTGAGTACGTGTATATAAGATTGTTAAGGACATGTTTCACACCGCCAACTGTACAGATGACTTGCAACAGAGGAGATGGTGGCACGATGTGCCCAGTAGGATTCTGATGCCTAAGTTAGAGAGAAATGATCTCAATATAAGTATATGAATGAATGTTAAATACGTTACCTTTAAGTATTATTTATAGGAACATAAAGATGATGATAATGATTGATATCAGAATCAATCTTAGATAACCCTCGAATTAATTGATAAGATAGCCTTCCTAATCATAAGGAGTCCTTATCTAATTACTACATTGTCCTTAAAACATTCGAGGTTGAATCCCTTGGCTTGCATATTAACCTCGATTTTTGGAGCTGCCTCAAACTTGGGCCCTCCTACATATGACCTTATTTCCCGCGGGGACCTGATTATCCTTCCAAATAAAGATAAAATCAAACAGTTAATGTCATGGTAAATATTAATAATATCCAAGTTACAGGTTTTTGATTGATTTTTGTTATAATGGTTATAAAAAATCATATTAAGCATAGAATTATAACGACGTTAGAGTCAATATACCATAAAATTCTCATGAATATATAGTAAGTAGTAGGAAAAGTGGTGATACAAAAAAAAGGGCCTTTTGTGGTCAATTTATTGCGGCGAAAATAGTATTCGCAACCAAAATTAATTGCGAATACTATTTTCGCCGCAATAAATTGACCACAAAATGCCGTTTTTCTTGTAGTATATATATATATTCTACATCATTTTCATTATTTAGAATTTTATAACTCGTCATTGAAAACTTTGAAGTAGTTTTTTTTTATTTTTTTTATTTTTTTTTATTTTTTTAAAGAAGAGCCAGGTAGCTGCCCCGTCCCAAGTTTATTAATAAGCCATCACTTGTGGCGGAGGAATACCGTGGTTACAACCCTTGGCCTGGGGGCTACAAATAACACAAAAACCCAGGCCTAAAAAACCATAAAGAAACCACAACCACAAAGCACTAAAAAAACATTAAAAAGAACGCAGAACCACAACCTGCAAGAAACAACCTGCGCATACAAAAAGTAAGAAAAGAAAAAATTGAGAGTAAAGAAAAGGACATACCTGAAGATAAAAAACCATCGACCGAAGCCCATTAACATCGTCTTCGGATTTTCCGAATGTAGGGAAGACCCCCTTTGTCCAGCCGAATATTACCTCTTATGGTAGCAGGTAGATCAGATAAAGAAAACCATGAGAGGGTATGGCCCTTAGCACCCATTTTAGCAAGCCCATCCGCAACCGAGTTACATTCTCTATAGCAGTGCACAAGAAAAACGCTAAGCCTGGCGAGGCGACTCTGGATCTCATCCCAATAATCTTCCATGTACCACAAGCCACATCTCTGAGTCCTCAACCAGTTAAGCACAAGCATGGAGTCAAGTTCGATTTCCACAGATGAAACACCCAACAGGTTAATATGACGAAGCCCATGAAGTAAACCCATCAGTTCTGCATAGTTGTTGAAGTTATGCCCAGTGGCAGCTGCAAACCCGCAAAGAAAATTGCCGTTATCATCACGAATGATGCCTCCTGCACCTGAAGGACCTGGATTGCCTAGAGAAGAGCCAACAACATTCAATTTGACCCAACCTGGCTTAGGAAGCTTCCACTTGACTGGGATAATTAACTCTTTCCTCGTAACATTTAAAGGCATATTAAAGCAAAGCAAGACACCTTCGTCACGTCGAGAGAGCAAGTTGACATCCTTAAGCTTTAACCCGATCCATGAGACCCAATATTTAATAGAACACCAAACCTATTGGACCGATTCCATCAAGCCTTCCATTCTGGCTTTACAGCGACGTTTCCATAAACGCCAAGTAATGATAGCCGGAAGAAGACCCAGCAATTGACTTGGGCGATTAGAAGTTTTTGCTCGCCGATACCAGCACTCCACCCTCTGTTTCCAAGAACAACCTTCCATCCAAGGAATGCCAAGGACAACAGAACAAATACGCCAAATTTTTTCAGCAAAATCTCCTCTAGCAAGACAATGATTGAGATCTTCATACTTGGAATTGGAGCAGCAGTCGCAACGGGAAACAATAGAAATACCAAGATTACGGATTCTGTCATCCACAGGAAGACAATTATGAATGGCCTTCCACATAGTAATCGAAATACTATTGGGAAGAGCGGAATGCCAGACCCAATTAGCCCAAGGGAAAACAGGAGCTCTTATACGAATCCAACTCCACGCGCTTTTAGTAGAGAAGAGCCCATCTGCTTTAGGAAGCCAAATCAATAAATCCTTCCCATTTTTAATCCGACCCAGTTGCAAAATAAGATCTTTAGCTTTGGGATGACCAACCAACCGAGTAAACAAATCCATATTCCAACCCAACCCAGCTTTACAATCCTCCAATTTAAGATTAGGCATATCATAAATCAGAATATTATCACAAAGAGGAGCATCATCAGCCCAATGATCATGTCAAAAGAGAACATTGCCCTCCCGAACTTTCCATTTAGAATTAGCTTGCACTAAAGGAATACTGTTCAATATCATCTTCCAGAAAAGAGACCCTTTCTTATGATCCACCATAGAGATATGTCTATCACCAATATATTTAGCATGAAAAAATTTAGACCAGAGAGAAGTACCTTGCAGAAGGTTCCAGGCTAACTTCATGTGAAGAGAAGACTGGACGTCTTGAAGGTTACGAAGGCCCAGACCGCCTTCCGAGACAGGTTTACAAATATCCACCCAAGAGCGCCATTTTTTCTTAGGCTTACCATCTTTAACACCCCAGAAGAAGGTGCTGATGATTCTGTGAATTTTCTCAATCACGGCTTTAGGAGTTCTTAAGATAGAAAGGCTGTGCACGGGAATACTTTGAAGAACATGTTTAATTAGAGTCAAATGCGCCCCATTGGATAACAATCTGGCCTGCAAACCCTCCAATTTAGACTGAACTTTAGCAATTAAGTCATCAAAGTGAGCAATCTTCAGTCTACCTGTGATAATAGGAACTCCCAGATATTTAAAAGGAAAACTTCCTTCCGTAAAACCAGTGAAACGGAGGAGAGCCCGATGCCTAGATGCAGAGATCTGAGTAGAGAAAAAAATATGGGATTTATTTGTGTTCACAACTTGCCCTGACCACTTTTCATAAGTCTTCAACACATCAGTAATAGCTTTCAAAGAAGCCTTTCCCCCATTACAAAACAGGACCATGTCATCCGCATAAAGCAGATGTGAGATAATAGGGAAGCCTCGCGGGTGGTGAAACGGTATGATCTTGCCCATTTGGATCTGGTTATTAATCATCCGCGAGAAAATGTCTTCCACAAGAATGAAGAGATAGGGAGAGATGGGGTCACCTTGACGCAACCCATGACCACCTTTGAAGAAACCTTTGGGGACTCCGTTCATGACCACGGAGAACCAAGGATTTGTGATGCATTGGCGAATCAACTTACAGAAAAAATCTGAAAAACCGAAAGTTTTAAGAACCTACAAAAGAAAGGACCAGTCTACACTATCGAAGGCCTCCGCCATGTCAATCTTCAAGACAACATTCCCACCATAGACAGGTTTATTAATAGAGTGAATCATCTCTTGAGTCATGCTAATGTTATCAAAGATATTACGGCCCGGGAGAAAGGCTCCTTGTTCAGGAGAAATAAACTTAGCAAGCAGGGGGGATAAGCGATTAACCATGATTTTAGTGCAAATTTTGTAGAAGACATTGCACAAGCTAATCGGTCTAAACTTATCAAAACTCGTCGGATTTTCAACTTTTGGAATTAAAACCAGATGCGTAGCATTGAAAAACCGGGGGAGAGCCATACCTTGAAAAAACTCTGACACAGCAGCGACAACATCGGTACCCACAATGTGCCAACAAGATCGATAGAAGCCCGACCCAAAACCGTCAGGACCCGGGCTACTATCTTCCGGAATGGAGCAAAGAGCATCATAGACTTCTTGAGATAAAGGAACACAAGAAAGGAGGTCATTGTCATCTTGTGAAATAATCGGTTGAACTAAGTCCTCCAGATTAGGTTCATCACGACTGTTGCCTGTTTTCAAGAAGTTAGAAAAATAAGAGATAGCCCCGTCATGAATTTGTTCAGGTGAGGAGAGAAAAGAACCATCCTCTAGCTGCATCACTTTAACCTCTTTATGATTACGACGACTGACAGCACGGAAGAAAGCAGAGTTTGCTTCACCCTTCTGGATCCAACGTTGTTTGGCTTGTTGGGCTAGGCGCTGTTCTTCCCTATTCAACCAGACTGATAGCTCCAACTGGGAGGCAACAAGATCATCCTTCACGTCTTCAACATACTCAGATTGTAAACTTACCTCCAAGCCCTTTATACGATCCTCAAGAGCCGCTATGTGAGAGGTAGTTTTACCAAAGATATGATTGTTCCAAGTTCTCAAAGCAATTTTGAGACGTTTAAGTTTAGTAACAAGCATATACAAACGAGATCCCCCAACATCATCAACATTCCAAGAGTGCGAGACACAATCGAAAAACTGAGCATGAGAAACCCACATTTGCTGAAATTTAAAACTTTGAAGTAGTTCTATACGAAGATTCTCATGAATAGTAAGTAGCAGGAAAAGTCATGATATTATTAATTTTGTAAAAGTCATGATATTATTAATTTTGTATCATTGATAGCTTTGAAGTAGTCTAGGATCCTAGACAAAGATCAAGATCATGATGCAAAAGTTAACGAACGAGTTAAAATGAAAGATCAAAGGGGCCATCTCCCCCAGCCTCCACCCTAACCGTGCATGTATTCTCTCATTTTGTCATTAATATTTGGTATTTTTAAAAATTAAGAAATATCGATACTTGTAAATGTAAGTGTGCAAACGTCACGTAATCATTTTAAAAAAAGTAAATAAATATGAATTTCTGCTACTTACAGTTACTTTTACGTACTCTTTACATATTTCAATGATATTGTGATTGATCAACATAGTTATTTTATATTTAAAATAAGTGATATAGTCAATCATATCAGTGGAGTGCATAAGGCCAAGTATGTAAAAGTGACTGCACATAGAATTTTTGATAAATCGGGATCCATATGAAAAGAAAATTAATTTTTTAATAATAGATCTCACTATTTTTCAAAATCACTACATGACGCTTGCATATTTCATGACTGTATGTAGCATTACCCGTATCCTGTCATTTATATAAAAAAAAAAAGTAATGCTAAAAACTTTACAATTATCTCACAATGTATATAGTTTCTAGCATTTACCTTTCCATTAAAATAAATAAATAAATAAATTTGAGAAGGTTTGGTACGTAATGATATTTTAATGCCATAAATGTTAGATTTGAAAGCAAAAATAATTGTAGAGTCTAAATGTAAGCAACTAATTAAAATAGTGAGACCCACGTTCAATTTGAAACAACAGACTAAAAAGAAAAGAAAAAGACAGGTGTAATAATAATATACTATATTTCTTTTTTGTCGGGGCTCAGAGAATAATTTGCCGCATGGAGAGATGGATCACGTTTTCAATTTCTTCCTCTCAATCAACACCACTTTTTAATAAGATGCCTAGGTTGGGCAACAATAATGCAAAAGGCTTGATAGGCCCATGCATGCATGATTGTGATTGCATGAAATAGATGGATGATGGATCCTTGGTGGGCAGCGCTATTGCAATGACGGCATGTCTTCAAACAAGTATATATCATGGGATTAAGCAAAGATCCAAAATCCTCTCTCTCTCTCTCTCTCTCTCTCTCTCTCTCTCTCTCTCTCTCTCTCTCCTTCCTTTTGGCATTTTATGAGGTATTTGACTTGAATGTGTGATTAGAAAAGTTAGAAAGATGCCTCCCAACAGGAAAATAAATGAGTATAATACGTTCATTCTCATTTATTTTTATTCTAAATAATCATTTTTATTATAAATAATTCATAATAAATATTAATAATTTTTTTTGAAATAAATAATGTGTTTTAGATTCATGACCATCTTCTAAGCATTTATTATTATTTGTATTTAATTAAGGAAAATGATAGTTGCAATTGTAAATGTTTAAGTACTGTACAATTATTTTGAAAAATTGAATAAATAAGAGATCTACATAAAAAGAAATTAATTTGTTAATAATATACTTTCACTATTTTTTAAAGCGACTGTATAGTATTTGCACACTTTATGACTGTATGTAGCATTAATTATTTAGGTGGATAACTAAATTCAAACCCAAACCGTGAGTGTTGCTGATGATCATCTATTTCTAAAATAATCATTTTTTTTATTTTTTAATCCAATAACAGTGTGTATAATGGAAGAGATCACCATTGTAAAGTGTCACGAATTCGTGATTGGTAGTTGCAACTAATTCATTTATTTGGAGTTTCGGGTACTATAAATTAATTGTGACATGAGACCGGGGTTTCTATCATTAGGCATGCATGATGATGATCATGATGCATGTTGTTGTATGCATGTATAAGGTGCCATGCATGTCGTACGTGCATGATAGCTATTTGTTCTGTTGGCTCCATGTGAAGCTCCTATACATGCAGCATCCAGTGGCTGATCAGTGTATGGGCAATATTGATCATGACCCACATGCATGATAATTGGGGGTGGTCCATGTACGATCGACAACATCGAGAAGGAAAATAATGGAGATTTATCTCTGACAGTCTTGTTATATATGTTCAACAATGTTGGGCTTGAATATTAAATCATCATGGACTGTTCAAACATGTTAAAAAAAAAACGAAACTGCCGCTGTACGTTATTCTAAGAAAAAGGTCTATTAATCTTAATAAACATTGAAGTATGACCCGAATAATCAACGACAAGAGTACGCGTACGTAAGAAATTAATACGATCACTGAGACATGACTAATAATTAATCACCCAGACAATCTGGGTGATCTTTTAGTACTATAACAACTACGTAATGGATCTCTAATCAACAGATCGACATGTTCCATTAATTAAGGACGTACGAAAGGATATTTCACATGCAATACAACACGTTTTTCTCATAAATACTAAGGATATTCCATTAAGGTGCCTATTGCAGTGATTTTAATTACAGCAAAAAAAATTGTACTGCAAAAAATCTAATTTCTTGTAGTCGCGAGTATTTATGATAACTAGTCATTTGTAATAAGAATGAGTATTTATAATGAGAATGTACTCATTTTGATAAGAAACAATCACTATTATAGCGTATAATTGATTACAAATAAATATTTTTCTTTTAGCTTGCTAGCAGATTACTTCCGGCTCGTTTGGATGGCTATATTTGTTTTGGTTAAGTAATAAAAGATTTTATTAATGTAAATAAATAGACATAGTCAAGTACACATAAAGTATATAAGCTGAAACTTCTAAATACAAGCTATGAACTAGGAACCAGTAAAATCGGAAAGAAAAAAAAATTAAATTATCTTTCATTCAATACAACAGCTTTTGCCCCAAAGTTAAACTCTAAGTTCTCACTGTTAACACACATATTCCAACTAAGGAAAAAGCTCCATATCAGCAAGTTATAGATGGAAAGTCAACTTCCATTCCAACTGTAATCTTTCAGGATCAAGCCTCAAATGGGAACTAATTCTCCTTTTGATCTTTGTAATATATTCCTTGATGTACACAATTTGTTATATCTTTTATTTTCTTCTCTGTTGTACTTTCTATACTAAGTGTAAGCAGCATTGTTTCTGTATATATATGCAATGATATACGTTGGTTTGGTGTGAAATTACCGAACTATTTTCTCATTTCTTTCATGTTATCAGAGAAACCATAGGACCACTCATCTCATCCTATTCTAGAAACATGGAATTCAACTCTAACACTCTTGCTGCCACACCCACTGCAAATACCTTTGCATTGCCCAGCATCATAGACCATATATCCATCAAATTAGATGGTACCAACTACCTAAATTGGGTGTCACAATTTCTCCCAATTCTTAGAAGTCATGAACTCATGGGTATTGTGGATGGCACTGAGCCATGCCCATTGCAATTTCTTACTGATGATATAGGGAAGAGCACCACAATAATCAATCATGATTATTCTTTGTGATAGAAAAAGGACTAGTATTTCCTTGGCTGGTTCACTACAACACTTTCTGAAAATGTTTTGTCCTCTATATATGGACTAAACACCTCAAGACAAGTGTGGACATCCTTGGTAGCAAGATTTAATTCCCAATCTTGTTCAAGGGTTGCTTATTTGAAGTGTCAACTGCAATCTTTGCAGCAAGGTTCCCAAACATGCTCCCAATATCTTGGTCAAGCCAAGTCTTGGGTTAATCAACTTATGGCTGTTGGCAAACCTGTGGAAGATGATGATCTTATCTCATATATACTGGGTGGACTCAACCCAGCTTATATTGCATTTATCACTTCATTTCATTTTGGAACTTGTGAAATTTCCATGTCTTTTCAAGATTTTTATGCTGAACTCTTAAACTATGAAACACTGTTGGGCACTCAACATCACAATATTGCAGACTCAAACAATTTCACCTTGTACACACAGAAACCAAAGTCATCTAGACCTCACTTCAAGGGAAAAGGCTTTGTACAAAACAAGGGTCATTACAATCAGAGTAAAAAAAGACTAGAAACTAAAAATTCATTCAATGGCAACTCAAACACCAACTACATCAGAGCACCTTGTCAAATATGTGGAAAACCAGGTCATCATGCTCTTGATTGCTACCAACGCATGAATTTTGCCTTCCAAATAAAGCATCCACATGCTCAACTTGATGCCATGGCTGCTAGGACAAATTCCAACATGGAACATATTCAAGAACAACCATGGTATGCAGATAATGGTGCTGATAGTCATGTAACAGCAACTTTAGAGAATTTGTCAATCCAAGACCCTACCAAGGTGATGAAGAGGTGGCTATAGGTAATGAAACAGGTTTACCCATCTTAAATCAAGGATCCATAGTATTGTATAACACCAATACTCCCTTTAGATTAAACAAAATTTTGCATTGTCCCTCTACTGTTGTCAACTTATTGTCAATCCAAAAATTTTGTTCAAATAATCATTACTGTTTTGTTTTAATTGACTCTCATTATTTTGTGAACGATAAGTGCACGGGACAAATTCTTTTACAAGGGCCTAGCAAGGATGGACTCTACCTAATCTTCTTGTCCAAATCAATGAACAAAGCCAAACAACTTACTACTTTCATTGGAACCTTACTGCTTTCCTTGGAACCACAGTTGGTCCAGTCACATGGCATAGAAGATTAGGTCATCTAGCCTCTTCTACATTTGAAAATCTAAAGAGTCTAGTTAAGTTTTCACATAATAAATCCAACTTGCGTAAATCCCTTTGTGAACCACATCAGTTAGTTAAGTCTAAGTCTCTTCCTTTCTCTAAGTCCAACAATCTAACTTCTGAACCTCCTGAAATAATACACTCAGATCTTTGGAGTTCTCCTGTTATTGCGAACAATGGATGCAAATACTACATGACTTTCATTGATAATTTCTCTCGATTCACATGGATTTCTCCTCTCCACACCAAATCCGAAACATTTGAATGCTTTGTTAAATTCAAATGCTTGGTAGAAAATATACTAAAAGGATCATGACCTTTCAATCTGATGGAGGAGGAGAATTTACTTCTACTCAATTCACCAGATTTCTTGAAGCCAATGGCATCTTGCACAGAATATCTTGTCCCTATACTACCCAACAAAATGGGCCAAGTGAGAGAAAGCATAGGCACATAGTGGAAATTGGGTTGGCTTTGTTAGCACAATCCAAACTTCCTCTTGAATATTGGACTAATGCTTTCAGTATTGTTGTTTATCTCATTAATAGGCTTCCCCCTAGAGTTTTGAAAAATAAACCCCCTTATGTTCAACTTCTTCACAAACAACCTAATTATTCTCTTTTGAGAGTCTTTGGTTGTGCTTGTTTTCCCCTCATACATCCTTATAACACTCACAAGTTGATGTACAGATCTAAAAAGTGCATTTTCCTTGGCTACTGCTCTAATTACAGGGGTTACAAATGCTTTGATCGTGTAACTCGAAAACTTACAGGGTTTCCTAGACTCATTACTAGCCCAAGATTGGATTCCATCTAAGCAAAGACCCTTTGCACAAGAATCTGCTCTAGCAACTGCCACTTCACAGGTACTGAATGCTAGTCCGTAGCACACTCAAATTATTTCTCCTGTCTTACCAACTGCACCTGCAGGTTCTATATCTCCCAATAGGGTCTTCCCTTTTGCTACGAACTACGATCCTCTCCATGAGAATCATGCAGCCATTAGTTCCTCTTACCCACCTATCACAGAACTAGAACTTGATGCTCCAATGACCATATCAGAAACCTCTGCTCACTATTCTACCCAATTTACCCTTTCCAATCATCCCATGATAACTCGATCCAAAGATGGCTCTAAAAAATCCAAAACCTTTCCTGAGTTCCAAATGTACTACTCCACCAAACATCCCCTTCAAGGCTTCCATTTCATATCTCTGCCTATCACTCCAAGAACATTTGCTCAGGCAGTGAAACAACCACATTGACACAAGGCTATGCAGGATGAATTTCAAGCTCTACAAGCCAATCACACCTAGAAACTTTGCCCTCAACCACCTCACCAGAATGTCATCACCAACAAGTGGGTTTTTAAGATCAAGCAAAGGGCAGATGGCACCATTGACAGATTCAAGTCCAGATTGGTAGCCGAGGGATTTGAGTAGAAAGATGGGATAGATTTTACTGAAAATTTTAGTCCAGTAGTCAAAGCCTCTACCATCAGGACTATCCTTACTCTTGCTGTCCAATTTAATTGGCCCATATAGAAATTGGATGTGTCTAATGTTTTTCTTCATAGCTCTCTTGATGAAGAAGTCTATATGGAGCAACCTTCAGGCTTTGTAGATCCACATTGCCCAAGGCATGTTTGTAAACTGCAAAAAGCCATCCATGGACTTAAACGGCCCCTAGAGCCTAGTTTACTAAACTATCCAGCACCCAAAGTGGAGTACTCTCTCTTCACCTTTCATCAATTCAACATTCACATATTCTTTCTCATCGTTGATGATATCATTGTTACTAGTAAAAGTTCATATGCCATATCTCATATGGTCTCAAGTTTACAACAGAATTTTTCCATGAAGGATCTTGGATCCTTGAACTTCTTCTTAGGCCTTCATGTGACTCAAGCTCAAAAAGTTCTCCACCTATCTCAATCAAAATATGTTGCTGATATTTTTGACTATGCCAAAATGATTGGAGCCAAGCCTGCCAAGACTCCTCTTCCTGCTGGTTCCAAATTATCTCAATCTGATGGGGACCCTCTTGAAAATGCTACAGAATATCGACATCTAGTTGGAGCATTGCAGTATTGCACACTCACTCAACCTAACATTGCCTTCTTTGTGAATCAACTATGCCAATTCATGCACAACCCACAACTACACACTAGACAGCTGCCAAAAGGGTCCTTCAACGGTACCATTAATCAAGCTTTATTCTTTGGCAAAGGTCCCTTACATTTGCAAGCATACAGTGACTTGACTAGGCTAGCAATCCTGATGATCAAAGATCCACTTCTGTTATACCATCTTTCTTGGTTCTTCCTTGATCAGTTGGAGTGCCAAGAAACAACCTATTGTCTCTAAATCCAGCACTGAGGCTGAGTATCAAGCTCTTGCCATAGTTACTGTGAACTTTTTTGGTTAAGGATGTTGTTTCAAGATCTTAAAGTCCCACTGCTTAGTACTCTTACCTTGTGGTGTGACAACCTTGGTGCCATTTCCTTGGCTTCCAATCTAGTATTTCATGCACACACCAAGCATGTGGAGGTTGATTATCACTTCATACACAAGAAAGAAATGCAGAAAGATATACAGATTCATTGCCTTCCCACCATTAACCACCTTGTAGATATTTTTACTAAAGTCTTAACCTTAGAACGTTTCTTACTCCTTCTTGACAAGCTAAAGGTGTGTGCCACTTCTATTAGCTTGAGGGAGGATGTTAACACACATATTCCAGCTAAGGAAAGAGCTCCATATTAGCAAGCTATAGATGGAAAGTCAACTTCCATTACTATTGCAATCTCTCATATTCAAACCTCAAATGGAACTAATTCTCCTTTTGATCTTTGTAATATATTCCTTGTTGTATCTTTTATTTCCTTCTCTGTTGTACTTTCTATACTAAGTGTAAGCTGCATTGGTGCTGTATATATATTCAATGATATACATGTTGGTTTGGTGTGGAATTACCAAACTATTTTCTCATTTCTTTCACTCACAACGAGCATTCTCTATCATCAAAATATCATCCATTCCTTTTTGTCCATAGACACCACATTAAGCACAGAGGAATCATCTTCCAAATATCATCAATGCGATGGCTGCCCATAAAACCTTTCCAACAAGCCAAGAGTTCCACCACTCTCTTGGGCATCACCCAAGTTATACCAACTTGCCGAAAACCTCATCCCAATTAAAGAGTCTTTACCACCTCATAATGCAGAGATAAATGATCAATCAACTCCCTTCTTGCATAAATAACACCGGTTCAATCAAATTATACTGTGATTTCTCAAATTATTCATTGTCATAATTTTCCAATGGACACCAACCAGCTAAAAAAGCAGCTTTACTTGGTACCTTGGATCTCTAAATACACTTTCAAGAGAATTGGTTGACATAATGGCACGGGAGCACTTTATAGTAAGAGCTAACAAAAAAGGTAGAATTTCCAACATGTTGCCACAACATTTTGTCCTCTCTTCCCTGCAACATTTTCATGTCATACAGCCTACTGAAAATGAAGAGTAACAACCGACACTTCCCAATCATAGACGTTTCTAATAAATCTCACATTTCTTTAAGGGATATTATTAGAAAAAGTTACAATCAACACTTCTCAATCATTGATGTCTTTGTCTCTTGCCATCCTAAAGGGGGAAGTAAAAGCATTCTTGAGAGCCAAGTCCCCACACTAATGATCATGCCAAAAAAGAATCCTATCTCCTCCTCCCTTAAATGAAATATGGCTAAGAAATCCCCCCCAGCCATTCCAGATGTATTACCACAAAGCCATACCATACAAACTTCTAACCAAGTTTTTGAAATCCATTCGGTTCAGGCCAAAATGACCGAAATTTTTTGTGCCCACCGGCATAAGGTAGGTCACTGTTCCATTCTAGGTCAAATTCTGGTCGTTTTGGTTAGCTTTGGACCATTCTAGTCAAATTCAGGTGTTTTGGCTAAAATAGGTATTTCGGATAGGAATTGATCGGTGCAAAACTGCAAGTGCACAGTATCGTAGTTTTATAATAAAAGTGGTAAGAAGAGTATCGTCCTCAGGGATTGGTATCTTACTTATGCCAAATACCAAAATTATACTAATCTCAATTTTATCTAGAGGAATCACTAAGATTTTTGTAGTTGCAAATTAAACTAAAATTAACTCAAAGATAAATATGCAAATGAAATAAAACTGACGTTTGAAGATCAAATTAATGGGAAAGAAAACTTCTAGGAAACCGATTTCACCTAATTCGTCACTATGCTTTTCTCATCCAGCTAATTTAATTTAATTCTTTTTGTCTATTAGCAAATCTCTAATTCATCCAAAAGCCTCTTTCGATAGTCAATTGAAAATTATTCTTGTTTATCAATCCACACAAGAATATGCAATTTAAATAAACAAGAAAGCAATAAGATCAATGATTTAATTACTACATAGGTTCATACAAGTCTTTCGATCTCTATACTTACCTATGCTGAAATATTCAAGATCTACCCTATGATTCCCTCTTTCGATAGCAAATCACAAGATTAAAAATCATCTAATCAATGGCCAGTTAATTAGAAGCAATAAACTCAGAATAAATCAGATAAACAAAGAGAGAATCGCCTTAAATTAACATAGACAATCAAGCATAGTTCGGAATTAGATTACATCGTTTTCCTAGAATAAAGAAAGTTTAGCTCATACTAGAAATAGAATTCAACATAAACGAATTCACCATAATTGTTCTGAGAATAATGGAAGAAAATAAACGCTGAAAAATACTCCTTGCAGCCGCAACTCGTCGTCAAAAACTAAAGGATCTGATTCAAGGCTTTTCTCCCGTCTGTGCTCGTGTATGATTCCGACGTACGTGCAATATGTGGAATCCCCTCTCTAAAACAATTGATTTGAATCCTTCTAGATGTGTTTTTCTCTCCCAAAAGGTGTTCTCCAGTTAAAAGGTACGGCCATAAAGTGAAAAATCACTTTTATAAGGTGTGACGGCGGAAAACCCTAAATCTGTCAAAATACGATATTCACTCGAGCGGAGTGTCGAGCGAACATCGAGCGGTCAACTCTGCCTAACTTCGCTCGAGCGGCCAGAAGCCTCCGTTCGAGCGAACTTGTTTTCTCGCATCCCGCTCGAGCTCACTGTCCAGTGGCAGTCGAGCGTTTGAATCTGCCTGAGTTCGCTCGAGCGAAGTTGTAAAATCTGCAATACGAAATATTTCAAGTCATCAGGAATCTACATGCTTGGAGGTTGAAGACCTAGAGGCCCGTATGAAAACTAGAGGCATAGAGATAGAGAAAGAGAATTGGCATTGGCATTGGAACTTTTTGTCTTTGAAAAATGCTGGCATCTCCACTTGAACAAACCCATTAGAATATAAAATTTTAGAAACTAGCTGGGTAAACAAAGAATTACAGACAATACATTTAAAATTTTTCTCATTGTCTCTCTTTAACTTTATGGAGCAACGTATAATCCTACTAATAAAAATAATCTCTTTACATTTTATTATAGATTAAAAAATGCTATTTATTATGTTCACTTTCAAACCGGTTTGAATAATCTTTATGAGTGTTTTCAAATTTTATTGTATTTTTAAAACTTGTAATGATATTTTTTAGATTTAGAATATAGTTATGGTACACCAAAATGTACCAATACCGTAATATTCCATTCTAGTAATTCAATCGGAACATAATACAAAACTTTGCTTCTAACTTCGTTAGAACACCAACTCTCCCTAGCCCTGCCATATTTAGCATCGATAATATTTTTTCATAATACATCCCTCTCAAATTAATATCTCCAAAGTCACTTCCCAAGAAAGGTTTATTAAAAAGCCTCAAATTATGAATCCCCAAACGTCCATAAGTAATTGATGGACAAACTTTGTCCCAACTTACAAGATGGAACTTCCTATCTTCCCCAAGACAACCCACAAAAAATTACAGAAGATTCTCTTAATTAGACAAGCCACCCAACGGGAAAAGGAAAGAGGGGAAGCTAATATATTTGAGGATCAGACAACGTACTTTTAATGAGGGTAATTCTTCCCCCTTTGGACAAACAAATCGTTTTCCATCCAGCCAACCTCCTTTCTATTTTCTCAATCACCCCATCCCAAATCGACAAAGATTTATAAGGGGCACCCAAGGGGTGGTCTAGATATTTTATGGGAAAGGATGAGAGATCTTACAATTCAAAATGTTTGCTGAATCCCTAGTATTCAAAACATTGCCCACTGAAATATCTTTGACTTACATAAGTTGACTTTAAACCCATAAACAACTTCAAAGCATAACAAAAGAGCTATTGAAGGTGATCTTGGTTTGGGTCCATTAAAATAAAGGAATCTTCAACAAAAAGGATATGTGAGACCTTGAGGCTACCAAGAGAGTCCTCACTCACAAACAAAACCCAACATGAAACTCCCGTCAACAGCTGCATCAATCATTCTCCTCAAAGTATCTATGAAAATAATAAAGAGAAAAAGATACAAGGGATCTCCTTGCCTCAAACCTCAAGATTGAAGTATTAAAAAATCTAGTCAGAGAGTCATTCAGCAAAATTGAAAATTTGACTATTGAGATATTATGTCAGATCCACTCACACCACTTCTCTCCAAAGCCATGTCTCCCAAGTAAATAGAAAAGAAACTCTTAGTTATCATGATCAAAAGCCTTTTTCATGGCCAGCTTAATGAGAATGCTTGGAACTCCCTCTCTAAATCCGCTTTCTAAACATTCGTTAGCAACTAATACTGAATCAAGGATTTGTCTCCCCCTAATGAATGCTTAAAGGTGGCATTAAGGCTTTTCGCATGTTTTATGTATGCATGAAACACAATAACAACCTTTATAATATCCTCTCTCACAACACCCTAATAGTCTTGGAAGAAAGCCATAGAAAAGCTATTTAGACTCGGGACTTTGTCTCGCATCATTCCGCTAACCACATCAAGTACATCCTCTTCCTCAATAGTTTGTCTCCAACCAATCCACAGAATGCTGGTCATTATGCCCAAAACCTAGGTAATCAAATTTAGGTCTCCAAGAGTAATCCTCACGAAAAAGCTTCCATAGAAGTTAACAATGTGATCCTTAATATTCAAAGGATCCAAAAGAATATTGTCACTTGATTGAAGAACTTCATTGTCATTGTTTCTACTATGAGAGTTCGTGATACAATGAAAAAAAATTAGCACATTTGTCACCTTTCTTAAGCTAGAGAGCCTGAGATTTTTTTCTCCAAGAGATCTCCTCCAATAGATAAATCTTCTTTAATTCAGCAACCATCTCACATTTTCTCAACCTATCCTCCTTCGAAATTCTCCTCGACACCTCCCTATCCTCCAATGATTGCAGGGGACCAAAAAGAATCTTCCTCTATTTATCGGCATTTCCAAATATTTTCACATTCCAAATCTTCGAGTTATTTTTTAAGACTTTGAGTTTTCTAGCCAAAACAAAACTTGGAGAGCCAAAAAATTGATACAATGACTACCAAGCCCTTACCCTATCCATGAAACCCTCATCCTTTAACCACATATTTTCAAATTGAAAAATCTGTACCCACCATTAATACCCACACAATCCAAAAAAATGGAAAAGTGATCAAGGCATAATCTTGAAAGCATTTCTGACATAAATCAACAAAAAGAACCTCCCAAGAAGAGGAAACCAAGAATCTATCCAGCCTCGACCAAAACCTCTCATTGGACCAGGTAAAATCCCCTCCAAACATAGGTAGATCAACAAGATCCAACTCGAAAATAAGATCTGAAAAATTAGTCATCGCTAGAGAGAAAGAATATTCGCCCAAACGCTCACTAGGAAAATGGATAGTGTTGAAGTCTCCTCCAAAACTCTAAGGAAGATCCTAACAACCACAAAGTCCTGTCATCTCATCCCACAAAAGGCTCCTACTGCTATCCATATTGGGGCCATAAACACAAGCAAAAGGCCCACTCGAAACCATCCTCCACATTCTTAAAATGGCAAGCCACAAAGAAATCTCCCACAAGTTCTTCAACCAGTTCCACAACCCTCATATCCCACATAACTACAATACCACCCGAAGCCCTTTGGAGATCAATCATTCCAACCCACAGAGGGACAACCCCATTAGTTATAAATAAGATTTGATTAACAAACTTCAGTTTAGTTTTCTCAAAACAAATAACATCCATCTTCCATTTTCATTCTTCACTCGAAGATGCTTTCAAAAATTATTCAACCCCTAAAAATTCCATGAAATCATTTTAGGTTCATGAGAGGCTAGATACAACTTTTGACTTACCTTTGTGTTAGGGACCTTGGTCAAGTCCCTAAACACTATGCTCTTCTAGCTTCACTTCTCCTTAAGATGACCGAAGTGCCTCGTCTTCTTACTTGTCTTTACTTGAGTATAAATCTTGAGTAATGATGTTTGGTGAATATTGATGGTTTGGATGGTGATTGTGGATTGGGAAATCTATGGAATGAATATGAGTAATAATGCAATGTGGATGGATTGGAGAGTCTTTCTTGGGTGTTGGCGCCACTTGGGAAGTCCAAGGGTTTGTGAAGTGAGGTTAGGGTTTATGATGGATTTAATGAGATCTAAAAGTATATGAACACTTTAGGGTTAATGGGGTGTACGGCTGGGGTATGAAGAGGTAGGGATTTTAGGGTTTTGGTGGGTTTTAGAAGAACTCCTAATAATTAGGAATTAGTGGAGGCTAGGGGTTAGGGTTTCCTAAAATATAAGAAATCCTCTTGGAAATTAGGATTTTCGGCCAAGGCAATGGAGGAAATAAATCTAGGCTACATCTAGGGTTTTATGGCCTTATGGAATGAGTGTTTAATGGAATAAAGGTAAATGGAGGCTAAAATGGTGTTTGGTAGGTAGGAAAGTAAATGGCAATGGGCAACACAACTAGATCTCTTGGAAATAGTAGATCTAGAGTGTTATATGTATGAATGATCTATGCTTATGGAATGAAATGGTATTGGCATGAATGGTGATGGATTTGCAAGACTTTATGGAATCAAAGAGAAAATGACAATAAAGTAAAGATCAACAATGGAATTGTGAAAATAAACTTGTCATAAGATTGATAAATGAATCATCACCCATTCACAAATTGCACGGTGAAGATTCTCTGCTTGGGATTCATGAGTTTCACCCAAGTAGCCCAAGTGCCTAGCATCGAAAATAGATCTCCTAGACAATATAGTCCATCCACAAAGGAAATATGCCAAAAGATGCAAAATGAAATGCTAAGAGTCCTATTTATAGACTAACCTAGTTGGAAACCCTAATAGGTTCCATAAATAATAAAAAGACTAAAATAAATAATTAAATAAACATAAGTGGCGTGGGGCCCATGGCATGTGCTGTTGCTTGTAGTCTATGCTGGCCCATGTCCATGGGCGTCATGCTGCACGTGGATGGCATGATTAGGTGCACGGCTGACATGGCCCTGGCTAGTGGCCTTGGCGCTAGCCTACTGTGGCACGACATGGCCCAAGCATGGGCCTAGGCATGGCTGTTGATGGGCACAGACAGGTGCCATGTACTGGCCTTGCATGGCCCAAGCAGTGGCCTGGGTGCTGAGGTTGCTAGGCGCCTAGTTGGCATGCCGGCTGAGGCATGCCACTAACCTCGCTGGGCATGTTAGGGGGCATGACATGGTTCCGTGCGTTGGCTTGTTAATGTGCATGGCATGGTGCAGTGTGCTGGCTCTGTATGGCCCAGGCGGGTGGCTTGGGTGTTGGTCCTGCAAAGCACAAGCTAGAGTCATGCACTGGATGGCATGCATGTTGGGGCATGCCACTAGCCTCATTGTTGCTGTTGTGAGTGCTGAGCATGTCTTGCCATGGCCTTGGCATGCTGATGGCCAGGCCATAGGCCTAGGCACAACCGTGTGTCAATGGCATGTTATGGCTGGGGCAATAGCATCCTTACTGGGCTGTCTTGGGCGTGCCATGACAGGGGCTATAGCATGCATACGGCATGTCTGTGGTGCTAACATAGGCGTGCTATGGGCCATGGCATGCCAATAGTGTTGTCAAGTGTGTGCTATGGTAGGAGCCATGGCATGCCTATAGATGTGTTGATGGGCTGCTGGGCATGCTGATATCGATGGGCATGTCAGTAGGCATTGGGCAGTGGTTGGGCATGCTGATGGGTGCTGGCTTGCTTGCTGGGTGTGCCATGGCATGTCAGGGCATGTCAGCATCAATGTTAGGACAAGGCCTGTGGGGCTGTCAGGACATGTCAAGGCATGGCCTGTGGGCATATTAGGGCAGAGCCATGGCCTAGTCAAATGGAAAGATGTGAGCCACCTTCCAATTAACCTGTGTCTTTTCCGCAATCTTCTTAGGGTATGAACTAGACCCCTATAGAAGTCCTCCCAAACTAGGATTGCCCACAAAAGTGGCCCGATCTCTCGGTTGTCCATGCATATCTAGGACCTTGTCCTAGGGCGATTTTTGTTGGGGTCTTGACACTAGCTTTAAGTTGTTTTTCAAATCCTTTATAAGAAACCCCCACACATTCCTTAATTTCACCAACTTTCTAAGCACCCAATAAGAAGAAGTATTAGCCCATTCAAATCTTGGGTGAAAAGAACATAAATGATCAAGTTCTATGTCAAATGCATCCAACCGATTTGACCCATTAAGGAAAAAAAACTAATCTTCACCAATAACTATCTGCAAGTCAGAAGCAACTGATTGAAAGTAGAGAACACGCATGAACATTGTCAATCCTTTCCATGCTACACTTATCTTCTTCAACATCATCTGCCTCAACCTCCTTACCAAAACCACAAAGGGATTGCTAGGAAGAGGAGGAAGGAGAAACCGAGCTCTCTGTTTTTTAGCAAGTTGTGTTATCTCGAGCCTTGGGAGAAGCTTCTGGAACTTTATTTGGAAAAATCTCAGTACTTGGAGGAGGAATTGTCACTAGAATACCATTGGAGGAGTTTCCAGAGTTTGGCGGTCCTTTCTGTGACAGCAGTCGAGTCTCAGGACTGACTATCGCCTTGGGCAGAGAAACGGCGACCTGCAGGCTCTTAGGCTTCTAAAGGTCATTGTGTCTAGCCCACAACAATGCAGGCCTAGAGGCAGCCCTGTGATCAACCACAGAATCAGGCCCAAGAGAAGAGCCCACCAACTGAGGCCCATTTTTGTTGCTGAAGCCATAGCAACCTAGACGACCCAAGCTCATGATAAGCTCCAAGTCCAAATCCATTTTCTTAAGCAAAATACTAAAAATGTTATTTACTTTCAGCAACTCGGCCCGGACGTCCCAGAGCAACCCTTCAACTACTCCGACGGTTGCAACACTTCTAAAGACCAACCGTCACCTCCACCCATAGTGTTACTTGGTTGGAGATTACTAAACTTGCTGCCCATTGCATTAGCACCCACCCTCAGAGCCCGTTTTGCTTTGACAACACCATCACTATCACCTTAATTCGAATGGGATGAGGTAGTCACCAGCTTCAGCAAAGCCGACAAGAAAGATCCTTCCTGAGAAGAAGAGACTCTTCTATGATCCTCAGTAACATCAACCCCTTTGCTACCCAAGAGAACTTCACTACGACTAGAATGAACTCTGTTTTTACAAGAGGAAATAGAGAATTGAATGCTGTCCAAAAGGCATAATTTTTCCACGAAACCAACCCATCTTCTCAAATTTCTTCCTTTAGGTATAACTACCATGCCCCTTCCTGCACCATTACCAAGTTCAAACAATCGTACAAATCTTCCATGCACATTGGAATGTACAACGTTGAATCAACAAGACATGATTACCCTCCCTCATTGTTCTATAAAACCTTTCATCACCATTAACCCTTAAACATTTTTACACCATCTCATCCACCCAAGACACCATCACTCTATTGAGATAGAGAAACTTCAAAAATTTCAAGTTTTTTTCATTGATGCATAAAAGATTAACAACCTTCCTGGAAACAAACAAATGATTTGGCCTCCACCCATAATCTAAGTACGTTACTCATTTGGCCGATTGGACGCTTCTAGAGCCACTGCTGGGTGCTCCCACTAGGCAAAAAAATTATTGTTTTTAATTTTTTTTTCACATCATTTTTTTAAAAAATAAAAATTTATAATAATATTAAATAATATTTTCTTAATCACTAAGAAAAGAAAAAAAAAATGGGAGCAGTAGCAACCTTTGGATAGTTATTTTAACACATCTCATCCAATCTCATCTCATGTCATGTTACCTCTGTTTTTTTTTTTCAAAACATCATTCAAATATTTTCAATTTTCAATTTTTAACTTTTTTTATCTAATTATTACCTTATCATTACAACACAAAATACAATTCAATTTTTTTAAATTAAATATATATATATATATATATTAAAAAAGTATATTCTAACAATATTTTAACTTTATAATATTTTTTTCAACTTTTTCTCTATCATTTCCCAAAACCCAATTAAGCATTTTAACTTAAACTATTTAACTAATATTCACAAATAATTTTACTACTAATCACAGATTTCTCATCTCATCTCAATATCCAAATGAGGCCTAAAATGTATAGTACTAATACTAGATACAATCTTACAATGTGCAAGTTCTATAAACTCTCTTTGAGAAAAAGTGTGGTCTATCATTAAAAAATATATTTTATGTGCGTTCCAAATTTATCAATTTTTTAAAAGGAGTGTGCGAAACTTGTATATTTTAAGACTGTAAATATCATTTCTCAAATATATATCATCCCTAATGCTACACTGAAGTGTGATATGGACGCATGCATGAATATGAAATTACCACATTAAAAAAAAAAAGAATATGAAATTACCGTAAGCATATATATATTGCAATTTGTTTTTTTGTTTTTTTAGCCTTCCTATCATGTGTTTGAAAATATTTAATCATGTGTTTATGAAGGTATTGCTTACAGATAAGTAGCTATAATAAACATTGATGGTCTTACTAATTAAGCAATTAATATCATTTATATGGTCTTGATGGTAATCTACCTCGATCATGCTTTAACTAATCAAGGAGGCATCACAATTATCTCAACTATGCTGCAAATCAACATTGTTGGGTCAATGCCTGCCAGCCCCAATAGCAACCCACCAAGAACGATTGCCCAACTCAAAGTACATCACCAACTCCCATTAATTTAAAAGGAAGCTATTACAAGAGTAAATTTCACGTCTCACTATATTAGTATTGGATAAGTCCATAACTACTTAGTGTGTCACGTACCGTACTCGGGGCGAGCTCTTTTTTTTTTTTTAATCTTTTCTTTTCTTTTATACATTTAAGGGAAGGGAATTTCAAACTCTATACCTTCATTTTAGAGGCAGAAGGTTATGCCAATCAGACCACATGCCTTTGGCCGGGGTGAGCTCTTTTAACATAAAATCAATAATAACAAAAGCTTAAATACAAAAATCCTCCTATATCAAATATCTCAAAATTCTCCCAAAGAAAATGTCCTAAATGTTGCCGAGATAACTAATACAAGAGGGGAGTGAATTGAGTTGTATTTCAAAATTAACAATTATAAATTAAATACACAATATAAAATATAAACAAAATACGAAGTAGCAATAAATATAAAGAGTAAGGGTAAGAGAGAAGCAAACTCAGTATGTTAACGAGGTTCGGCCCCACTACCTAGGTCCTCTTCTCAAGCTACCCCTTGAGGATCCCCAAATTCACTATTCAATCTCATTCAAGTGGAGATAGAAACCTATTACACCTTTGAACAACACTGCTACAAAGGATTCGTACAAAACACCTTCTACACTTGCAATCACCTTACATGTGGTGATTCAACTATTCCCTGTGTAGAATACGTTCTACATGCACAAGGGTTATACACACCCTTTTATTGATACAAGAGCTGATAGTTGTTAGGTTATCAGAGAACACTCCTCAATGAGTGAAATAAGAACAATACAGTGCAAACTATATCGTTCTCGAAATGAATAAGGGTTAAGGCTCAATGCTTAGAGAAGAGAGAATGAAATCTTTCAATAAATGTTGTATGCTCTTGGTGTTGTGAATTTGAAGATCTCAAATGATCTATTTATAGGCATATGAGACTTCATATTCAAATTTAAAAAGATTTACATGTCAAAGATAACATCATCCACTTTTTAAAAATTTCAAACCTAATATTTTTACTTTTGACATACGACAAAATGAGTACACTTTACTTTTCAAATTTTTTAAACAAAATCATCTACTTTTTGCATAAGTCAAAAAGAGCATTAATCACTTTTGAAAATATTCAAATAAAACATGCACATGTGAAATATGACAATCAATCATTTTTAATATTTTCAAAATTTTCAAACAAAATCATCTACTTTTTGCATAAGTCATAAAGAGCATCAATCATTTTTGAAAATATTCAAATAAAGCATGCACATGTGAAAAGATGACAATCAATCATCTTTCAAAATTTTCAAATTTAATTTTCAAAATATTTGTTGCCCAGATGACTAACACAAGAGGGGGGGTGAATTGAGTTGTATTTAAAAAAAATAACAATTATAAATCAAATATACAATATCAAATATAAACAAAATACGAAATAGCAATAAATATAAAGAGTAAGGGTAAGAGAGAATCAAACTCAGTATGTTAACGAGGTTCGGCCCCACTGCCTACGTCCTCGCCTCAAGCTACCCCTTGAGGATCCCCGAATTCACTATTCAACCTCCTTCAGGTGGAGGTAAAAACCTATTACACCTTTGAACAACACCGCTACAAAGGATCCGTGTAGAACACCCTCTACACTTGCAATCACCTTACACGTGGTGATTCAACGATTCCCTGTGTAGAACACTTTCTACACGCACAAGGGTTGTACACACCCTTTTACTGATACAAGAATTGATAGTGGGTAGAATATCAGAAAACACTCCTCAATGAGTGAAATAAGAACAATACAGCACAACCTATATCTCTCAAAATGAAAAAGGATTAAGGCTCAATGCTTAGAGAAGAGAGAATGAAAGCTTTGAATGAGAGTTGTATGCTCTTGGTGTTGTGAATGTGAAGCTCTCAAATGATCTATTTATAGGCATATGAGACTTCATATTCAAATTTAAAAAGATTCACATGTCAAAGACATCATCATTCATTTTTCAAAAATTTCAAACCTAATCTTTTTACTTTTTGCATGTGACAAAATGAGCACACTTTACTTTTCAAAAAATTCAAACCTAATCTTTTACTTTTTGCATATGACAAAAGGAGCACACTTTACTTTTCAAAATTTTCAAACAAAGGCATCTTCCTTTTGCATAAGTCAAGAAAAGCATCAATCACTTTTGAAAATATTCAAATAAAACATGCACATGTGAAAGATGACAATCAATCATCTTTAATATTTTCAAAGTTCAACCCTTTAATCATGGCATGCACATGTGAAAGATGACAATCAATTATCTTTCAAAATTTTCAAATTTAATTTTCAAAATATTCATGCACATGTGGAAAATGTATTTTAATGCTTTATGATAAAATATTAATTTTTGAGCCTTAATCCTAATTTCGAATTTTAAAGAGATTTACAACATTATTCTATGACTTTAATGTGAACTTGCTCCCTTCTTGCTCATGCTTGGTTTCTTGATGTGCTTGACTCCATTGTGTAGATAACTTGAGCTTGAGACTCCTTTATTCTATGAATTCATTTGTTATCATCAAAATCCATGTGTAAATATATAATTACACAAAACTTGAAACCTTAGGTTTAACAATCTCCCCCTTTTTGATGATGACAAATACTTGATAGAACCTGAAGCCTGTATTAATACTTAAGCTCCCCCTGAGAATGTGCGTTAGTTTTTCAAAAAAAAAAAAATAAATATAATTCCAAGCATATATAACAAGTTTAACAATTTAAACAATATTAATGTTCTAGTCTAAAACTTCTCCCCCTTTTGGCATCATTAAAAAGGATCGACAGCAAGTAAATAGACTGAAGAAAACGGTGCGTTAAAAAACACTGTAGATAGTTGAAAAAGAGAGCCGTCCGTGACCCGACAAGTCCTGCAAAGCCTCGAGGCCTAACTCTATGAATTTAGTGCGGTTGAAGATAGAAACAAATCGCCTGATGTTGTTGACAAACGAGATTGAAGGCTCCGAGTTTCTAAAAAAAATGTCTTTTTCACTGATCGGGAAAAAACACATTGCTCTTTGACTTGGATGATAGCTCGTCTTGTTCTTTATACTATCTCTATAAAAACAGTCTTAAAGTTCATCCAATCCGCATCAAGTTTTCTTCTTATCTCTATAACTCATCTGCATTCCTTCAACATTCTCGCTTTAAGTTTTCAATTCCTTTCTCAATGGCTCATTCTTCTACATCTCAACCTCCTGTCCTTTCTGCAGCTGCCATTGGTGCTATGTTGCAGCAAGAAAATAATAGTATGGCAAATAAGTCAGACTCCGATGCTATCTACGACTTGGTGAGTCTCGGGACTCGCTACTCATCCTCTATTGTTGCTTTTTCCCAGCGGGTTCAAGCAAAAAACCATGAGGTTGAAAAGCTTAAGGAACAAATTGTTGTACTTCAACGAATTGTTCAAGAGTCTCACACAAGGGAAGGAATCCTTCGGCAGAAGAATAAAAAGTTGAAATCTCTATTGGATTCTTCATTCCGCTTGCCAGTTCCCATGAATAGGGATGACATGATATTGTATGAAGAGAATGAGCGTCTCAAACATGAGGCTAAGAACCTCAAGTTTATGTAAAAGTATTTAAGAAAAATCTATCTATTTTTATGAACTTTGATCTGTCTTTTAAGAGATATTCATAATATGCATCATACCTATTTCTCTTCTAATCATAGATAATCTATCTTCTGGTAAAGGTTTTGTGAATATATCTGCTAACTGATCGTGTGTGTTTGTGAACTCTAGTACTATATCGCCTTTCTGCACATGATCTCGAAGAAAATGATATCTTATTTCAATATGCTTAGTTCTAGAATGTTGTATTGGGTTTTTTGAAAGATTTATAGCACTTGTATTATCACATTTGATTGGAATGTGATTATACATGAGTTTAAAATCTTCAAGTTGTTGCTTCATGTAAAGAACTTGAGCACAACAACTACCCGCAGCAACATATTCTGCCTCAGCAGTAGATAGTGCAACAGAATTTTGTTTTTTACTAAACCAGGAAACTAATGCATGACCTAAGAAGTGACATGCTCCACTAGTGCTTTTTCGATCTATTTTACAACCAGCATAATCTGCATCTGTGTAGCTGATTAGATCGAAAGATGTGTGTTTAGGGTACCATAACCCTAGGTTAATTGTACCACTAAGATATCTAAGAATGCGCTTAACTGCAATTAAATGAGATTCTTTTGGAGATGATTGAAAACGTGCACATAAACACACACTGAACATAATATCTGGTCTACTGGCTGTCAAATATAATAAGCTACCAATCATACCTCGATATACTTTCGAGTCAACTGTCTTACCGGATTCATCTTTATCAAGTTTAGTAGATGGGCTCATTGGTGTTCCAGTTTCCTTAGCACCTTCCATCCCAAACTTCTTCAGCAATTCCTTAATATATTTTGATTGATTGATGAATGTCCCACTTTTTACTTGCTTAATTTGCAATCCGAGAAAGAATGTAAGTTCTCCCATCATGCTCATTTCAAATTCATCCTGCATAGTCTTAGCAAAAACTTGACACATATTTTCATTAGTAGCACCGAATATTATATCATCAACATAAATCTGAACCAAAAGAATATCATCATTTTCGTATTTAATGAAAAGAGTTGTGTCGATTTTTCCTCTTGAGAAACCTTTTTTAATCAAGAAACCACTGAGTCTCTCGTACCACGCTCTAGGAGCTTGTTTGAGTCCATATAGTGCTTTTGTGAGTTTGAAAACATGATTTGGAGAAATATGATTTTCAAAACCTGGAGGTTGCTCAACATATACCTCTTCATTTATAAAACCATTTAAGAAAGCACTTTTAACATCCATTTGAAAAAGTTTGAAATCTTTATAACAAGCATATGCAAGTAGCATTCGAATAGCTTCTAATCTTGCGACTGGTGCATATGTCTCATCATAATCAATTCCTTCTTCTTGATTGTAACCTTGGGCTACAAGTCGAGCCTTATTTCTAGTAATGACTCCGGACTCATCTTTCTTGTTTCTAAAAACCCATTTTGTTCCAATAATAGTATGATTTTTGGGTTTAGGAACAAGTGTCCAAACATCATTTCTTTCAAATTGATTAAGCTCTTCTTGCATAGCTAGAATCCAAGATTCATCAAGAAGTGCTTCATCAATATTTTTAGGTTCAATCTGAGATAAAAAAGCAGTATGATTGCAAATATTTCTAAGAGATGATCGAGTGCTTACACCTTGTGAAGGTTCTCCCAGAATTTGTTCCACTGGATGATCTTTCACAAATTTCCACTGTTTGGTTGCATCTCGTATTAAATTTTGATGATCTTTCCTGATGTCTCCATGTTGGACTTCCTCTATTGTGTTCTCTTTGTTGAGATTGAGACTTTCTGTATTATTTATACCTCCTGTTTCTTCATCAATGGATTTCTTGGAGAGTAGAGAATTAGATTCATCAAATACTACATGCATAGATTCTTGTACAGTTAAAGTCTTTTTATTGAATACTCTATAAGCTTTACTATTTGTAGAATACCCGAGAAAAATACCTTCATCCGATTTTGCATCAAATTTGCCTAAATTATCCCTGTCATTCAAAATAAAACATTTGCATCCAAATACATGAAAGTAACCAATGTTGGGCTTTTTCTCATTCCAAAGCTCATAGGGGGTTTTATCTAATTTAGACCTTAACATAACTCTATTTATAACATAACATGCAGTACTTACCGCTTCGGCCCAAAAATAACTAGGCAAGTTGTTCTCATTAAGCATTGTTCTTGCCATCTCTTGAAGAGATCTATTTTTCCTCTCTACTACCCCATTTTGTTGAGGAGTTCGAGGAGCAGAAAAATTATGCACAAAACCATTTTCATCACAAAATGTTTCAATATTTTTATTAACAAACTCTTTTCCCCTATCACTTCGGATACTTGAAATAGTATAGCCCTTTTCATTTTGAATTCTCTTGCATAACTTGGTAAAAGCATTATGTGCCTCATCTTTATGAGCAAGAAAGATGACCCAAGTATATCTAGAGAAATCATCAACAATAACAAAAGCATAATATTTTCCTCCTAGACTTGCAACTCTATTTGGTCCAAAAAGATCCATGTGTATCAGTTGCAGTGGTCTAGTAGTGGAAATATATTTCTTGGTTTTAAAAGAAGTTTTTGTTTGTTTACCAAATTGGCATGCATCACAAATTTTGTCTTTAAGAAAATTTGCCTTTGGTAAACCTCTCACAAGATCATTTTTTGAAAGTTTGGAAATAAGTTCCATGTTGGCATGACCTAGTCTTCTATGCCATAACCAATTAGTTTCATTTTGTACTGAAAAACAAATAGCATCTTGTGAGGTAATTTCTTCAAAATCGATTGTATAAACATTATTACTTCTAAAGGCAGTAAAACAAATGTTATAATCATGATCATTCAAAATAATGCACTTATCCATTTTGAAAGTAACTGTAAATCCTTTATCACATAATTGACTTATACTCAAAAGATTATGTTTTAGACCTTCAACAAGTAGAACATCTTCAATTATGAGAGAAGATTTATTACCAATTTTACCTATTCCCACGATCTTCCCTTTCGAGTTGTCTCCAAATGTCACGTGTCCTTCTTCTTTAGATCTAAGATCAAAGAACTTAGTCTTGTCTCCCGTCATGTGTCTTGAACATCCACTATCTAAAAACCATTTGTTTTTGCTTGTAGAGGACTTCATGCATACCTATAAAAACAATTAAAATGATTTTTCTTGGTACCCAAGTTCTTTGGGTCCTTTATTTATTAGTATTAGAAGAAACAAGATTTTTAGGTACCCATATGGCCCTAATAGTCATTGTATGTTTTCTTCTAATAGGACAAGTATGATAATTATGACCATTTCTATTACAAAAATTACAAATAGCATGTGACATATATGAAAATCTTGAATGATTATAATAGTATCCTTTTTTGACAAACTTATTATGAAAAGAATTTTGAATATTAGACTTTGATGTAGAAGGATTATCAAAGAAGTTTTTATAAGGTTTGAACTTTTGTTTTGGCATATATCCCAAGCCTGCCTTGTCAAAAACACATCTTTGACTACCAAGAAGTTTTTCAAAATTTCTTTTTCCATTCGTAAAGTTTTCAACAATATTTTCTAAATCAGTTTTCTTTTTCTTCAACTCAAGATTTTCGTCTTTCAAAACAATATTTTCTTTTCTTAAAATATCAATTTCGTTTGTTAAAGAAGAATTTTTCTTTTTCAAAGCAGTATATTTGATACCCAATTTTTCAAATTCTTCATATACCTCTTCTAAAACATTTTGCAATTCTTCATATGAAGGATTTTCAATATTATCAAAATTTGTTACCTCAATATCATCTTTAGCCATAAGACAGAGATTTGCTGATTCTTCATTGCTTGCTTCACTATCTGAGCTACTTGAATCATCATCCCATGTAGCTTTCATTGCTTTCTTGCCTTTGTTTCGATCTTTCTTTAGCAGGGGACAATCTGGCTTGATATGACCAGGCTTATTGCATTTATAACAAATTAAAGTATCATTTTTACCTGAATCTTTCTTGGAAAACTTTTTGAATGATTTCCTCGGAGGAGTTTTATTTTTCTTTAAGAATCTCTGAATTCTTCTTGTTATCATCGCAACTTCTTCATCTTTATCGTCATTTTCCTCATCTTCATCACTTTCACTTTCATGAGGAACAGCTTTAAGCGCCAAGCTCTTCTTTGGCTTTCCTTCTTCTTCTCCTCTTTTCAATGTGTACTCATGGGTGATAAGTGACCCGATGAGTTCATTCACTTCGAGCTTCTTGAGGTCTCTAGCTTCAAGAATCGCTGTCACTTTTGATTCCCAACGTTTTGGTAGAGAGTTGAGAATTTTTCTTACCATTTCCACTTTGGAATAAACTTTGCCAAGAGCTGTCAAGCTGTTTATGATGTTAGTAAAACGAGTGTGCATACTAGAAATAGATTCATCATCATTCATCTTAAACATTTCATATTCATGAGTAAGAATATAAATTTTTGATTCCTTAACTTGAGAAGTTCCTTCATAAGTAACTTCCAAGTTATCCCAAATTTCTTTTGCCGTAGCACAAGTCATTACTCTATTAAACTCATTACCATTGAGAGCATTATATAATAAATTCATAGCAGTTAAATTCAAAGTATAAAGTCTATCGTCTTCACGATTAAACTCTTCTTCTTCCTTTTTGACCTTTACTCCATCAACCACTTTTGTTGGAATATAAGGTCCATTTACAATGCATTTCCAGATTTCTCGACCTTGAGCCTGAAGGAATATTCTCATTCTAACTTTCCAGAATGAGTAATTGTCTCCACAAAAGAGTGGAGGCCGACTGCTAGATTGACCTTCACCAAATGAAGCTGCAATGTTAGCCATAAGATCTTAACTCAAAAGATAGTTAATCTTATAATAGAGCTTTAGCTCTGATACCAATTGTTGCCCAGATGACTAACACAAGAGGGGGGGTGAATTGAGTTGTATTTAAAAAAAATAACAATTATAAATCAAATATACAATATAAAATATAAACAAAATATGAAACAGCAATAAATATAAAGAGTAAGGGTAAGAGAGAAGCAAACTCAGTATGTTAACGAGGTTCGGCCCCACTGCCTACGTCCTCGCCTCAAGCTACCCCTTGAGGATCCCCGAATTCACTATTCAATCTCCTTCAGGTGGAGATAGAAACCTATTACACCTTTGAACAACACCGCTACAAAGGATCCGTGTAGAACACCCTCTACACTTGCAATCACCTTACACGTGGTGATTCAACGATTCCCTGTGTAGAACACTTTCTACACGCACAAGGGTTGTACACACCCTTTTACTGATACAAGAATTGATAGTGGGTAGGATATCAGAAAACACTCCTCAATGAGTGAAATAAGAACAATACAAGCACAAACTATATCTCTCAAAATGAACAAGGGTTAAGGCTCAATGCTTAGAGAAGAGAGAATGAAAGCTTTGAATGAGAGTTGTATGCTCTTGGTGTTGTGAATGTGAAGCTCTCAAATGATCTATTTATAGGCATATGAGACTTCATATTCAAATTTAAAAAGATTCACATGTCAAAGACATCATCATTCACTTTTCAAAAATTCAAACCTAATCTTTTTACTTTTTGCATATGACAAAAGGAGCACACTTTGCTTTTCAAAAAAATCAAACCTAATCTTTTACTTTTTGCATATGACAAAAGGAGCACACTTTGCTTTTCAAAAATTTCAAACCTAATCTTTTACTTTTTGCATATGACAAAAGGAGCACACTTTACTTTTCAAAATTTTCAAACAAAAACATCTTCCTTTTGCATAAGTCAAGAAAAGCATCAATCACTTTTGAAATTATTCAAATAAAACATGCACATGTGAAAGATGACAATCAATCATCTTTAATATTTTCAAAGTTCAAACCTTTAATCATGGCATGCACATGTGAAAGATGACAATCAATTATCTTTCAAAATATTCGAATTTAATTTTCAAAAATATTCATGCACATGTGGAAAATGTATTTTAATGCTTTATGATAAAATATTAATCTTGAGCCTTAATCCTAATTTCGAATTTTAAGAGATTTACAACATTACTCTATGATTTTAATGTGAACTTGTTTCCTTCTTGCTCATGCTTGGTTCCTTGATGTGCTTGACTCCATTGTGTGGACAACTTGAGCTTGAGACTCCTTCATTCTTTGAATTCATTTGTTATCATCAAAAACCATGTGTAAATATATAATTACACAAAACTTGAAATCTTAGGTTCAACAATATTCATGTACATGTGGAAAATATATTTTAATACTTTATGATAAAATATTAATTTTGAGACTTAATCCTAATTTCAAATTTTTAAGAAATTTACATCATTACTCTATGAGCTTTAATGTGAACTTGTTCTCTTCTTACTCATGCTTGGTTCCTTGATGTGTTTAACTCTATTGTGTAGACAACTTGAGCTTGAGACTCCTTTATTCTTTGAATTCATTTGTTATCATCAAAATCCATGTGTAGATATATAATTACAAGAAACTTGATACCTTGGGTTCAATACTAAATATTGATAATTATTCTCTCAAATATGGGAATTAGAAGGGGTTTTTGTACTCAACGGGACCAAACCTAGCCCACTTTGCTGAAACCAAAGGCCTCTAACTTGGAGAGCCAGGAAGTGAAAGAAAGGAGACCCAGCCTGGCCCAAGAAGAAAGGAGCAAACAACCTGCATACTCTTAGATGCACTGCATTAATGAGGAAAATGTTGATTGGGATCCTATCCCCAAAAGGATCTACTATATTAAATGCAATGTCAAATAGCCCATACTAGAGGTCGAGGTCGAGGTCATGTCCCTGACAGGAACAATCGTATTAAATGTGATGCCATGCCATTCGAAACAAAGGGTGATCATGATGGAGGCAGGGAAGTCAGAAACCTCTCTAGAGATGGGGTATAAATAAGAGAATGCTGGTAAGGGAAAGGTTAATTACTATCATCAAACACTTAGCTCTTCCTCTCTTTTCTTCTGATGAGATTATTTTTTGACTTTGGCATTGAAGATGTCACGAACTTACCCAACCACCCTTTTTTATTCTTTTGTAGGCGCTCGGGGTGGTTTGGAGCCGGTGGTTACAAAACATGCCTTAACAACAACATCAAAAGCAATATCTTTATTGTGGTGCTTGCTGCAACTCATACATGTAGTGCTACTTGCAACCTACATCATGCTATGCCTTTGTGTGTGGCATAGTTTGCCTTTATTTTCTAACAATAGACAACTTAGCTAGCTAGAGAATCTTAGGAATGAAAATATGGAAACTGCAATCTTTTGATACCAATTTTGGAAAATCCAAAGAGCAAAACGAAGGCAATATTATCTTAAGAAGAATCAATGCTTGATGAAGATTATGCCACATGCAAGTTGTTCTTTGTCTTCCTCAATGTGAAGCTGACTACAAGATAATACCCACATAATTTACAACTTATATGTCACATGCTAAAGAGATACCAAAATTGGGATAGAGATTTTTATTCTTATAAATTTGGTGCATCAATAATACGCCCCCTTGCACTAAGGAAGAAGGGATTGTATAGTCGCTCACTACAAGAGATTGGGTTTTTTGAGACCCAAATTTCGTCCCTAAACATTTTTGTAGACAAAAAAATTTCATCTCTATTTTGTCTCCAAAAGACCGTCCCAGAAAGTATTTAATTTTCATCTAAAAAAATCATTTTTAGGGACGAAATTGGGCAAAACCAATTGAAACTGTTCGAACAGCATTTTTTTAAAGACAAAAAAATATTGTCTCAAACAACCGTTCAATTGGAAAAAGTTTAGTTCAAACCGACACTTTCTGTTAAAACAATATGGAATATTTATTTGAACTAATAACCATATTTGATCCTGTTCGAACAAAATTTATACATTCGAACCACTATATTTTTGAAGTGACTTTTGTTCAAACATAAATTATATCCGTTCGAATAGACATTTTATTTTCAAAAACTCTCTGTTCGAACAGGCAGTTTAGTTGAAACGGACGTACGGACTATATTTCTCGCATACCGTTTGAATGGGTGAATTTTTATTCGAATGAGTCTATTTTCGTTCAAATAGATTTGTAAATGGAATTTCACTATTCGAACGGGTTATTTACCGTTAGAACGGTATTTATCAAACAGATCAGAATTTAATTAATATACCATATTAATATTACACAAATTGTAATCATATACATCAATTGTCCAAATGTTTGTGAACACCATAACATAAAGGTGATTAAAGAAATAATAATTAAATTATGATTGTGGTGGTGGCATAGAGTTTTGGGATATCTTTGATTGGAACTGTTCAAATATTTTTTGGTTATTCAATTGCAGCCTCTCTTTTAATCTCGCCTCTAAATTTCCTGCTTCATCTAATCAGGTCAACAACTCTTTTTCCTTTGACCTCAATCGTTCTATCTCAAGTGCTACTTTCTCCAATTCTTTAGTTTTGTTGTCATTCGATCTAGCTTTAGAAGAGGATGATGATGTTGAGCATGGCTTCACGCAACGTCCTAAGCCTTTCAAATATCTAGAACGTGATCCAAAAACTTGAGAAATGATATGAGCATTGTTGACATATGATTCATCAAATGGATCTGCAGTAATTTTCCTAAGAGATATCATTTTGTTCTACAACCAAAAAAAAAAAAAAATTAAAGTTAGTATAAGTAACAAAAATATCTTTAGACAATGGAATTAAAGAAACTTAAATTTACATAATTTGCCTCTGCCTCGGGATTGCTCCAAACACCATCATGATTTTTGTACTTTAGCATACAATTAGGTCAGATCATAATCAGCAAGACTTTCTTCTTGCTGCAAAATAAAAATCTATATTAGAACTTAAATAAGAAAAATGTATATGTTAATATTTAACAGGAACTAGAATAACTTACCATTTTTTTAGACAAACGATGAAAAGATCGAGAACTCACATGATGATGTATCAATAAATTTGATATATTTGCTTTGTTCATCGTACTCCATTGCTAAAAAAATACTATAACTATATGTTTAATACATCTATCATATACTATTAAATTTAAAAAGACAATGAAATTACCTGATAAGTAGAATCTTCAAACATATCACAAACTTTTTCCCATTCGTTTGGTGGCATTACTTGGAATGGACTTTGACGCGCCTCTGTCATAGTACTGAACTTCTGATAGTATGCATAGCATCAACCTTTGTACCTCCAGAGTGCATTCGACATCAGTTCCTCAACCGTTAGTTGATCCTCTCAATGGCCAAGATTTAGTTCAAACTCGTCCTTCAAAAAATTATAAACAATTAGTATAAAAACAAAGGTTCTTTAAATTAACATGTTATATAAAGTAGCTTACTACCAGACAACAATTTTTGATATGGCCTTTCACATTTTGGAAAAATTTATCCCAAGAAGATATAGCCATCGGTGCATATGTGTAAGAAGCAAGCCAAGCTGTCGATTCCCCAAAGCCACCGGTGTGATCATCAGGTATATCAACCTTAACTTTACCCACTTTCCTTACTTCTTTTATGCAGACACCCCTCGTAGTGCCTCTACTTCGGTGCTAGTTTACAACAAATATATATACAATAATTATAGAATTATTTTATTTTATAGATATACAGTGATAAAGTACCTTATCCTGGTTCTGGTAATGTTGGTCCACTATTATTGATATGTGAACCACACAAGGAGTTAGTAAAGAGTAGGGATAGCTTACGTGTTTTATTGCGTTTTGGAGACATGTCTGTTTGAAATTATAATAAATTATTATTCAAACAAGGTACATTATGGATTTTTATAAGAATTATACCTACACAAATATCAATTTGAAAATCATTCAGTATCAATTTTGTTGAACCAGTTGCTATCATCCTCAATAGACACTTCGGTTGATTCATGTGCTTCTGGCACTTCACCTACAATTACTTGGGGCTGAACATCTTCTCTGCACAATGGGACTATGTCATATTGGCTTAGATTAACAAATAGATTGATGCTTGATTCAGTTTCTTGATATGTTTTTTCATGGTTTGGACTATCAACTTCTTCATGTGATTCGTCTGCCTCTGGAATGTAACCATTTACATTTCTTGGTGCAAACTTCTCGACTACCCGCCATGGATTTCTATACTCCGGATCAACTAAATAAACAACTTGATTTGCTTGGCAAGCGAGAACGAAAGGATCATCCTCATACCATTTGCGAGATGTATTAACACTTCTAAAATATTCATCGCTACGAACTCCCAACCTATGAGTTGAGACATCCCACCAATCACATATAAACAACCAAACCATATATGCCCCCACCTACTTTAACGTTATGATATCTTTCACAATTCCGTAAAAATCAATATTATTATCGCCATGGCTTCCTTCGACTACAACCTCCCCAATTTTGAGTTTTCCTATATCGTTCCCTGTCTAATGTGTAAAATCTATATCCACGCATCAAATATCTTGAGTATTGGATGGCCCGCTTGGATAGATCACATGCCAAAGCATACAATTCTAGTGAGATTTCACCTGAATTTTCACTATATTTTGATACAACCTACATCAATAAATAATATTCTAGTTATATCAATATCAGATATAAAAATGGTGTCATTGAAGGTATGAAGTTCGGAGAAATTGTGCACCTTTTTTAGTAATACCGTATGTTCAAACCACGAGGCAAATTATTCTTTGTGCGTCTTTTCTACGTTAGTTACACCATTCGTGCGAAGTAGTTGTATATGTTTGCTGCACATGTTAATGTGAACTATTAATTTGTATCAAGTTATATTATATTATTATACATGCACTTAAAAATACTATTGATTTGATGATCATCACTAACTTTAAATAGTAACCAATCTCTTCGTAGTTATTCAAGGCATACCATCAAACTCTTTCAAACCCTCACCCACATAGGTCATAGCCCCCTTGTGTGCCTATGGAACGTACTTTCTTGGAAAACATGATAAATACTGATGAAACTCCCATTTGTCCACCTTCATAATTTCGATCCGGTCTCGTAAATCTAGTATCAACCCCATGGAAATACATTGAGCAAAATGTATGCCACTCATTATCAATGTATGACTCTGCGATCGAACCTTTTGGACGAGCCTTATTCCCCACAGATCGCTTAAGTTTTTTCAGAAACTATTCAATAGGATACATCTATCTATACTGAACAGGGCCAACAACTAAAGCCTGACGAGGTAGGTGCACAGCCAAATGAACCATTACATCAAAGAATGAAAGCGGGTACAAACTATCCAACTTGCATAATATCACTGCAATGCCAGCTTCCATTTTTAATAAGGCATCAACTTTTCACGTTCTACTGCAAATACCCCTGAAAAATCGCCCTAATTCTGTAAGAGCTGTACGAACATCTCGAGTAAGCTTTCCGCGCACACCAACTGGCAACAATCGCTGCAGAAATATATGATAGTCATGAATTTTAAGACCGGTTATCTTCCAATCATGAGTTCGAACACATCTTGACATGTTTGAAATATAACCATTGGGTAATTTGATTGTCATGAACCAATCATAGAATTTCTTTCTCTCATTACTTGAAAGTGTATACCATCCAATGGGCATATAGGCTGACGACCAATTTTCTTACAAATGCAGCTCCGGTCTTATCCCCAACTCTTTCAAATCTTTATGAAAGTTAGCTGTATCTTTTGTATTCCCTTGTATTGACATCAGAGTGCCCAAAATATTATCACATATATTTTTTAATATGCATAACGTCTAGATTGTGGTGCAGTGTCAAGGTAGACCAGTATAGCAATTGAAAGAAAATACTTTTTTTTTTGTCCAATTCAATTCCACTGCTTGTCATTTCCTCTTTCGAGATCTTGCATCCTTCCTAAATTTGTTGTTTGGAACATCTTCCAATTGCGTGAGAATATTAACGCTAGAATACTCTGGCGGCGATGACCTGCGCTTAACCCTTCCATCAAACATTGCTATATTTGAACACTATATATGATCATGAGGTAAATATCAATGATGTCCCATGAAACATAATTTTCGGTCTTTTGTTAACCATTAAGACTGTGTATATTTGTTACAAACAGAACAAGCCATTTTACCTTTAGTGCTCCACCCAAACAAATTCTCATATACTGGAAAATCATTTATTGTCTAAAGTACTTTAGCATGCATCTTGAATTCATGCGACAAGGTTGCATCATATGTACTAACACCCTGTTCCCACAACTCTTTCAACTCTACTATCATTGATTGCAAATATACGTCTATTTTATTCCCTAATGACCTTGGCCCTGAGATCAGTAGAGTCATTATAAAATAAGAATTCTTCATATACTTATATGGTGGAAAATTATAGGGCATTAATATGACAGGCCAGGTGCCATGAGAAGTGTTCATGTTGCAAAATGGATTAAAGCCATCAATTGCTAAATTAAGGCATACATTGCGAGGTTTTCCAACAAATCATGGGTACTCATCATCAAATTTCTTCTATTGTAAGGAATCTATAGGATGCGAGAGGAATTGATCATTTTGGATTCTTTTTGTCTAATGCCTAGTTATATCTGTTACAGTCATCCTGGAAGTAAACAATTTTTGAAGTCGAGGAATTAACAGAAAATGTCTTAGCACTTTATGTGGTACGTTACGTTTATCTAATGTCCATCTTGATTCATGATACACTGGACATGAATCAAATTCTACATATTACTTCTAAAAGAGAACACAATCATTCTTACATGAGTGGATGATATTATAATAAAATCCTAGCCCTTGCTTCAATTCTTTCGCTTCATAAAAATTACGAGGTACTACGTTATTTTGTGGGAGTGCCTCTTTAAATAATTCTAGTAGCATATCGATGGCCTTTGCAGAAATAGGATAAATAGACTTAATATGGAGTAGCCTGACTGTGAATGAAAACTTGCTATGACATGTGCACCATTCGTACAGTTCTCATTGTGCATCCTCCCACAGTTTTCCAAAGTTTTCATTTCCCTCAAATGATTGTGTAGATGTTCCTTCTCCATCCCTGATATCAAAAATGAATGCGCCAGGATCGCCTAACATTTCAGTCATATCCTCTCCATCATCATTACTATCATCAGAAACATCAATATTTATGTCGTACATGTCAATCTCGTTACATTCCTCCATCTGATTGAAGTGACTGCCAAATCTAACTTATTGCGGAAGTGGTTTCGCCATGTAAGACCCAAGGTGAGTATTTAAAATCGATTCCATTTACGAAAAAATGATCTTCCACTATGACCAAATTATATGAACTAAGGTTTTTGCACTCCTTATACGGGCATCTTATAAATCCTCGATTGTCAACACTCTGACAAGTAAATTCTATAAAAGACTTCACCCCTTGTGCATACTCCTTATAGTCTCAACCAAGTCTATGATCTCCCAACAGCATCCCACTCTTATCCATCTATAGGCAATCCAATTCATGGGATAAACACTATCAAGAGTATATTACAATATACGTGTTTAATTTGGACTATTTTTAAGAGAGTTAGTCATATCCCATTCGAGAGACTATCATTTATATCGCATATATACTTACTTAGTCAAAAACTCTAATGTTAGTAAAAATCTCAGCAGTATTTCTCTACAATTTTCCAAGTATGCTAGTCATGATAAGTCGTCGACCTTATTCATGGGCTGAGAAACTTACGAACCACATATCCGAAGAATGTAAGAAAATGCTAAATCAAAATTTTAATTGACTAACACAGGAGTTTTAACTAAATATATATACCATATATATTATAGAATCCCAAATTGTCCATTTTGGATAATTCAAGAGTTGTACCCAAACATTCTTTAAGAGAATATTTGGCCACAACTCCCGAATGGGTCTAAGATTTAACTACATGTAAAAATAACTTTAAACTCAAGCAGCTAAGTAGTAAACCAACCATCTCCTAAATCATAAATACATTGTTATAATCACATTCCAAATCACAAATACATTGCAAAATTCTTATGTTTATTATTATTTAAGTATTAATAATTTTAGTTAGAGTACAAAAAGAGTTTTAATTTTACATTATAGTTTATTAACTAAATATTTTATAAGTATATTTTAAGTATTACTAATTCTTATGTTTATTATTATTATTATTTAAATATTAATAATTTTAATTAGAGTGCAAAATGAGTTTTAATTCTACATTATAGCTTATTAATTAAATATTTTATAAGTATATTTTAAGTATTACTAATTCTAATGTTTATATATATTTAAGTATTAATACCTTTAATTAGAGTGCAAAAAGAGTTTTAATTCTACATTATAGTTTATTAATTAAATATTTTATAAGTATATTTTAAGTATTACTAATTCTTATGTTTATTATTATTTAAGTATTAATAATTTTAATTAGAGTACAAAAAGAGTTTTAATTCTACATTATAGTTTATCAATTAAATATTTTATAAGTATATTTTAAGTATTACTAATTCTTATGTTTATTATTATTTAAATTTTAATAATTTTAATTAGAGTGCAAAAAGAGTTTTAATTCTACATTATAGCTTATTAATTAAATATTTTATAAGTATATTTTAAATATTACTAATTCTTATGTTTATATATATTTAAGTATTAATACCTTTAATTAGAGTGCAAAAAGAGTTTTAATTCTACATTATAGTTTATTAATTAAATATTTTATAAGTATATTTTAAGTATTACTAATTCTTATGTTTATTATTATTTAAGTATTATTAATTTTAATTAGAGTACAAAAAGAGTTTTAATTCTACATTATAGTTTATCAATTAAATATTTTATAAGTATATTTTAAGTATTACTAATTCTTATGTTTATTATTATTTAAATTTTAATAATTTTAATTAGAGTGCAAAAAGAGTTTTAATTCTACATTATAGCTTATTAATTAAATATTTTATAAGTATATTTTAAGTATTACTAATTCTTATGTTTATATATATTTAAGTATTAATACCTTTAATTAGAGTGCAAAAAGAGTTTTAATTCTACATTATAGTTTATTAATTAAATATTTTATAAGTATATTTTAAGTATTACTAATTCTTATGTTTATATATATTTATGTATTAATACCTTTAATTAGAGTGCAAAAAGAGTTTTAATTCTACATTATAGTTTATTAATTAAATATTTTATAAGTATATTTTAAGTATTACTAATTCTTATGTTTATTATTATTAAAGTATTAATAATTTTAATATGTATGTTCGAACATAATTCTGTTCGAATAAGAATTATGTTTGAATTGGGTTGGTCTTATTCGAACAAACATCATAGTGTTCGAATGGGACCAACCCAACTTCCAGCCACGAAATAGAGCCAAAAACAGAAGTGCAAAACCTAATTTTCACATACATAATATCAAAAGATGCATATTTCGATAGAATACATTGCATATGAGATTACATCGAATTATTGCAATCCAATAAAAAATATAAATTATTGCAAACACACTTAGAAAACTTACCTCAAATTGTTGCAATCCAATAAAAATATGAATCCACAATGCCTATACATGCAAAAAACCCATTATGAGAAAATCATAAATCAAATGCAATAAACAAATGCAAATGTCTACTTGAAATTAAAAATAATAATAATAACAAATAAATAATGGGTTACCTTTCTTTCTCTCTCAAGAATCTCCTCTCTCTCACTATCAATGTTCCTCTCTCTTTCTCCACAACACTCTCAAGAATCTCTTCTCTCTCAAGAAATCGTCTGGAACTCTCTCTCTCTCTCTCAAACTTCAATCCGAATGAAAATGAAATGAATGGACCGGCTTAATAATCTGTGAAGTTCCATTCGAACTTATATTTAAGGAATTCAAACACAAAAATCAACAAACCGCGAAATTTTCTCACAAAATATTGTCTGTTGAAATAGATTTATTTCGTGTTCGAACAAAAATAATCAGAATATTCTCTAGCATATTTTGATAATTTGGCATGAAATTTCCCTCCAAACACATTCTACTCGTTCAAATAAGTTCGAACATAATTTATTTAGGTTCGAACGTAATTGAAATTAGTTCGAACAAAGAAATAACCACACTATATAAGTGTATATAATACACTACATATATTTTTATTAGTATATATTAAAACTATATACACTATATAATACTAAGTGTCACCAATAGTATAATACTAAGTTATCAATAAATCTATAACACTAAGAATCACTAATAGTTTTATACTAATAAGTATCACTATAAGTATAATACCAAGTATCATAATAGTACAAATAGATTTATAATACCAAAAAGGTCATTCGAACACAAATTCCAGTATTCAAATGTAGTTGTTGCTTGTTCGAATGAATAGGATCCGTATGTTCAAACAGAATATTTTTTGTTTGAACTAATTATTTCAATTAATTTCATTATAGTATACTTCTTCAATAATTTAATTACATAATTATTTTAATTATATTCTTACTTCCCTTGTTCTTTTGTGGATCAACAGTATACTAATGGCAAGCAATGGAAGAAAACATTTCCGAGATCAGACATGCCAAAGTAGCGGAGCAACTGATGCTCAGCAAGTCGCGAGGCCTATACTAGTTGAGCGGGAGATCAATCTGGATGATTTCAGTGATCTTTCATGGGAGGGATGGAGCATACACAACCATTGAGAAGACATTCGCTCAGTCACCAAATAGTTGACTATATCAGCATACCAGGGAGCTCTATTAACCGCAAATAGCTGCTCATCCAGGAAACTATCATCAAGAGGAAGGCTGACATTTGAAGAAGAGGATGATGGTAATCTAGATAGGTGGTCAGCTACCACGTTTTCTTGTCCTTAATGTTTATGTTGAACTCTTGAAATAATATAATCCAGCGAATCAAGCGTGGCTTTACATCTTTCTTGGCCAACAAATACTTAAGAGCAGAGTAGTCAATGAAAATAGTAACAGGAGAACCAAGAATATAAGTCTGAAATTTATCAAGTGCAAAAACCACTGCAAGCAATACTTTTTCAATAGTGGTATAATTTTTCTGGGCATCATTCAAGATTCTACTGGCATAATAAATCACAAAAGGTCTATTATCCACACGCTGTCCCAAAACAGCTCCTAAGGCATAATCACTAGCATATGTCATGATTTCAAAGGGAATGTCCCACTGCAGGGGTTGCACAATAAGAGCAGTGGTAAGCGATTTTTTAAAGGTATCAAAAGCTTTTTGGCACTCATCAGTCCAAACAAATTTAATATCATTTTGTAAAAGAGTGCACAAAGGTTTTGCAATAGAACTGAACCCTTGAATAAACTGTTTATAAAAGCCAGCATGACCAAGAAAAGAACGAATATCCTTAACTGTCCTAAGGATAGGAAGTTTAGATATTAATTCAATTTTTGCCTTGTCGACCTTTATACCTTCAGAAGAAACAATATGTCCCAAGACAATGCTCTGAGTAACCATAAATTGGCATTTCTTCCAATTAAGTAAAAGATTTTTTTCCTCACATCTCTGGAGAATACGTGCCAAATTATGCAAATAACTATCAAAATATTTTCCAAAAACAGAGAAGTCATCCATGAATATTTCACAAATATCATCAATCATGTCAGAAAAAATACTCATCATGCATCTTTGAAAAGTGGCTGGAGCATTACACAAACCAAAAAGCATTCTAGTAAAAGCAAAAGTGCCAAAAGGACAGGTGAAAGTGGTTTTCTCCTGGTCCTCAGGCACTATAGCAATTTGATAATAATCAGAATATCCATCCAAGAAACAATAATATGCATTACCAGCTACTCTTTCTAAAATTTGATCCAAGAATGGTAAAGGAAAATGATCCTTCCTACAAGCTGAATTAAGTTTTCTATAATCAATGTACATTCTCCAGCCAGTAACCATTCTAGTTGGAATCAACTCATTTTTATCATTTTTGACAACAGTTAAACCAGATTTTTTTGGTACCACTTGAGTTGGACTTACCCACTTACTGTCTGAGATGGGGTAAATGATACCCATTGTGAGCAGCTTAAGTACTTCCTCATTCACAACTTCCTTCATGGTATGATTGAGCTTACGTTGAGCATCACGAACTGGTCTAGCATCATCTTCAAGATGGATTCTGTGGGTACAAACAGCAGCATCAATACCTTTGATGTCGGCTATTGTCCAACTAATTGCGCCTCGATGCTTTTTTAAAACTTCAATCAACTGGGCTTCATCTTTTAGATTTAACTTTGAGGAAATTACCACAGGAAAAGTACATTCTTTAGGACCAAGAAACACATACTTTAAATCTTGAGGAAGTGGTTTTAGTTCCAATTGGGGAACTTCTTCCTCTGAAGATTTAAGCATGTCTGGCGGTGGTAAAGTTTCAAACTGGAGTTTCCATCTTGCGCCTGCAAATTGTACTTCAAGTGATAAAGAAGAATCTGCAAAACAATCCAAAAATTCAAAGTCATCTTCATCGATATGATCAATTCTTTTATTAAATAAAAATTTAGGTATCTGAAAAATAGAATCATTATCAGATAAGGGAGAAGTTGAGCAAATAAACTTTGTTGGTGTCAAACTCTCCACAGCATTTAAATCACTTGTGTCATCAAAATGTGCTGGCATCTTGCAAGCATTGAAAATGTTCAACTCAAGTGCCATGTTCCCAAAACTAAGTTTCAAAACTCCACTTCTGCAATTAATCAAAGCATTTGATATAGCTAGAAATGGTCTTCCAAGGATGACAGGAGCTTGGTAAATAGTAGACACTGGCTGCTGCATATCAAGAACCACAAAATCCACTGGGTAGTTGAATTTGTCCACCTGGACCAACACGTCCTCTACAATACCCCTCGGCACCTTAACTGATATGCCAGCCAAATGTAGCAAGATGGAGGTCTTTTTCAGCTCACCCAATCCCAACTGCTCATGTTGAACCTAAGGTTTCAAGTTTCGTGTAATTATAAATCTACATATGGATTTTGATAATAACAAATGAATTCAAAGAATAAATAAGTCTTAAGCTCAAGTTGTCCACACAATGGAATCAAGCACATCAAGGAACCAAGCATGAGCAAGAAGGGAACAAGTTCACATTAAAGTCATAGAGTAATGTTGTAAATCTCTTAAAAATTCAAAATTAGGATTAAGGAACAAAATTAATATTTTATCATAAAGCATTAAAATACATTTTCCACATGTGCATGAATATTTTGAAAATTTTGAAAAATGATTGATTGTCATCTTTCACATGTGCATGACATGATTAAAGGTTTGAACTTTGAAAATATTAAGATGATTGATTGTAATCTTTCACATGTGCATGTTTTATTTGAATATTTTCAAAAGTGATGGATGCTTTTCTTGACTTGTGCAAAAGGTAGATGTCTTTGTTTGAAAAATTTGAAAAGTAAAGTGTGCTCCTTTTGTCATATGCAAAAAGTAAAAGATTAGGTTTGAAATTTTTGAAAAGTAAAGTGTGCTGCTTTTGTCACATGCAAAAAATAAAAAGATTAGGTTTAAAATTTTTGAAAAGTGAATGATGATGTCTTTGACATGTGAACCTTTTTAAATTTGAATATGAAGTCTCATATGCCTATAAATAGATCATTTGAGAGTTTCACATTTACAACACCAAGAGCATACAACATTCATTCAAAGCTTTCATTCTCTCTTCTCTATGCATTGAACCTTAACCCTTGTTCATTTTGAGAGATATAGTTTGCGCTGTATTGTTCTTATTTCACTCATTGAGGAGTGTTTTCTGATAACCTACCCACTATCAGCTCTTGTATCAGTAAAAGGGTGTGTATAACCCTTGTGTGTGTAGAAAATGTTCTACACAATGAATAGTTGAATCACCACGTGTAAGGTGATTGCAAGTGTAGAGGGTGTTCTACACGGATTCTTTGTAGCGGTGTTGTTCAAAGGTGTAATAGGTTTCTATCTCCACCTGAAGAAGGTTGAATAGTGAATTCGGGGATCCTCAAGGGGTAGCTTGAGGAGAGGACGTAGGCAGTGGGGCCGAACCTCATTAACATACTGAGTTTGCTTCTCTCTTACCCTTATTCTTTATATTTATTGTTATTTCATATTTTGTTTATATTTTATATTATATATTTGATTTATAATTGTTATTTTTTTAAATAGAACTCAATTCACCCCCCTCTTGTGTTAGTCATCTGGGCAACAATTGGTATCAGAGCTAGAGCTCTATTATAAGATTAACTATCTTTTGAGTTAAGATCTTATGGCTAACATTGCAGCTTCATTTGGTGAAGGTTAATCTAGCAGTCGGCCTCCACTCTTTTGCGGCGACAATTACTCATTCTGGAAAGTTAGAATGAGAATATTCCTTCAGGCTCAAGGTCAAGAAATATGGAAATGTATTGTAAATGGACCTTATATTCCAACAAAAGTGGTTGATGGAGTAAAGGTCAGAAAGGAAGAAGAAGAGTTTGATCGTGAAGACGAGAGACTTTATACTTTGAATTTAACTGCTATGAATTTATTATATAATGCTGTCAATGGTAATGGGTTTAATAGAGTAATGACTTGCACTACGGCAAAAGAAATTTGGAATAACTTAGAAGTTACTTATGAAGGAACTTCTCAAGTCAATGAATCAAAAATTTATATTCTTACTCATGAATATGATATGTTTAAGATGAATGATGATGAATCTATTTCTAGTATGCACACTCGTTTTACTAACATCATAAACAACTTGACAGCTCTTGGCAAAGTTTATTCCAAAGTGGAGATGGTAAGAAAAATTCTCAACTCTTTACCAAAACGTTGGGAATCAAAAGTGACAGTAATTCTTGAAACTAGAGACCTCAAGAAGATCGAAGTGAATGAACTCATCGGGTCACTTATCACCCATGAGTACACATTGAAAATATGAGAAGAAGAAGGAAAGCCAAAGAAGAGCTTGGCACTTAAAGTTGTTCCTCATGAAAGTGAAAGTGATGAAGATGAGGAAGATGACGACAAAGATGAAAAAGTTGCAATGATAACAAGAAGAATTCAGAGGTTTTTAAAGAAAAATAAAACTCCTCCGAGAAAATCATTCAAAAAGTTTTCCAAGAAAAATTCAGGTAAAAATGACACTTTAATTTGTTATAAATGCAATAAGCTTGGTCATATCAAGCCAAATTGTCCTCTGCTAAAGAAAGATTGAAAAAAAGGTAAGAAAGCAATGAAAGCTACATGGGATGATGATTCAAGTACCTCAGATAGTAAAGCAAGCAATGGAGAATCAGCAAATCTTTGTCTTATGGCTAAAGATGACATTGAGGTAACAAGTCTTGATAATATTGAAAATCCTTCATATGAAGAATTGCTAAATGTTTTAGAAGAGGTATATGAGGAATTTGAAAAATTGGGTATCAAGTATACTGCTTTGAAAAAGAAAAATTCTTCTTTAACAAACGAAATTGATATTTTAAGAAAAGAAAATATTGTTTTGAAATATGAAAATCTTGAGTTGAAGAAGAAGAAAACTGATTTAGAAAATATTGTTGAAAACTTTACGAATGGAAAAAGAAATTTCGAAAAACTTCTTGGTAGTCAAAGATGTGTTTTTGACAATGCAGGCTTGGGATATATGCCAAAACAAAAATGCAAACCTTATAAAAATTTCTTTGATAATCCTTCTACATCAAAATCCAATATTCAAAATTATTTTCATAATAAGTTTGTCAAAAAAGGATACTATTATAATCACTCAAGATCTTCATATATGTCACATGCTATTTGCAGTTTTTATAATATAAATGGTCATAATTATCATGCTTGTCCTATTAGAATAAAGTATACAATGACTATTAGGGCCATGGGTACCTAAAAATCTTGTTTCTTCTAATATTAATAAATAAAGGACCTATAGAACTTGGGTACCAAGAAAAATCATTTTAATTGTTTTTATAGGTATGCATGAAGTCTTCTACAAGCAAAAACAAATGGTTTTTAGATAGTGGATGTTCAAGACACATGACGGGAGACAAGACTAAGTTCTTTGATCTTAGATCTAAAGAAGAAGGACACGTGACATTTGGAGACAACTCGAAAGGGAAGATCGTGGGAATAGGTAAAATTGGTAATAAATCTTCTCTCATAATTGAAGATGTTCTACTTGTTGAAGGTCTAAAACATAATCTTTTGAGTATAAGTCAATTATGTGATAAAGGATTTACAGTTACTTTCAAAATGGATAAGTGCATTATTTTGAATGATCATGATTATAATATTTGTTTTACTGCTTTTAGAAGCAACAATGTTTATACAATCGATTTTGAAGAAATTACCTCACAAGATACTATTTTTTTTAAGCTCAAAATGAAACTAGTTGGCTATGGCACAGAAGACTAGGTCATGCTAACATGGAACTTATTTCCAAACTTTCAAAAAATGATCCTTGTGAGAGGTTTACCAAAGATAAATTTTCTTAAAGACAAAATTTGTAATGCATGCCAATTTGGTAAACAAACAAAAACTTCTTTTAAAACCAAGAAACATATTTCCACTACCAGTCTACTGCAACTGATACACATGGATCTTTTTGAACCAAATAGAGTTGCAAGTTTAGGAGGAAAGCATTATGCTTTTGTTATTGTTGATGATTTCTCTAGATATACTTGGGTCATCTTTTTTTCTCATAAAGATGAGGCACATAATGCCTTTACCAAGTTATGCAAGAGAATTCAAAATGAAAAGGGCTATACTATTTCAAGTATCCGAAATGATAGGGGAAAAGAGTTTGTTAATAAAAATATTGAAACTTTTTGTGATGAAAATGATTTTGTGCATAATTTTTCTGCTACTCGAACTCTTCAACAAAATGGGGTAGTATAGAGGAAAAATAGATGTGACGCCCCCAACTCCCACATACAGCCACGTGGAAATTGAGACATCGAGATGATGACAACACGTGTCACGCATCCTATCGCCAAGTGCCGTGTGTGTGTACAAGTAATATGTGTACAAATAAAATAACACAGCAGATAATAAAGTCATATAACTAAGTACCAGAATTTTTGTTTAATTACAAACCAGTTTAAAACACGCGTAAATAAAATATTACATGTTCAACACTATCTCAAACCAAATACATATCATAAAAACAACTACAAATATTATCCATAGATCAGCACTCCAAATCAATTCTCCGGCGGAGCCACCTCCTCGGGCTCAGCCTCTTCCTCTTCTACCTCTGCATCAAAATCTACGGTAACAAAAATGGTGCCGCAGGTAAGTAATATTCCAAACGCCACAAGATAAAAATATATTAAACTCTACAGTATGCATGAAAGAATGCCCAATGCACATGTCCCATAAAACATATTTTTTCACGCAAGCCAAAAGTCCCATTTGGCCCAAAACCTTTCCTTTAAATTTTTCCTCGCCATTATCCAAGATAATGGCCCAAAAATCCAAGTCTCAAAACAATATCTGAATTTTCCTTAACTGAATGCACCATGACCTCCCCTAGGGGTCATCCGCAAGCCCTGGCTCCCTTCGTCACACCACGGGCAACGACCATGCATGTGACTTTGTAACGAGCGATGCCCAGTTCCGCGCCCCGCGGGTTCGTAGCCAAGCATCCTCTAGCCCCCGCCAGCAGAGGGGCCACGGAGTCGGTACGAGAGCGTTACCATCCCGCCCGCTCCCGTTGTCAACCAGTGACAACCCAGGAGACGTCACTCAGTATATTACGCTCCCGAGTGACCAGAGGAGCTCCACCGAGATAATGCCCCAACTCGGCTTGGGGTCGTGATACACACGCACCCAAAAATCCATTTAACTCATGAAAACCCAGTTTTCAATAATTAACACATGCATATGCGTGCAAAATGCAATGCAAATAATACGACACCAATTAACCAACAATTCTCAAACATCCATAACAAATAAACAAGCAACTCCATCCTCAAATCCATCCGACCCCCGACTCTTTGGACTCAGTTCGGAATAACCAACCAGTCACAAATAATTATTGTAAGAGCAATAATATATTTAAATCTAAAATGAAGTTTGGAAAATATTTACAGTGCTATATAATAATTTTTGAAGGATCGACGAGCTGTAAACGGCGAAGAAAAAGCAACGTAACAGTGTAAAAACACTATGGCCGTGGGTTGTAAAATACCCACTTTCAAATGGGGACAAACCAAGACTTGGGATTGGTAGGGAATAGCTTAGAGGTGTTTATGAAACTAGTGGAAGTGAGGGTTGGTCGTGGGTGGTGGCGAAAATGGCGGTAAGAGGCCGAAATACCCAAATCGGAGAGTTAGCTCATGGGGGCTGTTCCAGCGATGGATCGAGGTCGGAAATGGGTGGTTTAGGACGGCAAGGAGTCGGTGATGAAGTGGTTAAGAGGTGGTGGCCGGAGGTGGAGCGACGGCGGCAGATCGGTGCAAAAGCCGTTCGGCTTGGAGTGGCTTTTCCAGCTAAACGGCGGCCCGAATGGCGGTGAAACTTGGTGGAGATGATCACTGCCCGGAGGGGAAGAAAACTGGGTGGGTGGTGTGCCGCACGGTGGCTGGTGGTGGTAAGTCTAGGCAGAGAGAGAAAACGAACGAAAATGGAGAGAGAGAGGGTGTCGCGCGAGCCAGAGAGAAACGGAAAGAAAGAAGGAAAAGAAAGAAAAGAAGAAGAAAAAAGAGAAAGAAGAAAAAGAAAAAGAGAAAAGAAAAGATGGAGGAAAAGAAATGAGATCCAATCCTCACCTCTGGAGTCCAAAAACTGATCCAACGAAAACCAGTTTAAAAGCAATAAAACCAAGAAAATAGTTTAAACACAACATAAAGCTAAAATATAATAAATAACTAATAAAAACTAACAACTTAATTTTAAATCCAAAGACAAGCTTAAATAAATTAAACAGCAATTTAAACTAAAAAAAAAAACTAAAATCTAATTAAAATCTGATAATTTAAAATAAAAGAACTATTATTTTAATTAAATTAAAATATCCATTTAGTGAAAATACACGTAAAAACGGGATATCACAATAGATCTCTTCAAGAGATGGCAAGAACAATGCCTAATGAGAACAACTTGCCTAGTTATTTTAGGGCCGAAGCAGTAAGTACTGCATGTTATGTTATAAATAGAGTTATGCAAAGATCTAAATTAGATAAAACCCCCTATGAGCTTTGGAATGAGAAAAAGCCCAACATTGGTTACTTTAATGTATTTGGATGCGAATGTTTTATTTTGAATGACAGAGATAATTTAGGCAAATTTGATGCAAAATCTGATGAAAGTATCCTTTTCGGATATTTTAATAATAGTAAAGCTTATAGAGTATTCAATAAAAAGACTTTGACTGTACAAGAATCTTGTGACGCCCCCAAATCCCCACGTACCAACACGGGGAATTCGAGACGTCCGGATGGTGACAACCCGGGTCACCATCCTATCGACGAGTGCCAAGTGTGTGCAAGCGACAAATGTGCACAAGGAAATACGCAGCGGATAGCAAAGTCATAAAATTAAGTACCAGAATTTTTTTCTTAAATAAAATATAAAAAGGTTCAAAGGTACATAATAAAATATTACAAGACATAAATATTGTTTCAAAGCCAACTACAAAACATAAACTCCAACTCAGAACTCCAGCGGAGCCGCATCCTCGGGCTCAGCCTCCTCCTCCTCCTCGAACTCTGCACCAAAATCTACGGTACCAAAAATGGTGCCGCAGGTAAATAAAATCCAAACACCACTAGATAAAAGCATATTAAACTCAAACAATATGCATGAATAAATGCCAATGCACAAAACTCACAAACCATATTTTTTCCACGCACGCCAAAAACCCATTTGGCTCAAAAACATATCCTTTAAACAAACCTCGCCGTTATCCCCGATAACGGCCCACACATACCGTTTAAAACCAAGCCTCGCCATTATCCCAGATAATGGCCCAAACCACCATTTTCCCAGAAAATGGATCACAAGTCCTCAACACATCCTCGCCATTTTCCCAGAAAATGGCCCGTATCCGAAAACCATAAAAACCAACCGATTATGCATGCACCATGATCTCCCCTAGGGATCATCCGCACACTCTGGCTCTGTGCCACACCGCAGGTAACGTCTACGCGTGTGACACCTACACGAGTGATGCCCAGACTCGCGCCTCCGCCTCGCGCGTACCTGGCCAGGCCATCCTCTAGTCCCCGCCACTCTAAGGACCACGGAGTCGACACGACAGCGTTACCGTATCGTGCGATCCGGTCGTCGCCCAGCGACAACCCAGGGGATGTCACTCAGTATTATCCACTCCCGAGTGACCAGAGGAGCTCCACCGAGATAATAACCCATCCCGGCTTGGGCTCGTGATACGCACACTCCCAAAAATCCATTTACGCCAATAAAACAGGATTTTCTCAATTAAAATAAAATACACGTGCATGCACCATGTAAATGCAAATTTCAATGCTCGACAAATACAACCAACCATAGAACAACAAATCAAGCAACTCCGTCCTCCATCCATCCGACCCCCGAACTCCTCGGACTCAGTCCGGAATCAGCAAACCAACCAAATAAATTATTGTAAGAGCAAAATATATTTAAATCTAAAAGTAGAGTTTGAAAATACTTACAGAGCTATATAGGATTTTTAGAAGGTTCGGCGCGAAGCAAACGGCGATGCGAAAGCAACGTAACAGTGCAAATGCACTGTTCCCGTGGGTCGCAAAATACCCACTTTTGACCGGGGACAAACCAAGAACCAAATTGATAGGGAATGGTCTAGGGATGTTTATGAAGCTAGTGGAAGTGAGTTTTGGCCGTGGGTGGCGGCGAAAACGCCGGTAGAAGCGAAAAATGAGCAAATCGAGTTGAGCTCGTGGGAGCTGCTCCGGTGGCCGATCTAGGCCGGAAATGGGTGGGTTAGGTCGGCAAGAGGTAGGGGAAGAAGTGGTGAAAAGATGGTGGCCGGAGGTGGTGCGACGGCGCCGGAAACAGTGACACACCGTGCGGCTTAGATGCGCTTTTCCGGCCAAACGGCCGGCCGGTTGGGGGAGATCTTCGGAGGGGTGGTACACCGGAGGGAGGGGAAGTTTTCTGGGTGGGTGGTGGAGGCCACGCCGCCGGCAAGTGGCGTTCTGGGCGGAGGAAATTTTCGGCTACAGTGTAAAAATCTGGGTTGGTGCCGCTACTTTGAGCGGCTCGTGGCGGCTAACGGTGGCTCCGATGACTCTGAAAATTGGAGGGGTTGTAGCTGAGTGAGGGGAAGAGAATGGGGGGGTGGTGTACTACACCTCCACCGGACGGCGGAGATATGGGCGGTCGAAGGTGGCTGCGCGGAAAGGAAAAACAGAGGAAAAACTGGGTTGGTGCCGCGACTTCGAGGGGCTCGTGGCGGCTAACGGTGGGTCCGATGGCTCTGAAAATTGGAGGGGTTGTAGTCTGCCGTGAGGGGAAGAGAATGGTGGGGGTGGTGTACTACACCTCCACCGGACGGCGGAGATATGGCCGGCCAAAGGTGGCTGCGCGAAATGAAAAAAGAGAGAAGGGAGAGAGAATTTCCGGAAACGCACGGGCAACGGGGAGAAAGAAGAGGAAAAAGAAAGAAAAGGAAAGAAAAGGAGAAAAAGAAAAAGGAAAAAGGGAAAAAGAAAAAGAGAAGAGAAAAGAAATGAGGTCCAATCCTCACTTCCGGGATCCAGAAACTGATCCGCCGAAAACGATATTAAAAACATAAAACGACTAAAATAAATTAAACACTACATCAAATAAATAAATAAACACCAAGAAAATATTTTAAACACAACGTCAAGCTAAAATATAATAAATAACTAGTAAAAACCAACTATTAAATTTTAAATCCAAAAACGAGCTAAAATAAATTAAACAGCAAATTTTAAACTCAACAGCAAATAAAATCTAATTAAAATCCGATAATTTAAAATAAAATCACTATAATATTAATTAAATTAAAACCACTCCTTTAGTGAAAATACACGTAAAAGCAGGTCATCACAAATCTATGCATGTAGTATTTGATGAATCTAATTCTCTACTCTCCAAGAAATCCATTGATGAAGAAACAAGAGATATAAATAATACAGAAAGTCTCAATCTCAACAAAGAGAACACAATAGAGGAAGTCCAACATGGAGACATCAGGAAAGATCATCAAAATTTAATACAAGATGCAACCAAACAGTGGAAATTTGTGAAAGATCATCCAGTGGAACAAATTCTGGGAGAACCTTCACAAGGTGTAAGCACTCGATCATCTCTTAGAAATATTTGCAATCATACTGCTTTTTTATCTCAAATTGAACCTAAAAATATTGATGAAGCACTTCTTGATGAATCTTGGATTCTAGCTATGCAAGAAGAGCTTAATCAATTTGAAAGAAATGATGTTTGGACACTTGTTCCTAGACCCAAAAATCATACTATTATTGGAACAAAATGGGTTTTTAGAAACAAGAAAGATGAGTCCGGAGTCATTACTAGAAATAAGGCTCGACTTGTAGCCCAAGGTTTCAATCAAGAAGAAGGAATCGATTATGATGAGACATATGCACCAGTCGCAAGATTAGAAGCTATTCGAATGCTACTTGCATATGCTTGTTATAAAGATTTCAAACTTTTTCAAATGGATGTTAAAAGTGCTTTCTTAAACGGTTTTATAAATGAAGAGGTATATGTTGAGCAACCTCCAGGTTTTGAAAATCATATTTCTCCAAATCATGTTTTCAAACTCATAAAAGCACTATATGGAATCAAACAAGCTCCTAGAGCTTGGTATGAGAGACTCAGTGGTTTCTTGATTGAAAAATGTTTTTCAAGAGGAAAAATTGATACAACTCTTTTCATTAAATACGAAAATAATGATATTCTTTTGAATCAGATTTATGTTGATGATATAATATTCGGTGCTACTAATGAAAATATGTGCCAAGTTTTTGCTAAGACTATGCAGGAAGAATTTGAAATGAGCATGATGGGAGAGCTTACATTCTTTCTCGGATTGCAAATTAAGCAAACAAAAAGTGGGACATTTATCAATCAATCAAAATATATTAAAGAATTGCTGAAGAAGTTTGGGATGGAAGGTGCTAAGGAAACTGGAACACCAATGAGTCCATCCACTAAACTTGATAAAGACAAATTCGGTAAGCCAGTTGACTCGAAGGTATATCGAGGTATGATTGGTAGCTTATTATATTTGATAGTCAGTAAACCAGATATTATGTTCAGTGTGTGCTTATGTGCACGCTTTCAATCATCTCCAAAAGAATTTCATTTAATTGCAGTTAAGCGCATTCTTAGATATCTTAGTGGTACAATTAACCTAGGGTTATGGTACCCTAAACACACATCTTTCGATCTAATCAGCTACACAGATGCAAATTATGCTGGCTGTAAAATAGATCGAAAAAGCACTAGTGGTGCATGTCATTTCTTAGGTCATGCACTAGTTTCCTGGTTTAGTAAAAAATAAAATTCTGTTGCACTATCTATTGCTAAGGCAGAATATGTTGGTGCAGGTAGTTGTTGTGCTCAAGTTCTTTACATGAAGTAACAACTTGAAGATTTTAAACTCATGTATAATCACATTCCAATCAAATGTGATAATACAAGTGCTATAAATCTTTCAAAAAACCCAATACAACATTCTAGAACTAAACATATTGAAATAAGATATCATTTTCTTCGAGATCATATGCAGAAATGCGATATAGTACTAGAGTTCACAAACACACACGATCAGTTAGCAGATATATTCACCAAACCTTTACCAGAAGATAGATTATGTATGATTAGAAGAGAAATAGGTATGATGCATATTATGAATATTTCTTAAAAGATAGATCAGAGTTCATAAAAATAGAGAGATATTTTTTTTTAAATACTTTTACATAAACTTGAGGTTCATAGTTTCATGTTTGAGACGCTCATTCTCTTCATACAATATCATGTCATTCCTATCCATGGGAACTGGCAAGCGGAATGAAGAATCCAATAGAAATTTCAACTGTTTATTCTTCTGCCGAAAGATTCCTTCCCTTGTGTGAGACTCTTGAACAATTCATTGAAGTACAACAATTTGTTCTTTAAGCTTTTCAAACACATGGTTTTTGGCTTATACCCGTTGGGAAAAAACAACAATAGAGGATGAGTAGCGAGTCCCGAGACTCACCAAGTCGTATCTAGCATCGGAGTCTGACTTATTAGCCAAACTATTATTCTCTTGCTGCAACATGGCACCAATGGTAGCTGCAGAAAGGACATGAGATTAAGGTGTAAAATACCTCATTGATGGATCCAGAGGAATGTTAGAAGAATGAGCCATTGAGAAAAGAATTGAAAACTTAAAGCGAGAATGTTGAAGGAATGCAAGTGAGTTATAGAGATGAGAATAAGATTTGATGCAAATCGGATGAACTTTAAGACTGATTTTATAAAGATAGCATAAAGAACAAGACAAACTATTGTCTCTTCAAATCTTATTTAGTCAAAAGAAATACAAGATATGCTGGACACACATTGTCAAAAGTTTTTTTACTAAGCCAGAGAGATAAATATTATTTTAGAGAAAACTATTAAGCCTAATAGGAAAGACTGGTCAGTTAAGCTTCTTGATGCTTTGTTGGCTTATAGGAAAACTTTTAAAACAAATCTAGGAATGTCTCCTTATCAATTACTTTATGGTAAAACTCGTCATTTACCTGTTGATATTCAGCATTGAGCTCTTTGGGCCATAAAACATGTTAACATGTCACTTGATGAAGCTTCAGGGTTGAGAAAATTGCAGATCAATAAATTGGATGAAGCTCATCGGAATGCTTATGACAACGCTCAGCTGGCAAAGGAACGCATGAAAATTCTACATGATCAGAAAATTCATCCAAAGCATTTTACACTTGGCCAGAAAGTTCTCCTTTACAACTCTCGCTTGCATATTTTTCCTGGTAAATTGAAATCCCGATGGAGTGGGCCGTACATTGTAAAGAACGTTCATCCTCATGGTGCGGTAGATATTGTCAATTCGAAGAATGGTAATAGCTTCACTGTCAACGGATAACGTCTAAAGTCATTTTTTAAAGTCTTTTATCCACATGAAGAGATCTTGCTTGTGCAAGACCCCAGGGAAGTGTTTTGATTTGTTTTTCCTTCTTTACAGTTTTCTTTATTTGATTTTTTTATTATTATTATTTTGTTATTTTGCTTTGATTTTATATTTCATGTTGATTTTTGTTTTGCTTGCTTATTTCTGTGCACTTTGTTTTCTTTCGTTCGATTCATTGAGGACTATGTCTCTCACTAGTTGGGGGGTAGCATGTGTACATAGTTTTATATATATAAAAAAATAACATGATGTGCATTGATACATGACTCAGTTTCGAATGTGCTTCCCAGTATAGAAGTGTCAAGTTGTATCAAGGATAAGTCCAGGATCGTATTCCACAGGGACAGTGGGTTATCAAAGCGTATAAGGGATTTGTGAGTAACAAATGAATCGAGTATGAGAGATAAAATTAAAATGTTACGCAAAAGAAATAATCAAAGTTGAAATTAGAGTTTCTAAAAAAGGCAAATTAACAAACACTTGGGTTGGGTTTGAGATTCTTTTTATTTCAGATTCTAGATAATTTCTCGATTAACAATCCAGTCAAAGTATTGATATTCGGAAGATAAGAAATTAAGTTCAAGTTTTTGCAATATTTTCTCAAGAAATTCTCTAATTTACTAGTCAAACTTATATTTATAATCAATCGAAAGAAACCTTGATAATTTCAAGCTTTTGTTGTGCCTTACGTCAACAACAAAATAAGAGCAAGAGCCGCAATCTATTTTCCATTTGAATCCGACTAGTAATTTAGTGAAATCAACATTAAACAACAAAATATTGCATCAAACTAGAATCGAAAATAAATTAAATCTCATTCCACAACCTAAGCTTTAAAAATTAGTTACACATGATATTTTTAGTAACAAAAACAAATCTAAATGAAGTCATGATAAAATCTAAAAAAATAAATAAATAAAACAAATAAAATCAAGAACTCCACGCCGGCTCCGAACGAAAAAAAAACTATTGACGATCAAAACTACAAACACCAAAAGCAAAGTAAAATAAAAATGCTGAATGAAAAATAAACTAAGTAAATGTTGAACTGAAGAAAAGTAAAAAAAACGCCGAACAAAAGAAAGTAAAAATAAAAGCTAAACAAAAAGTAGTCTAAAAACTAATAGCTTCTGTCGAATCTACTTAACGAAAATGTAAGAAAACAATCCAAAGAAAAATTAAAAGGAGCCGCTACCCACCTCCCGTCTGAAACCTTACAGCAAAAATAAAAAAAAATAAACTGATAAAAATGAGCAAGAGACAGAGAGTTTTTCTACAACCTCCCAAGTCTGAAAATGAAAACAAAAAACAAAAAAAAATAGTTCTACGTAAACTGCAGAAAGATAAACTGAAGCTGAAAACTAAAAACTACCTCTACTCTCCTTAGTGTCATTTGCAGAAAAACAATATATCCCAACTCCAAAAACTGCCCCCATTTATATACGGTCTGCATGTGTGTGTTGCTATTTCCAAGTTGGTGCAAGCGTGATGTGTGAGCTGCTGCCGTGAGTTGCTTTCATTCTTTGCTGTCCACGTTTGATTTCTGCATATGTTTTCAAGCCGTGATTGATGCATGTGAGCTGCCGTGAGAGTCTTTGCTTTGTTTTCTGCATTTTCTGCATTGAAGTGCTGTGACTTTTTGCTTCTTCATTTTCTGCAATCCGTGAATGATGCTTGTGTGAGCTGTCTGCTGCTGGTTTTCTGCATGTGCTGATTGACTTTTCTGCATTGTCGTGAGTTGCTTTACTTTCTGCATGTGTTTGCTTTCCAGCCTTCATTGTTGATTTTCTGCATGAGTTTCTGGTGTTGTCCAAGTTTTAGCCGTGAGTCCAAGTTTTCTGCTTTGCTTTTTCTGCATGTGGTTTGCTTTATTTTTCCTCATGTGTACCAGCGTGTGAAGTGCTTGTATGCTGCCCGAATGAGACCTGCATGTGTTCGGTTTGTTGCCTTTCGATTTCTGCATGTGCTGAGTTTTAATTTTCTGCATTTCTGCATGTGCTGCTGTTTTTCTTTTCTGCATTTTTGAACTGCATTTCTAAACTGCATGTGCCGTGGGCTCCAGCATGTGTGATGAGAGCTGCTGCACGTGTGAGTGAGATGCCATGGTTGCTGTCAACTTCCGTGATTTTCTGCATTGAAGTGCCGTGTTTATTGATTTTTTGCTTCATTTTTCTGCATGCTGTGAGTTTAACTTTTCTGCATGCTGTGAGTAACTTTTCTGCATGCTGTGAGTTTAACTTTTCTGCATGCTTTCGGTGGAAATTTTGCTGCTGGTTTTCTTTCCATCCTTGGTTGATGCAAGTGTGAGTGATGCATGTGAGTGAGCTGCAGGTTTTAGTTCCAGCCGTGGGAGACTTTGCATGTTTCCTTTTCAACTTTCAGCACTTCCTTTTCCAATTTCTGCACGTCTCTCTTCTTCCCATCAATTAAGCACCGATTCACTTTAATTTTAGCACAACACTCACACGTCTCTCTCTAATCATGCACTCACTGACTGCACACTCTCAATTCAACCAATTCATGCACGGACTCACTCCAATTAAAAACATTCACCGACTTCCCTTTATTTTCTGCATTGCATAAAAAATGTATTTCTTTCAAAGGCAAATATAGAACTTTATGTGTATAAAATATTGACATCAATTAATTTGACATTCAATATTAGAATTTGATGCATAATTAAGTGTTCAATCCTTATTTGATAAAATAAATCACTCATTTAAACAACTTAATCATGCAATTCTAACCCTTTATCAATACATTTATGATTAAGCATCTTGGTGGAATTTGTGCATCTTGGTCAGTTGAGCGGAATCATTTTGTGAAGATTTATTTCAAGCCTAAACATAGAGCATGATTTTTGATGCGTCATATTTTGTTGATATGTGGCTTGATGTACCAGGATGCTAAACTTATTGAGATGAAACTTGATAAGATTTTTGTAGAACGAAAGGCAAAGTTTGAAGGATATTTTGCACATGCTTATGCTTATAGTGTTCCTTATTTATTATTCATTGATTTAACACAGGAGAAGTAAACTGCAAGACTACCAAGCCATGCCAAAAAAAAAAGGAAGAAGAAAATGAAAAAAAAAAAGAAAAAGAAAAAGAAAAAGGATTTGAAAAGATTAGAAAAAAAAAAGAGAGAGAAAAAAAGGAATAAAGGCGATTTAGTGAACTTTCCTAAGTAAAAGGGTTAGAAACAGTTACCCAAAACTTTGGGGGTTGAGTGTTCAACATTTAAAAACAGAGTTGGCGTGAAAACTGCTAGTCCCTTGGGCTTTGAGGTAGTTAGAATAAGCAATGATTAATCTTAAGGTTGAAAAATCTTGTGACAAATCATGGCTAGTAATGAGAAACACACAACCAGTTTAGCTACACACACACATTTGAGTTCTGAGACATGTGCTTTAATTCTATGTGAAAGATTGTTGAGATAGTCTTGGTGGGTATAACCCCTGGGAGTTGAGTAGTAACGTGTCACTTTGTGAGAATTCAGAATTGTGTTTGATTGTTTCTGTTTGAATTTTAATCTTTATGCAATATTCATCTTAATTAATTTTCACTATTTTGCTCAAGGATTAGGAAAATGCTAGTTGGCGGGTGTGATTGAGTTAAGTTATTGCATATTTTAATACTTTTGGAACCAATATATCTTAATTCTTTCATTACTTTGGTTTTATATGAAAAAATGATTAAGATGAATAAATCTGAATTGTGATTTTAATTAATTAAAAGCATGAATTTCTGCTTAATTTTACCAACTATTGATTACTGTGGAGTCTGGTCCACATCGCTCTAGCGGAGGCATTTGGCCGCTCGAGTGAAATTCAAACAGATTCAAACGCTCGACAGTGAGCTCGAGCGGGTTGCAGGAAAGGAGATCGCTCGAGCGGAGGCATTTGGCCGCTTGAGCGAAGTCAGGCAGAGTTGAATGCTCGATGTTTGCTCGACACGCCGCTCGAACGAATTCAGGCAGAGTTGAACGCTCGATGTCCGCTCGAGCGGACATCGTATTTTACAGATCTAGGATTTATTCTGCCGTTAGGGTATATATATGAGATTTTACATCATATGGCCGACTTTTGGCCTGAAAAACACTATTTTTTACAATGAACACTTGGAATTTATTTACCTTCGTATTTTTCACTCAGATTCGTAGAGGGGGAATTCTTACGAGCAATTATTCACGCAGCAACACGTAAAAATTCTTCCAGAGCACTTACTCACACTGTAGCAGATTGAAGAGCTCCTTGAGGGGTCCAATTGCTACTGCATCCCAGCGTTCTCCATTGCTTCAAATCTTCATTTCAATTCAATTGGCTTGATCTTTTCATTCCTTACTTGTTATTTAATTTCAGTTTTAATTTTATGGAATATTTTTGAGATTTTTGGTTTAGAAGTTTGAGAAATTTATTTGTTATTTCTTTATTTCATGTTATTTATTTTTCTAGCATCGTTAAGCTTTCATTTTAATAGTGATTACAATTGCTATGAATTAATTTTGACAATTTGTGATTTGAATACAAGTATGAACCCTAGAAGTTTGATTTTGAGGCTTTTTAATTTTCAGTGCATTTTTTGTCAATTACTTTCTAGTCTAGTTTAATTCTTATCTTAGTTTTATTAATCTCTTAGTTTAATCTCTTAGTCTTTTACATTTCAATTTGACACTCAAAAAATCTAAAAATATGAATCTAGTCCGTGACTAGTGTTTTTTTTTCATTCTTGTTGCACTCTTCCATCCATTGCTGACGCCGGACAGGATAGCAATTATCCTTCAGGCTAGTTCCAACAGATGATTCACAGGAGAAAATTCACCCAAAACCAGAGAGAAAAGTCTCTAGGGTTTAACGGAATATTATAAAATCAAGCAATAATGAAAATCAGTCCACAAGCCGGACTGTATAGCCAAAAATCGTGTTTATCCGAATTTTGCCAAAAATAGCAAAATCTCGGAAATCACTCTAAATTGAAATTTGAAATAAAATAAGCAATCTGCAAAAAATTGGGCCCAAATCGGATTTAAAATGACTTCCTAACTGATAAGCGAAATATTATCATAAATAGTAAAAACTAACTAAAACTAGTGATTCGGAGGGGAAAATAGCAGAATTTGAGATCGAAAAAAAGGCATATGGAGATGTGCTCAATGTGGATAGTGTGCACGCCAAAAGGAGCTTTCCGAATTGGGGTTTTATGTGCGATTCCGACACCCGTAGCCAAAGTTATGGCCAAAAGACTGAAATGCACTCAAAACGGCCCCAATAAGGAATATATCACAATCAATTCCCGCCTTTGCGCTGATCTGCCAACTCATGGTATCTCAGCGCCATCAAGGTACAATCTGACAGCTCAGCATCATCTGTCTCGGATCCCCCTGCATCAATTGCACATACCATCATCTTTATTTTCTTTTTGTGAAGATTTTAACCATTTTCAACGAGTTTGAGTTTAAGTAGCTTTCCTTGAGGAGACGATCTAGGAATTTATTCCAAATTATTATGCGACATTCTCCTGCACTTGTGATAGCCTTTGTATTACTCATTTTTGAGCGAGTCATTTAACAGGTTCTTCTTCCCTGTCATTAAGGTTTAGCCCTTCCCATTGCCTTGACAGATCTATTTCAGCCATTTTCATGCACTACACTCTCTAAACCGAGAGACTAAATTCTCTGTCAGAGTCAAAGTAGCAGAACCTTCAGGCCAAGGATCAAAGCACCCAAAGTGTCTAGTAGTTTCTAAGATTTCAATAACTGGTCTAGATTGTTAAAAATCTAAACATAAAACTTTTCACAGAAATTTGCAAACCAAATAGGTCCAAGATTTTGCTAAGTTTTTAATCTTACGAATTAAATTTGTGAGGTTAGAAATGGATCAAGGGAGTTAATTACAAAAGTTTGGAAACTCGTAATTTAGTTGTCAAAATTAGCCCATTAATTAAAAGCATTATTTATGTTTGTTATTTTTTATTTTTTTAATACATCTGGGGAGGGGGTCGAACCCATGACCTCCATTTTGGAGACTTGGTGATATGCCATCAGACCATAGGCTATGGGTTGATAAGACTGTAATGGTTATTCATAATTATTGAAAAAAATTCTTTTTACAAGTTAGTATAGATAGTATACTATAAGATAAACCCCCCCCCCCCCCAAAAAACTATTTTTCATGTAAATCATCAACCTCAAATCATTTTTCTTGTATTTTGAATTTGAATTCTATGTTAAGAAGTCTAATATTGTATAACAAAAAACTTTAAAATCCATATTAATAAATTAATTATTTTTTCTAAACTTAGTTTTAATTTAATTTTGGTGAGACCACATCCTTGAAAATAAATCATATATAAAAATTGTACAAAATCTTGGAACCATAGAAAAAAAAAAACAAAACAAAGCAAAAATGGAGAAAGACAATTCTAAATATATTGAAATTTTAGAAAATTTTTAGAGAACATATGGGGATCGTAAATTTTTTTATGGGGGTCATTTGCTATATTCATAGAATTATAAATAAAATATAGGGTATATTTGAATTTTTTTTAAAATTTTGGGAGGAATGGCCTCTTTAGTCATAATGTAGATCTGCCATTGTATATAATGCTATTATTCTGACCAGTGAAAACCTCCTCCCTCTCACAGGTTTTGGATTTAAATTACTTACACTCGGTCCAGTGTCATCGACAAATTGATTGGAAATAGAATTATGATAAAATAAAAATAAAAACAAATTCTCTGAAAACAACGTGTATATGAATAAAATGCTTCTAAACATTCATCCTCTCATTGAAATGTATTTTCCTATTATGATACAAAGGGTTTCTTTCCTTTTTTTTTTCTTTTTTCTTTTTGCAGTTTATCACTATCTCCTTATGTGGGCTTGTTCTTTATCATTTCTTGAATTGGTTAGGAGTGTGCCATCTTTTACTTCTAGTCCCTATAACATGTCATTTATGATAGTGCATTGGTGTGATCCCTTTTATGGTTCTTTAGGCTATGGCGGATGTGGTTATGGCTCTGGATCTATATTTCCATGCATGATAATTAGAGTTACCCCTTGGAAGTTATACAAAATATAATGTAATTAATCATTATCTAAAAAATATATAAGAATTTGAAGAGTGAGGAAACAAAAAAAGCAAGAGGCAGGGAGAGAAGAGGAAATGAGGAAATGGGGAGTGTTCCTCGCTTCTCCTTGGAAACTCAAAGGATGAGGGTGATATGTTAGTGTTGCATGGGCCCCTAAGCCAATCTTCTCGCCTTCTCCTATGAACGAATATTCCATCTATCCATATTAAACTATGGATGTAAATTCAAAATATTAAGTACGAGTAGTGATAAAAATTAATTCAAAACTTCTCTTGAACCAATTTCTCATGATTCAAAAGCATTTTCTTGCCCACAACTTTCCTAACCCCAATCATATATTGCTTTTCACTCGCTATGTTTAGTCATATCCACTTATCAAATGTGAGAAAAAAAAACGAAAATCATATCTAGGCATGGGAAACACAATATCAACATTTTTTTTTGAGCCATTATCTTGAAAAATCTTTCATGTGCCTCAAAGGTCGGATCTTTCGACTTGAATAGTAAAAACTGAGCTTCATTTTGAATTTCCTTATTAGGAAACAGACAAACTTTAGCAGTAACCTCAGTATGGGAAGTCTCACCTATTATGCAGCCTTGTTGACTCCCTTCAATATGTTTTGGACATTCAGCATATCCATGCATATTAAATTGGGTTTCTAGTACTATCTCCACCAATTCCTCCTGTGATTGGGTCTCAAGATTTTCCTTTGGACTTGGGTTGACTTCACTATTCTGCCTTCCCTCCTCTTCTATTGTTGGTTGCTGCTGCTTCTTCCTGGGTTCTGTTTGGTGAGTCTTTGATTTGTCCCCATAATGCTTTGTCTCCAGCACTAACTGCTTAGGAGGGATTGCTCTTAACTAGTGTCCAAATTGTGCTGAAGTTTCTTCCATCAGCTGGTAACCTTGTCTTTGAGATTGGCATCCACGACCCTTATGTTTTATAACTCCACATCTGAAGTAGAAGCTTTGAAGTCTCTCATTTGTGAATGCCATCCAGAATTTCCTCTCCTCCACTTGAAGCCACCTTCCTCGGGTCAATGGTCTCGTGATGTCAACATTCACTTGAACTCTTAAGCATCTTCCTCATCCTTGACCTTCCTTGTCCACCTCGACCTTTAGGACTTTACCTATAGCAGATGCAAGCTCAGTACCATATTCAACAGTCATGCCAGCCAGAGGAACATTATGTAATTGCACCCAAAAGGGTTTGTGAGTAAATTTAACTACATTGGTTGGGAGGTTGCCATCATTATCTTGATTGGCAATCAGAGATTTCTGTCAAAATTCCATGGTCTTCCTTGTAGAACTCTTTGTTTATCTGCTACAACTTTGAATTTCATTAGAAATCTGTTTTCTCATGCCTCAGTAAAGCTTATTCCTTCCTCTACTTTCCAAAATTGTGGCATTGTTGATCTAGATGCTTCCTTGTTGAAACATTTGTCACTAATGACCATTTCCATCATACAGTAACTCCCACGTTGAGATGCCTCCAAGCTAAGATGCCTCCAATAGCTTGAGCTGAAAGTTTAACAGGTTATTCTTCCTTGTCATTAAGGTTTAGCCTTCCCACAGTCTTGATAGATCTATTTCAGCCATTTTCATGCACTACACTCTCTAAACCAAGAGACTAAATTCTCTGTCAGAGACAGAGAAATAGAACCTTCAGTCCGAGGACCAAAGGACCCAATGCGTCTAGAAGTTTCCAAGATTTCAATAACGCGTCTAGATTGTTACAAATCTAAACATAAAACTTTTCACAGAAATTTGCAAAACAAATAGGCCCAAGATTTTGCTGAGTTTTTAATTTTACCAATTAAATTCGTGAGGTTTGAAATGGAGCAAGGGAGTTAATTGCAAAAGTTTGGAAACTTGTAATTAGTTGTCAAAATTAGCCCATTAATTAAAAGCATTATTTATGTTTGTTATTATTATTATTTTTATACATTTGGGGAGGGGGTCGACCCAAGACCTCCATTTTGAAGACCTGATGATATGCCATCAGGCCAGCTATGGGTTGATCATTAAGATTGTGATGGTTATTTAAAATTATTGAAAGAATTCTATTTATAAGTCAATATAGACAGTATACTATAATTGATACCTTAAATAATGTTTTTTCTCAATGAAGTCTAGAGGATAAAACGTCCCTACTGTTTTTCATGTAAATTATCAACCTTAAATCATTTTTCTTGTATTTTTACTTTGAATTCAATGTTAAGAAATCTAATATTGTATAACAAAAAAAATTGGAAATCCATATTAATAAATTGATTTTTTTTTTGCTAAACTTAGTTTTAATTTAATTTTGGTGAGGCCACATCTTTGAAAATAAATCATATATAAAAATTGTACAAAATCTGGGAACTATAGAAAAAAAAATCGAGAAAGACAATTCTAGATATATTGAAATTTTAGAAAATTTTAGAGAATTATATTTATAGAATTATGGGGATCATTTGCTATATTTATAGAATTATAAATAAAATATAGAATATATTTGATTTTTGTTTTTAAATTTTGGGGGGCATGGCCCCCTTAGTCATAATGTAGGTTTGCCGTTGTATATAATGCTATTATTCTGACCAATGAAAACCTTCTCCCTCTCACATGTTTGGGATTTAAATTACATACACTCGGTCCAGTGTCATTGACAAATTGATTGAAAATAGAATTATGATAAAATAAAATTAAAAAAATTCTCAGAAAACAATGCGGATATGAATAAAATGCTTCTAAACATTCATCCTCATAGAGGTGTATTTTCCTATTATGATACATAGGGTTTCTTTCTTTTTTTTTTTTTTTTTGCAGTTTATCACTCTCTCCAGATGTGGGCTTGTTCTTTATCGTTTCTTGAATTAGTTAGGGGTGTGCCATCTTTTACTTCTAGTCCCAATAACAATTCATTTAGGATAGTGCATTGGTGTAATCCCTTTTTGTGGTTCTTTAGGCTATGGCGGATGTGGCTATGGGTCTGGATCTATATTTCCATGCATGATAATTAGAGTTACCCTTTGGAAGTTACACAAAATATAATGTAATTAATCATTATCAAAAAAATATATAAGAATTTGAAAAGAAGGAGGAAACAAAAAAAGTAGAAGGCAGGGAGAGAAGAGGAAATGAGGAAATGGGGAGTGCTCCTCGCTTCTCCCTAGAAACTCAAAGGATGAGAGTGATCTGTTAGTGCTGCATGGGCCCCTAAGCCAATCTTCTTGCCTTCTCCTATGAATCAATAACAAGTGGACAATGGTCTGAATTTTGAGCAGCAAGAGTTCCTGTACTTGAATCAAGAAATTTTTCAAACCATAGCTGATTCCCTAGAGCTCTATCAAGTTTTTCCTTAGTGAAATTCCTACCATCCCTTCTGTTGCTCTAGGTGAAAATGCCCCCTTTAAACATGACTTCACTGAGATCACAGGCCTCTACAACTTCTCTGAATTTCTCCATTTGCCAATATGGTCTCATTGCTGCCCCTTGTTTTTCATACTGGTGCAATATTTCATTAAAATCACCAAAGCATAACCAGGCCATTCCATCGAGGGCTTTTTATGCTCTTAGTAGGTTCCAACTTCCTGTTCTTTTTTTCACATCTAGGCTACCATAAAATCCAGATATAAGTATCTTGTCTCTGGATTCAGGAAGGGACATACTAAGGGAAATATGGCTTCTTGCGCAGCTATTTAGTTCCACCTTTGACTGCTCTTTCCATAAAAATGCAATCCCCCCACTTAATCCTTTACTATCAATCATAAAACTATTTTTAAAACCAAGCTTATTTCTAACAGCTTCCACTTTGTTTCTTTTGCATTTTGTTTCCGTAAGGAACACAAAATCTAGGTCCTTTTTTCTCACTACATGGTGGAGTTCCCAAGCCCCCTACAATTCCAGCTTAAACAAATCACTGATATAGGTGGGGCTGGATTGCAGCCTCCACCTTTGTGTTTGTGTAATTTGTCACCTTAGGCAAGTCTTGGTTCTTAAATTTTTTTAGATCTTGACAATCCAAGCCATCCCTCTGAATTTCTCTTGAAGTTCTTTTCTTGGTCTCACCTTTATGGCCACCATTCTCATAAGAAAGATTGAAAAGGGGTTTTCGGGATCTTCTCTCCCAACTAGATTTCCTAGTTGACATAGCATACTCCACTGTTGGGGATTGAGATGAGGATTTATGGTGACTACATTGAGACACAATTTTTTTTATTTTTTTAGTGGCTCCTTACAATAAAAGCAGCAGTTTTGTTGGACTCATAGTCCATGTCAACAGCTGGATAAGCCTCAAAGGTTGGGTCTTTCGACTGGGACAATAAAAACTGAGCTTCATTTTGAGTTTCCTTACTAGGAAACCGACAAACTTTAGCAGTAACCTCAGTATGGGAAGTCTCACCTATTATGAAGCCTTGTTGACTCCCTTCCATATTTTTTGGACATTCAGCATATCTATGCATATTAAATTGGGTTTGTGGTACTATTACCACCAATTCCTCCTGTGATTGGGCCTCGATATTTTCCTTTGGACTTAGGTTGGCTACACTGTTCTGCCTTCCCTCCCCCTCCATTGTTGGCTGCTGCTGCTTCTTCTTGGGTTCTGTTTGGTGAGTCTCTGATCTGTCCCCATGATGCTTTGTCTCCATCATGGACTGCTTAGAAGGGACTGCTCTTAACTAGTGTCCAAACTATGCTGGAGTTTCTTCCATCAGCTGGTAACCTTGTCTTTGAGATTGGCATCCACGACCCTTATGTTTTATAACTCCACATCTGAGCAGAAGCTTTGAAGTCTTTCATATTTGAATGCAATCCAGAATTTCCTCTCCTCCACTTGGAGCCACCTTCCTCGAGTCAAAGGTCTAGTGATGTCAACATTCACTTGAACTCTTAAGCATCTTCTCCATCCTTGACCTTCCTTGTCCACCTCGACCTTTAGGACTTTGCGGACTTTACCTATAGTAGATGCAAGCTCAGTCCCATATATTGAAATCATGCCAGCCAGATGGACATTATGTAACTGCACCCAAAAGGGCTTGTGAGTAAATTTAATTGCATTGGTTGGGAGGCTGCCATTAATATCTTGAATGACAATCAGATTTCTTTCCAAATTCCATGGTCTTCCTTGTAGAACTCTTTGTTTATCTACTACAGCTTTGAAGTCGATTAGAAATCTGTTTTCTCCTGCCTCAGTAAAGCTTATTCCTTCCTCTACTTTCCAAACTTGTGGCATTGTTGATCTAATCGCTTCCTTGTTGAAACCTTCGTCACTAATGACCATTTCCATCAGACAGTAACTCCAACATTGAGATGCCTCCAATAGCTTGAGCTGAAAGTTTAACAGGTTTTTCTTCTTTGCCATTAAGGTTTAGCCCTCCCAACTGCCTTGACAGATCTATTTCAACCATTTTCATGCACTACACTCTCTAAATTGAGAGACTAAATTCTCTGTCAGAGACAGAGTAGCAGAACCTTCAGCCCGAGGACCAAAGGACCCAATGCGTCTAGTAGTTTCTAAGATTTCAATAACTAGTCTAAATTGTTAAAAATCTAAACATAAAACTTTTCATAGAAATTTGCAAACCAAATAGGCTCCAGATTTTGCGGAGTTTTTAATTTTACCAATTAAATTCGTGAGGTTTGAAATGGAACAAGGGAGTTAATTGCAAAAGTTTGGAAACTTGTAATTTAGTTGTCAAAATTACCCATTTATTTTTTGTTTTTTACCCATTTATTAAAAGCATTATTTATGTTTGTTATTATTATTTTTGTTTTTTAATACATTTGGAGAGGGGCACAAACCCATGACCTCCATTTTGGAGACCGGGTGATATGTTATCAGGCCATAGCTTATAGGTTGATAAGACTGTGATGGTTATTTATAATTATTGAAAAAATTCTATTTATAAGTCAGTATAGATAGTATACTATAATGGAGACCTCAAATAATTTTTTTCTCCTTGAAGTCTAGAGGATCATTTTTCATGTATTTTGAATTTGAATTCTATGTTAAGAAGTCTAATATTGTATAAAAAAAAATCTTTGAAATCCATATTAATAAATTAATTAGTTTTTCTAAACTTAGTTTTAATTTAATTTTGGTGATACCACATCCTTGAAAATAGATCATATATAAAAATTGTACAAAATCTTGAAACTATAGAAATAAAAAATAAATAAAAGAAATACTGGAGAAAGACAATTCTAGATATATTGAAATGTTAGAAAATTTTAGAGAACATATGGGGATTGTAAATTTTTTTATGGGGTCATTTGCTATATTTATAGAATTATAAATAAAATGTAGAGTATATTTGAATTTTTTTTAAATTTTGGAGGGGATGGCCTATGGCCTCTTTAGTCATAACGTAGATCTGCCATTGTATATAATGCTATTATTCTGACTAGTGAAAACCTCCTCCCTCTCACTTGTTTTGGATTTAAATTACTTACACTCGGTCCAGTGTCATCGACAAATTAATTGAAAATAGAATTGTGATAAAATAAAATTAAAAAAAAATCTCTGAAAACAACGCGTATATGAATAAAATGCTTCTAAAAATTCATCCTCTCATAGAAGTGTATTTTCTTATTATGATACATAGGGTTTCTTTCCTCTCTTTTTTTTTTTCTTTTTTCTTTTTGCAATTTATCACTATCTCCTTATGTGGGCTTGTTCTTTATCGTTTCTTGAATTGGTTAGGGGTGTGCCATCTTTTACTTCTAGTCTCTATAACAATTCATTTATGATAGTGCATTGGTGTGATCCCTTTTTATGGTTCTTTAGGCTATGGCGGATATGGTTATGGCTCTCGTTTCATATTTGTATGCATGATAATTAGAGTTAACCTTTGGAAGTTACACAAAATATAATGTAATTAATCATTATCTAAATAATATGTAAGAATTTGAAAAGAGGGAGGAAACAAAAAAAGCAGAAGGCAGGGAGGAGGGAAATGAGTGATATGTTAGTGCTGCATGAGCCCCTAAGCCAATCTTCTCGCCTTCTCCTACGAATGAATATTCCATCCATCCATATTAAACTATGCACATTACGTTATTATAAAACTTAAGACTAACAAGACAAATATATACTATAAGTTGACCTTGCTAATCTGACAACTTTCAAAAGGGGCATTCAAGTCTGTCATTAGAGTTAAGAAACAATGCTTGAGAAATGAGATAGATATAAAATTTTATGAATAGTATTAAGATGGTTTGAGAATAATAATGAAATGATTTGAATTAAGTGTTTAATTGGATTTTGAAAAGGGAAAGAAAAAAATGGAACACAAATTATTAAAAAAAAATTTAATATTATTTTTTGTTATGGATTTGAATTTTTTTTTTTTTTTTTTGGATGTTTGAAAAAGTTTTAACGATTAATTTGAAAAATGTTTGTGTAAATGATGTGTTTGAAGAAGAAATGAGATTAAATGAAATAAGTAGGGATGGGATGGTATGGGAGGAGACATGAACAAACAATCCCTTAATGTCAAGAACATAAATGAACACATCGCAGCCATCCATAGGTAAAATTAAAACAATTCTGAAAACAAAATTCTAAAGTAAATCGGGGAAAGTTGAAACATCACAAAAACCAAATAAAAACAAAGTAATATTCTTCCATTAGGACAACCTCCTTAAACTCCGATCCATAAGCATGTCACCTCTGAATACCTTCTGAACATCAAGCAGCTAAATTACCTGAAAATGACACTCCAATATCCACCAATTGGTCACTCATATAAAATCAATGACAAAAAATCTCATGAAGTGACGATGAAAACAGTACAAGTTTTTAAACGATTCAATCAATAATATTCACGATCAGTTTTCAAGTGATGCATATACTAGCGTCTAGACAACCACAACTCCCATCCGTTATGGCTTTTCCCTTCCCAAAATTAGCCTTCAAATTCAACCTACTAAAAATGGAGTCAACCATTTAATCCTAATCGTAGAATGTAATCCGGTGCAGCCAAGATTACCGTGCCTTGCCACTCACTCAACTTCACAAAATTTTACCAAGTTCAGATTTGCATATCACCACCTTTAAAACCATAGGACTTATACAATGACAAGGCTTGCATTAGAAATTATTTACTCGTTTCAACGCACACTCTTGAAATGTTCACCATCCTTTAGGATCCAACCATCAGAATTGTACCACATCACTCATATACCATTCATATTTGTCAGTTTTTCCCATTCAAGGGTGCAATAGATCAATTTTGATAGTTTAAAGAGCAAAATATAAAAGCACTGATAGTTTTAAGGTGGATTTGGATCCTCTACAGTTCCTGAACGAACTAAACTCTTGAGCCAAGAGTGGGGGAGAGATAAACATGCAAAGTAGGTCTTACAACATTTATTCAGTATTTAATGTTGCCCAAGAAATTTACTCGAATAGCTATACAGTAGTCACTAAATCCTATGGGACCCACTTTGTGTCTCAACCTATCTCTCACTCTAGGCCCTATAGTTTGAGCAGGACCTCTAAGAGAGAGATCTAAGATAGTTCGGGAATAAAAACTGTATAAAGAAAAATGAAAGAAAAGAAAAGAAAAATATCCTTCAAAAATATAGAAATTAAGGTAAAAACCTTTAGACCAAATATACATGAGAGGGAAGAAAATAAATATATCAATCTCATATCCATTCAAGATGCAAAAACACTAACCATTGAAGAGATGGCCTTCCCAAATCCATTCGTTCCCATGGTTTCCTGAACCTACTTGACAAAAATAGAACAAAATAATGAAAAATCAGCAGAAATGGAATCCTAAACATCAAGTACCTATGAAAAAATAAGGAAAAGCCGAGTTACAGCAATAACTCGCATGTTTTTGTACCAGTTCACACTCAGATCTTATAATTCCCCAAAAAAAAAAAAAAAAAATCATCACAAGTACTGATTTGTTATTTCAGTAATTTTTTTTTAAAGGAAAATAAGATAATCAAAGCCACAAACCAGTAAGCTAGACCTAAAAGCCAAGAGTTAGCTGTGGACTCATTCTCTCTCTCTCTTTTTAATTGGCACCGGGTATCCGGGAACAGCATCCCGAGTCCCAACTAATCCCTGAGTGCACAGGCCCTTTGCAAGGAGTTTCCGACAAGTGCACCTTGGGTAATTCAGGAGGAAAATCCACCCAATCCGATAGCCCCAAGAGATTGTTTGCACCCAATGGGATTTGAACCTTGGACCTTGGTGGGAGCATATCACCAAGACCAAGGTCTTTACACCACTTGAGCCAACCACTAGGAACTAGCTGTGGACACATTCATAGACCCCATATTCACACGAGCTCAATGCCCAACAAATTCTCCCGTTTAGATACGAAATGTTTCTTCTTTGACATCGAGCTGAAGGTTCTTCTCACCTTGACTACCCCAAGGGACAACAATGCTCCGAGAAAGCAATAATTGGTTGAAGGAGGAAAAAATTATCAAAGTACAAGATGCCCACTGGTTGTGAACTTGGGGGAGGCCAAATCAACAAAGGTGCCTCAGGTAATTGATTGAAGTAACTAAAACAATAACATCTTAAGCATATGCAAAGCTGTAAATAATTAATTAAATCAATCCCCTTCAAAATTAATATTCCTTTACCTTGCTCATCCTCAGCAGGTTTTAACCTGAAAGACAGCACTGTAATTTCGGGCATAGCGTCTCGCACAACAATTTGGTAGGTCTTAGTCTTGCCTCTGTCAGCAAAGTCCTTGGCCTCGAAGGTTATATAATACCTCATTATATCAAAAAGGTGAGCCATTACTTTTGAAACCTTAACAAGCTCCAGCTTTGCATTTGTCTCCTACATACGAATTAATAAGCTCATAATTATAAGTAATTGGTATTACGGTACACAGTCAATAACTACGCATATATTTACCCAGATTGAGGAGAGAAACATTTTCCTCAACTAATTTAAGAACCAAGGCCGGAGATGTACAAACTGGATTCTTTCTCTCTCTTCTCTCATGACTCTCCGTCTTCCTATTCCAGGCACTTCTCGCCAAGAATAATCCTTAATCTTTCCAGTTTTTTTTTTTCCATCTTTTCTTTTTTATTAATTTTGTTCTCTTTCTAGGCTTGGTGCTAAATCTTAGCAAGTTGAAGATGGAGCGTAGACTTTGGGTCGAAGCAAAGCTGCTTGTTTTTCTTAGGAAAGGTGGTACTCTTTTTTGTATTTCTGATAGAAGCAGGAAGACGAACAAAGTCTCTTTATCTTACAAAGGGATTGTTAACCGGATGCTATGGTAGTGGAGTGGTTGAGGCCTACTAGCAAGATGGGATCATATCAAACTAAAAGGGAGGGTGAAAGAGTTTTCTTGGTTCAACGCTGCCACAACTTGTATGGAAGTCTTGGGAAATTGGTTGGGTACGGTACTGGGACTGGCAAGGGCATTATTGTGATACTAGAAGGTTGGAAAGGGAGTGGTTAGGCTGGTTTTGTGAGAAAAAATAAGAAAGATGGCAGGTTTTCAACCCTTTGTTTCTGTTCATATCTATAGTGACGGTGCTACACGGGACTACAGAGGGAAAGAGGTTGTCAGGGGCACTTCAAGCAAAGGGGCTCCTTCTTCTCGTGAAGTTTCGTACTTGTCGGCATTGTTGAAGCCAATGGCAGGGTCGGTTGGCTCACATCAGAATGTCATCAATGGTGCTTATCAGAAGGATGGCTCTGTGAGTAAATAGTAAGGATAGCCCGAAAGGTGTGTCCCAATGTAATCGTAAAGATGGCAGTGAAGACGGTAGGCCATCCGAGGTGCTGCAGAAGTTTGGAGAAGTCGAGGGGTCATTCTGGGATATTCGGCCAGAGATTATTGGCTTGGAAGGAGGGGTTTTGAAGCATTGTTGAAGCAGGTAGATGGGGGTTTGGACTTGTTAATGGGCTTGGGTTACGAGTCTTTTGGATCATAAGGAGCCTAATAAGTCAATGGGGGCCTCCATTGGGCTTAAGGTTTTTAACAACAAGAGCGGATATGGGCTGGACAGAATCAATAACAATAGGCCTGTGAAGTGGCAGGTTAAGAATCAACACAGGGCCACCAAGACCCAATAGCAAACCGCATGGGGTAAGTTGGAACAAGGTTTGCTTACCTATTTCTTGTGGAAGATTGGGGATTCGAAATTTGAGGCTTTTCAACAAAGCTCTACTTGGGAAATGGTTGGGTGGTATCACATTGAGAAATATTGAGAAATATTTCTCAATGGGTGGTATCACATTGAGAGGGATGCATTATTGAGAAATATTCTTGATGTTAAATAAGGGAGGGTGTTGGGGAGTTGGTGTTCTAATGAAGTTAGAGGAGTGTATGGGGTGGGGTTTGGAAGTCTACTCAGATGGGTTCGGGAGAATTTTTCAATCGTTTTAAATACAGAGTGGGGGTGATGGAACAAGGATTAGTTTTTGGCATGATATTGATGTGGGGATATAACTCTTAAGAATGTTTATCCTTCCCTATTTAGTATTGTAAGAGATCAAGAAGTTGATTCTTTTTCTTTTTAAACAACAATCTCCAATGGAATGTAAAATTTTATTAGAGGTGCACGATCAGGAAATGAACATCGTTTCTATTTTTTTGGAAGATTATATGATATGAAGATTGTTCAGGGAATGGAGGATAGTTTGTTGTGGCTTCACACTGGAAATTCTACATTTTTGGTTAGCTCCTTTAATAAGGCGTTAACTTGTCATTGTGTCAATAAATTCCCTTGGAACTGCATTTGGAGATCCAAGGTGCCTAATCAGGTTGTATTTTTCTGCAAAGTTGGTTTTCCTTGGAAAGATTTTGACCGTGGATAGTTTGAGAAAGCATCGATTATTTGTTGTGGAGTGGTGCTTCATGTGTAAGAAAGACGGTGAATCTGTCGACCATCTATTTCTTCATTGTAAGGTGGCTAAGACTTAGTGGAATGAGATTTTTGGCAGGAAGGGTATTGCTTGGGTTATGCCTAAGCAAGTTGTGGATCTTTTAGCATGTTAGCAAGGTTTTAAGGGGAGCCATCGCATTGTTGTTATATGGAAGATGATCCCTTCATGTCTGATGTAGTGCTTATGGTTGGAAAGGTATGTGTGGTGCTTTGAAGATAGACCACTCGATGGAAGAACTTAGAGAGAGTTTTTTGTTTAGTACTTTGTGTACTTGGGAAAAGGTTCTTGTATCGAATGGACATAATCTTCATGATTTGTGTTTAGCCTACTCTAGTTCCTAACTTGTATTTCGGTATTTTCTGTATACTTGCTGTGTAGGTTATGCCTATTTACTTGTCAATAAAATTCATCAAAAAAATTTAGAGGTAAACCCCTGCCGATCAAAAATAAAAGTTAGGGGTAGATCTCTACCTCCCCCTTTCTCTCCTTATAATCATGTATCAACATCGTTTTTGCTAATGAAAGCGCCCCACATCTGATATCACATAAGGAGCCTTGATTGTAAAAAATTCTTAGAGACTTCCATTCCAAGCGATTCTAGGGTTACCATCCATGTAAACTTCATATAATCATCTACGTAGCACAACACTTTTAACAAAACTGAAATCAAGAAAATACGTGGAAATATCGATGCAGTATTTAAAAAAACCAACCGAGAAGCGACGATTGTATTCGTCGACTGCAAGCTGCGCATATTCTCTGTATCTATCGGAGCGGTTGAGGTCGCGTGGTTGAATCAAATTGAACATCGGGCCGTCACGGATTTTGGGAATATCAAAGCCCTAAAATAACAAATCATTCGATTTCAAGGGAGGAGATGAAGGAACGAAGCCAAAGTTAAAGAAAGGCGTGACCGAGGAAGTTAGAAGAAGAGAATGAATTCGACACAGACCTCGCTCTAGGCAACTTCGCACTTGTAGAAGGCGCGGTCTTCGTCGGGCAAGGAACGTTCATCGTCATCGAGATCGCTATCCTCTCCTTGCACCCGTTTCGTATCCGACTCTACCGAATCCATTGGATTTCTGAAGCAGCCTGCCCGCGGCACGGCTAATATATGAGCTGAAAAAGACGGATCAAGCGCCACGTCTACATGACTTGCCAATTATCTGATGATCAAGCCATTTTTGCAATTGACGGCTTATTAAGGGGCATCGTGTCAAAATATAGAGTACTTTGTTAGCAGGGATGTCAAATCGTGTACTGCATCGTGTTTGTATCGTATCAAAATATATATATTATATTATATAAGTTAATTCTAATCTGATTTGTTAAATTTATCGTATCAAAATTTTAAATCTTAATACGATGCATTAACATGTCGAGTCAGGTCAATCAATTTTGACCCATTACTAAATATTATGAAATAGGTTAACATAACATAATACAACCCGTTTCAAACTATTTATATAAATAGATTAAATAAGCCTGAAATTAACTCGTTTGACCTATTTAAATTTAGCGGAATTTTATATAAATGTTAAAATCACAATATCTTTAAAATTTATAAAACTAACTATATGTCCAAAATTACAATCCAAATAATAAAAATATCAAAATTAAAATTCTAACAATTTTACTTTTAGGATAATGGTATAATTGTAACTTTAACTTTCTTAACGTGTCATAACGGGTTATAACGAGTCAACTGGGCACCCGTTAAGCAATCATGTCTTAGCAGGTCAAACCGTTTTAACCCGAACCCGTTAAGACTAAACCATAACATGCTATTATCATGCCGTGTTCGTGTTGGGTTAATGAGTCGTGTAACATATTGTCACCCCTAACATATAGCAGTACGATATTAAATAAAGATTAATTATAAAATTAGATTTTTAAAATTCTTTTTTTTTTTAAATGAATCTCAACTTACATTAAAAGAGATTAATAATACAACTTGGGATATCCTCAAGTTCAATTAGTACATCATCTAAATCAATAGCCTTTTTGGCTAAACATTGCATCGGGGAGAGTTCTATCTGGTCTTAGGAGGTTTTGTGGACCAGACTGGACCGGACCTACTCAATTCAGGATTTTTCCACCCTAGACTGGACAGGACTCTCTAAAAACCAGTCCGGTCCGGTCCGTTCGATTCACCATGGATCTTTTTTTTTTTTTTTTTTTTAAATCCAAGGGAATTTTGTTTAATATTTATGTAATTATATTGTGATGTAAATAATATATATCAAATGATTCAAATCTGTCTTCTAAAAGAAAGAAAAAAACCATTTAATCATTTTTTTTCTCAGGCTACAATTGATTGCCCACTAGACGATTGATATATGCTATGAAATCTAAGTTGCATCAAGTTCATTAATTAGATCAGCACTATTAGTAGAAAGCAATAATTACAAAATATGAAGATAAATAGGGATGATCCATGAACCATAATCTCCTGATAGAAAGACTGCAAATCTACACAATATACGATTATGCTGCAAATCTCTAAGATGTCTCTGCAACTGATCAGCTGATGGTATACTTGGTTGGTTCAAGAATTTCCCGGATGGTTCAAGAATTTCTACACCAAACGTTGGAGATAGCAGCCGCCCCATAACTCGAACATAAGACATACTGCAACTTGGAATAAAGTGCATCAAAAAATAAACTACATACAACTTTCTGCCTTCAGTCCAACTGGCAGCAGAATGCCCTACACACAAAATATTACTTTGTAAAGAACAACACAATAAAGTAGCAAATTATATAATCATTCATCCATTCTTAATCATTCTTAGTCTAATAAAACAACACAAACAACTCACATTTTTAGTTTTTAATCAGCATTGGGTTACGGGTCGATAGGCATTGAATTTGATCCTTCCATAGAATCAGTGAGATTCCCCAACAAGTTCTATCCATAAAAATTTAAAACAAAAACAAGTTAAATAACATAGAAGATAAAACAAAATCTACCACAAAAAGATATCAAAAGTAAATTTATTACATATCCATATCCAACTGATTCTCAAATTCCTCAACTTCATCCTTTAAACTCCTAAGACTTACTAGAGTAGAAGAAGAATGAAGCCAATTTTGTGCACATATGAGACCCTTAACCATCATTGGATTTAAACTATTTCAAAAATAGTCAAGTACACAACTTGCAGTGCTAAATGAGATTCAGAGGCCACAGTAAATACCGGTATTGCAAGTACATCGCATGCAACCTTTGAAAGTACGTGATATCTAAATGAATTTTCCTTTCACCAATTTAGAAGGTCAAAACTATCACTTTTATCCTCACATTTTTGAGCTTGCAAGCTTTGAAAGTACATGATATCTAAATGAATTCACCTTCCACCAATTTAGAAGGTTAAAACTATCACCTTGATCCTCACATTTTTCAACTAGATATCTATCAACCTCTTACTTGCTTTCCAAAGAGTCTTCTGACGGTAACTCTTGCTTAAATTGGGCCGTCAATTGTGCCTGCCTATTCACAACCATATCTGTTGAAGGACTTGCATCTTCATGTGGGGAATTTGTGCACTGAGGAGAACTCTTTTCTTCATTTTCCATGTATGCCTCATACATGTGGATAAATGCATTTTTTTATCCTCCAACTCAAATCAATCGTTTTTTATTGATCATTTGCATACATTTTTCTCAACGCAGAGTCAATATATCATATTTTGTAGAGAGGATCAAGAAGAACCCCAACATACAATAACATATTCTGATTATCCAAGTTCTCCCAAAACTTTTCAAACATTTTCTTCGTATTTGTGACCATTAATCCCACCACGGTGTTTCCTTCTTCACACTCCATGTTAATGGAATTTTTAATAGTAACTTACTCTGTAAAAAAAATACTGCAAGTCACATATTCACCCCTGAGAAGCGTAAAGTTGCATCATGAAATAATCTAAGAAACCTCACAAACAACTGTACCTTATCCTAATTGAATGCATTGGGAGGTCTTAACTTCTTTGATTTTCTCCTATTCACCACATTATCTTTATCATCGTCATCTCCAATACTACCTAAAAATTTCATATCTTCTTCTTCCAACCGATCAAAAGACTTTCTAAATTTTGAATCCCTCTCCAACATAAGGTAGGTGGAGTTCCACCTAATCAGTACATCTAAGCAAACATGGCTTTTGGATTGAATCTCTTCCAATCCCATACATTTCTTAAATGTACTCCACCTTTGAGGAGAGGATTTAACATACTTCACAATACCCCTCACATTCGCAATGGACTTCTCATATTCTTTCAATCCCTTATGGACAATTAAGGTCAAAATGTGGGCACAACATCGAACATGCAAAAATTCATGTTCCAAGACCGTGTCCATCCTATATTTGATTTTTTTTTTCAAATACAAAATAGCCTCATTATTAGAACTTGCATTATCAAGAGTGATTGCAAGTAATTTCGGTCGCCCTCAATCATGCAAACACAACTCGATGCCCTTACCAAGTGTATCACCCTTATGATTTTCAACCAAATAAAAGGAAATAATCATCTAGTGTAGCTTCCAGTTGTGATTATCATTCTGAATGTATTTCCATCTTTAAATGCATAATTTCTGGGTTACTGGTGCAAGTTGTGCACTGTTATACTACACCAGATTGGGTTCCGCTATATTGGTTGGAAGTGTTGAAATATGGTGCAATGTATTTACCAATAAACCAACAATTATTTTATTATGTACAATTTGTTGTCATACTACACCAGATTTGGTTACGTTTTGGTTGGAAGTGTTGGCTGATTGGTTTGGGTTGCTTGTATCGTTTGTAGCTTAGTACGTTCCTCTTTCGCTCTTTCTGAGTTTTGAATGTGAATGTCATGTATAGTAATTTTTGAGTTTATATGCTTAAGAGTCTGATTATGAATGTTGGGTTTTGTATTTAAATGAAGGGTTTACTGGGATTTTGTATTTCTGGGTTTTGTTGTGAGACTCTATTTTCGATTAAATGATTATGAGCCAGAAGGATCGAGATGGATATTAATAGGCTAAATCATTAGAAGTTTATTGCTTCAGGGGTTAACGTTTTGGGATGGGTAGTATGATAGATGTATATTGAGAATTTAATAGAATCAGTAGTGTAATTTTCTGCTCATATGTCTAATTATAACTTTTCTCATGCATTAGATTTGGTTGAGAAAAATAACAGAAAAATTAAAAATAAATCTTGTAGAGAGAAATAAATAGTAGCCATTAAGCAAAAATAAAAAATAAAAATAAAAAAAATGAACAAGAAGAAAAGAACATAGATATATATATCTATAAAATTAAATGCATCAACAGTCAAAATGAGAAGGCATGGTTACTTTATTTTTAATTTCCATTGTTCCTATCGATTTGGTATCAGAGAAGTTAGTTTGGAGTCCACTCAAAGAACAAACAAGATAAAAATAAGAAGAGAAGTTTATTGCTTCGGGGGTTAACGTTTTGGGATGCGGTAGTATGTATATTGAGAATTTAATAGAATCAGTAGTGTAATTTTCTGTTCATATGTCTAATTATAACTTTTCTCATGCCTTAGATTTGGTTGCGAAAAAATAGCAAAAAAATTAAAAATAAATCTTGTAGAGAAATACCTAGTAGGCAAAAATAAAAATAAAAACATAAAAAAAAAGTGAAGAAGAAGAAAAAAGAACATATATATCTATAAAATTAAATGCATCAACAGCTGAGACCGCAAATGAGGCGGCATAGTTCCTCTAATTTTTAATTTCCATTGTACCTATCGATTAGGTATCAGAGTAAGTTAGTTTGGAGTCCACTCAAAAAACAAACAAGATAAAAATAAGAAGAGAAGTTGATTGCAGCCGAACCTCTTTGAAACGCGATGATCTGTTTCCATTTACAAAAAATTAGTTAAAAAGAAGGGGAGAGGGAGAGAGAGAGAGAGAGAGAACCATACCTTGAAGAGTGGATCGTTCTTCTCCAGAGTCCTCACGCATTGGGTGTGCTGTGTGCAATTGCCATTTCGAAGATGTGGTGCTTTGGTTTGGGCGGAGACGCGAGGAGGGAGGAGGAAGTGACCCTGATTTTAATCTTTTTATATTTATTATTTTATTAAAATATATTATTTTGATACAACTACATGTTAATATAATTATAAAAATATCATAAAAATTATTTATTTATTTATATACACATTTATTAGTTACGTCCAAAACTATTTCACAATTTTGTCTTTGCATAAGTTACTTTAATAATTTGGATAAAAGAAGTCAAAAACTATTAAGATATAAATATATAATCCTTTAAATTGAGAGCATTTTTGTTAAATAAATTATGAAATAGTTATAACAATTTTTAAAATTATCATCCATTTAAAATAGAGTTGTAAAAAAATTGCATTTGTATATGTTGATGTAAAAATAAGTTGATTGACATATTCTTAAGAAAATTTGTGTTGTAATGAGTGTTGAAGTTGGGTGATATGAAATAGATTGAAGTGTGCTCAACACGCCTCGAGCGAAAATTATACAGAGAGTTCGCTCGATATGAGCTCGATAGGACACTTGAGCGTAGTGGCCTAGGATGTTCGCTCATCTCCTTCGCTCGACGTGATGCTCAAGCTAAAGTTATCCAGATTGTTCGCCCAACCTTAGCTCATCATGGCGCTTGAGCGGCTTTTGAAGTACAACGTACTCCTTTATATTGAACATCGTGCCTTTTGGGCCATCAAGAAATTTAATTTTGATCTTAACCAGGCTGGATCTTTAAGTAAGTTACACATTTCTGAATTAGAGGAACTTAGGAGGGATGCTTATGATAACTCTAAGTTGTCCAAGGAATACATCAAGTCTTTCCATGATAAGCATATTCAAAGAAAATCATTTGAACCTAATCAGCAGGTTTTACTCTATAATTCTCGACTTCATTTGTTCCTTGGAAAGTTAAGATCCCGATCGAGTGGCTAATATTTGGTTAAAACAATTTTTCCTCATGGTACTATTGAGGTTGTCAACCCTCAAAATGAGAATGCTTTCAAGGTAAATGGCTAAATACTCAAACCTTTTTTGACAAATTTTTCACTTGAGGCCATCACCAATCCTTTGCAAGATCCTACTTACTCTGCTGCTACTCAGTACTTCTCTTTGCTTTAATTTTTTTTCTTGTGTTTTGCTTAGTTGATTTGGTTTTGCATATTTTTGTTTTATCTTTCTTTTAGCATTTATCGTCATGATCCTATAGCTCATTCAGGTAACCCTCTTATATTTTTCCTGCCTAATTCTTTTAGCTTTTACTCATTGAGAATAATGCTCATTTCTAGTTGGGGGTGTGGGAACATAAGTGTTTTTTATGACTTTTCTGGTACTAGCATGCTTGATGTGAAATACTTTTTATTGCACATCTAAAAACATTTGAAAGGAATTAATTTTTATGATTCAATAGGTTTTAAAATTACTGTTTTTCAAACTCTTATACCTCTGAAAAGATCTGTTAGAATTATGAGCTACTTTAGCATTTAAGGATACAGACTTTAGCTCAAAACATACGCTTATCCAATTTTCAATTGATTAAGCCAAGGGTGATTTGCTAGAAACTACTAACTTTTGATCTGTACATACACTTGGAATACTATAGTTGACACTATTGTTTCATGATTGGGTGTTCATCATTGCAGTTGTATAGAACTTTAATGAACCATATCCTAATGGTTTAGGAAGAAACTTTGTTATGCTAAAAAAAAATGATGATGAAAGCATGAAAAACAAATGAAAAACTGGACAAGCTAGGGATCAAGAAAAGTTGTGTGTGATGGAAAAGATTGTCTATTACCGGGGTTCATATGAAAAAAAAGGAAGTCTTTTAAAGTGTAATAGCATGAAAGCCATCATTATAATGATTTTGAATTAGATTAAGATCAGTTGGTCCTTCTTGATCAGTTGCTGCTAGTGGAACCTTAAAATGGATTTTGGTAGTCAACTTTGGAAGTCCTATCACACTTGCACACTCAGGGTTAAGCATTCTTTTGGCATTTTTCTCTCTTTGGATGATTGATTAGATAATGTATAAACTTTTGTGGAGAATGAGTATCGGATTTACATTAGTTCAAAAACCAACAAATCTGATCTATGGTATATATTTTTTAATTAAGTGATTTTGAAGTAAAGTTGAATCTATTTGCTATCGTGATCACTTTATTTGCTAGAGACTAGCAAATAAATAGTCGGGGGGTGTGACAAAGTGTTAGACATGCATAATTAAGTTGCCTAAGTAATTGATTTATTTAATCAAAGAAAAGTTGAACACTTAATTATGCATCAAATTCTAGTACTGAATGCCAAATTAATTGATGCCAATATTTTGCACACAAAAGTTTTATATTTGCCCTTAAAATAATAAACACTTATATTGTGTTGCACGAAATTTATGAAAATAATAAAATAGCAGTGCAATGGCTTACTATAGAGAGGGCATTCTTGGAAAGCCTCAACCGAATACTATGTCAGGGGCATATGCATTGGGCGGCATATGGACAAAAAGTCAGAGCACGTACAGAGCATGCCGAGAGGGAGGATTCGGCAGAAGGCACAACGAGAGGCTAAGCACGCCTGAAGTATATACCAGAGGGGACGTGCTATTGGCCAGGGGACATGAGGATACAAAATGAAAGAAAAGAGAGAACGAATGGGAGCGAGAGAAAACACGAGTGGGCACGAGATTTGTTATAATGATGCTAGGTTAAATTTTTAAGACAAAGTTTGGAGAGTGACCCAAATTTGGATTAGAGTTGATTTCTCATATTTCCTCCATTGATTTCCTTTTCATAATCTATGAACTTGTGAGACATGTCATATTTGTGAAAGTTTGGAGTTCTTCTTTATGATCATGATTTGTTATTGATGTAAGGCACAACTGATGCTTGATTGTGATATAAGACTCCATAGGTTTTTCATCTTACATCGACCAAACTTGCTTTGCAACTCAATAGGAAATTTCGGATAAACTATAAACTGGACTTGAATTGTTTTATCTTCCCGTCATAATCTCTTTGAATGGGTAAATGATTGAGTAAAAAGAAATGTGACAAATACTCAACTTTGATTCATGAATGGGTGAAACCTAAAGTCTAGGTGTTTGATAAATTGTTTCTTAGAATTTCCCTTTTGAAATCCCAAGTATTTTCTGACTTGATTTTTGCTGCATTCATTTTCTTATTTTGTTAACCTTATTTTCAAGACTCTTTACAGTTTTCTTTTGTAATTAGATTACCCAAATCTTTACATATACTCTATTTTTATACAACCATAAAAAGCCCAAAAAGAATTTACATAGCATTTTTCAAGGTTGTGTTAACACTCTTTTTTCCCTGTGGAATACGATTACACTTGATACAATTTGACACTTCCATACTTTGAAGAACACATTTGGAACCACGTCAAAGAAGGAAAGCTCGGCCCACAATGGGAAGGGCCCTACATAGTAGCTGCCACCAACCGTCTAGGGTTGTATCAGCTCAAAGACAGTGAGTGAAGGGAGCTACAACACCTATGGAATGCCAAAAACCTAAAGACGTTTTACCCATAGAAAGTTATTTCCCTAGGCATTTACTCTAAGACAGTTTCAGCTTTCGAAATGTACATTTTAACAGGCGCCAAGGCAATCAAGTGGGCAAACATTCAGCTAATTGCAAAACACCAAAAATGGGCATGGAGGTCAGAAGTCCTCACGATGCCCAAACAGTTAGCCACCACTGGTCGAGTTACACACTAGCGATGTGTCCAAATGGGAATGGAGGTCAGAAGACCCCATGACCCCCAAAAAGTTAGCCACCAGAGGTTAAGTTACACACACTGAGTCACCAAAATGGGCGTGGAGGTTAGAAGGCCCCACGACCACCAAACAGTTAACCACAAGAGGTTGAGCTACATACTCGCGATGCACCCAAAGGGACGTGTACTTCAGAAGACCCCATGACCCTCAAATAGTTAGCCACCAGAGGTCAAGTTACACACTCGTAGTGCACCCAAATGGGCAGAGGTAAGAAGACTCCACAACCCCCAAACATTTAGCCACCACTGGTTGAGTTACACAATCGTGTTGCACCCAAATGGGGGTGGAGGTCAGAAGGCCCCATGATCCCCAAACAGTTAGTCACCAGAGGTCGAGTTACACACTCGCAGTGTGTTGAAATGGGCGTGTAGGTCATAAGACCTCAAGACTCCCAAACAGTTAGCCACTAGAGGTCGAGTTACACACTCATGGTGCACCCAAATGGGCGTGGAGGTTAGAAGGCCCCACGACTCTCAAACTATTAGCCACCAAAGGTCGAGTTACACACTCGTAGTGCACCCAAATGGGTGTGAAGGTCAGAAGGCCCTACGACCCCCAAACAGTTAGCCACCACAGGTCGAGTTACACGTTCACGGTGCATCCAAATGGGAGTGGAGGTTAGACGGCCCCATGACACCCAAACAATTAGCCACCAGAGGTCGAGTTACACACTCGTGGTGCACCCAAATGGGTGTAAAGGTCGAAAACCCAATGACCCCCAAATAGTTAGCCACCACAGCTCGAGTTACACACTTGTGGTGCGTCCAAATGGGCATGGAGATCAGAAGACCCCATGACCCCTAAACAGTTAGCCACCAAGGGTCGAGTTACACACTTCCATCGATCACGAACTTTTGGTTCTAAGTGAGCCCTATCACCAACTATCCAAGTTGCCAAAGCATCCACATTCTATGCAAGTACGATAATTAAGAAAAATCTACATAATATTCTCCTTACACATTTGGCCATCTCTACAGTTGGCCCAGGAGGAGACAAAGGGCTATGAGGCCCAACGCCCTTCACTCTACTGACCTCCCCCAGCACGTGAGTTTTGGCCCAAACTGGCCACCCAATGCTCAAATTTGGGGCCATGACAGCCCCAAATTCAGGCACAGACTATTCTCCAGAGGGATTGCTGCCATCCTAGGCGCTGACCTGCTCACCCACCAACTCTTCGAAGGTGCCATCACCAGTAGCCACCTGTTGGGACCTCATCCCCTTCCTTCGGTGGAGATCCACCCCCTTTAAGGGTGTTGCACCCCCAATCACCACCAAATGAAGAAGGGGATGGTGAGGGGATCAACACTCTTTCTTGGTCTGTGGGTGGGGTCTCGCCACCTGAAACAGTTGTAGGAAGAGAGTGGGAGGAAGAGCCCTGCCTCCTCATGGTGGGTAGCACTGCCACCCTCACCTTCACTTCCAATACTAACTGAAGATGGAACAGAAACATCAGGCATCCCCTCCGCGAACACACCCAAAGAAAAGGCCACATACATATCACTGAACTCGTCCTCCCTATGGGGTGGAGACTCCATGGAGGGAATGATCGAAAATTCAAAAGAAGGGGTGCCCACAGTGTCACCCTAGAAGGTAGGTTAAAATCATAAGCCATTGACATGTTTGCCACTGCTTGTTTCATCAACACATTCATGTCGTCAAGACTTGCAGCCGGCGTGGCCTCCTTAGAACTAGTTGCCACCTTCGAAGTAGAGTCAGCAACCTCACCATACCTCGTGGCTCCCTCATCACGAGCGCGTTTCGTTTTTGGCCCATCAATCTAGGGGGGCACTCATTGTCTTTAGAGGTGGTACTTCTCTAAGCTTGTGCACCCTGACATGGGCACGACTGGCCAGAAATCTATCTATACTAGTAGGGGAAAGGAGGTCATCGGACATTAACCCCTCTTCGTTGTTTTCCTTGGTCCACTCACGAACAAGTTCAACGTGAGAGCGTTGGCTATTGGAAAGGCCCAATAATAAGCTTTTATCATCAGGGATTCGCCCCCAGTTGGCACTAATAGGGTCATCTTTAACATGCATTTCATCGATGGGAAATTTCCAGTTGTATCCAGAAACAAAGAGAAACTTACTAGTCCATGCCTCAGCATTGAATAACGCCCTTCAAAGGATGCCAAATGTTGCCCTCGAACGCGAAAGGGGCAGATATTCCCTGGAAGAGTCGACATGCTATAGAAAGCCAGAAACTCATTTGCCGTCAAATCAAGATATGGGTCTCTGAGAGGCTCCAACACTCTACGGAAGACTACATAGGTGCACATCAGCACATGCCAAGACTTATTGTGAAGTTGGGCAGGGGCAAGCTTCAAAAAGCTCAAGACTTCTCACATGGGGCGAATAAAGAGTAGGCGCAACCCATTATTTAGGGCACAAACTGTCAGGGCCACGTCTCCGACAAACCCTTCTTTGTCAGTGCATACCTTTTTTGGGATGGTCGTATTCACAGATTTAGGGATGCAAAACTCTTCCCTCAAGTCGACAAGGTTGATTACGCTTAGAGAATAGCGCAGTAGTTGTAGCACAACTTTGGGGTATCGATTCCACATGAAGACAAATTAAAAGAAGAGTAGAAGGAATAAAGAAACTAAAAAAATATATCAAATGATTAATGGAGAACAAAGATTAATTTTAAATGTAAATTAAAGTGAAGTAAAGTTACTAACAGAAGAAGTATTCAAATTTGATGAATAGTAGAGCGTCGAGAATCTCTTGTACAAATCCAGTATTTTAATTATTCTTAATTCATTAAATAACTCAATTGGGAACTCAATTCCCAAAATTTTCAATAGGAAGGTATAGATTTATAAACCAAAATTAAACCAAATGTAACCCTTTGAAAAATCATTCATCACTTTTAAAATACGTAAATTATTATTCCTATTGAGAAACTCTAGCGACAATATAATTAGGGAGTGATATTGCAGTAAAGAACTAAATTAATATAGATAAATAATTGATCCAAACATAATCAAAAAACCAATCTATTCAATAGAAAAAGCATTACTGAATCCATAACTAGAATAAATTCTATGATTATTCGGAAAAGAAAATATCAATAATGAATTGAGAATGATAAAACAAAAGAGTTTTTGTAATTAAAAATCAAATATATAAATTCTTAGTCTTTAACACCTCTAGCTCCCTAGTGATCATCTCAACTTTAGCCTTTAGGTTATCCTCTTTCTTGAGATGGTAAATTTCACCACCATTTGGGTTTCCTGTAGGTCCTGACCTATTTGTACTCTCAGTAGTACTAGATCCAGTCCAATTGTGAGTTTTTTCAGCAAGCTCATTGAGGTATTCTATGGCCTCATCAGGATTTTTTTGTAAGAACTCACCATTACACATTATCTTCACAAATTGACACTCTCTAGGTGTAAGTCCCTCATAAAAATAGCTCACTAAGCACCAATTCTCATACCCATGGTGAGGACACATACTTAACAACTTTTTAAATCTCTCCCAAGACTGATACAAAGTCTCACTGTCCTTTTGTGCAAAGGTAGAGATTTGCCTTTTTAAAGCATTGATCTTATGTTTGGGAAAATATTTATTAAAGAAGATCTGAGTCATCTCATTCCATAACCCAGGCCCTTCCAGCCCTAAGTCAATGCTTTGGGCCAAAATCTTAATAGTGGGCCGACGTCTTAGTAGCTGCAACTACGTCATTTGCTTTATTTTTCTCTGGAGATTTTTGTTGTCCATTATATTTATGGGTAACTAAATTCTCAAGTAGGGTTAGAGATGAACTTGCATATTAGATTGTATTTTTAATTTATATATTTGATTTTCAATTACAAAAACTCTTTTGTTTTATCATTCTCAATTCATTGTTGATATTTTTTTTCGAATAATCATAGAATTTATTCTATTTATGGATTCAATATGCTTTTTCTATTGAATGGATTGGTTCTTTGATTATGTTTGGATCAATTATTTATCTATATTATTTAGTTCTTTCTGCAATATCCTCCCTATATATTGTCTCGTGAGATTTTCTCAAATGGAATAATAATTTAGTATTTTAAAAGTGTGAATGATTTTTCAAAGGGTACATTTGGTTTAATTTTGGTTTATAAATCTATACCTTCCATTGAATTTAAGATTTGAGCTCTCAATTGAGTTATTAATGAATTAAGAAAATTAAAATACGATTTAGCAAGGGATTCTCAACGCTCTACTTCATCAAATTTGAATACTTCTTCGTTAGTAACTTTCTTCACTTTAATTTATTTAAAATTAATCTTTTTTCTCCATTAATCATTTGATATATTTTTTTAGTTTCTTTTTCCTTCTACTCTTCTTTTAATTTGTCTCTATGGTGAATGAACTGATACCCCAAAGTTTCTTGTAGTTTTTCTAATGCTGCGATTTTCTCTACCTTGCATGCATAGGTATAGAGACGCCTTGGGTCGGTTTGTTTGTAGACCAGTGTTAGAGTCAGAGTCAGAGTCCAATTTTTCTAATCATTTGTTTGATAATCCATCTAGTCTTGAAAAATAAGTGTGCACGAAGATCAACTTAGGACTCTACATGAGTACCTTCACCCTACACGCATAGCAACACTATCCTGCATTATATTTCCACCAAATATTCCTCTAATGAATTTCAAACCAGGTGTGATACAATTTATCCCTACTTTTCAAAGTTTGGAAAATGAAAATCCATATGAGCACATTAGGGAGTTTAAGGAAGTAATTACGACTTTTCATAGTTAAAATGCAACTGATGACATTGTAAAACCTAAGTTTTTTCCTTTCTCTTTGAAGGATAGAGCTAAGAGTTGGCTATACTTGCTGAGACCACAATCTATTGGGTTATGGAATGAGATGACTCAGATCTTCTTTAATAAATATTTTCCCAAACATAAGATCAATGCTTTAAAAAGGCAAATCTCTACCTTTGCACAAAAGGACAGTGAGACTTTGTATCAGTCTTGGGAGAGATTTAAAAAGTTGTTAAGTATGTGTCCTCACCATGGGTATGAGAATTGGTGCTTAGTGAGCTATTTTTATGAGGGACTTACACCTAGAGAGTGTCAATTTGTGAAGATAATGTGTAATGGTGAGTTCTTACAAAAAAATCCTGATGAGGCCATAGAATACCTCAATGAGCTTGCTGAAAAAACTCACAATTGGACTGGATCTAGTACTACTGAGAGTACAAATAGGTCAGGACCTACAGGAAACCCAAATGGTGGTGAAATTTACCATCTCAAGAAAGAGGATAACCTAAAGGCTAAAGTTGAGATGATCACTAGGGAGCTAGAGGTGTTAAAGACTAAGAATTTATATATTTGATTTTTAATTACAAAAACTCTTTTGTTTTATCATTCTCAATTCATTATTGATATTTTCTTTTCCGAATAATCATAGAATTTATTCTAGTTATGGATTCAGTAATGCTTTTTCTATTGAATAGATTGGTTTTTTGATTATGTTTGGATCAATTATTTATCTATATTAATTTAGTTCTTTACTGCAATATCACTCCCTAATTATATTGTCGCTAGAGTTTCTCAATAGGAATAATAATTTACGTATTTTAAAAGTGATGAATGATTTTTCAAAGGGTTACATTTGGTTTAATTTTGGTTTATAAATCTATACCTTCCTATTGAAAATTTTGGGAATTGAGTTCCCAATTGAGTTATTTAATGAATTAAGAATAATTAAAATACTGGATTTGTACAAGAGATTCTCGACGCTCTACTATTCATCAAATTTGAATACTTCTTCTGTTAGTAACTTTACTTCACTTTAATTTACATTTAAAATTAATCTTTGTTCTCCATTAATCATTTGATATATTTTTTTAGTTTCTTTATTCCTTCTACTCTTCTTTTAATTTGTCTTCATGTGGAATCGATACCCCAAAGTTTCTTGTAGTTTTTCTAATGCTGCGATTTTCTCTACCTTGCATGCATAGGTATAGAGACGCCTTGGGTCGGTTTGTTTGTAGACCAGTGTTAGAGTCAGAGTCAGAGTCCAATTTTTCTAATCATTTGTTTGATAATCCATCTAGTCTTGAAAAATAAGTGTGCACGAAGATCAACTTAGGACTCTACATGAGTACCTTCACCCTACACGCATAGCAACACTATCCTGCATTATATTTCCACCAAATATTCCTCTAATGAATTTCAAACCAGGTGTGATACAATTTATCCCTACTTTTCAAAGTTTGGAAAATGAAAATCCATATGAGCACATTAGGGAGTTTAAGGAAGTAATTACGACTTTTCATAGTTAAAATGCAACTGATGACATTGTAAAACCTAAGTTTTTTCCTTTCTCTTTGAAGGATAGAGCTAAGAGTTGGCTATACTTGCTGAGACCACAATCTATACAGTCAAAAGGCCCATAATTGTAGCTACATAGCAGATGAATCCCTTAAAGAGATAGACGATCCAACCCACGGTTGGATACGATCATTTGGGTAAGATAACTCATCCAAAACAGCAGTCATCTTTTCCGAATAATAAGGTATCATGGTGAATATGTACAAAAGGTTAGTGACTAATGTCAATATCCATTACGTCACTCTCCCTCTTCCTTTATAAATAGCCTACAGGAGGTAATAAATATTTAACTCGAATTCAATTCATCTTCTACATACACTTACTCTCATACTATATTTTTGACTTAAGCATCGGAGTGTTCCCATGGCATCCAGTTCTGCCCTTTGTTTGTTGCAGGTTATCCATGTGGTTGGTAGTGTGAAACACGTCCTTTACACATGTCTTGGTCTCACACACTTATTTGGTACACTAGCTACATTCTGGATGCCATCCCTATCTTTATGCATGTAGGAATTGAATTTTGCACCATCACACTCTATAGAAAATCAGAGCTTTATTTATTTATTTATTTGACATATTTGATTGCAGAGCTTGTCCATGACACTTTCTGGCCTTAACAAATACATGCATAGAGTCATTATTAAGAGTAATGATATATACCATACTTTCATTCTACTAAGTAAGATGTGACGCATTCATCACCATTAAATGATAAAAAAGCATCCAATAAATTATCATTTAATGGTGATAAATATGCCACATCTTATTTATTGGGATAATAGTGTGGTGTATAAAAATTTTCCATTATTAATAGCACTCGTGTAGCCGTGCTGAAGTTCTGCTGCTTGCTCTATCTAGGCTTTGAACTTGAAAAATGCATTTGAAGATACCGACCTACTATTTGTGTTATATTGATAAACCTTGAAGGTCAGGAAAAACTCTAATAAATATTCTCTTAGGCAAAATTTTTAATCAGGGCAGTTGAACAGGTTTGGGGCCTAAGGCTCAATAGGTTTGGTGGCCCAAGGCAAAAGTTTTGATTGAGGCTTTTTTTTCCTTAATTTTAAAAAGTAAAATTAAACAAATTTATTTTGATTTTAATTTTTTTTTATTTTTATTTAAAAATAATTCATATCCTTTTGCAAAGTAAAATTATTGATTAAGATTTTATACTACCTTTATTATTTAGAGATGATTTTATCAAATTTAGTTTTACAATATGTGCTTACTTTTAGGGCTCATTTGGGAATACAACTGTTTTCAGATATTGTTAAATTCATGTTTTTCTCTCATTCTCAAAATTCAATAAAATATTTTAAATGAAATTACTTTACTACTATTCACAAATATTTTGAAATATTCTTAGTATCTAAATGAGCTGTAAATGTAATTATAATCATTATTTTTAATAAAGTTCTATAAATAACTTAAAAATTTGGGAAAGAGTGGGCCCTTGCCTCTTCAAAGGATCATGCAAAATTTTTTTTATCAACACCTGAAAATTAGATTTTGCTATTTATAATATTCACATTATATATTAAACTACTAATGATAAAAAAATGAGTGTATTCTTAAAATAAGAGTACTTAAAATAATTATTATGTGGGATACTTTATGACATAATGTCTATTTAATATTTTTGATGTTTTCTCATACATTGAGGCCCGTTTGTATAACGAAAATGTTTTATCTCATCTTATCTCATAATTACAAATTTCTTAAATTTCCTCACAAAATATAATAAATAATTCTTTTTCAAATTTTAAAATAATAATAATATTAAATAATATTTTAATAATATTTTTGTTAACTTTTATCTCAACTTATTTCTTCTCAACTCATTATCCAAACGGGAGTTAATTAACTTTTTTTTAATTATATTTTTTCCTTTTTAAAATATTCTATTTTAGACTCTTTTTTCGGGGCCACTACTAGCCTTGTTGCCTAGGTGCCTAATGGAAGAACCGGTCTTATTCCAGTCAGGCAATGAAGTGAGTTTTTTTTTTCTCTTTTGGTGAAATTTCATTATCTTATAAATAAAAGGAAAAAATATAGAACCCCTCAAATAATCACTCAATTTCGATCACAATAATCACCTCCCAAGCTATAAAAATTTCCAATATAGTAGTAATATATTCTCATTTTTATTTGTGGTTAATATGCTAATTGCTAAAGATATGGAGTTTCTTTATCAAGTAAAACAGCAAGAAAAAGTATTGTTACATTCAAGTCGGTATGTAAGTACAAATTGTTGTGGGACCCATTACAAATTTTAACAAGTCAAAATACCCATAGTTTTTATTAGGGCTCAGAAAAATTATTGAATTCAGCCTAATCAAATTGATTCCGTGAGAATTATTAAGTCTTCCATTATGTTACTTCAAGATCAACTCTACTTTTAGTGAGAGAAACTCTCCCTTCTTTCTAGGAAACAAATTCAAGGAATCCGGTTAGAGGGAGGTGGGAGCTTCGGCCGTGTCTAGTTTTAGGGTGGTTTTATCGTTCAATAAGCTGTTGGCCGTGTCTTGTTGGGTGGTATGGCTGCTTGTTTCCTGAGTCCTTATTCACATTTTATCATGCTGTTTGGGCGGAGAATTTTACACGAAGGTGGTGGAGGATCTCGGAGGTGAAGAGCTCAGTCCAGTGTCTCTGACCGTCTTGGCTAGTAGGCGTCATCTCTCCGACTTTTTATTTGTAGGTATGCATGCTCGATGGTTTGCTGAGGGGATTGTTTGCTGGAAAAGTGGTCTGCTGAGGGAACGGTTGTGGAGGATCTATGTCGGAAGCCGGGTCTTCACGGCTTGCTCTAGGAGGCGAAGTTTTGCTTGCGGGTTGGGATGCTATCCGGCTGGGGTAAGGGACTCTGTTTTGACCATGGAAAACAGAGGTTTTTTTTCGGTTAGCAAGTCATCGTGCAGGGGTGGATAAGGTGTCTTTTGGGGGTGGAGCCTGGCCGTGGCTCATGGCGGGTTTGTTCATGGCTGGCGGTCGGTGTAGGGGGTCGGCAACAGGGCTTGTTTTTCTTTTTTTGTTTATGTTTTTCCTATCTAGTTTTTGCTCTGTTTTGTGTGGGTTTGGTCTTGGGTTTTGGCGTTCTTTTTTATCTTGTTCTTTTTTCAGCTTTCTTCTAGTTTGTAATAAGTGTATCAGTGGTTGAAGCTTCCGTTTGTGGCTGTTTTCTATGGAGATGGTTAGTTAGTCGTGGCGTCCGTTTGGTGGCTGTTTGCTTTCAGTGGATGTTTCCATGGAGGTGGCTGCTTTTTCTTTGCTGTGCACTTGCTGCATGCTTGCAGGTGGAAAGTTTTGGCAGGACGTAGGGAGTGATGGAGCAGTTACGGGTAGCAGGGTGCAGTTTGTGGAAAGTTTTGGCAGGACGTCGTGTGCTTTTGGTGGCTGAGGAGCACTGTTTTTTTTCTGTTGAGTTTGTTATTTTGTTGCTTTGTGCGTTAGTTTTTTTAGAATAATTTGAAATAGGCAATTCCCTTTCCTCTTTTGGAGGATAAGGGTAGTGAGTCCCTATCCTTTTTTGGAGGATGAGGGTGTAAATTCCCCCTACTCCTCTGGAGGGTGGGGGTGTTTTGTGTTGTTTTTTATCTCACCGCCAAGTCGAGATGGACACCTCTGTTTTTACAGAGTCTCGCATCTCAGATATGACTATGTCAATGGAGAGTCTTACGATGTTTTTAGACAATGTCCAGCACAATGAATTTTGTGTGCGGAGGAGCGTATAACTGATGAGTAATTGACTTGTAATCAGGGTTTGTTTCCCGGACTTATTGGTCACAGCTGTAACTTCCTTCATTCAAAAAAAAAATTTTTGATTCCGTGAGAAACCGAACCAGTTTTACATTACTATGTTTATTAATCGTTCACCAACCCAATTTATACTATTCTAACCGAGTTGAACTGATTTCAATTGATTCAAAATTATATTTCTGTTTTAGATTGTGTTTAAAAAGAGTTTTTTTTTTGTTTTATATAAAAATATGATATAACTAAATATATATTAATTTTTTTCATTGTTTTATTTAATACGATGAGTAGAAAAACTGAAAAATAAAACACAAAGTTCTTTACTTTATTTAAAGGGAGATTCAAATTAAGAGAAAAATGATTATTTTGTATTATTTATAACTATATATGCACAATTTACTACAATGGCTAGGAGTGACATATCGTGTTTTTAGATCTTGTTTGTGTCATGTTAAGTTAATCATAAATATTCGATTATATAAGTCATCCCGAACTCGACCCGTTAAGTTAAAATTGTCAAACTTTCAAACCTTAATTCAACCCATTTGCATGTGTCACCTGTTTCGACCAGTTTAATAATTAATTAGAAATAGGCCACGACTCATTTATATCAATTTTTATGTAAATTGATGGAATTTACACACAAACGTATTTGACCTTGTTAACATTAGGGGTGCAACCCGCACTGTATGGTACAGGGTAGGCCCCTCCTTGCACCCCGTCCCGCATGGTGCGGGGGTGGGGTTCTCCCATCCGTCCCCCACCCCCGCATCCCAGGGGCGGGGCTAAGCGGGGTACGGGGCGAATACCCAACCCGCCCTGCCTCATTCTCACTTTAAAAATAAAATATATTTTATTATATTTAAAAATTATTTCTAGATCTAAAAGTGATCAGAAATATATTTTTAGATCCAAATTGTAAATTTAAATTTTGTAAATATGAATATAATTTAAAAATTACGTAGTTTTTAAATTTGCTAGTGCATATTTTATGTAAATTGTAGTATAGTAGTTTTAAACTATATAGTTTTTAAATTTGCTAATACATACTTTGTAAAAAAGTCTAACAAATTGTAATATATATTTATATATACACAATTTGTAAAATAGAAATACATCTTTATAGTTATATATAAACATATATTTATGTTTATATATATATATATATAATATATATAATATAAATATATATATATAGAGGGCGGGGCGGGGTTGGGCCCTCCCCACCCCCCGCCCCCGCTAGGGGGAGTAGATGCGGGACAGTGTTACCTGTCCCGCCATGTGGGGGCGGGGCAAATAGGGGCGAGGTAGCAGGGTGCAGGGCCCTACTGCCTACCCCTAGTTAACATAATTTTTCATAAAAGTTAAAATTTATATTTATTAGTAGTCACAATATCTTAAAATAAGACTACCTACTAACAAAAACTATCAATATTTTTAAAAATTTCACATATAATAAAACAAATATTAGAAATCCTGCAATAACATATATGAGGATTGGTCTAAAATTACAATCCCAATAATAAAAACATAAACGTGCTAAAAAAGATCGATATTACAACTCAGCAATAATAAAATTATAATTTTAAAATAAAATCTAAATGGATCAAAACGGGTTGATTTCAAGTTGACCTGACCCGTTAGTAAATCCTGTCCTAACGGGCCAACCTGTTTTGACCCAAACCCATTAACATCAAGCCCAACCCTGCTAATTTGTGTCATATTCGTATTGAGTTCATAGGTCATGTCACATATTGCCACCCCTAGCTAACCATGGACTCATCCTTGTATTTGGTACTATATCTTCTTCAATGATAATATTTTAGGTAAAATATGAGGATGTTTGAGGTCAAATGTATTAATTACAATATTATATAGATTCAAATCATATTCTTATTCGAACTGACCAATGGATTCATGTTGCCCAGATGACTAACACAAGAGATGGGTAAATTAGGTTGTATTTAAAAATTAGTAATTATAAATTAAATACACAATATAAAATATGAACAAAATACGAAGCAATATTAAATATAAAGAGTAAGGGTAAGAAAGAAGCAAACTCAGTATGTTAACGAGGTTCAACCCCATTGCCTATGTCATTGCCTCAAGCTAACCCTTGAGGATTTTCAAATTCACTATTTAACCTCATTCTGGTGGAAATAAAAACCTATTATACTTTTGAGCAACACTATTACAAAGAATCCGTGTATAACACCTTCTACACTTGCAATCACCTAACACATGATGATTCAACTATTCCCTGTGTAGAATACCTTATACACTCACAATGATTATACACACCCTTTTACTGATACAAGAACTGATAGTAGATAGGTTATCAAAGAACACTCCTCAATGAGTGAAATAAGAGCAGCGCAAATTATATATCTCTCAAAATGAATAAGGGTTAAGACTCAATGCTTAGAGAAAAGAGAATGAAAGTTTTGAATGAATGTTGTATGCTCTTGTTGTTGTGAACTTGAAGCTCTCAATTGATCTATTTATAGGCATATGAGACTTCATATTCAAATTTAAAAAGATTCACATGTCAAAGACAATATCATTCATTTTTCAAAAAATTCAAATAAAAGTATCTCTATTTTTACAATTGTCAAAGATAATGTCATCTATTTTCCAAAATATTCAAACCTACTCTTTTACTTTTTGGTCATCACCAATTGAGGATGGACACTAATTTGTCGACAGAGGAGCACAACATATCCTGAGATCGTCGATGAGTTTTACCGTGTCATGGGAGAGGAGTCTAGTGACGCTCTATGCTACAACTTATCAATCCGAAGAGTGAGTATCATCTTCTCTCCCTGCGTTATTACTGAGTACCTTGATCTACCGTGCATGTCTGGCAGATATCCTGCAGCGGTTATGGCAGCTACATTGAGAGCAGCAACTACATCACCGGCCGCATCCTCATCGCCAGTGCCTGATATAGAGACCGATGAGCTGGATACTGGCTCAGATGATAGTGAGGGCGGCAATGAGATAGCTAATTCTCACAAACGATCAAGTTTGTCAGCTAGTGCGAGACCTTTCGGCTCCTTTATATGATGGCAGCACGGTGATTTGACAGACCGGCTGTATAACATTTTTTAGAATGCTTAATTTGATTGTTGGGTATAACATCGATCCTAAAAAACACAAGACTGATTTTAGGATCGAGCAAACGAGATTTTTGTATTTCTTCTCCGCATTCAATCAGAGTCATGGTATTCAGTTGGAGGTAGTCTACCATTCACACTGCTGATATCTAACATCCTACTTCGATTTGGGGTTGCAGTGACTCCATGTAAGAGGAGATTGCCACAGATAGGGCCCCTTAACAAGATCACATTCAACAAGAGCAAGGGCCACTTGCCGAAGGCTCCTGTAGTACAGGATTTGCCTCTGCCTACCGATCCAGCTTCTACTGCTTATGTCAGTGTTGAGAGACAGCCTGCTAGGGCTACTTTGATGAGGTACAAGCTCTATTGGCGGAGCACCGCCAAATTATGAAGGAGGAGTTCATTGAACCTATCATGGAGAAGCTTAAGGAGCTGTATGGATGCTTAACTACCTTACAGAAGGATTTTGATTTATTGAACAAATAGATATTGTTAGTTATTGTTTTAATTTTTTATGTTGTATCGAACATTAGAGTTTTGAGATGTAATTAATATATAGTTTTTATTTTTAGTGTTTTCTAGCCTCTTTATTGTTAATTATATTTTCTTTTCATTATACTTAACATTCACCACAATAGAAATAATGCCACTATCTTTAAAGTAATATTTATTTAACTAAAATATTTTTAAATTAATTACATAAAATTAATTTATGAATTCATAAATATTTTAATTCATTGTAAATCAAATATATAGTATATAATATATAAACTTTTTTTTTAATTTTGAAAATGATAACAAATTAATGGAATAAATATGCATTACTTTAATATTTTGGACATCTTTAACAATATATTATTATAATTAAATAATCCCGTTCGAACGCTTGTTTATGCATTTGAATAAGGTAATCACCGTTCGAACATTTACGTTCTGTCTGAATAGATTATTCACCCTTCAAACATGCTTAATTATTTGTTCGGACAGAATTTGATCAATTCAAACATTTTATATTTTTTGAGATGATTTAATTCGTCCCAGAATATCCTGTTCGAATGGATATTCTTCCGTTCGAATGATTTTATACAATTTTTCATATTTTGATATGAAATTTAAATTTTGTCTCCAAAAAATATATTTAGACATGAAATAAATTTCATCTCTAATAAATTTTATCCCTAAAAATAAAATTTGTTGCAGTGACTTCTCGTGTAGCCGATGGCTGAGCATTACACCAAACCATTTAAAACACTGCCCACTTCAAGAGTTTGGCCTTTTAAGACCAGGTCTACTAACTATTAATAGCGCACAATACACACCCACTTAATTACAGTATGTTAATTAGCACATTGAATGTTCCTTCTCGCGATCAATTAAACATTCTATTGTAATTTTTTCTATCATATGGAGTATCATAATCTCTCTTCCTTAAAGTCTCGGCATCCTCATCAGGCTAGTCAAATGGCATGGCTCAAATCTCACATTTTTAATTGGGATAAGCTCTAATATAATTTATAATGTCTTATTGAAAAGCCCAAATCACATAGCCTATATTTCAAAAGGACTAGTACTCAATTATATAATTGGAGGCATATTGAAATCTTATTAAGAGTAAGAACTTCTCATTTCCAAACAATATAGGATCCCATAAGCCTTATACTCTTATTCTTATTATATGAGTTATCACACCATGCAACTGTCATTACAGTATAAACAACTTAATTTTGCTTTTATATAGTAGAGATCCATTATACTTAACTCTACCATACACATGAAGAGGATGAGTATCCTTCTGAATCCTAAGAAAATTCCCTATTTTTACATTCATTTCCATTTTGTTTTGGAGTCTTCAGTCATGTGAAATCTATTACATATATAGTGTCAAATTGCAAATTTTTGTTCTTTGCCTCCATCTCTTTCAATTCGCCACCAAATCAAGCGTAGCTGAATATATTTAGCCAGGAAGTTTAAAGACATAGCTGAAATGTATATATATATATATAGCAGCTTCAAATTTAAAATAACAAACGCATCACTTAAATAGAATCCATAAATAGTGCTAATTATTATATTGGTACATAATACGTGAACTTTTGCAACTAATTGCAGGGATACCAAATAAAAGAACATAGGTCCTCCATTAATGGTTTGTTGCAACTTTTGCTTGATCTTCTCACAGCTTCCAATATATTCCTAGTTTGTGCAAGATGCCCGAAACAACACCCCAAAATGTGATTTCAGCAAATATCACATATAAGAGGGTCCCAAGCCTCTCCGAATGCCAAACATTGATGAAAACATGATCCTGAATCCAATTGACCTATAACACGATTTTGAGTATCCAAATCATGTAGTTAACATAATATTTTATGAAATTAGGTTTATAATCAAAAGAATCAGAATTGATCAGTGCAATGGATTATTAGTGCTACTTACTAGAGTTTTATGTGAAGTTTAATAATACCATCCGTTTACAAATGCCGCAAAGATGCCTTGGGCTGCCATTACAAACACTAGCATTGCATTCTTGCCTATCCATTCAAAGAATAAGAATGGTGTGCGAACCCCAAAACATCAATCTGTTCATTCATGAAGAAGAAAGATATGAAAGAGCTTGTTAATAAGATGGAGAAAAAGAAAAGAAAAGAAAAGATTTCCCGGAAGAATTTATGAGATCAGTGTATTTAAAACTGGATAGGTGGGGATCACATTTTCTTACCAGTATATAAAAGGCAGAGAAGACAATTCCAGCTGCACCTGCTGTGAAACAAACGTAGCTGAAGCTGTAGAGTTGCTTGTTCAAAGGAATAGCTGCAAATGGAAATTATTAGTAAATGAATCCCTCTTAATATAATTCGATATTTTGAGGCACACACATATCTTAATCAAAATAAGGCACAAGGTCAAGAAATTCACCATCTGTAAAGTGAAGAATGATGGCCACAATGAGCAAGATGAAGCCCACTGAGACCCATTGCTTAAGCCTCTCAGCGTGAACCTGCACAAGACTCCACTTTCGATCTTAAACTCAAAATTAACTGATGATCAGGAGTACAATTCTATGTAAGTTTGAAGTTTTGTAACCTTAAAATGAATCAGAACGTGCCCATAATGGATGCCAATGGTCCCAGAGAGGATAGCGGAAATTGAACTAAGGGAAAACAGAAATCAATAAAGAAAATAGTGATTTTCGTTTCGATGCCTGCTAGAAATATATAATAGTTTCTTGTTTGTGTTCATATCCCAACAAACCTCAGCAGGCGTTCAGGTTCGATTGGAGCAAGGCACCAACTTGGAGCATTCTCCCCATGCTTGCAAACCTATGAATTTGTCAAAAATTAATATTGATACTAACAATAATTAATGCATTGAAATTAAGCCCTTTTGAGGAAGAGTTAAGTGAAAAGAGAAGAATCTAAATTTTGCCCTTCAAAGCTGACCTTTAAGCGTTTCCAAACAGGGTCTGTATAGAGATGATTAACTCCCCAAACTTGTCTATCAACATGCCCAACGGCGTTACATGCGGGTCCTAAGTGCCCTCTCATTCCGTCGGGTCGTGCTTTTATTAATATTTCTATGTACCATAAAAAAAGAAATAATTTGAAAGTGACAACCGAGTATAAATTAATGCCATTAGTTTGAAAATTCTACCTTTAAAAATACTAACTAAAAGCTTAATTGGCCTCGGCATTATGGAATTAAGTCTTGCCGTTTTTGTTTTAAAAAAACCTAAAGGTCTCTAGCTAGCTAATATTGGTTTACAGTGACTATTACTTTCTTTCAATTTGCATATGCATTGCGACTATGATATTCATATATAGTACTAATTAACTGATCTATCAAAACGTAAACGGTCAAATGAATCAGACAAATAAGGAAATTAAAAAGATAAAATCAACAATATTAATAAAAGGAAATATTGACCGATCGAGAAGATGGAATTAGTGTACGTAGATACCTTGAGAGCGAGAGCAATAGCGACCCCAACAATGAAGAGAAAAAAGGGCATCACAAAGTCCGCCAATGTGCATCCATTACATGGAGAGTGATCAATACGAGAATAGGCTCCTCCAATATCATCGTCAACCAATATCATCAACTACGTACGTACATGCATTCATATATGGCGCTTCAAATTCGTTATATATACGATGTCATACTTACAACATCTTCTATATATAAAAAGTATCTATAAAATGGAATATTGTTGTTTTAACGAAAAATCTTGTTTTTCTGTTAATTTTATTGTTTCCGTTAAGTAGCAGTTAAGCCACCGTTTGTGGTCATTTATGTTGTTTTACCGTTTGAATTCCAGCACCAAGTGACTCTTCGTATACTCTCGCTTCGTCTTCCACATGAGAGTTACTGATATCCATCATCAATCGCTTATGCTAGCCCCTAAAATCTCCCTTGAAGTGTTCAAATCCCTCATTCAGCATCACTCCAAATCTCTCTCTCATCTCTTTCTCTTGTGCGCAGCTGGTTAGCTTGACGGCTTCTTCACTGACCACCCAGTACTGCCTCGATCTGCTGTCTCGAGCTCCCTCTGGTGAGCAAGGCCTCCATCTCACGTTTTCCCTCTCTTGTGAGTTTCGGATTTCTCTTCAGTAGATGAGTTTCAGTCCTCCATTTTTCATTGTTTTCCGTTTATTTCATTTCACTCCATTAAGTATCCGTTTATATCTATTACAAGTGCGCTTTCTGCAAGAATGAAACTAGAGAACACCCTCTTCTCTCTTTTTCTCCCTCAGGCCGTCTCTCTCTCTAAAATTGATGGGTTTGTATTTTTCATTTCATTATTTACAGATTTTTTAAAAGATATAATTTTTTTGGTTGTTTGATGTTTTTTTTCTTTTTTCTTTTTTCAATGGGGTTGGCTCTGGATTTTTCTTTATATTATTTTGGGATTGGGATTTGCAGAAAGAGAAGATTTGGTCAATGGATGGAAGCGGTGATGGAAGAGAACTAGGTATTTGTTTTCCAGAACAAGTTTTTTTTTTTTATATTTCATTTTCTATATATATATTTTTTATAGAACAAGTTCTAGAAAACGATCATATCTTTTCTGCTCTGGCTTCACGTCAGTTAAATCTTGCCCTTTTGCTGTATCTTTATGGTTCACGTAGCTATTTTTTTACCTGTATTTTCTTTCTTTAATATCTAACTCTGTTTTTACAAGTAAATAATTTAACTTTCTCTATTTAGTTGCAGGGAAATTCAAGAAATTGAGATGAAGCACAATTTTTGAATCTTGTGAGCTATGTTTATGTGCTTTTTCTTTCTTTATTATTTTCATATTTATTTTAACTTTTCATATGGTGATACGTTGTTTATCACTTATGATTTTGTACTCAACAACTTGAAATGTTTAAGAATATATTATATTTTGTCCACTAACATTTGTATGAGATGTTTGCTTTTGCCTAAGAAGGCAGAGATAGAAAGTGTACTTTTATAATAAGCAAATTGAACTATGTGAATTTATTAGTAGAAAATATGGGGACTACATGGAGTGGGAATGGTCTCAATTTCTATGTTCATCCCTCAATGTAAGGATGCTAATGTCATCAGTTATAACATGCTCCTTTAATTTGATACTTCTTTTACATGAAACTATTTGTGATTTAAACATCTTGATAATTATATATTTGAGTGACAAGTTTCGCAGAAGGTTAAGTAGTTATTATAAATCAGCTTTTAGGATAAGCTATCTGATCCAGTTTTGTGTGGTATTTTCACAGGAGATTTAGACCGCTAAGCATTTTTATTGTTATGTTTCAAGCTTGCTAGAAACATTTATCAAATTTTTAGGCTTATATTTAGAAGTGTCTTAAAACCAATAATTTTAAGAAAAGATTTCATTTATGAGAATGGATTGATTGAGTCACTGCTACTGCTATGTCAATAACAATTGTGGAAATTTTAATAAAGACTAGCCAAAAATAAAACAAAAAATTAAAAAGGTGAAAAAAAAAGTGGATTTTATCATTGTGTAGTTCTAAAAACTGGCATATGTGTGTGGGTGAAGAAAAACTAGGTAAGTTAGATGAGAGTTTGGCAAGGAATGGGTTACTTAAACCATGATCTTCCTGGTTTAGTATTGTTGTACATATTTTCTGCTAAAGTCTAGGGATGCTCTTTCTGCTTGAATAGCGGCAAGCAGAACAAATGTCAGACTTAAAAGTAGAAGAGTGGTATCAATATGTGTAGAATTTGTGTAGTTTTCTTCTTCTCTTCCTCTTTATCTGTCTATTTAATATGCGTAGAATTTTTTGTTATGTCTGGTTTGTGCCTTTTGTTTTGGAGCTTATCAAGGGATGTTGTTGTGATTTCAATTATAAGGATATGAAGATCTTAAATGTTGTAATATTACACAAGAAACTAAATAAAATTGGAGGATAAGTGAAGAGAAAAGAGAAAGTAAAACCTTGCAGAGATCCATGGTTGAGTTGCTGCAGATTTTCCTTCTTTTTGTTGATCTTTTGGACATATCTGAAAAGAGAATTGTAGCTACTGATTTGGTGGCTTGTAAGGTGCTTGTGCTACATTTTGAGGTGGTCTATAAAAGGATATATTTTTTAAGTTTGTTGATGCAACAAAGATGAAAGCAAGATTCTATTGGAAGAGCGACCTGTGATTAAGAACTCTACCCTCAGTGCTCTTATTCCTGTGAAATGGAATGTATTTATTTGTTTCTTAGATGAACTTTGTTATGTGACAAATGACAGAGGAACTTATTCTTCTTCAATAATATCATGTTGCGTGGTTACAGGAATTGAATGAAGTAGAGAGAAAAACTTGAAATGACAAGGCTCCTGAGGCAATGAAAGCATACAAAAAGGAATTTGAGGACTACAATAAGTGCTACTACAACCTTGGAACAAAACCCTAAAAAATGAAAAGCTTTTGAAGTGAGAAGAAAGGCTTTGTTATATCGTCAAGGGCAGCTGTTTCTATTCCTTCTATTGGTGTAAAAGTTGAGGTCTCATATCTTATTCATCAAGTTCCCATTTAATCTATCATGTGTGTAGTTACATTTTGGGGTAGTTGATATGAATGTGATTTTTCACATGTTGCATCTGCATGCTTGTGTATGCCCGATTGTTTCTTATGCTCCCAAAGACTACATACCAAAAGTGTTTCCACCAGTTTGATAGTTATCGACCAAAGCCTTACAGAGATGAATTTAAGGAGTGGGATTTAGAGCCATGCATGTTTCAAGATTGCTATTTAGATATAAATGTTTTGTTCCTTTCTTGACACTACAATAACACTGTGGTTTTCTGATCCCAGTTCATTTTGATATTTTCATGCACCTCTATTTGTCAGCAAGTTGTGCATCCTAGATTAATGTACCCGATAATGGTTTAAATTGTTGGAAAATTAAGACAACTCTAATTGTTTTTTTTAGAGCACATGTTTTCTTAGTTAGAAAACCTTTTTCTCAAGTCCGATGTTCACCATTCTAAATAGTCATATCTTATTCATTGATTTACAAAAGTACACGTCCAACAATTTGTTAACTCTCATCTCCAACACTTATGGTAGAGGCCCGTGTCCTTTGTGGTACTAAACAAGAGCAATAGGATTGACCTCTTCCCTTTAATTATTATACTTTTTGTTTCTATATTTGCTAAAACTTAATTGTTTTCATTCATTAGATTATTCATTAATCACTTTTTTGAAAAACCATATTATTTTTATAAAAAGTACTATTTCACTCAACTTTGTATTAAACTATGTTGTAGTTTGAACTAATGTTTTTATCTTCTAATATATGAATTAAATTATTGATTGAAATCCATTTTTTTTAATGAATAAGATATTATTTTTTAAAAATAATCAATTCACTTAGCTAGACAAACGTGCTTTGCACGTTGCTCTTCTACTAGTTATAAGTATAAATATATAAGATGATCATCATTCTAATTTTCCTGTTCTTTTTCCTGACTTATAACTATATATATATATATATATATATCATGCATTAATTTTATGGAGTGCATGCACAAGTAATATATATTTGTGATATATATATATACTAAACACAATGGTAAGGCCTCTGAATGCGTCTAAGGTTGAAACGCTCTTGCTCTTCTGCTTAATCACTAGTACGGGTTGCTCCCACTGCTTTTCTTCGGTTGACGGATGATGATCTAGCTCTGAGCTCCCAGTCATAGTACCTAATTCTTTCTCATTGTCTATGTAATCTCCACCATTATTTTTATCTATTTTACCGAACTGAGCCTTGTCGTGATCTTCTTTCTGTCCAACTGCTGGTACTGCAGGACCAAACCCTTCTTCCACCCTCCTAGCTGCGTCCTGATCCATGCTTCTTTCTTCAACCTCTCTCTCTCTCTCTGGGGGTGTGCACGCTGAAGTTACTGGCCTGATAAGTTAGAGGTGATACTTATACAAGTACTGAAAACTGCACGAAAGAGAGAGACAAATGAAGAGACCAAAACGGTCGGCCTTTAGTTTGGAGAGGGTCGGACATTGCTGTCTACGTATTTATAGTACTTAAAGAACTTAATTGTAGAAGAACAAGGTTATATATCTTTTTGATCTTTAGTTTATGCATGAAAATCACACTGTCGATAAAGAAAGGAATAGCACAATACAGACAAATTAAAGGCTTTAACAATGCTAATAATAATAATACAGATGGGTATGCAAGAGAGGTCCTCAAGGACCGAATATTTATGATGGTGCGATACAGACAAATCAAGAGCTAATAACTAGCTTTGCCGTTTTGGCAACAAAAACAGGTAAGAGGTCCAGATAATGTGATGGATGCCTTGTAACTGTCATAAGTCGCCTGCAACATCGTTGTAAAATGAGATGTTGGTATACTGTACGTACTTCCCGCACGCATTGTAAGAAATCAAGGTGCAGAGTAGCACTTGTGAAAACAGAAGATAAGAAGGAAGATATGAGAAAAGAAGATAGTTTCATATAGAAGAGAAAACTATTGGAAATCTCATTCACTTGCCTTACACGAATGCAGGTTCTGTTACAAGTATATATACATTACAGAAAACTGAAAAACTAAAGAGAAAGAGTCCTAAAGATAACCTTTTATTTTCTATAGATTTACAAGTAATCCAAGAAATTACTTTTCATGATAACCTAAGACACTACTTTACAACTTTATCTGCAATTGTGTGCTCTCTTAATCAGCTGTTGATGGATGCTTTTATGCTTTTCTGTTGCCTTACTTTTCTGTGCCATTGCTTTATACTTTTCAGCTGCTGCATCTTTCTTTACATCAACCTGTCTGGTGCATGATGTTTCCTGCATGTTATTGTGTGTTTGTTCAGAATGTCCATCTTCCTTCTTACTTTCTGTTTCGTGTGACAATAGCCTCCCACAAGATGGAGAGTAGTAATTAACTACTCCCATGTTGCCTAGGTGTGAATCAATGAGATAAGCAGGGAGTGCCTTAGTGAATACATCAGCTAACTGCAGCCTACTAGAAATGTGAGAAGTCTGAATACTTCCTTCCAATATTTTATCCCTTATGAGATGGCAATCTAGCTCAATATGTTTGGTCCTTTCATGGAATACAGGATTAGATGCAATGTGCAAAGTTGCTTGATTATCACAATAAAGGGTGACAGCTTGTGCATGAGGTACTAGCAAATCTGTGAGGAGGTACTTTATCCAAGTTACTTCACAACAAGTTGTAGCCATGGCCCTATATTCTGCTTCAGCAGAGAACCGTGACACAATGGATTGTTTCTTGGACTTCCAAGATATCAAGGAAGTTCCAAAGAACACACAATACCCTGTGACTGACCTCCTAGTATCGGGGCAGGATGCCCAATCAGAGTCACAATATGCTGACAATTGAAGTTCAGCTGAGGAAGGGAACATAATCCCTTGACCAGAAGCTCCCTTTATATACCTTAGAACCTTTTGAGCTGCACTTAAGTGAATGTGGGTTGGACTGTCCATGAATTGGCTCAAGTTCTGCACACTATAGCAGATGTCAGGTCTTGTAATTGTTAAGTAGAGCAATCGACCAATGAGCCTTCTGTATACGGCTGGATCAGGAAGCATTTGACCAGTGCCCTTGCTTAGCTTAGTGTTTTGGTCCATAGGGACCTTAACAGGTCTTGAACCAAGAGTGCCCGAATCTGCAAGGATGTCAAGTGCATACTTCCTTTGGCAAATGTGGATTCCCTTGGAGGATCGAGCCACTTCTATCCCAAGAAAATACCTTAGGTGACCCAAGTCTTTAATCTTGAACTTTTGATTCAAGAAGGTTTTCATGAGGGCAACAGATTCTGCACTATCACTAGCCACAATGATATCATCCACATATACCAATAATGCAGTAAATGAATCAAGTCCTCTCATTGTGAAAAGGCTATAGTCGGCCTTTGATTGCTTAAAACCAAACTCAAGCAATGCAACAGAAAGTTTAGAGTACCACTGCCTCGAGGCCTGCTTTAAGCCATACAAACTCTTTTGTAACTTGCATACCTGATCTGGCCTTCCTTTGTTGTACCCTGGAGGTTTTTGCATATAAATTTCCTCTTCTAAGTCCCCATGAAGAAATGCATTATTCACATCAAACTGATGCAATTGCCAACCTTTTACTGCAGCTATGGAAAGTAAACTCCTCACTGTGACCATTTTAGCAATAGGAGAAAAAGTCTCATGGTAGTCTATCCCTTCTTGTTGTGTATATCCCTTTGCAACAAGTCGAGCCTTTAGCCTTTCAACTGTCTCATCTGAGTTACACTTCACCTTGTAAACATATTTACAATCAATTGGAACCTTCCCTGGTGGTAAGTCAGAAATCACCCATGTGTTGTTTAATTTTAAAGCTGTCAACTCAGCTTCCATAGCCTTGCACCAATTGGGATCTTTAACAGCTTGGTGATATGTTTGTGGTTCAGTTTGAGTGGAAATGGAAGTGGAAAAAACTTGAAAATTAGGAGAGAATTTTTGATAGGATAAAGTACTTGACAGAGTAAAAGGTGTACCTGAAGAGGATGGAGCTGTCTGATCCACTGAGTGGGAAGGGAAACCAAGGGTGACCTGCTGGCAGTTATAATCTTGAAGGTACTGAGGTGCCTTCTTAGCCCTGGTTGACCTTCGAGGTGGAGATTGGAACAAAGGGGATTGTAAAACCTGATCAGTACAAGCAGGAAGTTGTATGGGGTTACTGTTTTCAAAAAATTCAGGTGTGGGCAATAGCTCTGATGTGGTGAGATCAGGGCCATGAATGCTGTTGGGAAGATGTGATGGTCTTGGTGAAGAGAGTGGGTGATTTTCTGTTTGTGGTGGCTGAAGAGTTGGAGCATGATCATGACTATAAGGATCAGTACAGTAAGGAGAAGTCTCAGCTAAAGAGGGGTCAACATTCTGCTCAATGGTGGACATGGATAGTTGCTGTGGGGCTGAGTTCATTTGAAAAGGAAAGATAGATTCGTGGAAAATGACATCCCTAGATACAAACACACCATTGCTTTCAAGGTCAAGTAACTTGTAGCCTTTCACCCCAAAAGGATACCCTAGAAAAACACACCAAAAGGATACCCTAGAAAAACACACTTCTTCCCCCTAGGATCAAACATCTTTCTGCCCTGAGATAGGGTGGAGGCAAAAGAAAGACAACCAAACACCCTCATGTGTTCATAGGCTGGTTTGGTTTGAAAGAGGGTTTCATAAGGTGTTTTATTGTCAAGCAAGGGAGTTGGAATCCTGTTAATGATATAAGTGGCAATGAGAATGCACTCATTCCAATACTTGATAGGGATGTTAGACTGAAATCTTAAAGCCCTTGCAACATTCAAAAGGTGTTGATATTTTCTCTCAACAATGCCATTTTGTTGAGGTGTTTGGACACAACTCCTTCGATGAATAACACATTTCTTACTGAAAAATCTTTCATTTGAAACTCAGCACCATTGTCACTCCTAACAGTTTTAATTTTAGTTCCAAACTAGGTCTCAACCAAGTTGAAGAAGGACACTATGCACTGTCTAGTGTCAGATTTGTTTTTAATAAGGTAAACCCAAGTGGTTCGAGTAAAATCATCCACAATAGTGAGAAAGAAGCGAGTGTCATCATAAGCAATCTCTGAAAAGGGCCCCCAAAGATCAAAATGAACAATTTCAAAACTGTTAGAAGAGCAATGAGAGCTGTGAGCAAAAGGTAGCCTGTGCTGCTTGGCCATAGGACAAACACAGCAAGGTATTTTGTCACTTGAAGATAAAGGTTTTCGTACAATAGGATCATTGATTAAAGAAATTCTAGAATCTGAAACATGACCTAGGCGACAATGCCAAAGGTCTGAAACACAGATGCTATTCATGACAAAAGCATAAATGAAGCTGTCTTTCTTGGAAAAATTTGAAAGGGTGGTCATCAATGCTGAGGGAGAGACTTTCACTTTCAACAGATGATACAATCCATCCTTGGTTTCACCCATCCCAATCGTGGTCCATGACAAAAGGTCCTGTAGAAAATAACAGTTTGACAAAAATACAAGGCAACAAGCAAGGTCCTTAGCAATTTTTTCTGGCAGACAACAAATTGAAAGAAAATGATGGAACACAAAGCACATCATTCAAAATGATGTTTTCAATAATTCTAATTGTTCCTATATGTGTGACTGGCACCTTTTCACTGTTTGGAAGCTTAACTGAACAAAGGACACTTTTAGTGACTGTGCTGAAGAAAGAGGGGTTGCAAATTATATGGTCAGTTGCACCCGTGTCTAGAATCCAAGGAACATCAGAAAAACTAGGGGGTTTCTGTGTATAGGCTAAGAGGCAAGAGAAAATACCAGACATCTTGGAAGCATTTGTTGTGTTTGTTGTAGTGGGAGAAATGGTCTGATGTTGCCCTGTAGGAGATTTAACTGAGTGATCCTTCTGCTGCAGCAAGGCAAGAAGTTGTTGGTATTTCCCTTTGGTGAATGACATTTTGTCATCATCCCTTTCTCCTTGATCCACTTCAACTTGGATGTTTGATTGAGCAACAAAAGCACTTGATCCCTTTCCTTTATTCTGCATTTTATGCCCTGGTGGATACCCATGCAGCTTGTAGCATCTGTCTACCACGTGTCCACTCATATTACAATGGCTACACACAGGAGTTTTTGCATTTCCAGCCTTAAACAGGTATCTAGAGTGTATCCCTGCATCTTACAATGTGTACAATAGGGTCTTTCATGCCTGTTTGCAGACTTGAAGTTACCAAAGTTCCCTTTAGTGAACATGACCATAAGGTCAGGGGAAGATGTACCAGAAATCATCTAGTGTTGTTTCTCCTGCTATTCAGTCATGAAGAAGACTTTGTTCAATGCAGGCATAGGTTCAATTCGCATGATCTGGTCCCTAATGTTGGAGTAGCAATCACTTAATCCCATAAGGAACTGGATGACACAGTCCCTTTGGTACCTCTCCATTAGGACCTTTAGTTGACCACAGCTACATTCAGGCATAGGGTCATATAGAGCTAGCTCATCCCAAATGGTCTTGAGCTTTCCAAAGTAAATACTCACTGAATCATCTCCTTGTGAGAGGCTTGCCAAGGATTTCTTTAGCTGAAAAATACGTGGCCCATTTTGTTGTGAAAGCCTATCTTGCAGCTCATTCCAGATAGCACATGCATCATCAACAAAAACCAAACTGGTTCTCACAGAGTTACTTACTGAGTTGTGAATCCAGGATACCACTACATCATTGTAGTGTTCCCAAGCCTCCATGAGAGGATCATCCTGACTTGCAGGTCTTTTAATGTCTCCATTAATGAAGCCAATCTTGTTCTTGGCCCTGAGTGCTCTTCTCATAACTCTAGACCAAGTAACATAGTTTTCTGTGGTTAGGAGGTCAGTGACCAAACTGTCTGCTGTGTTATCTTCATGTTCTATCCGATATGGATTATTTTGGTTAGAGAAGTTGAGAAAGCGTGAAGTATGTTGATTATTTTGGTCAACTGATTCTTCTTCCATTGTTCACAACAACTACTGCTCTGATACCATGTAAGAAATCAAGGTGCAGAGTAGCACTTGTGAAAACAGAAGGTAAGAAGGAAGATATGAGAAAAGAAGATAGTTTCATATAGAAGAGAAAACTATTGGAAATCTCATTCACTTGCCTTACACGAATGCAGGTTCTGTTACAAGTATATATACATTACAGAAAACTGAAAAACTAAAGAGAAAGAGTCCTAAAGATAACCTTTTATTTTCTACAGATTTACAAGTAATCCAAGACATTACTTTTCATGATAACCTAAGACACTACTTTACAACTTTATCTGCAATTGTGTGCTCTCTTAATCAGCTGTTGATGGATGCTTTTATGCTTTTCTGTTGCCTTACTTTTCTGTGCCATTGCTTTATACTTTTCAGCTACTGCATCTTGCTTTACATCAACCTGTCTGCTGCATGATGTTTCCTGCATGTTATTGTGTGTTTGTTCAGAATGTTCATCTTCCTTCTTACTTTCTATTTCGTGTGACAATACACATAAGACCGTCAAAGAAAGGCTTTTCCTTTTTGTTTTTTTTTTCTTCTCCTCTCTCTTTCCCCTTTGGTTTCAGCCAATTACGGTGGATATCAGTAAAGAAAGGCAGGCATAATTATAAATGATCATGTACATATATTTTGAAACAACAAATGAAAGCTAGTGACATACTAAATAAACAACTCGTGATTCTTTGATATTGATGTGGACCCCTGTGGCCTTAATTAGCATATATCCTAGATACCCACCTCCCTTTATTCTTTTTATTTATTTTCTTCCATGCTGTTAAATAAATGTTTGTGAAAAGTTTTCTTCTCACTGATCTTTTAAAAAGAATTTACAGAGGCAAAGGCCTTTATATAGTAATTTGTTGAGAATAAATTTTACAAAGAATAATATTCTAATTGACTAATAGTTTCTAGTTTGTTACAATTTGCAGGGTGCAGTGCAGAGGTGAAGACTTGCATGTAGAAGGGGCAGTTGGCTGGCAGCTTCTAGAAGAATATTTGTTATGAGGTTTTGCTTGCTTTACTTACCTGTGATGTTTGTGATGGTGCATGTGCTGTAGATGTGGGATTTTCCTTACATCCCCCCTCAAGTCAAGCGGTAAGGGCTGAAGGCGAAGACTTGAAGATAACTGAGTGAAGCAAGCTGTTGAAAGGGGTTTGGTCAAGATGTCGGTGAGCTGATCTTTTCCATAAATGAAGAAGACAATTAATGACTTATTGAGAACTCGATCGCATACAAAGTGAAAATTGATTTCAACATGCTTGGTTTTAGCATGGAAAACATGGTTTGAAGACAAGTAGTTGCACCGATGCTACCACAGTAGAGAAGAGGTACATGGGTGAGTGTAATGCCAAGGTCTCAGCAGAGTTGTAGCAACCAAATAACTTCAGCCGTGGCATTAACTATTGCTTTAAATTAAGCTTCTATTGATGATCTGGCTATTGTAGGTTGCTTCTTTGAAGACCAAGAAATTAAATTAGAATCAAGGAAAATGAAATAGCCACTGGTTGATCTTCTGTCATTTGGGCAGCCAGCCCAGTCGACTTCAGAGAATGCAATGAGATTGGGAGTTGAACAAGGAGAGAGTTGAAGGCCAATGTGAGATGTGTTCTTGAGGTTTTGGAGGATGCACTCAATGGCTTAACAATGAGGGACTCTCGGTGCATGCATAAGCTGGCACACCTTGCTCACAACAAATGCAAGGTTGGGCCTAGTGAAAGAGAGGTACTGCAAGAAGCCAATGACACTACGGTATAGTGTTGGATCCTCAAACAAGTTTCCAATGAAAGCACAAAGTTTTTCAGATGTGGCCATCGATGACTTGACAGGTTTTGCAAGCATCATGTTGGTCTTGTAGAGAAGATCAATAATATTTCTGCTGGTTAAGTAGTAGACCAGTGGAATAGTAGATAGCTTCGACCCCTAAAAAATATTTTAACTTGTCGAGATTAGTTTTGGGAAAATCTTCACAGAGAGCTGAGATGAGTTCTTCAATGGCTTGCTGCGATGAACCAATTATTAGCAATCATCAACATAAACTAAAATAAAAATAGTGATACTACCAGTGTAATACAAAAAAGGGAGGGATCGGCTATTGAGATGGTGAAGCCGAGGTAAGTTAACTTGCTGCTAAGGCATGAGTACCATGCATGAGGGGATTGGCGTAGCCCATATATGGCTTTGTTTAGCCTGCAAACATGTGAGGGAAGTTGTGGATGTGAGAAACCAAGGGGTTGGGACATGTAGACTGTTTCTTGTAAGGGCCTTGAAAAAAGGCATTTGCAACATTATATTGTTGTGTTACCCAGCCATGAGAGACTGTCATTGCAAGGACTAGGCGCACTATGATAGCCTTTACAACAGGGCTAAACATTTTATAGAAGTCAATGTCAGATTGCTGGAGGAATCCTTTAGCCACTAATCGAGCCTTTCGGTGCTCAATGGTTCCATCGGCTAAACGTTTGGTGCAGAAGACCCACTTGCAAGCCATGATGTTGGATGCTTGAGAATCCAGAACCAAGGTCCAGGTGTTATTAGCAAGTAAAGCATTAAACTCCTTAGACATAGCTTCACGCCATTCTGGATATTGTTGTGCAATGGCCAGACATGAGCAACCAGTGGAGAAGAGTTGTGCGTGGATAGTGATAAAACAGGAGAATTGGAAGGGGGAGGACCTAGGATTGATGGTGTCGAGGGTAGTGGTCCTGAGTGAGTGATGAGACTAAAATGGGGTAAGGCAACTTGAGTGGGTTGATCAATGAGTTTGGGTGTTGAAATGTTTGCAAAGGGGTAAGAAGTTTCATTAAAATGAACATCTTTGGAATATAGATGCGGGTTGCTGGAATGTGATAGTAGACATAACCTTTATGAAGAGGACTAAGGCCCAAGAAGATAGTTGAAATGGCATGGTAAGCAAACTTGTTGTGATTGTAAGCAGTTGTTAATGGCCAACACTCAGAACCAAACATGCGTAAGGAGCTGTAGTCAGGGTGTTTGTTATGAAGAAGGAAGAAAGGTGATGAGTGATTGAGTGATAGTGTAGGTAACATGTTGATGAGGTAAACTGCATGGATGAATGCTTAAGACCAGAATTTCAAAGGGAGCGATGCATGAGAGAAAAGTGATAAGCTCATATCAATGATGTGTCGATGTTTTCTGTCAATTATACCATTTTGAGTGTGGGTATGAGGGCACGTTATACAATGGAGAATGTCATTAGTAGCTAGGTAATTTGTAAATGGATGGAACTCGCCCACCTAATCAGATTTAAATTACTTAATCTTGGAAATAATTTGAAGTTTAATATGTGCTTTGAACTTAAGAAATGTATCAAACACTTGAGATTTGGATTTTAAAGCAAAAATCCATGTAAATCGAGAAAAGTCATCGACAAAAGAAATGTAATATTGATAACCATCACTTGATACATGAGGGGATGGTCCCCAATGATCAAAGAAAATTAAATCAAAAGGGGCAACAGATTTGTGAGGCCTTTTGTGAGCTAGTTGCCTATGTGACTTAGCTTAGGCACATATGTTCTAAAAAGTAGAAGGCTAAGAGGGATCATATGGCAAATTGTGTTGCTATAAAATGAAGCGAACTAGCTTGATGGATGGGTGACCGAGACAGGAATGCCATTGTGGAACTGAAGAAATGGTGGTAGTCAGTGCAGTGGAAGGAACTGAAGATGGTGAGAAATGGTAGAGACCATTATGTTTGCTCTCACGAAGTAGAAGCTTCCTTGAGATTTCTTAACACAAAAGGAATCAAAGTAAAATTTTAAAAAAATGCATTGTTATCAATACAAACCTATTGGACTGATATGAGATTTTTCTTTTAAAAGAAGGAACACATAGCAATTGTCTGGGATGAAAAGTAAAAGTGGGTGAGAAGTGGGAGGCAAAACCAGTATGTGAGATAGAGATGGCAATTTCATCACCAACATGCTCCTCGCCATGGTTTCAACAGCTTGTAAATTCAAGTTGGCAAGATCATTGGTAATATGATGAGTAGCAGTTGTGTCTAGATACCAGTTTGGAGCTGAAGGATAGTTGGAGAAATTTGCGGTAACAGGTGGGGTTGTAGTGTAACTTGATTGAAGAGATACACGCAGGTGAGGGTCGAGTGACCACAGCAATTGCAGACCTGACAAATTAGTGGAGGCTCAGTTTGAGAGGCAAAATTGGTTCCATGGTTACTTGAGAAAACCCCCATGACCGTGATGAGAATTGAAGCGGCCTCCATTGCTTCGACCACAAGAAGAAATGTGACCACAGTATGGGCCACGACCATGCTGAGGAGCTTTGGATTGAGCTATAAAATTAGATGAGACATCTAAGAAGAAAAGATTGGTCTCCATGAGCAAGTGGCCAAGGAGTTCCTTGAGAGAAATAAGGTCAAGCCGAGTTGCAACAGAGGTAACAAGGCCATCATAGTCAGACCCTAGGCCATCAAGCAAGTATGGAACAAATTTAGCTGGAGGAAGGGGTCACTCAGCAACAACCATGGTGTCAGCTAACGATTTTGCATGGCGATAGGAAACCAAGACTGAGTCAGCTCCTTTCTTCAATGATGCAAGTTGGAGCTGAGTTTGTATTAAACAAACTTAGGAAACAGAGGCATAGGAGGATTCAAGAGAGGTATGGACTATACGAGTAGAGGCGCAATCAATGACTTGGGCAATTAAAGGTTCCGAAAGAGAGGAAATGATGGCAGACATAACAAATTGGTCTTGTTGAAACCAGAGGTCATATTCGGGGTTGGGAGAGTTGTAAGTAAAGGTTTGGGAGCTGAACAGGAGCCATCTACATATTTGTATAAGCGTAGGCCACAGAGATAGGGAATAGGCTCGACCTTCCAAAGAGGGTAGTTCTCTTGGGTAAGTTTGACAGAGATGGTATGAGATAGATTGGGAATGGGTTAGGTGGGAGAGGAAGAAGACGCCATGGGCGTTGGTCCTATAGTAGCTCTGATACCATGTCAAAGAAGTGTTTGTGAAAAATTTTCTTCTCATTGATCTTTTAAGAAGAATTTAAAGAGGCAAAGCCCTTTCTATAGTAATTTGTTGAGAATAAATTCTACAAAATAATATTCTAATTGACTTATGCTTTCTAGTTTGTTACAATTTGCAAGGTGTAGTGTAGAGGTGCAGCTCATGCATGTAGAAATCCGTAGCAGGGTGTTTGAGCTGGAAAATTGTATATTTTAGCTATTTAAAACCAATGTATTTCAACTGCTTCATGATATTATTATTGGTTTTAGATGAAAAAATAGTTAATAAGCATAAATTCGAGTTGTGATTTTTAATTGATTAATATCATGTTTATGCTTAATTTTATAACTATGATTTAATTGAAAAATATTTCCTCTCATATATAATATATTTTTAATAATCTATTTTCTTTTTAATTTATTTCAAGTGTTATTTTTATTTCTTTATTTTCAGCTTAAATAAAAATTCACATTGGATCCGACCAAAAGCGCATACTAATTGAGAGGAATGAAGAGAAGCTGGAAGGTGATTCTCGAACTTAGCTGGAGGAGGAGAGTTGAACGTGAGGGAGTCGGCTGGAAGTTTTTTTTTATTGGAAAGGAAGTTGGAATTCGGTGCTTGAAGGGTGTGAAAGTCGGTGCATGATTAAAAGGAGAAGAGGAGTGTGTGCTTGAATTTTCAACCAATGGAGGATATATTTTTTTAAGCAAGCATACGTGAGGAACGTTGGAGGGAGGTGAGAAGTGTCATGCTGGTTCTTGAATTTTCTGGAGGCAAGTCGGTTTTAAAAAGGAGTTGGGTGAGTGAAATAAAAGGAGAGTCGGTGATTTATTTTTCTGGAGTTTAAGGGAGTCGGCTGGAACTAAAACTCAACACATGCACATGCAACAGCAGAAAAAGTGGACAGCAACACACAGCAAAGCAGCAGCTCACGGCTCACAAGCAGAAAACTTGGACCCACGGCAGAAAAAGAAAACGGCAACTACACATGTAGAAAACACTTGCAGAAACCATACACATGCACAAACAAAGAGGTTTTACGGCAAACAAGAGAAAAAAGGAAAGAAGAAAAGTGATGTTGTCAATATTTACGGATTCTTTGACTTCTTGCTGGATGGACAGTGATGATTTCGGCTGGAGTTGAACGTGAGAAAGTTGAGAGAGAGACGGGCAGAAATTGGATAAGTAGAGTAGGTGTTGAAAAGGAGAGAGAGACGTGTGGGAGTGAAAAATTGAGGTATTAAATTGAGTGAAGAGTGGAGAGAAGGGGGAGGAGTCTGTGCGTGAAAAAGAGATTGAGGTTGAAGTGAGGAAAAGAAACGGAGGTTGAGGGAGTTTACGTTTGAGCAAGGTTGGTGTGAAACTTGAAGTGAGTTTTATTTGCTCTGTTTTTTAGAGTGAAAAACAGAGACTGTCGGGCCCTTGGAGGAAGTTTACGGACTGACTGAAGAAGGCACGTAAACGATGAAGGGCTTCGGGTTTTCATCTGGGATTTTTTCTGGACACTGCACTTCAAATAAAGGACTGAGTTGTTGTTGAAAGCTGCAGCTGTTCTGGACGAAAACTGGTAAAAATAGAGCTGGCGTGAAAACTGCTAGTCCCTTAGGCTTTGAGGTAGTTAGAATCAATAATGATTAATCTTAAGGTTGAAAAATCCTTTGATAAATCATGCTTATTAATGAGGAACACACAGAGGTTTAGCCACACACACATATCCGAGTTCTAAGACATTTGCCCCAATTCTATATGAATAATTGTTGAGACTTTTCTTGTGGATACAACTCCTGGTGTTGAATAGTCACGAATCAATTTTTTTGTGAGAATTCAGAATTATGCTTGATTGTTTTCGTTTGAATTTTGAGCTTTATGCAATGTTCATCTCAATTAATTTTCACTATTTTGCTCAAGGATTAGCAAAAAGCTAGTTAGGGGGTGTGTTTGAGCTGGAAAATTACATATTTTAGCTATTTAAAACCAATGTATTTCAACTGCTTCATTATATTATTATTGGTTTTAGATGGAAAAATAGTTAATAAGCATAAATTCGAGTTGTGATTTTTAATTGATTAATATCATGTTTATGCTTAATTTTATAACTATGATTTAATTGAAAAATATTTCCTCACATATATAATATATTTTTAATAATCTCTTTTCTTTTTAATTTATTTCAAGTGTTATTTTTATTTCTTTATTTTCAGCTTAAATAAAAATTCACATTGGATCCGACCAAAAGCGCATACTAATTGAGAGGAATGAAGAGAAGCTGGAAGGTGATTCTCGAACTTAGCTGGAGGAGGAGAGTTGAACGTGAGGGAGTCAGCTGGAAGTTTTTTTTAATTGGAAAGGAAGTTGGAATTCGGTGCTTAAAGGGTGTGAAATTCGGTGCATGATTAAAAGGAGAAGAGGAGTGTGTGCTTGAATTTTCAACCAAGGGAGGATATATTTTTTTAAGCAAGCATACGTGAGGAACGTTGGAGGGAGGTGAGAAGTGTCATGCTGGTTCTTGAATTTTCTGGAGGCAAGTCGGTTTTAAAAAGGAGTTGGGTGAGTGAAATAAAAGGAGAGTCGGTGATTTATTTTTCTGGAGTTTAAGGGAGTCGGCTGGAACTAAAACTCAACACATGCACATGCAACAGCAGAAAAAGTGGACAGCAACACACAGCAAAGCAGCAGCTCACGGCTCACAAGAAAACTTGGACCCACGGCAGAAAAAGAAAACGGCAGCTACACATGCAGAAAACACTTGCAGAAACCATACACATGCACAAACAAAGAGGTTTTACGGCAAACAAGAGAAAAAAGGAAAGAAGAAAAGTGATGTTGTCAATATTTACGGATTCTTTGACTTCTTGCTGGATGGACAGTGATGATTTCGGCTGGAGTTGAACGTGAGAAAGTTGAGAGAGAGACGGGCAGAAATTGGATAAGTAGAGTAGGTGTTGAAAAGGAGAGAGAGACATGTAGGAGTGAAAAATTGAGGTATTAAATTGACTGAAGAGTGGAGAGAAGGGGGAGGAGTCTGTGCGTGAAAAAGAGATTGAGGTTGAAGTGAGGAAAAGAAACGGAGGTTGAGGGAGTTTATGTTTGAGCAAGGTTGGTGTGAAACTTGAAGTGAGTTTTATTTGCTCTGTTTTTTAGAGTGAAAAACAGAGACTGTCGGGCCCTTGGAGGAAGTTTACGGACTGACTGAAGAAGGCACGTAAACGATGAAGGGCTTCGGGTTTTCATCTGGGATTTTTTCTGGACACTACACTTCAAATAAAGGACTTAGTTGTTGTTGAAAGCTGCAGCTGTTCTGGACGAAAACTGGATTTCTCGGCAGCACTGAACTTGAGCTTGATGCTGGACCTGAGTACCGAACGGAGCCATAGTTTCTTACGGACGGAAAGGGAGTTGGTCGTTTATTTTTTTTAGTTTTCTTGCATTCTGTTTTTGTTTACAGACCATTGTGGTCGGCGGCATCTTTATTTCATTGAAACTTTCTTTTGGTTCAAACCTTAGGTAGCTGGTTTTCACTTACTCGTTTTCAGTTTTCGTTTATTCTCTGGATCTATTGTGTGGTGGAGTCAGCGTGGTGCTGCTTATCGGCCACGGCTTTGGTTTTATTTTTCTGCAGTTTATTTTATTTTTCATTTGGCAATTCAGCATCTTTGTTTTTCTTCTGTGTTATTTTATTGTGTTTTATTTTAATATCTTCATGAAAAATGTTTATTTGATTTCTATAGCACTTGTGGGGAACATGGTTGGCTAAATTTTCATACTAAGGTTAGAGGTGAAGTTTATTGATTTCAAAATTGTTTTCGGATCGTCGACAAATTTATTTTGTGAGTTTGATCGATTGAATGATTTTATTATTGGATAATTTGATTATCTATATATTTATCTTGATTCATTGTGATTTCCGAATACAGTGAATGCTTGAGAAATCCCTGTGATAGTCAAATAAATTTGTAAGCATTTTAATCATCAATCGTCCAAGCTCAATCATTAGTAATTAGTTATCTTGATTTTAAATGCTAAATCTTCCAATTAAACGGAATCATTATTCTAGTTTAATTGAAGTAATTCGATCGGAAACAATATTTTAAATTATTAAACGGATCCTCGGAACCTTAGTCTTTTTTCCATATCAATACAGCTTATCATTTTAGTTTTGTTTTGTCACGATAAAAATCATCATTTCTATAATCTCATTTTAGTTTCAATCACACATCTCTTTTATTATTTTATTTTCATTTGTTTGAGAGAATTTTTCACATAAGTCAATCCCTGTGGATTCAATCCTGTAAGGTACTACAACACCTGTATACTTGCAGGTAAAACTGCACTAAATTTTGGTTCATTAATTTGAGTTAAAGTTTAGGCGCAACACAGGGGTAGTTTTCTGGCAGCTTCTGGAAGAATATTTGTTATAAGGTCTTGCTTGCTTTACTCGCCTATGACGTCTGTGATGGTGCATATGCTATAGACGTGGGATTTTCCTTAACACATGCATGATATATCATATATACCAGAGTTGTGCTTGGCTACCACCCAGCAATGACAACTAGGCGTGCCGCCTAGAACAAATGTGCCTTTTTTTTCATATTTTTTAATATATTTAAATATTTTTAAAAAATAAAAAAATATCAATACGCTAAAAATCACTTCTTTAATTATTAAGTAAAAAAAATAAAAATAAAATTAATTTAAAGAGCGATCAAATGGAGTGGTACACTTGGGGCGGCATAGTAGATTTGTCCATATACCAATATACCATTAATGAAAGTAGAAAGACTCATTCATCTCTCTCGGGCATTCAAAGTTCAAACCATAGCCATCTGAGAAGCTTATAGCTAGTCCAATGCTAGCTTAAAGCCATTGTGCAACAAGACTCTTGGATTTGTTCACTCTTGACCCTTTTTCGGTTTTGACAATACATTCATATATATTTACTGTAGTCAAGAAAATATCCTTTCAGCCACTATAATGGGCTTATATTAATACAAGGTTGAACATTTTAAATTTCTACTAAATCATGTTTGTTATAAACTGATTTGTACGACCATCTTTAGCCATCAATTAAGACCATTTAGCCATCAATTAAGATTAATCTTTAGCCATTAATTAAGACCATCTTTAACCATCAATTATGATTTAAGTTATACCTAAACCTCTTTGTACTCTTATATATATGGGTATCATTCACTTGTATATAAAAAATTTTGATTTAAATAACTTTTTCTCTTGTAATATCATTTCTCTTTTAGTTTCATAACACATTATCAGTATGAAGGTGCTAATGATTTTGAAGCTAGTAGTCTTCTATTTCAAGTAAGTTTTTCAATATATTACTTATAGTTCCCAAAATGAATATGAAAGGTTACATTACTTATTATTACTTGATAAAATTCTGTGTTTATTCTCATAATTTGTGAATGTATTTCTTATTTACAATATAAACATACTTATTTTCCTGATTTATATATGTAGAAAATGTCAAATCTTACAAAATTGAAATTGTTTGCTCTTGACATTTCTGGAAAAAATTATTTATCTTGGATCCTTGATGCTGAGATCCATCTGGATGCGATGAAACTAGGAGATACAATTAAAGAAGGAAATCAAGGATCTCGGCAAGACAGCGCTAAGGCAATTTTTATTCACATAGTTTACATTTCAGTTATATCTAAGTTGAATTAATATTCCCATAATTTATTTTTCAGTTATATCTGTGGGGAATATTATCTATGGTGAATTAAAATTTTCATAATTTACATTTCAGTTATATCTGTCGTCAATTTTTATTCACATAGTTTATATACAAGTTCTATTTATTTTTTATAATTATTATGAATTATTGATAATAAAATTCATCTTGGAATAGAAATTGAGCATCCCTGAAGAATCGCCCTAAACCAATAATTTTATTAAGTATCTGATAATAAAAAATCTATTGATACTGTGAGATAGTTTAAAAGAGTGATACGTGTACCAAAAAATCGGGATCCTCCCAAAAGCTCGTTATGATTAATGCACCTGAAGTTGTATAATTGAAATTATGTAGAGAAAAGCCACTAAAGAATATCTATTTAAAATGAATGCCTCGAATGTGCTCCTGAAGTAGCAATATCAAGTGCAAAAGTTTACAAGATATTCTAAACTTATATCTTGTCTTCTAGTGGCTGAGCAAAATAATGAGTTTTTGTTAAGAAATCATTAGTCACATCCTACTAGTTCCACATCATTCTCTGAAGTGAATGACATTGGATTTATATCATTCTCAGAAGCGAATAATGCATTTTTTTCAAAGAAACCAAGAGTTAGGATGTCGTAATGAATATTTTTATAGTATTTCTATGATTTCGGGCCATAAGCTCGTATTGGAAAAACTATCAACTTTCTCTTTGAAATGATATTATATAACTATTGAATCAAGTATTTTGATGCATCAAAAGTGATATGATTCAAAATATTTGTATGTTTTTCATAATTAACTTGATCGTCTGAAATCAATTACGATAAGTCGAATAATTTTCATATGAATGTCTATAAAAGAACCAGAAGATTCTTTTACTATAAAGTCTTCTCATCATGAGCGGAAAGAAAAATTTGCTTGAAGCAAATAAAATGAAATAATTCAACGTTATCTTGATTATTATAGGTGAGCTGGAAGTTCAGATGATAATTAATTTATAGATGCAATAAGATAAAAATATCTCATATTCTAGCTGCTAAAATCCCAGCGATGATTGAAGTCCTCATAGGACAATTAAGAAATTTAACAGTCTAATTAACATAAGACATGTCTAAAAGAGTGAGAGACCTATTGATACAAAAGATAAAATATCCCAGAAGAGAAAAGTACAAAGAAAAGAAATTGGTGCTCCTGAATAGGTCATACCCACAAAACAAGCAATAAGATCCATCCAAAATTTCTGTACAAAATTCTCTTATAATAAAAACACCTGAAGAGTACCTCATGAAGAGGTTTTTCATGAAATTTATTCTCTTGAAGAGGGACGGATACCTGAAAATAACGAGATCTCAATACATTTCATGAGTATTAGAGAAATTCTGGATAGAAATAATACTGTTGTCGACAACATATTTTCATATAAGATGGCACTTGACATTACCGGAAATAATGAAGAAAGTGAGCCAAGAACTGTCGAAAAATACCAACGTAAAAATATTGGTCAAAATAGAAAGAATCAATTCCTACAAAATTGATATCACTAGTAAAATGTGATACATATGGACTTGTAGTCCAAACACCTAAGAGGTGATACTTGTTGAATATCAGTGGGTATTTGAATAAAGGAAATGAAAATGTGATATATAAATCACAAGTCGGTTTCTCGCAAAAATAATATTGATACGCTTTTGAAATTGATGAAATTATATTAAGGTTTTTATTAGCTTGATAGTTACCGAGAGTTTGTATATGCATGATTAACTGCATATTTCTATAGATCACTAGATATGAAATGCATAAAGCATATAATCCTGAAGTACTTATTTTATCAAGTTTCAAAAATCCTTATATGATCTAAAATAATCACATTCATATTTTTGATTAGTTTGGTAGTTACAGAAAGATTGGATATGCAGTTGATGAATGTGGTCACTGCATATTTATATATATCATTGGATCATGACATATATATGAAAATTCCTAAAGGATATAAAATGTCTGAAGCTTCTAATCTGAGTACATCCATAAATATGTATTCTATTAAATTTCAAATATCTTTATATGGGTTAAAGCAATCTAGACGCATGTGGTATAAACGCTTTAGCGAATATCTATTGAAAGAAAGATTTAAGAATAATCCAATATGTCAATGTGTTTTTATTAAGAAATCAGACTCCTGATTTGTTATTATTACGGTTTATGTTGATGATCTAAATCTTGTTAAAATTCCTGAATATATCAAAAAAATCGCTACATATTTAAAGAATGAATTTGAAATGAAAGACCTTGGCAAAATGAAATTTTTTCTTGGCCTACAGCTCAAATATTTGCAAAATGGAATTCTTATTCATCAGTCAAATTATACAGAAAAAGTCTTGAAACACTTTTACATGGACAAAACTCATTTCCTGAGTACTTCAATGGTTATTCGATCACTTGATGTGCAGAAAAATCCATTTCGTCCTTGTGAAGACGATGAAGAAATTCTTAATCCTGAAATACCTTATCTCAGTGCAATTGGAGCCCTGATGTATCTTGCAAATTGCACTCAGTCTGATATTGCATTTTCAGTTAATTTACTTGCAAGATATAGTTCCGCACCAACTCGAAAACATTGGAATAGTATTAAACATGTCATTCAATATCTCCGAGGTATGGTTGATATGAGATTATTTTATCAACATAGATCAAGTTTACAATTAGTTAGATATACAGATGCAGGTTATCTTTCAGATCCACACAGAGGTAGATCTCAAACTGGATATATGAATACTTATGGAAATTCTGCTATATCATAGAGATCTGTCAAGCAAATAATATTTTCTACCTCTTCAATTCACTCAGAGATCATTGCAATTCATGAGGCAAGTCGAGAATGTATTTGGCTAAGGTCAGTGATTCAATATATTCAAGAAAAGTGTGATCTTCCTGTGATTAATGATAGCCCAACAATTTTATATGAAAATAATGATGCTTGTATTACTCAAATTAGAGGAGGATATATCAAAAGTGATAGAACCAAACATATTTCACCTAAATTCTTTATACCTATGAACTTCAGGAGAAATGTTAAATTAATGTCAAGTAGATACGGTCAAATGATAATTTGGCAGATTTATTCACTAAATCATTACCAACTGCAACATTTAAGAATATTGTGCAGAACATTGGAATGCGAAGACTTGAAAACCTATTATCATGCACTTTTCAGGGAGAGTAAATGTCTTAAAAACTTGTGCTGATTATACTCTTTTTCCTTCGCTAAGGTTTTATCCCACTGGGTTTTCCTTTGCACTTGGCAGTACATATGAATGTTGTATTCTTTTTCTTTCGCCATTGATTTTTTCCTACTGGGTTTTTCCTTGGCAAGATCTTAACAATGCATATTCTTTATGTATGGTTATCCAAAGAGGGAGTGTTATAAACTGATTTGTATGACCATCTTTAGCTATCAATTAAGAGCATCTTTAGCCATTAATTAAGACCATTTAGCTATCAATTAAGACCAATCTTTAGCCATCAATTAAGATCATCTTTAACCATCAATTATGATTTAAGTTATACCTAAATCCTTTTGTACTCCTATATATATAGGTATCATTCACTTGTATATAAAAAAGTTTTATATTGAATAACAATTATTTTTCTTACAATATTATTTCTCTTTTAATTTCATAGCAAGATTGACATTTTAATACCTCTTTTATAATAACAAGATTGACATTTTAATACCTCTTTTATAAATCAATGTGGTGCCCCATTGGCCTTTTTTTGACACATATCATGTTGTACTTCCCACACCTGTGGCTGTGGAGGGCTAATTATGTCTTCTTCAGTAGCCCAAATCCATACAAATTGGGCCCAATTCGTTTCAATGGATAAGCTACTTGCTAGACCAACATGTCTTTGCAAAATCACATTTTGTAACCCAAGATCACGACAGAAGACTGAAGTTGATAAAAAAAACCCCTCGCTTCCGTTGTAGTTGGGTCTGTACTAAATTACTTGCGCTCCCTCAGTGTCGCTTGCACCTCTCCCTCATGGTCATAAACAAGCAGTCCAACCCCTATTCTTCGATTTCCCTTACCAACAGCCACATCCGAATAACCCTTTTTCATTCCACTTTTGAGGCGCTTCCCACTTTAAAAGGCAGCCCATTCGCTTTTAATGAGTCTTTTATATTTGACACCAACGTCTGGTTTGGAAAGAAAACACCTCCATACATTAGTTTGTTTATTATATGCCACTAGAATATCCTAGCTATTACCGCTAATAGCTCAAGGCACTACTGGTCTAGTTTATCTTAAATAACCCCAACAATGCCTCCAAAGTCATCAGTCTGGTTTATATCTTTTGTTTTTGTTTTTTTTTTCCACGCAACAACCAAGCATGTTTCATGCATTCCTTGTCTAGCTAGAAGTGCAGGGTTGAAAATCCCATTAAAAGTTCCGGTACATGGCCAAATTTCATTTTGAAAAAGACCGAGCATGCAGGTCCTGTTTTCTTGTCTGGAGAATTTCAATTTGGAAACATGATCATCATCCTCACTGTCCATCTCAAAGGTTAACCCTTTCTCTGTCTCTAAAACTCTAATTCAATTTTTTTTTTTATATCGAATGCCATCTATTTGTGAAATGGCCTTGGGTGAGAGACGGTTCATGTAAGTTAAGCTCATATAGGTTTAACAGAGAAGCTGAATTTTGTCTCTTTTTTTGTCTATAGTTGAGCTCAGCAAGACCATGGACGATGGTGCGGAAACTCTTTGCTAGTTAGACCATGTATGGGCTATTCCACCACCATCTGCATTGTCAAAAGTCAAAACAGGTACTCTCACTTTGGAGACTGAACCAAATGAACGAGACAAAGTTTGGCTTGCATGCATGGGGAAGAATCTTTTGCAACAGATGCTTAACCATCATCAATTGCTCCGGAGCTAGCTATATATGTGCTCTGTCCAAACACAACTGGTTGTATAGTTTTGACTTGGTCCACGTATTCTTGACTGATATATTAATTTTGCAGTGCTTTGTTACTTTTGTTGTGACTCATTAAGTATGACTATAGTTTTCTTGCCATATAATGTAGTAGCAACATATATTAATCCATAAATTCAAACTTAGTAGGTAGGACAATATTAATGAAAGAATCCAAAAGAACAAATTTTATGTATTATTTAATTTCCGTGCATATGCGGGGGTCTGTGACTAGTATAAATAAAGAGAAAATACATAAATATATGTGATTCTGGCATTAAAGTTATATCTACAAGTGTTGCAGAGTTAAAACTCGTTATATATACATATATATACCTATATATATATATAGTATAAAGATTTACAAATTCTCATCCTCTCTCAAGCTCTCTATTAAGTGGTTATTGAGGAAATTAAAGGAAGAGGGCAAGAGAGAAATAAGGCTCCTCCTGCATAAAAGTGAAGGAAAATGACAGCATGACTCCTAAATGTGTTTATCAAATGTGTTCACTTGTGTATTTTATTTTTTTTAATGGTTAAGAAAGTAATTATTAGTGATTTGTATTTTTGTTTTAATGTTTAAAAAATATTTAAAAGAAAAAAAAAATAAAAAAAAATAATCTATTTTCACTGGTGTGCATATGTGAGATGCACATTTGGCATGCACCCTAAAATTTTCCTCTAACGATGTAATTATTATTAGAAGATATTATGATTATTATTTTTTCTGTACCATATACAACATATACTATATGCAATATTATTTTCTCTCTATAGGTAAAATGCTAAATTAATTTTAATAATCATGTTTTGTTGTTGACTATAGTTTTATTTTAATTTATAGTTTGTTGTAATTTTAACGTATTTTAAAAATATAGATGTTGATGTTGTATTTCGCGGCCTAGACAGTTCCACGGCAGCCCAACTCGATCGACCTGCAACGAGGGAGAGTGGGCTCCAATATAGTCTGGGGATAAACTCTCTGATGCCAAAGTTAGTAGAGAATCTAGGGTAATGGAGAAAGCTAAGAGAGTCAAGAGGAAGAAAAGTTTCAGAGAGCTTCCCCTTAAGTGAGATGGGGGTATTTATACCTAACTCAGACTCGGTTGCCAAGGGAGATCGTGGGGTGTTAGGTCGTGGTCAGGTTAGACCTGCCACCAGCCTCTTACCATGGCAGTGTGTCAGGCCGAGGTCATGTCATCCTTTGGCACCTCAGGCAACACGCCTTAGTGTGCACAGACTCATTGACACGCATTAAATGCGGTGTGATCCTAGGCGGTGGCGTTCTCTCCTTCATATTCCATTTAATGTGGCGTGCCTCTGGTCGGGTGCGCCCATTATTGGACATGCCTAGCCACCTAGGCTCTGGGGCAGGTGTCTATCCCGTACTTTCTCATAGGACTCGATCGGCCACTTAGGTCCTAGGTAATCCCTGCCTGTGGTGGGCTTTTCGACTGGGTCGGGCTAGGTGCTAGGGTCTCCCCAGATGGGTAGGCGCTCGAGCTTGCTAGATCGAGCCCCTGGTGTGATTTAGTTCCTGCCGAATGGGCCCAAGGCCTTCTTGTGTCCTGCAGCCCGATCTTGTCGGGCCTGGGCTCTTTTCTAGGAGGGCTCCTCTCACAGTACCCCATGAATTCTTACCACAAAAATGTTGTGGGAATTCAATGTATTTTGACCTATCTCCTTTGAACACGTATCCCACGAACAATTAACGTTTCGGGGAGAGGCCTTTGGGCTTTTGAAGCCTCTTCAACTCCCAACGGTTGGGGTTGACCTGTCGCCATCCTTCGTTCCCTACTACGGGTTGGCCCATGCCCTCCACGTGCTCTTTACTGCTTCCCCTCCCACATCTACGCCGATACTCGTCGTTTGGGTTTCCCAAGCCCACCTGTCTTCTCCATAAGTTCGCACGCCTCCTTGAATCCTGCAACTCCTAAGTCCTGGGGCTTGCATTTGCCCGTGTCCCCCGCGTGTCTAACACGGCATCTTCTGCTCAGGTCGAATGGCGTCGGTAGGGATGCACAAACCATCTATTGGCACTACTCAGTGTCAGGCTTCTCTTTGTTTCCCATGCACTTCCCAACCTTCCTTGGCTATATAAGTCCTCCCCCTTCTTCATTTTCCTCTGTTTCAGCACATTTCTCTATGTGCCTCCTCCTTCGAGTCTATGCCTTGCCCGTGTTTCCTCCCCAAGCTCTGTCCCGCCATCGTGCCTCCTCTCCCTTCCCAAGCTTCTCTTTACCTTTGCTCCTCCCTCTGCTTCACAAGCACTTCATGTCATTGTATTTCTCTCTACCTTCCTAGCTATTCCCGCTATCCATTTCCTCGTACTTTCAGTTGATTCCATGGCCAAGCCCCTCTTTTTTGCAAGGAAGGATTGAGAGTCGACGATCACGCTTGCTAGCCTCTAGGCAGTTTGCTAAAGGTACAGTTTTCCTACTTCGACGGTTACTGAAGTTCCCAAGGTGGTGTAGCATGCCATGGACCTCGATAGGATGGCATCTTGCCTGGCACTCTACCCCCTAATGTTCACGAATAGCCTGTGCCTCCCATTTTGCCGCCCATTCCGCGAAGTTCTCAACTTGATATAAAAATACACTATATTACATTAGACAAATCCATATAATAGTAATTTTGAACTACAGTAAATCTAAACTTTTGATCATATTTGAATGTACACTTTAGCTTGATCAAATCAATTTTTTCTTCTCGTCCAGAAACAATCTCTCTCTTCTCTCGATTTTTCCTTTTTTACCAATAGCAGTTGCTTTTTCCCTCGAGTTTTTTTATTTTCTCTTCATTTATGCTTCTTTGCTCTGCCCTCATGAAATTGACTGGTCTGATTGAACATCACCACAGCACCACAGACAACGGTTTCGTCTGGTCTTCGTGACGCCACTGCACCACCATCTCCTCTCTGTCTTTGATCTCACGTGTTCTCTTCCTCTCCCATGAATTCTCTCAAAATCAAACATAAATTTTCGTATAAACTCTAGGAGAAGTCTTTCTTGTTTATATCTTTCATGGGCTAGCTCTGGAAACCACAGAAAGGCATGAATAAGTTGAAGAATTTTCTTTAGCATCTCATAAAACCCTTCCAATTTAGTCCAAGCAAAGGTAACAAGCAAAACCCAGTTCCTATTTTTTGCACATGTTGTAATGGAAAATGATTTAATGATGTGCTTGTTTTCTCAATTTTCTGGTATTTTCTCAAATTTTTTAATTTTTTTTGCTTGTTGGTAACTGTTTGGTACTCCTACTACTTTGTTAGGCAACCACTAAAATCAGAAACAATCCACACCTTTTGGAGAAGTAACTATTTTGTACTCCTACTCCTTTGGTTGTTGTAAATGCACATTAATGTAGTTAGATGTTATTGGTGGTTTCAGATGTTAGTGGATGTTGTTGTGGATGCTTTTTTTGTTGGAAACAACACTTTTTCAAGAAATGATGTTTATGTGAATGTGGGCTGCCAGAGTATAGAATGTTGCTGTAATGGGACAGTCATTCTCATTGAGCTGTATCTTGACGCTAAACATTAGTACGTGGCTTTTGTAACTACATTAATGTTATAATGGTGCGCTTCTTTGGCTTGCTTGTTGTAAATGCACGTTGATTTGGGCAGTTTTTATTGTCTTCTTTTTTGTATTATTGTTTTATATAAGATATACTAGATTTGGGAAGTTTTTTTGGTACAAGATATGCTTAATAATGTTTGATTTTTTTTATTTTTATTTTGAAAGATGTAGTAAATATGATTGATAGATAGAAGAAAGTTTGGCAAAAATTTATAGTTGGAAGGGAAATATAGAAAAAATTTAAAAATTATATGTGCAGTCACTTTTGATTTGTAATTAAAACATTTATATAGAATTTTAGATGAGTTTAATTAGACGTTTGTGGTTATTAGCATTAAATGACCATTGAATAACCAATATTATTATTATTTTTATTAAAAATAAATGGATAATCTAATATGGGGATTGGATGTGAATGCAATATGCAAAAATAAATTTATGTCATATTTGCTAAAATTTGAGTTTAGTTATGACTATTCCAATAAGAGTGCTTTTATCCGTTTAGTACTTGCTTCTAACAAAATTCCCATAACAGAAAGGAAAAGTAAATGAAAATGCTTGTTCAACCGATGGGATCTCGAGACCTTTTTTGGATTGGTTTTTATATTTTAGTGATTAACAAAGTAATTTTAAATAATATTAAGAATTTTTAAAAAAATTATTTAAGGGTATAAATATATATATATATATATATATATTTAAAAAAAAATCCCCAATGGCCTTCTGAGATAATGCCTCGGGTTGGTGGGTGTTGCAGCACTCAAAAAGTCAAAAGAAAATAACCACCCTAAACGCAACTTATGGGAACGGGAACAAATGCACAGCTTCACGTCGCTTCAAATAACTGAAACGCACAGCTTCAAGCCTTCAGAATTCTGCACCCCAAGCTCCTTCAATGCAGCGTTACGTCATTCCCGCAACGACAACTTTTCGAGTTTATTATTCTTAAACTGAAAGCAGGGTTGGAACATTGGTGTTTAATCGTATTCGCGTCGTTTTAAATTATTTACGTTTGACTATATAGGTTAATTTAAATTCAATCTATTAAATTAAACGTGTCAAATTTTTAAACCTTAATCAAATTTATTTAGATAACGGATCATGTCATATTACCTGTTTTGATTCATTTAATAATTAATTAAAAATATGGTAACACGACATAATTCATTTAAATTCATTTATTTCATATAAATGAAATGAACTAAAACGCATAACTCGTTTAACCTGATTAATATAATTTTATCTAAAAATTAAAATCTACATTTATTAATAATTACATATCTTAATATATTTATCAATATTTTTTTCAGATTTTGATATATAATAAAATCAATATTACATACCATATAATAAAAAATATCAGCATATGTTTAAAATTATAATTTTAATAATAAAAATATAAGTATATTAAAACATATTAATATTATAAATTAACAATAACATAATTTTAATTTTAAAATATACGAATCAAAACGAATTGATTTTGTATTAAATAGATTGATCAGTTATGGATCTTTTATAAATCATGTCTTTTAACAGTTCAACCCAACTAGTGGCAGAACCACTTGTATCTAAGAGCATCCTCAATGGTTTATCTATATTTAAAAATTATTCCACTTCTTACCCGTTGAAGGAAAAAAGCAGCCGCATTGGATTATCTGTATCTAAAGTTTTTAGCTTTAACCTACAGTAAATAGAAAGTAAAAAGCAAATTTGGTATTTACTATATACCAAGTAAATCTATATTTTATTATTTTTCTTTAACTCTCTCTCTCATATTTTCAAATGTTATTTTCTTTGCTGTATACCTGAGCCAATACTTCCATTTTTTTTCTCTCTCATCTCAAATCTTATTTTATTGTATATCAAGAAAAATTGATATAGAGATTTGATGTAAATTATTTATTACTATATAATTATTTATTACTATATTAATAATTAAATTATTATTTATTAATTATTATATAATAAATAAATAGATAATTTAATGTAGAGGTTTGATGTAAATAGTCAAAGTCAAATTCATCTTATATTATTTTATTGTTATATAATTAAAAAAATAATTATTCCAATGTGGAGATTTATGTAAATGGAATAACCAAAATCTAAATTTATCTTACATTCATCAAAATTATCCTTTACATATGCATAATCCAATGACAAATGCTCCATGGCCCTCTCAAAATTTTTTGAAATATTAAAATATAGATTAGTTTTTATTCATAATTTTATAAATTTAGAAAATGCCCCCCCCAAAAAAATTTTTATAATCTCTATATATTCTATAAAATTTTAATATATTTAGAAATGTCTTTTCAATTTTTTTCCTATAGTCTCAAAATTTTGTATAATTATTATATATTATTTATTTTCAAGAGTGTGGTTTCACCAAAATTAAATCAAAACTAAGTTTAGAAGAAATAATAAACTTACTAATAAGGATCCCAAAATTTTTTGTTATACAATATTAGGCTTCTTAATTTGAAATCCAAAGTAAAAATAATTTAAAATTGATGATCTATATGGAAAATAGTTAGTTTTATCCTTTAGACTTTTTTGAGTAAAAAAAAATCTTATTTAAGGTATCTATTATAATATTATATGTTTAATGTGACATAAAAATGTCTAAAGTTTACATAAAATTTAATAAACTAGTTTACATATACACTAGAATGAAAAATAACATACTAAAAAATCACTTGATAGTTTATACGAAATAAATAAATTCTAAATACTTCATTGTACTCACTACAAGAGAAGTGAGCTTTTGTGACTAAAATTTAGTGACCAAAATGACTATTTCCTATAGTTTTGGTCGGAAATTGTCCTTTTGGTCACTAAATTTTAGTCACAAAAATTCACTTCTCTTGTAACATATAAAAATAATAATAGATGAATATTATTTCACGAAACATTATTGTTAAAAGCCCGAAATATATATTAAAATTTTTTATTTTTAGAATTTTATTTTTACATATATATTATAAATTATCAAGATCTAATTTTATATATATTTATATTTATATCATTTTTAAAATTTAATATATCGCACGTTAACAAATTTTAAAATTCAAAAGACGTACCAATTCTCTTGTTCTCTTAGCCATATTACTCGCAAGATTGTTTCCCCAGTTAGATATTTTTAAGGATATTCACTTTTCTTTTTTTCAACAACTGTGAATGTTCTTTATGAATAATAATGAATTGAGCTAGTAGAGTGAGTTTTGTAGAGTTCATTTAGGATAAGTTTAAATGTGTTTAGATGTTAAAATGAGTTTAGATGTATTTATGAGAAATTGAAAAAAGTTGTGGATCCCGCGTGTAAAGGAGTGTTGAGTTGAAAAAGATTATAGATCTCACGTATAAAGAGATTTTAAGTTAAGATGAATTTAATGATTTGAGGGTTAAGTGTTTGAATGTTAAAATCAGTTTAAAATTAGATTGATCTGATATCAAATCTCAGTTCAAGTTCTAAACGGTGCCTTAAAAAGTATTTTGATAAGTTTTTTTAGGATTATCCTCGGCTTTCCATTTTAATTTCTGGATAAGAAAGAGCCTTTATGCTATGCATTTGGTAAAGATGTACAATTCTAGTTATTACAGAGCTTTGAATCTCATAGTCCCCAATTTCATTTTCTTTCTTATCCAAGGTGAAGTATTTTTACCTTCATTTTAAAAAGAATCATTTTTCAGTTCAAGACTCAACATTTTTTTTTTTTAAATAGAGAAAATGCCACGTGTTTACGAGTGGCCCTCTCCCAATTTTATTAGAGTTCAAGACTCTAAAATGTTCTGTAAAGTGGTACATCAGGTGACAGTTGTTGCAGCAATGGTAGGGATAGCACTGAGAGTTCCTAAACTATGTTTCATGGCCCGGCTCAGCATATAAGTGGGCGGACAGAGCCAGGCTCACCTCTTGTCAAAGAGCATGTCTTGCTGCTGACTGCTCGAGTCCGTATCATTTCCACCGAAATGAAATCTCCAGAGAAGATCTGGATGATAAACACTATCCTTATCCTGTCGATTGCTTCTTTATTTAATGTTCAAGGGATTTTGTACTCCTGGAATTTAGCAATTTGCAGTGGAAAAACCTATGTATAGAGTTCCAATAATAGTAGTTTCTGTAGTAGAAGTGATGGACAACCTTTGCACATAAAGTAATAGAGCCCAAAAAAGGTGATGCAAAAAGGGAGATAGAAGTAGAACTACATGGATCCTAAAGGCAATGAAATCGTGTCAAAATTCATCCACGGCCTAATTAAGAAGTTAAGGACTACGAATATTCAAGCCAATAGTGGAGTTGCCACAAACTAGTGTTGTCCACCAATATTGCCATGTAATGTTTTCTGGTCACATTCTCTTTTCTTCTTTTCCTATACTGTTTGCCATCCTGTTCTTCATATAAAAAGACCCCAAACTTCTCTTTGTATGTTGCAAACGACAATGGCTTATCAAGTAGCCATGCAAGGAGGGAGATTGCGCAAAGGGCCTTGGGTTGAAGAAGAAGATAAGCGGCTCACGACCTTTGTCACCCTTATGGGGGAACGGAGGTGGGATTCCATTGCCAGAGTATCAGGTATGATCCAACACAAACATATCATTCATTATTCGTTTCGTCACAAAATATAGGGAAGTTGTTTATATGCATGTAGGTCTGCAAAGGAGTGGTAAAAGCTGCAGGTTGCGGTGGATGAACTATCTCCATCCTGATCTTAAGCGTGGTCAACTAAGCATTGAAGAAGAGCGGATCATTCTTCAACTTCATGAGTTATGGGGTAACAAGTTAGGTTCTTTCCTGTTCATTGGTTAATTGAAAGTTAGAACCAAGTTCGAAAAGGATTGCTCTAACTATGTTCACCCTTTTAGGTGGTCGAAGATTGCCCGAAGGTTGCCGGGAAGAACTGACAATGAGATCAAGAATTACTGGAGGACACATTTAAGGAAGAGAACACAATTGGCTCAAGAAGAAAGTGAGACACATTTTGTTCAACTTCCTGATATTTTGTAGTCAACGGTGTTATGTTCTTTCTGCACTAATAATGTCCGTTTTCTCCACAGGGAACTTTCATTGTAAAATAAACAATGCTGAACAAGATTTCTTCTTTCATGAACAAGGTGGCATGTCTACTGTAAAATATCAGTGTGGAAACAAGGGCTCTGTTGATAAGGACTCTTGGGGTACCATGAACGATATCTCCTCCGATGCACTCGGGTTCTCGGACCTTCCATTTACTAGTTCTCCATATGAAACCCGCTTATCAGATTGGATCTCAGGACTTTCAGATGATCAAAGCGAAATAAAGCATCAGGAAGACTGTAATACTATAGAATCATGTTGCTGTTATCTTGCTTGGATTTCAGACGATTCAAATACATGGGACTATTCAGGTTCCCTGTGGGACATGGATTAAGCTGACAGTTAATGTAAATACCAAGAACCTTCAAAACTGTAAAACCTTGTGTGGTTCATCCTGCATTATCCATTTTTATACCTATACTTGTTTCTAATTGTCTGCTATATTTCCTTTTTCCCTTTTTGTGTCCTTTCAGTAGGGGAGCCAACCAGTGTTAAGGAATTATAAATAAACAAAATTAATATAAATATATATATATATAAAGTAAAACCAAAACCTTTTCCAAACTGCTTTTGGACTAATTATTATTGTCATAGCATTACGGTAATGGGTATTGATATTTATTGAGGAAGGGTTGTAGGTCCACTTTCAACTTTTAGAGTGACTGATGGCAGAATAAAAAGTCAAAAGATATTGAAAGTTTCCCTCTCTTTAATTTAAACCCATTTGTTTATCCAAATCTAAACTATCTCACCTCATCATTATAATATTTTAAAATTTTAATATATATATATATAGAGAACATATTATACATCAAAAGTTATAGATGTATAATATATTATAAATTAATATAAGTTATGAATATATTATAGCATGCATTACTAAATATTATATTTATTAGTGTATTACAAGCATATGATATAAGTATATAGTTATTGTACATATATTACACTACAAAAATATAATAAAATGCAATAATAAGTAATAGTTATAACTTACAATACGTGTATCATTTATCTAGTATAATGAAAGCTATATTGTGTATAAGCTTAATCATATGATTCCTTAATTAATTAAAAGTAAATACCGTCAACTTATGTTATGATGTGCATTAATTACATGAATTATAATTAATTTGGTAATTGTTTCAAATAAATATATACTCACTCATTCATTTATTGCCATATCAATCTGCTATAATCTATTTAACAATTAGAAAATTAAAATATAACATTAATGTTATATTACATAATACATAATTAACTAAATTTATAAAATAAATTGTATTACAAACTTGATATATTGTATAACTTGTAATAAAACACACAACTAAATATTCATAACTAATTACATAAAATATATTCTATAAAAGAATTATACAAAGTAATATTCTATACACATTTTGGGAATATAATAAATATATTAAATAAGGTAGATCATAAGTAAAATATATAATTAAGTATATTGTAAGATACAACTAACCTATAATAAATATATAACACATATACATAACATATATTTGAGCTTCAAAACAAGCTCAAAGGGATCAAGTTAAGGCTGTTGAGTTTATACAAGTTTTGTTTAGGGGTTTAAATTGATTCGAATCAAGTTTATATGAGTTTTGCTCTTTTAATATTTGAACAAATATTAGTATATACGAATATATCTTTTATCAAGCTCAAAGGGATCAAGTTAAGGCTATTGAGTTTATACAAGTTTTGTTTAGGAGTTTAAATTGATTCGAATCAAGTTTATATGAATTTTGCTCTTTTAAGATTTGAACCAATATTAGTATATACGAATATATCTTTTATTAAATAAACCGATTTTGAGTCGAGTATAGACGAGCTGAGCTAGAACTGTTCACGAGTTTAAACTGAGTCAAGTTGAGTTTATATGAGTTTAACTCGTTTAATATTTGAACCAATATTAATATTTACAAATATCTCATTTATTAAATAAATTGATTTCAAATCGAGTATATACAAGTCAAACTCGAACTGTTCACGAGTCTAATTAATCGAGTCGAATCGAGTTATATGAGTTTTGTTGGTTTAATATTTGAATCAATATTAATATTTATGAACATCTTATTTATTAAATAAATCAATTTCAAATTGAGTATACATGAGCTAAGGTCGAGTTGTTCACAAACTACAATATTGTTCATTTGCAGCCCTACCCACACGCACCTCCAACTTTTCTTAGAGAATTAGCTCTATTACCAAGTTTTTGCAAGCAAGCAATCACCCACCTCCCCCCTCTCCAAATTAAGGGTTAATTAAAAGAGATTATTTTTCTTTCTATTTCTCTTTCATTTTCACCATGGTACCGTTTTCATAACCCTCTCAATTTCTTACCTACTCCACCACTTTCCTACTATACCTTACCTACCATCTTCGTCTTCTTGTACTACGTACCACCATTGCCGCCAGCTACCACTATCAATATCTAGATATTTTACATCTTGACCTATTGGTGGATTAATCCCTTCGATTTCATCATTTCTACATTTTATAGAATACGTAACTGAGACTGACTCCCTCAATATTGATTATTAACTGAAACATTTAGTAGGCTAGATCCCGACCACACTGCCACTTAGGTGTTTAACAAAACAAAGCAAAATGATTTATCATTTTAAAAATTCAACAATTCAATTAATAATTGTAAGTAACCTAAAATCAACAGAATGATAGGCACAAAAGAATTTAAATACCATCACTAGGTTTTGTTGACAAATAAGAAAATTGGAGAAATTACTCAAAAGAATAAGTACTTTTCTCGGTGCTTAGCCACTACTGCCTATAAATCCAGGACTTAAGAAGAAAGAAATTACAACGATTTTAGGCTGCGTTTGGATGTTGAGTTGAACTGAGTTGAGTTGATTTTTATAAATAGTAATCAGTTGAGTAGGTTGAGTGAGTTATATGGAACCCATCTAAAATAAGTTTAAATATGTTTTGATTTTAATATGAATTTAGTACTATTTATGAAAAGGAAAATACTCTAGTCACAAATAGATTACATAAAAACAATCCCACAAACTGATTTGGCTGACGTAGTTCGTCAGATTATAAAGTTACTTTTACTATAAAGTAAAACTAACTGATTAAATGAAACCACATCAATTTGTATGATTACTTTTCTGTAATTCTTTTGTGGATGTAATAGTACTCTTATGGAAAATTTAAAAAGGTTGTAGGTTCCACGTATAAAAATATGTTGAGTTAAAAAAAAGTTGTGAGCTTCATGTGTAAGGAAGTTTTAAGTTGAGATGAGTTTAGTAATTTGAGAGTTAAGTGTTTGGACATTAGATTCAGTTTAAAATTAGACCTTAGCCTTGAATCTTGCAACCAAACGGGATAGATTCTCACAAAACACATCAGATTGTAATCTTTGTGACTGATCCATTTGATCCTGTGACAATTAGATCCACAAAACACAGACCTTAGCCTGTGACAATTTCAGACTCTGGAATTATTTTACATATAGGTCACCTTACGAATGAACGATTATATTGTACATGTACCAAGATAATTAAGGAAAAATCTAGTTGCAAGTATAATTGTGCACTAATATGTGTACCAATCTAATGTGATTGGTCAAAAAGTAGATTTTATTGAAAACAATATTAATTTAAATTTTAAATATGAAGGAATTAATATTGGTATGCAGATTAGTACGCAACTTTACTTATATATAACAAAACTCGATAATTAATTGTCAATGATCATATGTCTCATGAGTGGAGTCTAGTGAAATCTCTTCTTCTTCTTCAATTCTTTTAATCCAATTTTTTACTAAAATGTTTTGATGTCTTATTTTACACTAAAATAATAAATAAAAAGTTTTGTTATGTATAAACAAATTCTCGTACCGATCTGCATATTAATAATGCTGCATTTATATTTAAAATTTAAATTGATACCATTTTCATTAAAATTTAACTTTCTGACTGATCACATTGAATATATGCATATATTGATATGCAGAATTGCTTACAACCAGATTTTTAGATAAATAAAAGGTGTTAAAAACTTAAATGTGTAGCTAGTCAAGATTCGTGCAGTACACTTGCAAATATTAAAACTTGCTGGATGTTTCACAAATTTAACTATCCACTTTGTCAACTGCATCCTAAGAGCACTGGCATTGGCTTCATCAAAAGCCAATGCATCTTCAAAATTTGATAAATGTGGATGAAATTCATCTGCATTGGATTCGGTAAAGGAGAAATCTCAGGTTTTGAGTTACAGTATTTCTTCCTCTTCCTTCAAATTTGAAGGGCTACAGTTACACATTCATGCATATATTTTATTGTAATTTTAATATACAACAGCTGTTGTTGGTGAGACGGTGAGATGATGCTGCATCTGTGCGTGGGGAATCATAATAGGTTGGAGAGTTTGAGGGTGTTGTTTCAGGCTATTGGAAAAGAGGTTGAAGACCATTTTGCACGAGCTCAATATAAATAAATATATATATATATATCCATATAAGTTAATAAAAGGCAAAAATAATCACAAGCACACATATATATATATATATATATATAATTGAGTGTGTAAATATAGTTAGTTTAATTGTAAAATATGAAAAAATAATAATATTATTATTATTAAAAAAATAATATTATATTATTATTTTGATGAATCTAATGGCTAATCCAATGTGGGATTATGGATAGGAAGATTTTATATTTATAAAAAACTTGTACTTTTCATCAAATTTTGAAGATAACTTTGATGAAGCCAATGTGGATGCTCTAAGCAGGCATCCATTCTAGCAAAAGAAGACATCTTAGATCTAATTAAACCAAGGCACCTTGAGATTTAACCGTCAATTAGATGAGATAACTTTAAATAAAAGATAAAAATTAAATAAAATATTATTTTATAATAATATTATTATTTTATAATTTGAAAATGTTGAATTGATATTTAAAAAAGTTGAATTGTAATTTCAAAATATTGTAATAATAAGATGAGATGAGATGATATGAAACACTTTCTGAATCTAAATATCACCTTAGCAGTCAAAGTCGACACTTTTTTAGTAGAAAATTACGGTTTCATTACCAAACATACAATATTTACAATGATAATATAAGTTTGCTCAAAAATTTTGAAACGGGAAACAAAACTCAAAAACTACTCCAAAATATATTAATAAAAAATTAAAAATTAAAAAAAATAAAATAAAAGGCAGCCATCTCTTGGTGGCAGGCTGGCAGCCACCAAGGAGCATGGGGTATCGAGTTTCATTTTTTTTTTCTCTTTTTAATTTAAATAAGTTTTTAAATATTTATCTATTATATCATTTTTTAAATTTCTCTTAAAAATCTTCACATCAAAACGTAATTTTATAACGAGTTCCACCACTTTTTTAAAATTATATAAAACCGTCATTTTAAAATTTTTATATTACAAATTTTTATATATTAACATGATTTGATGTGATACGTTAAATCTATTTAATATTAAAAATATTTTTATAATTTAATATATTATATCAAAATATATTAATTTATAAATTTATTTTTATAAAATCTTGATTAAATCATTTCTCTTTAATCATTAGGCCTGCTCTCCCTTTCTACTGCCCTGTTGTCACACTGCATATCTATTTGCTTTTAGAAAAAGTCTATAATCACATCAAGCTGACAAGCTCTATAAAGTTGCACAAAATGTTTCCAATTCTAGTGGCCATGAGTAGAAGTGATTATTATTTAGAATGATTTTAAAGTTCTTCTAAATAATATAAGATATATAACTAATTTTCCTAATATCCCCAGTACATGAGCAATAAAACCTATATTACAAAAAAAAAAGAAAAATATTTATGACAGATTATTCACGAGAAAAATGATATTTGTAAAGAAAACAAATTCATTTTAATAAAAAATAATTATTTTATAAAAAATAACTGATCCCAAAATAAACAATTTTCTTATCATCTACTAAACTTGCAAGCAGATTGTAATCTTAATGCGCCATAGGATTCTTTAGATTAAAAAAAAAAAAAAAAACAGAAGATAATGTCATCCAAACCTCTAGACGTCATGATCATGAAATAATCCAAAAACGAAAAGATAATCGCACCACCCATGCAGTTTCTCTTCCAGCTTTATGTCTTGAGAGGCTGAATCTGGCTACTTGACCCTACCAGAGGATTACATTATCACTCCCTATCCAATCTATCAAAACACTTATTTTTTTAGGTTACCCGTCATTTATATATTTATAGACTGAATGGATATAAAGTTCAACGGCCACTACGTACACATGACCAATCAAAAGAGATGTCTTTTATCATGTTTAGAATTTAAAGATTACCTGCAAATACACTTCGAAGTACATCATCTTTTGTCCATACTCCATAACCATATTGCCAGGCTTTAGTAAAAGTAGTATATAGTTTTGATATATATAGTCATTTTTGTGTAGTCTTTATGTATTCTACTAATATGATTGATCAAAACAGTTATTTTATATTAAAAAAAGTTATACATCCAATCAAAATAGTAGAATGCACAAAAAATACACAAAAATAATTGCATGTAGAGTTTTTATTATTAAAATTATAAATAATGTTAGATGCATTCTAAAGGTGTACACCACCCTGTATGCTTCATTTAAAAAATAATAGAATCCACCATTAAAGGAATTGTGCAGAATTTGCATATCCTACTATTTGTAGGAATCATTTCTCTAAAATCATATCGTACCTTCTCGTTACTCAAAGTTATTTTTCCATGAACTTTAATTTTTCTCTATGACCCAAGAGTTATCAGTTTTCCATTTTGTTTCAAGAAGCCATCAAGAATTGTTGTTGGGCAATTTGTATAGGTTTTGGATACGCCAAGAGCCATACATTTTCTTAATGATATAAATTAAGAAAACAAAGATGGCTTAATTTCCCATCGTCACATAAATGCCAGGGGTGTTTTATAAAATAACAAGCATGAGAATGCAATCAAAAGGGATATAAGAGTAGAGGTAGAGGGTGACATTAATGGCACGCTGCTTCCAGACATATAATCCATGTAGTCTGGCTCTGTCTCTAAACCGATTCCACCCTCGTTGCCTCCTGTTGTCCACTTTCCCAAGTTGTTGTCCCTGCTTGTATATACATAATCCATATATTAGGTTTTGTATCAGTGCGATCCATAACGTTTTAAATTTATCATTTTAGAACATTCTAATCAATACGTCCTATCAGTTGAATACATTTTATGTAATAGCTACAGTCATAAAGAGTTTTTATAAAAATAAACTCACAAAATGTAATATCGTGAATAAGGTATGAAGAAACAAAAGCTGATGTTTGGGCCAACCTGCCCAGTTTCTGGGCCTGAATGGCTGAGTTTTGCAAAAAAGCCTTCCAATTCACACACAAACACTGTGGGCTTTCAATTATGAATTGTAAGTTCTAAAAGGGAGTATCTGAGGCAATTAAAATAGTCGAAAGGGGCGCATACAAAATGACGAAAAGTAAAAGGAAAGGAAAAAAGAATAAAAGAGAAAAAGAAAAAGTGAGAAAAAATAAAGTAGGGAATATTGGAGAAGCAGATTGATGACGAACCTGCCACCAACACCGAGTACACCGGCGTGCATAATGAGTTGGTCGATGAGCACTGCGGACTTTGGCTCCACGCTATAAGCCTTCTCGTACTTGACTTCGACACCCTCACCCGACGCCACAAAGAATGCTCCGTTTACCATTATATCCCCTTCAGATCTCCAATTCCATCCCCTCCATTCCCCTTCTCCGGTGTTCACTCGCTTCGTTACCTATTTAACTCATTTAATTAAATATTTTACATATTGAATTGATTAATTAAGAAGAGTATTCATTTATTTAATTTTTTAGACAATGGTGATTTAATTTTGTATATATTTAAACTTTAATTATGTATTTATTTTTAAAATACTTTAAAATTACGTTTGAATATTAAGCTAAGTTTAATTTTTTATTAATTATAATAAGTTGAGACGATAGAATGAATTTTGTGAGACTCATATATGATGAATTTATATGTATTTGAATATTAGATGAGTTTAGTACTATTTACGAGAATTTAAAAAAAACTATAAGTCTCGTGTGTAAAAAAGTGTTGAGTTGAAAAATGTTATGAAAGGTTTTACATTGAGATAAGTTTAATAATTTGATAATTATATAATTAAATATTAAACTTCACCTAAAATTAAATTGATTTGAGACGAATTCAGTGGATTCCAATAACCTAACTAACCCTAAATGGTTAGTGTACCTGCTTGGCATTGTGATTAGAAGGAGCAGTGTAGCGGTTGCCTTGGCTATTGATGGTAGGGTTACCGCTACCACCGATAGCATACATTTCCCACTGAGTGAAATCGTTGTTAACAACGTGGATGTAGCCGCGCCTGCACCTGGGCATCCTCTGCACCAACTTCTCCCCAAAGTGATTGAACGCAATGGTTACCTGCATTCCCGAGTCCGGCAAGTAGTCGTCGCTGTGGCCCAGCAGCATCACCTCGTCGTGATGCGAGAAATAGTTGTTCGATATTGTTATCCCTGTCGACCCCATCACCGCATCGATCAGGCCATCCTTGCAGTGCGATAGGGAACAGTGGTCTATCCATATGTCCTTCGACCCGAAGATGCTGATCCCATCACCGTCTGATTTCGTGCGCCAACCGAAGTGGGTTGGGCTCGACCGCACATTCGTTTCCCCTGGCAATCAATGTCAGCCAGTTCTATTATTACTTTGTTGACGAATTCAAAACTTCTTTTGACAATATAGCGAAATGATGTCGTTGTCATGAGTAATAATAATGACTTTCTTTTCTCATTTCACAGGTTTTACAGTAACAAACAAAAACGCCACTGGCTGTTCAATTATTGCTCTGCCAGGGCTAGATTAAATAAATAAATTCAGGAGTGGTAAAAGGTCCTACAAAACAAAAATAATAAATGATACATCTTTAGGCTGGAAATTTTCTCCACTTCTATTCTGAAATATGAATTATTCACAGTATTTAAAAAGATTCAAGAGAACCTTGGACTGCTGAGTAAATAAGATGAAAATTTCCTTCAAGTGACAACCTTGTGCATGTCCCGATTTACTTTAGTATTGTCATCAGCTTCAGACAGAATTGCCAAAACACGCACTGGAAAAATTTGATGGAGAGAATGTTCTTAATTACCTGAGGGATGACAATGGTGGATATGTATGTTGTGAATAATGACATTACTGATGTACTGCAGGGTAATGCAGCCACCACCCACAATGTGAACATTAGCCCCGCGCCCATCGAGAGTTTTAAAGCTGTTAAAGATAAGTTCCTGAGAGAGCTTGATGAGCATGTTGCTAGGGAACACGATCCACAGAGGTTCAACCTGAATCACGGCATAACGAAGTGTGCCTAGCCTAGGATTGACAGGATCATCGTCCGAGGAGTCGGTGACAATGTAGAAGTCTCCGTTCTTGCCGCCAAGAGCGTACTGTCCGAACCCAATGCCGCAATCTGCTAGTCTCTGGCGGTTGTTGGGCCATTCTGGGTCACATTTCCAGCAGTCATCTATGGGGTTTCCGGTTAGGCATGAGGAGTAGTCCTGGTCCTTCTCTGAGACTTGTAGCATTTCCCTTCTTGTCATAGACGCATTTACCTTCCTGCAAGGAGAGAAACATAGTTGAAGGCTAAAGTTGAACAAAAGCAGCATAATGACCCAGATCTAGGGGAAGAAAAGAAGGTCCAAAAACGCACTGCAACCCAGAAAGTGAATGAAGGCTAACAAACTGGGTATTTTCCATCAAGAATACCAGGACTTAGAAATGTGAAATTTACGAAGATATACCTGTGAACTTCTTGGACAACAGCTTGGGGGTTGGGATGCTGGCCGGGAAGAGTGAGGTTGAGCACAGCTCTGCCAGGTGGAGAAAATGAGCAGAGAAGAGAGATCAAGACAATGCAGCTCCTTCGCAGCATTGTTGGTGAAGAACAAGAAAACGAGGTTGGTTTCAATCTCAGAAATCTTACACGTTTTTGGTCCTACGATCTGAACTAGTTAGTGTTCGTAAGGTACATTGTTGAGACGGAAAATCTAGCTGTGATTAAGTTAATCATATCTAGTAATCGATATATATATCTAGTATTATACATGAAGTAGAAGAGAAGACAATCTCTACGAGTGATTCACCAGTATCTTCTACCACTTCTCTATACCACATTATCCACAATGGTCTTTCCTTTGTCTTCTTTTATAATCGGTGATTCAGTGGGACACTCGTTCGGAATTCACTCTGAGAGGGTTAAAAAATAAAAATAAAAAAATGATATGCGAAGTCATATGACTTACTTTTTTGAAAATTTACCGTTAAAAAATAAATTATATATTCAGTTACTTTTTTATATTTTTTATCTACTGATTTTTTTTTATATATATAAAATAATTATTTTAATAATTTTGTCAATAAAATTTATAAAAATTAGGAAAAGCTGACCAGAATTCATAAGTAGCGCCAGTGTACCGCACGACTAAATGGTCCTAGCGGCAGTTTTTCCGTACGAGTTGATTGGACCGTCTAGATCAAAGTCATGTAACATGACTGTTCTTCAAGCGGATGTGCCGGACCTTTTGACTTTCGGACCGGATTCTCGTTCAAAATCTAGAAAAAAACAATTACTGTGATCTGGTACTTCGGGTAAAGCATAAATTAGTATCCAGGTTTTGTGCATTTCTCATAAGTCATAAACACCTACTAAAGTCTCTCAAAATAACGACGCTGTTAAGGGAATGGATTGCACAGGTCAATATTAGAAGTTGAAGCTAGACTTTGAGAGGTTGGAACGTGACCTCACAATTAGGGGGGCTACCTAAACCTCCTAGGCTGCCCAAGGTGGGTAAGTGACTCTGTTCAAATGCTGTGAGTGGATTAACAATGAGAGAGAGAGAGAGAGAGTTGGGACGAGGGAAGATGACCGCGGGGAGGGGGGGGGGGAATCCGAGAGACCGAGCGGTGATGACGAGAGACCGGCAACAAAAAGTGTGTAGCAAGGGAGGGGAGAGTTTAGTTTAAAACCTAATTTAAGACAAAACAACATTGTTTTATTAAAAAAAATTATTTTTTATAAATAAATGTAATATAATTATATATATTGAGTCTGGTAGGCGGGTGAAACTCGGGCGATTCTAAGGCCCAACCCAGCACCCGCCCCCGACATTTGTCATGGGCGGGCGCCCACCCATTCACTCGCCATATGCAAGCAGATGCCACTGTTAGCCCTCAGCGGGGGCCAAGTAGATGGTCCATATGGGGCCCACCTAGCAACCCTACTCACAACGTAAATGGTGATATGATAAGGTGAAGACACCATCTTGCTTAGCAACCATAGTGAGATATAGGAGCATCCTTGCTAAGACTACAAAGTTAAAGCATTTATGACGATAGGAAGTCACGGAAGGTTTATTTATATATTACATTTGGTTCATTTATTTCAAGGGGAAGGGAGTCCAAGTACTAATCTTGTTTGGATTAAGAGAGTATTTCATCTCATCTCATCATTACAATTTTTTTCAAATTCCTACATAAAATATAATAAATAATTCAATTTTTTTAAATTTTAAAACCATAATAATATTAAAAAATAATATTCTAGTAATATTTTATTCAAGTTTTAACTTTTATCTAAAACCATCTTATTTTATTTCTAAATCTGAACGAGCCAATTATAGATAGGATACATATTCCATTTAATGCAATGAGATCAAGATACTATGTCACACGGACAAGGATCATGACCAATAGATGAAATCTTTTTTTTATTTTTTTATCCTAAGCAAGTATATTATAGGTAAACTAAAGAGTTACAAGATACAAGATTCGATGGAGTGTGAGTCCTCAAAAATCATTCCAAAATCAGCAAATACAACTCAAGTGAAAAAAATAGAAGAGGGATCTGGAGCAAAAAATTTGGCTCTCATCCATTTCCCACAAGGGGAAGCCGCTTGAAGCCGTTTTTACATAACCTGATAATCAGACTATAAAACTATGGCTAGAAGTTGTAATGAATTGATGTGTGCTGCATTTTGCTAGGCTGGACTAGCTGAAGTAGACTTCTATGATTACTTTATCTTGATCCTTGGTTTGAGAAAGTAGCACCATAAGAAAGTAGCAACTCGTAAATGAGTCGAATCTTTGGCGAAAGACCGCCATTGGTTGTGGAGGCGTGTGTAGCTCATGCAACACCCTTGGCAATAAAGTCTAGGTTGGATATAATAGACTTTAGGCAACTAATCCCTATGACGTCGTGCGTGGTAGCAACTGACCTTCCCTGGCGTGGCGGCCTATAAGGCACATGCACCGCTCTTTTGGTAAATTTTTTTCTGTCGTCTAACATATCAACGACTGGAGAATCTGATGGTGGGGTACTGTGTGGTGGTTGTTGGAGGCCGGTGGACAACATATAGGTTCATTTTAGTGCGATGGGCAGAAAACTAGAGAAAAACTAAAAAAAAAAAAAACTTTGGATAGGTACCCCGAAGGCCTAACAGGGGGAGGGAGGTTGGAGCAGACTCTCCACCCCCCCTAGCTGAAGGAGTGGAGGTTACATTGAAATGGTGGTGGGAAGTTTTTTGCCTGGGGGAAAACGGTGGGTTTAAATTGTTTTATCTAATTTTGTACAACAATAGATGAAATCATTAAACGGGCATTCATTTTAGGCCACAAAGGCATAAACATGCCCCAATAATGCTCTTTAAAGATAATGTCAATCTTGCTCTTCTTTATCTAAGTGATTATTTAAATAAATTTACAAGCAATTGAGTCTCCATTATAAAGTGAAATCTTCTTGCACTTTTATGATCTCTTAAGCTTGTTATGTTTTCTCTCTCTAGACCTTCACTTAAGGATCAAAGTCTTGACAAGCTTGATACTCCCAGCTAGGGCTGTAATCAATATGAGTTGAGTTAGTCTTTAGCTTGTTGAGTTTGACTTGATTCAAAATACCCGAGCTCAAGAAAGTAAGCCAAATTCCCAACTTGAGCTCGTCTAAAAAATGCTCAGCTTGAATTGTTTGTTTTTTTATGTTTTGAATAAAATTTAATAATTTCAAATACTAATTACTTATGTCTAATAGGATGAACACTGTATATGACTAATTACTTATGTAACAAAGCACTGTATATTCAAAGCAAAAAATCAGAATGCTATTGACTAGAATGAACACTGTATATGACAACCAGCTAAGTGCTACCAACATGCATAACATAAATCCTATCCCGACCAGATCAACATCATAGCTAGGAAATAGAAGAACAATAAATTGTGGACATGGAGCAATGGTTCATGTAGATGGCCAAGCCATGGAGACCTTTCAACAGTAGAAGAGTAGGAGAGGTGGCATGGAGGATTGAAGAGTAGGAGAGCGGAGTCACCTCCATAGGCCAACTAATGAGGAAGTCTTTGGTAATGATGGAGCTTAAATGAGAAATTTCAAGCCTAGATGATCGGGTTGGTTCAGGCCAATGCGTGAAAGCCTTATAGACTTAGAAATAAAGTATGAAGTATGGCAAGGAAAATTGGGATGATTTCTTTAATGGACAACTTATTCCACATCACCAATCTTCCATTTATATTAGAGGTTATGATTGTACCACTCCCAAACAATTTCAAATGTCTCCCAAATTGAGGCCTTTATTAGTTTGGAGGATCTGGTAGAACACTTGCAAATTTAGAAAGTCCACATGCCACAATTACCTAGATGAGATTGCTTGTTGTGCCCTCCCTCTCACACTAAAGGTGCTAGTGAGTAATTGATTTGAAATTTGTGACTAGGAATCATTGTATCATTTGACGAACTTGGTAGATAGTACCTCACACAATTCATGGCCAATATGCAAAGGAGAAGACAACATCTTATTATAGATTGTGAAATAGCAAGAAGACGAACTACTCAAGGAATATATTATAATATTCAATAATGAGTGACTGACCACTAATGACTAAGATGCGAGGCTCACCTTGGAAACACTGCTAGGAGGCGTGAGGCTCCAAAGCCTGTTCATGTTGGATTTAGCGAGAATGCTCTATACTCTATGTGAACTCATGGATTAGCTCAATGAGTTTCTAAATGTTGAAGACACTGAGCAGCCTCACTGTGGCATCCCGGACCACATGCTTTTGTTAGTCGAATGTTAAGGAACCATAGTGCCTGGGATGCGAGTCGTTCAGCCACATCCTTTTTGTTTATGGAAGTTTTGGGTGCTCGTATGTCAAGAACTTGTATATATCGAAATCCAAGTGGAATAGAATAAGTACGGGATGTCCGTCGGAAATTGATATTATTAGTACTAAAGAGTTGTACAAATACTCCTCCATGAAAAGAAATATTCATAAGTCATTTTTCCTTCACCCATGATATTCATACATACCAACATCAGTTCATCGCTCACATCAAAATATGTAATCCCATAAATTGTTTGTTGCCTAAGTAAAATAAACACTTTCAAAATAAAAAGATAATAAACTATATGTGGACAACCCCCATGACTTCTCCTTAGGCAGGATTGGCCCTCTATTTTTGGATAACCTTCTTGAACTATATCTACAACAAAGTCTATGGCTCTGAGATGCGAAACCGTAGTGGGACTAACACGGTGAGATTTCAAAGAAACCTTAATAAGTTAAAACTCATAATGACAACACGTGGAACACCTCCACCAAAATAACACGGAGAATCCTCCACTTATTTGACATCAAAAATCTCTCTACCCAGTCAACAAATAGAACACCTTCACCAAAACAACACAAGGGGAATCACTCCACTTGCTTGACACAAGGAATTTCTACCCAGCCAACATGTGGACCTATTCACCAAAACATCACAGAAAACGCTTCACCTGATTAGCACGAGGACCCTCTCAACCTATGTTATCCTGTGGAACCATATGGAAATGTCCCACAAAACCATAAGTATAGAGCACATTGAAATCACATCTCCTTGAAAACCACATTCCTTGAAAGTCACATCATCAAAGTAATACTAATAACCGCATTGAGGAAGGTATGCACTTTGATGAGAGAAAGAGATGAGAAGTAGCATATGGAATCCAGAGCAAACCCATAGACATTTACTTCACATTACTAGTATAGTCGTAGGAGTGAACCTACTTGGCTAGCAACTAAAGGTTGTGCTTGATCTTCACCCTTTATGTGGATGAAAACTCTAAGCTCTTCACCGTTTGGAGGTCTTTGAATACTAAAAGTGAAAAAAGAAATACTTTAAGATCTTGAAAGTGAGATGTTGATTGTTACCGAAAATCTCTTATATGACAGAACTGTCAGTTACAGTCTTGATGGAACCTAACCTCTAATTGACTGAAAGATCGATCTTGAATCTCTGTCATCCATGTGTCCTTTAAAATGAAGAATGGTAGAGATTGAATGGATTGATGGGACAAGATGCACACTTCTTTACTACTTGCCTTGAGACTAAGTCCACAATCCTTCTCCATATCAGTGTCACCAATGTGGCGTTAGGCCTTACATTTGAGGTCAAATGACATGGCCTGCAGGTCTGTATTTCCTCCTTCACCATGCATGCTCCTATTGTGACATTTTTTATGGCGCATGGGCCTTGGTTGCATCATCTACTGCCCTTTGATCTCCTCTATGTTATCTTGGAGTGCTCTTAGCTTTGTATTGAGCTTGTCTTTACTCGTTGATTGCCCTTTGTACGGTTAGCATGTCCTTTGCTTGCTCGGTGTAGGGTGAACCTTCTTTAGCCCCCTTGTTCTCCTCGTGCTGCCTGTGTCTGCCAAGCTCTCTAGAACATACTGCTCACCTTATTTTGATCTCAACTACACATTGTCTGCTTAGCTGCCTCCTTTTTGCCAGTGCTTTGCTTACATGAGGGATTGCTTCCCTCGGTTTGGCGTGGTCTATAATGATCTAGACTTAACTAAGCCCTTGAGCATGTTTTATTGGGTTATGCATGCTTGTTGGGCCATGCAAGGTGGTTAAACCTACTTAGAAATTTTGACTTGATGCACTAGGCATCTAAGCCCACAAGGGAGGCCCACAAGGCCCATGCAAATTCAGCCTTAATAGGAACTTAGGGTTTAGAAACCCTAGAGGACTTAGAGCACATGCCTAACCTATCTCTTAGTGCCATTTGCATCCACTTGAGACCCACACTAGGAGCAATGAACGTGGACACGATGTGAGGAAGGGGAGGTGAGAGAATTTAGGATTTGGTGACCTAAGAAACCCCACACGCCTACCCAATAGCTTTTCACCTACTTTTGCCCCTTGTCATGCATGCAGAGAGTTTTGTTTGTAGGAAAGTGTTTTTTGACAAATGTCACTAGCTAGATAAGGCTTCGGGATAAAGGGAATGCTGAGTACATGGGGAAGTGGTGCCTAGGGCAAGCCAAAAGACAAAGGGGCATGGCAACACTAGAGGGAATTTCGGTTTCAAGAAGAGATGGCCAAGTGTCATCCATGCAAGATCAAATCATGAAAAATGGAAGAAAAGTGGCCTTGGGAAGGGGCAAAATTTGCATGAAGAAGAGAGACCTACATGCCTATGGTAGCTACTAGAAGAATTTTGTGAAGGAGAAGTCTTGAGGTGGATGGCTAAGGCAAGGGTACTTGTGCTTGCCACCCATAAGGACCAATCACACAAAGCATAAGACATTGGTAGAAGAAAGATCCCCTTGGGAAGAAGAAGGGCATTTTGGCTACCGCCACACACACACACTCCACTTGCCACATGGCATGCTTGCACACATCATGTAGATGATTGAGGAAGGTTTGAGTTTGGTAAAAGAATCTTTTGCTACTAGATACAATGAACCAAGACACAAGGTGAAGGGAAAAAGGGGAAAATATGGTTTCAGTTTTGAGGAGGCCAAGCCACTTGTCCTAAATGGTGTATTTGATTTCCAACAAAATCAATCATGAAGAAGAGGAAGAGGCACACGGTTTCGGTGCCAAGTGGCATCCCTTCATTTGGGTCTTTGGTTTTCCAAGAAGAATCACACGCATATATAAGGGGGAGGAGCCGAAAACATGAAGTCCTTTGGTCACTTGGTGAAATTTTCTCTTGAGTCTTACCATTCTCTCTCAATGTCCACCACTTTATCTCCATCCAACCACCACCATCTTCTTGTAAACACCATTCTAAGTACACCACAAGTTGGAGACACATCTAAGGAGGAAGGCCATGCAAGAAACCAACCACTCATTCCTTACTCACACACACGACCAAAGAAAGAAAAAGGGTTTTAGATTCTATGAATCTTTTTATGAACACATGCACAAACACACACACTCACAGGCAAAGAAAAAAAGAGGGTTTTAGATTGATGGAGTTTTTTGTATGAACACTTGCACAAACACACACACTCATGGGCAAAGAAAGAAATAGGGTTTTAGATTGATGAAGCTTTTTGCATGAACACTTGCACAAACACACACACACACCCACCCTTGGGAAGGCTAGGGTTTTCTTTTGAAGGGATGAAGACCTGAACCTCACTTGCCTTAAGCACGAGTATGAAATCTTTGAGAGAAGGGAATTCCACGGCCTTAACTAGGGCTTTTATCTCATGAGAGTTTCAGAGTTGAGAATGGAGAGTTCAAAATGTTGAGAGATATTTCTTGTCTTGAAGATAAGCTTCATGAGCCAAGAACACAACACACACTCACACACATGGATTAGGGTACCATGATTATTATTTTTACCACCCGACCTATGTAGTAAAAGAATTTTTCGAATGCGAATTAATGCATACTAATACAATAATAGGTGCATTGCATCTTATCTATCATGAACGAGGAGTATGTAATCTTGAGTTACATGTCCTAACGCTTCAGTCACTATCCAATCCCAAACAGAGGCTGGGGGCGTCACATGGTCTGCACATCATCTCCTTCTTAATAAGAAATTTTGTCTTCGAAATCTGAATAGGACTATCCCTCACTATCAAATTGTGAGGAATGTGCTTGAGACAGGGCATTAGTGGTCTTTTCCGTCAATTTGAAAGGCTCACAAATTGACAATGGGGGTATGCTCAATCTTTTGTCTGCCTCCAAGCCCACTCTTCTGTCATTTGATCAAGGTCCCCTTGTGTTCTACTTCAGCTACTTTAGTGTCGTTCACCTTTGTTGCGTTCTTGTGTACATTCTTCCTTGTTAGATTCGGTGACATCTAATCACAATGAGACCCCACCTTCTTCCTCTTTTTGGAACTCACGTTCTTGGACAAAACGCCTTAAGGTCTCACTGGTCAGGTGAATACAATGTCAAAATTTTTTTGCGATGTCTCACATTCAGAACCCTTATCCTCTAATACTCCTTCTCGGCTCATTGCTGCTCTTCCAACAACCTTGCCACTTCACACCTCTCTTTAACAAACTGTCTGATAACTTTTGATGGCATGGTTGTCTTCCCTGCAGTTTTCTTCTCTCTTACCATAGTGATCTTTTTGCAACCTCAATGTGTTATGACTAGAGTGAACAGTTTCAAGGGTTATTTATGGTCACATTCCTACCTTTGAAATGGCATAAATGCCCATTTTTAAGTGCATTACATATAAGTTACTGTAGCTAGAGTAAATAGGACAACTGTTCCTTTGTGACCCTTTTGCTTTTCGACATGAACTCCTCATTTCTTGGGCTTCCCCATGTACTTTCACTAAATTTATGACTTTGGATTGTAGCTTCCTTTCCTTCTGGTCCACGATTTGTATAGGCATTTCCTCATAAGTAAGATATGGTTGCAACTGACTCTCATTTGGGCTAATTGTCAAGGGTTGATTCCTGAGGCTTTTTCTCAAGGAGGAGACGTGAAACACGTCATGCACCCTTTCATACTCATCTGCTGTGAAACTCTATATGCTACAAGGCCTATCTTTTTCATTACTTGGTAAGGCCCAACATATCTCGAACTCAATTTTCCTTTCTTTCCAAATATTTTCACACCCTTTATGGTCAACCTATCCACAATCACCCATACTGCGTTCTTTCTACTCGAAGTTCTTGGCAACCTAACTACAAAGTCTATGGCGATATCATTCCATTTTCACTTTGGAATGAGTAAGGATTGTAAATTCCTGATAGGTCTCTAATGTTCTACTTTCTCCTGCCAGCACGTGAAACATTTTTCAATGAAGGGGGCGATGTCAAACTTATCGAGTATTCTTTCCTTAATCTTTGAATTTTTTTGGAACACCATTCAACCCTTATACAATAGGGTGCTGTTCCTACTAAGACTAAAATGCATGGCTCCCTTCGCATTTTTTACCCTTCTTCAAATGTCCAATAACTTTGGATCTTCTCGTTGATGCTCTTTTAGTCCATCATAGTCTGTCACCCTCAACTCTTGTACTAAGACGAGGATTTCCTCTTGTTGTGACCTCTCTACTAGTAGTCTCCTCATCCCATTAAGGAGGGCATCCATGTCCAGAGATGTGGCATCCTTGACCCCCACCTCAGTAAGGACCACGGTGCCGAGATGTTGGCCACATGGGTTATACACCCCTCAAGTGAAAAATAACACTTAATTACAATGTGGGAATAATCTCATTCTTAAGTACTCTTCTGGCAAAGCCAGACCTCCATACTCGTAACCACCTCAATATCCATTATCTACATCAAAATCTATGGCTCCAAGAAGCAAGACCATAGGTGGGACTACCATGGTGAAGCGCCGTCAAAGCAGCATGAGCAGGCTTCTATTGCCACGCAACAATAGAGAAGGATATCATTTTGGACCTAGGGGTCTGGTGCTCGCTTAATGGCAAAGAGGTTCATTCTTAAATGAAATATGGGTAGGATTCTTAGGAGACGTTAAGCCCTGTTGCTAAGATTACAACAGTTTGGCATTTCACATTTAACCAAAATTTAAACATAACCAAATGACAATCAAATTCAACTGTTGGATACAAGAAGAAAATAATAGTTTATGTAACACAATTTTCCAAGTTAAACATAACAAAGTAGACCTCTTGGTTATCTCCCACAACGAACTAACTGAACGTTTCTAGCCTTCACCAGTCATGATGAAAACAAGCTAGTTACTAGACCAGAGATCTTTATAATCTAGAACAAGTTGCAGCCTGAGATAGTCATTAAGAAGGAAGTTACTCGAATTGAATAATGATTACAATGTTAATGCATGTTAATTAATTTGTTTTAGCTATAACCATGTTTAAGCTACTTCAACATCAAAATGATATTTTTTCCGTATCTTGTGCATTGCTTTCCCATTTAGTATTGCCATATTTCTTATGTAGTATTTTGGCTTTGGGAAGTTATGTGGTGACTCCCAGTGTTTGGTACCTTGGATTTTGCTTGATGGTTTCGAGTAAAGACTTATAAATTGGTGTTGTGATTGGGATTAACCTTGGCTCAAAAATCATGAGCAAATACTTGTAAATCAAAACCTTGCTCAATGATTTCAAGCAAGGACTCGGCTAGAGAAGAAGCTCAATCGAACTATCACTATTACACCCAGGCTCAGGCCTAGGCCCAGACCTTGGAGGAAAGTCCAACTGTTGAAAATGACATCGTTTTGAAGTTAGTATCCTCTTCTTCTTTTCCCTCTTATTTTCCCACCTCTCTGCAACAATTTCTTCTTCCCTTCAATGTTATTCTCTCCTTTGCCACCTTCTCCCCCATTCACGCTCCCTCTCATGCCACTCCACAACTTCTCTCTCAGTCACTTCGTACCCTTGCAAATTCTCTCTAGCAAATTGTTTTCCCTCCATTCTCCTTGTGTGCCACATTGTTGCCATCGCCACTGTCAAGCTGTCGTTGGTTGCTCATGGTAAGCCTTGTTGCCCCTATCCCCCCTCTCTCTCTCTCTATCTCTCTCTCTCATTTGATTCTCTATTTTCAACTTTTTATAATTCCCATAATGATTGTGCCATGGAAAATCCCATGGGTTTGGCTCCCTCCTCTCCATTCAGTTTCTGCCATCGTGCTCTGCTGTGCATGACCAAATTGGTAAGCTCCTCACCTATTTCTCTCACTCTCTATTTATTATCTCTTCCTCAACCTCGAGAGTTACGTATTTTTCATTGTATACTCAGTATGCCAATGCTTGTGTTTTTGGATTTTTGTTCCCGACGACTTTTTCCCTACTCCACACCATTAATGTTGGTGACTCTCAGTTGGTTGCATCAGTTTGTATGTCGCTTTTCTCTTTGTGATTTCTTTTTTTTCACATGTTAATCTCTAGTTCTTGAATTTTTTCTCTCACAGATGCTCTCTCTCTCTCTCTCGATTTTAAGCCAAGGTAAATAGAGACTACTGAAGCCAACGTGCACCTCTCACCACTAAGGTAATTCCTCTCCAGTGTTGTCCTATTTCTTTATGCTTCTTGCTGTCTAATACCCTATCATACGAATTGGGTTTGATATTTTCTCTAACACAGGGCATTTAAGTCACCCTAGTATCCTTGAGTTTGCCAGGTCACCGCAATGTAATTTGGGTAAGTTACAGCCTCGTAATCACATTGTTATTGTGTGACTTGTTTGTTGGTGTCTATTGGAAGGTTTTACTCTCTATGTTTGTGTGTTTGAAATTGTAGATATTTTGAATGCGTAGTGGGTTGGTATGTGGAGTTTCTCTTGAATGTAATGTTGGATTTGTGGGGTTGTTGATTGTTTGATTTGTTGGTTTGTGGTCGTTGGATTGCTTGATTTGTCGCTTTTTGTGGCTATTTGGGGTTGACCTGTGGCTAGTTGGGTTGATGTGTGACGTGTTGGGAATTGTTGGTTTGTAGTGCTGTGAGCGAGGAAGAGTTAATAGTGGTTTTTTGGTCATTGGACATGTTGGGGATAATTGCATGATGTTTATTTGTTATACAAGTCGAGTGTAAGTTATTTTTGGGACACGTGGGCTGATTATTGATTGTTGGACACATAAGTTAATTTTGACTTAAAAGTATGGGTTGTGGTTTGACTTGTGTATTGTGATTGGTTAAGTGTATTTGTGGAGATTGTGCTTGTGCCATGAGTAGAAAACTAAGACATTATGATAGAATTGTGTGTCCTAACATATAGTTTGGAATTATGGGATTTTGCTAGTAAGCAGGGGTGTAACCAGTTCAGTTCAGTCTATTGGACATTTTTAGTACCGAAACGGCATACATCAATTTTTAGAAATTTAAGAATCGATACCCGACTGATTCACTACCAAAACGGGGATTTTCGATTTTTTTGGTCTCAGTCTAGTGCAGTCATTGCTTTTTTTTTTTTTTTTAATTTCACAGATAAACAAAATCATACTCATACAAAACTTTAGCAAGTGACTGAACCATATCTTTCATTTTACGTTATATTAATTTTATGTTATAAAATTAAAATTTTTTATGTTATATTTAAAATTATAAGATTAATATATGTTATATTATAATCAAATGTTATATTAAGCTATATAAGATTAATAGACATGAATAATTTTAAAATTCCATGTTATATTAATTAGAAGTTTAGCATATAATATATATAATATAATATAAAAATTATATATAGTATAAAAACCAAAAATAATATATATATATATATATGTACTGGTCTGGTTCGGTTAGAACTGTTATTCTAAAAACCAAAACTAGAGTTTGATCAATTTTCAATAGGTTTTGCTAAATAGGTACCAATACCCGACTGGACCAGTTCAGAACCAGACCAAACTCATCGGCTCGATTTGGTCTAGTTTGGTTCATCGTTTTCCTAGCTTGTTTGTTTGTTTGTTTGTTTGTTTTTAATTTACAGCCCTACTTGTTAGATTGAATTTACACTTTTGTAGATTAATAACACATTAGTGAATATTTTTCTCGTTAGATCGTGATATTGCTAGAACTAGAGTTCAAGGTTTAGGTAATTCTCTGCAAGAGTTAGGTAAGTAGTACTCCTATGCTAGACTTTGTCTAAAAATGGACTAGGATTGGTTTTATGAAGAAATTTGCATACTTTTGTTATGAAACATTGAAAACAACTTTGGTCATTTTGTTTAGCATCGCTCATTGTATCCGAATAAGAAAAGAAAAATATTTTTGTCATGACTGGAGTAGACATGCTCATTTTTTGGCACTTTGTTTCCCAACTGTATAAAAAGAGCAAATATGAAATCTGAAATTTTTTATATATGATAATATTAATATGATTTGTATATGTTCAGTACTATGTTATGATATGAATTGGTGCATTTGAAAACCTCTGGCATGACTTTCTGTTTCCGCTTCCATCCCAACCTTACCATGGGCATAAAACCATGGCCTCTTTTTGTGTCAGTACCAACATCTTAGTTTTTGGTGCACTGACATTGGAAACAAAGTAGTTTTCTACGTAGTCTTTTTTGTATCAACGTTTGATTCTTCGAAACTTTTTCCTTTCTAACACTGCTTATGATGTAGGCTGAGGCCAAATGGTCAGTGTGATCATTGAAGAGCGCAGGGAGTTAGAGGAGGAGAATAGGGTGCGCTGGTCTCTGGCCCTCATTATCTGCATGGAGGTTTGCAAGATGAATTAGGAGGTGGAGGAGTTGACCCTCGAATGCGAGGGTTTGATAGAGGACCTGGACACTTTGAGGGAGCGCAACAGGCTCTTGCATGAGAAGGGTAGGGAGCTCAAAGGAAAGAAGATCGCGGTGAAGTGGGAGTTGGCTGGGACCAACGAGGAGCTCTCCCTAATAGCGTCAGAGTGTAGGCTTCTCCAGGACGAGGGTGCCAACGGCCAGCAAGACTTGAAGAGGCAGGATGAGGAATTGCAGTCAGTCCAGAGGGGACTCGTTGAGCTGTGGTAGGAGAGGCACTAACTGCTCATGGAGCGGGCCTCAGAGGCTGGGCAACACTCGAAGTCTTCATCCAAGCACTTTAAACTGACTCAAGTGGTTTGTCGCCACAAAGCACTTGGGTAGCAAAGTGAGGCCCTGGCCTGTGACTTTGAATTGAAGCTTCTCGCCACGACGAACACCATCCTGGCCTGAGATGTTAAAACTTGGCCCTAGAATCCAATCAGGCGGCCAGTTGCACATACTGGGGGGAGGTCATGTCCTAGATTAAGGGTGCCAGAACCGTTTGACACAAAGGTTGGGCATAAGGTGGCTAAGGGATCCATATGCGAGATCACCTCGGGATGGACCTCAGCACTTTGAACCTAGCTTCCCTTGAACTTGACCCCCAAGCTTACAAATTCATCAAGACCCTTGGGAAGGATGTGATGCCACTCACCTTCTTGGATGCTCCTCCTCCGCATTACATATTCATCAAGACCCTTAAGAGGGTCTCAATTGTACGGGCTCTACACCTTTTGTCTGTGTATATATTTGTTATATTATATTTTTTTCTAGGAAGAGCCCAAGGGGACCACAATGTAATCTTTATCACAAGTATATATGGATTTTGTGTCTTCCACATGTGCATCTCTTTTATCTCTACGCACTTTTGTTCCTTTTTACGAAATTTGGCAAATAGATGGGCTTGTGTCTGCCTGATCGTTTTGGCCAGTATTTGAGATGTCCTTGCCCAACCACTTCTTCGTGGTGAGTCTAGGAACTCAGCTTGCTTGTCATGAGGTTTGGCAAGTCAAGAGACTTGTGTTTGATTGGTCATCTGGGAAGAGCTTGGGATGCTCTCAGCCTGACCATACTCTCGTGGTGAATCTAGGGACTTGGTTTGTTGTCACGAGGTTTGGCAAGTGAAGGGACTTATGTATGACTGGTCATTTGGGCAGAGTTAGGGATGCTCTTGGCTCGACCATACCCTCGTGGCAAGTCTAGGGACTCGGCTTGTTAGTCACAAGGTTCGGCAAGTCAAGGGACTTGTGTCCGACTGGTCAATTGAGTAGAGCTCGGGATGCTTTTGACTCAACCATAACCTTGCAGTGAGTCTAGGGACATGGCTTATTGGTCATGAGGTTCGGCAAGTCAAGGGATTTGTGTCCGACTGGTCATCTGGGCAAAGCTCGGGATGCTCTTTGCCCAACCATAACCTCACAGCGAGTCTAGGGACTCGGCTTGTTGGTCATGAGGTTCAGCAAGTCAAGGGACCTATGTCTGACTGGTCATCTATAGAGAGCTCAAGATACTCCCGACCTGACCATAACCTCGCGCCAAGTCTAAGGACTCGGATTTTTGTTCACAAAGACCAATAATGGCGAGTTGAGGTGAAAATCCACACATATTCATTTATAAGCAAGTTTGATACATTCGTGGTTCCTAGGAAAAATACTTCTTCAGGTGTTCGGCGTTCACTGGTGGGGGAGCTTGTGACCCTGATCATCTTTGTGGCAGTAGGAGCTACGTCTACCTCTGGCCATTACCACGTATGGCCCTTCCCATCAAAGTCCTAGCTTCCTTTATTCCTGGGAGGTCACCCCGTTCTACTTTAGTATTAGATTCCCTACTTTGAACTTTGAAAGAGTGTGGTTTGACCCATTTGTTAAAAAACTGCTCCGCCTTCCTCTTGTTGTTCACCATCTGCACCGCAGCTTTTCGCTGCCTTCCTTCCAGGAGGTCTAAGTTCTCTTTCAATCTTTTTTTATTGAGGTCCGGGTTGAAGTGTTGAACTCAGTACATGGGCATCCCCATCTCCATTGGGATCACTGTCTCGCTCCTTGTATGTGAGGGTGAAAGGTGTCTTTCCTGTAGGGGTCCTAACAGTCGTCCGGTAAGCCCACAGTAGCCCTGGGAGTTCTTTGGCCCATCCCCCTTTATGAGCTCCCAACCTTTTCTTCAAGGTGGCCACGAATGTTTTCTTGGTTGCCTCAACCTGACCGTTGGCCCATGGATGTCTCGGAGAAGAATACTTGACCTTGATTCCCAACTCAGTACCATTCTCCGTAGTGTGAGTAGCTGAACTGTCGATCATTGTTCGATATGAAGCTTTGAGGGATATTGAACCAGTAGACTACCACATTCCATAGGAACTTTGTGATGACCTGGGTAATGATGGTTGCCAACACCTCCGCTTTGACCCATTTCATGAAGTAGTCGATTACAATAACTACAACTTTACTTTGCCATTGGCCATTAGAAACAAACTAATCAAGTCTAGTCCCCACTGTGCAAAATGCCATGGAGACATGATTGATGTTATTTCCTCTGGCAGGCAACGTGGCACGGGTGCATTTACTTGACATTTCGGGTATCTCTTTGTGAAGCTTTTTGTGTCATGGAGGGAGCGGGGTCAATAGTATCCCGCACGAGCTACCCTTGCAGCCAACACCTTTCCTCCCAAATGGTTTCCACAGATTCCTTTATGTATCCCTGCCAGCACATACTCAGACTCTTTTGGCGAGATGCACCTCAAGTGGGGTTCAAAGAAGCCTCATTTGTATTGAACTCCCTCAATAGCGTGAACTGCGCGACCATGTTCTCGATGTTTTGTGCTTCCTCTTAGTTGTTTGGGACTTCACTTTTGTTAAGGAACTTGGTGATGTCCATGGTCCACTCGGGCGGTGCCGAGGAGACGGTTGATACCTTGGCCTCGATAGCCGAGGTATCGACCATCCTGATCACGGTATGTACAGGAAGGGGAATCTCTTTCTACCCTGAGGTGGCCTTTGCCAACTGATTAACCTTTTGGTTTTCTCCCCATGGGATTTGTTATATATGAAAGTAACAAAAGAGGTCACTCTCCTCACACACCCGCTGGAGGTACTTTTTCAACTTCTCGCATTTGGTGGAGAACTCTTCCAACACTTGGTTGATGACGACTTGGGAAGCGACCTTTACTTTGACTTCCTTAGCTCCCAGTGGCTTGGCCACCATCATTCTTGCTAGCAGTGCCTCATACTTGGCTTTGTTGTTGATTGTTCTAGAGGTGACCTTTATTGGGTAATTGTGCTTCTTCCCGAGCTTGGTGACAATGTGCGCCCCTACACCCCTTTCCAGCTCAACAGGATGAGCCATTGACGTAGACTTGCCAGGGCTTTCCTTGAGGTGTGAATTGTATTTCCTCCAGAAATTGGTGAACTCGGCCACAAAGTCTACTAGTGCTTGGTCGTTGATCATCATGCATGGAAGGTATTCTATGTCGAACTCGCTTAACTTGATTGCCCATTTCATTATCAGACCAAACACGTCGGGTTTCTACAAGATCTTTTTAAGGGGAACGTCAATGAGCACCTTCATTAGATGGGCTTGAAAGTTTTAGCCTCAACCTTCTTGCAACAACCACTGATGCAAACACTAGCATCTCTATTCAGGGTACCTAGCTTCGGCTCCCTGAAACTTTCGACTCGTGTAATAGACGGGCCGTTGTTGATGTCATGTTTTGCTGCCCAAGCAACTCCATGGGGGCCCAACCTATACATGAAACTATGGAGAAATGATGGCTCCAGGGTGGTAAGATACACCTGCGATGCTTAAGTTAGTATGTGGTTCTTCGTATGTGAATTATAGGAGCTTGAGTATGGAAGGTATCCAGAGACTTTTTTCCCCCTAAAAGGGACGGTCCTTGGCAAGTCAATCGTGGGGACGTCATCCCGTACTCAGGTCACTTCCCCCCTTGCCAGCTTCCTATCGTGCAATTGATCATCCAAACTCGATCGTGGTGACCATTGGCAGTCCAAAAGGCACGTCGTGGCGTCCCTACCTCCACCCTTCATTAAATGCGGCATGGTCTCACGTTGTAGCGTGCCTGTCTCTGCCTTCCATTAATGTGGCATGGCCTCGATCAGGTGCGCCCACCCTTCAGGCCTGTCCAACAGCCGAGGTTCGGGACAAGGTTTGTCCCTGACTTTGCGTGCAGGGGTTGTTGGCTAGTAATGTATCAGGCATTCTGACTCTTGACCCCTGACTAGCGTGTGCCGCTTAGTCGCCTCCTTTTGAGCTGGCTTAGCCCGGCCCATCCTATCCTCTTGGGCCACCTTTGCCCTGCCAGGCTGCCCTTAGACCTATATCAGGGATTGACCCCTCTCACGTAGTTGGTGGTTAGTTTATAAGTATGATGGAAACTTCACCTCTCTCGTCAACTTTTGAGGTTGAGAGTGGCTTAAAATCACCCAACACATATACATGCATCAACTTTTACTACCAAAAGTATTTCCTCAATCACTATGCTTTTACTTTTCATTTCACTTTTTCGTCATGCTGAATTGACATGAATTTTGGAAATTCAATCTTTTGCTTTTTCTACTTTTTGTCGAAATTTACAAGCCGTAGGCGGCGGCACTGAATGTGAATGGAGTTCCATGGATAAGTTACATGCTTTAGAACCCGCACACCTGCATTTCGAGTAACCCTAGTTTCTAAACCTCAACACTAAAGACTTGCATTACATATATATAATAATATCTATAATATATTATTATATAGTAGAGATCAGTAGTAGCCCCATTTATGCAGCAACCAATAAAGCAGAGCGCATGGAGCCTCGCCCTCGCCCCGCATATCCGGCAACTGATTGTGCTCGGTGCTCACCAACCGTTTGTCCTTCGCTTTCTTTTCATGTATATATGGTCCCACTAAAAGAAAAAGTTTTCCTGTTAGAAATCAGAAAAACATGAAGAAAAAGTAAAAGATGCACCAAGTACTGCCACTTTTTTTCTTGTTTCCGTCGCCCCCACACCCTCCTCGGATCCTTTAAGCATCTCCACCTTTATTATATACATTTATACATACATATAAGATGTTGGCCTGGAATATCCTTCAGTTAGCCAAGTTGGTTGGATACTTTACGTATATATTTGGAGCCCTTTCGTAACATGATTTACTCCGGTTAATGTTGTCTTTTTGCTAATTGGCCTGTGAGTATTCCAATGTTGTATTCTGCGAAGATAAAGAAACCAATGCTTGAATCCATTCATATCTAAGATAAGATTGTCTAATGTTCAAGTGTCGGTTGAAAGTACATGAATTCGTATTCTTTCTTCTGTTCAACATGTAAAGTACGTGCCCTAGATCTCTACCTCTTTTTTTTTTTTTTGAAGGTGATCTCTACCTCTTTAACTGGTCCCATTCGGTTGAAGAAATTTAAAATGCACTCATTGCGAATATCTTTTTGCCATGTTTCATTCATGGAGAAGAAGATAACTTCTTTTGAATATAATGTTGATTGAGAATATACGATAGAGAATTAAAAAGATTGTAATCTTCTAAATATCATGATAATCGCCTACTAATTACGAAAGGGATCTCGTGTCATGATTGGCGCCTAACTAAATTGGAAGATACGTATCGAGAAATATATTTGAGGGTCAAAAGCTTGTCAATGACCCCAAAGAGTCGCACACCCTTCACGATATGGCCCTTTTAAGGGCTTAAGTAGAAACAATATTTCTCATTTAAAAAATAAAGTTACCTGTAAATTTGTTTATTTCGGTACATATCAACATCAATCAACATATGATTTCTTTTATTGAGTAATCATACATACAATCGTAGAGTGCATAAGCGCCGTGTTATATATTACTTTGAAAAAAAGTGATGTCTATTATTAAAAAATTAATTAATTTTAGTGTAAATCAAGTATTTATTCACTTTTTATTTGAAAGTGATTGCAAGACGCCTATACACTCACGATTGCAACTATTATTTCTTAATTATTTTTGTTTTATTCCATATTTTACTTTGAAAATCTACTTTGTACACGCACAATTTCACACGGATGAAAAAAAGAAAGCAAATAGTAGTTACTATTTATGGACTGTTATAAACAATATTTTTCTTTGGCGTAAAATGGCCCGTGTACGTATAACTGTTCTTTCACCAATTCAATTTACTTTCAAGAACGATTTTGTGCTCTCCAGTTTCTAGAAAGAGGGGCTCTGACTTATCTCTAGAATAAAAACTCATCCATTCGTTCACTTTCGCCGTAGAAGAAGGTGTGAGTCTTGACATCACTTTCCTCTTCATCTCTTTTTTATTTTTCGTTTCCTTTCCGCTACCTAAATGTGAATCTGCTTATATGATAGTTTTTCTTCACCGTTTGGATTTTCTCATATCTACTCCACCATAATGTTCCTATGCCGCCGATATTTTGGGCGCGGTTCCCAATATGTTGGGACGACGATGAACCGCGCCCAAAATATCGGCGCGTGGCCCTCACGCGCGGCTTGTTTCCGAGCGTGGTCTTCACGCGCCACCGCTTTCCGTCAGCTCCACCGACAACACGCTACGCACTAGCAAATTCCCTTCCATTCGATCCTTCAGATCGGACCGACCACACCTCCTTCCCACCGGCACGTGGCCCTCATGCACCACTATAGAGGCGCAGGTTGATAGTTCCGCCACCACAGATCTGCTTTTTCGATACCGATCTATCTGGATTTTTGCTTTTCCTAACCCGTGATCTTGTTAAAGGAGCTAAAGATCTCTCCAAAAAATTATCTGAAGACAACGGATTGCAATACACCCGCTTGCACCGTCTCTAGCGGTGACTTACCTTTAGAACATCTTTCAAGACGGTACCCTCTTTGTAGGGCTTGGGTTGTGATCAAGAAATTGGTCTCAAAACCTTTTATTTTTTATTTTTTATTTTATCTCTTTTTCATTGTGGTTATTGTATTGGAGTATTTGTTGGGGAATCTCACCCGCCTAACATGTATCATGTTCTAGTTTAATGAAGTTTGCTTGCTTGAAAAAAAAAAAAACAAAAAAAACAGTACTTTCGAAAAGCTTTTTGGCACCTAAGAGCATTAGTAGTGAGTTCAACAAAATTTAGTCAAAATTTGATTAGAGAATTCACTTTTATAAATTTAGCTAGCTACTGATCGGTGCAAAACTGCAAGTGCACAGTATCGTAGTTTTATAATAAAGTGGTAAGAAGAGTATCGTCCTCAGGGATTGGTACCTTACTTATGCCAAATACCAAAATTATACTAATCTCGATTTTATCTAGAGGAATCACTAAGATTTTGGAGTTGCAATTTAAACTAAAATTGACTCAAAGATTAATAAGCAAATGAAATAAAACTAACGTTTGAAAATCAGATTAATGGGAAAGAAAACTTCTAGGAAACCGATTTCTCCTAATTCGTCACTATGCTTTTCTCATCCAGCTAATTTAATTTAATTCTTTTTTTCTATTAGCAAATCTCTAATTCATCCAAAAGCCTCTTTCGATAGTCAATTGAAAATTATTTTTGTTCATCAATTCACACAAGAATATGCAAATTAAATAATCAAGAACGCAATAAGACCAATGATTTAATTACTACATAGGTTCATACAAATCTTTCGATCTCTATACTTACCTATGCTGAAATATTCAAGATCTACCCTATGATTCCCTCTTTCGATATCAAATCACAAAATTAAAAATCATCTAATCAATGGCCAGTTAATTAGAAGCAATAAATTCAGAATAATTCAGATAAACAAAGAGAGAATTGCCTTAAATTAACATAGTCAATCAAGCATAGTTCGGAATTTGGTTACATCGTTTTCCTAGAATAAAGAAATTTAGCTCATACTAGAAATAGAATTCAACATAAACGAATTCACCATAATTGTTCTGAGAATAATAGAAGAAAATAAACGCTGAAAAATACTCTTTACAGCCGCAACTCGTCGTCAAAAACTAAAGGATTTGATTCAAGGCTTTTCTCCTATCTGTGCTTGTGTATGATTCCGACGTACGTGCAATATATGGAATCCCTTCTCCAAAACGATTGATTTGAATCCTTCTAGATGTGTTTTTCTCTCCCAAAATGTGTTCTCCAGTCAAAAGGTACGGCCATAAAGTGAAAAATCACTTTTATATGGTGTGACGGCGGAAAACCCTAAATCTGTCAAAATACCATGTTCGCTCGAGCGGGGTGTCGAGCGAACATCGAGCGGTCGACTCTGCCTAACTTCGCTCGAGCGACTTGTCGAGCGCACCTCGAGCGTTCAACTCTGCCTGATTTCGCTCGAGCGGCCAATGTCTCCGCTCGAGCGATCTTTGTATTTCCGCATCCCGCTCGATCTCACTGTCGAGCGACAGTCGAGCGTTTGAATCTGCCTGAGTTCGCTCCAGCGGCCAAAAGCCCCCGCTCAAGCGAAGTCGTAAAATCTGCAATACGAAATATTTCAAGTCATCAAATACCTCCAAACTTAAAACTTTGTTTGTCCTCAAACAAAAAGCAAAGCAAATGATAGTTTAGACCATATCAACTCGACCCCAAAGAGAAGTATCATCACTCACCAAGCTTTTATGAATTTAGATTTCATCATTAGTATCTTACTCTTTTAACATCAAAGATAGCAAGAAAATCAATAAAAAATTTTGCAATTTGTCAAGCAAGAGTTAGGCGTTTACTTCAACCTAAAGCTAAGACCTTGAGTGTGTGTGTGAGATAGTCAATTTAACCTCAAACCACCTGCAAACTCAGATAAAAGTAGAACAACCAAAATCAGAAGAATTCTCTTAAAACTTAACCCCATAAGTCCAATTTTCAGAAATCCTCTCCACTAATGTAGTCAACACCAAAATCAGAGATCAAAAGGTCTTTAATAAGCTTGTAATGATAGGCCACAGGGTGAGGGTTAAGAAAGAACTGGATATGGATAATCAAAGCAAACTGGGAAAATACTTTGTGAAAAGAACACTAAAAGAGATTTCCACATGATTCAAATCATAGCTCTTTCTTTAGCAATATGCTCATACTTGTGGCATTATTATTGCTGTAATGATGCAATACCAACCATTCCCTTAACAAAATCTGAAGTAATTCACATTCCGCATAGCGACTTCTTTTTCTTTTCTTTTTTTTTCTTCTTTTTCTTCTTCTTCTTCTTATTCTTCTTCTTTTTTTTTTTTTTCTTCTTCTTCTTCTTCTTTGATCAAACAGAGCAAACATAATACGGATCATTCTCTTTCACTAATTTTCTCTTTTAAATGAAACTTTCCACCAAATTATTTTCTTAAACTATTAAAGGTAGATTCATTGTTTTTCAGGCTTAGAGCGGGCATGGTTTATGTAGTTCAATGAATAAATAAAGGCTTATGTAAAATAAGGCTCAAGGGGGTTGACTATGGAAACACACCATGTAATGATGGCATGACATTTAGGACAACTGGGAAAGCTTTTTGGTTGCAAAAAAAAATGCCTAAATCATTTCTCTAATATTTGGTCTCAACTAGGAGTTCGTCTCAAGGATCCATCAACGGATTCTAGAGCAAAGCAAAATCGAACTTCCCTCTTTCAATTAATTCAACCTCTTCTCTTCATAAGCAAAATGGAATCAAAGAAAAACGACTATGTGCTCAATTGTGTTCAAGGTCAAAAATTTAAATCAAAGTACCCACAAAACTTCACTTGACATAAAAGAAATTTTTGAAAATTTTTCTCAAAACCATCTTCAATCTCAAATTTCAGAGTCATAGAGACTTCAATCTTACTCCAATGCATGCTTGGTAAGAGAATCAAACAACCCAAGATTTAGAAAACAAGAGGATCAAATGATTATAGGAATTCACACCCCCAAACTTAAACTAAACAATGTCCTCATTGTAATGCAAAAGTAAAAAGGATTGAAGAAATAAAAGGAACTTCCTTGGTTTCATGATGAGTCATCCGAAGCTTAGAAATTTTTCAGCTCTTTATTCATGCTAAAACAAAAACCTGCATCAAAAACCAAATTATTAAAACTACATAAATAAAGATAATAAAAATAAATGAAAGAATGAAAGATAGATCTATGGGTTGCCTCCCATAAGCGCTTGTTTTAAAGTCTACAGCCAGACTTTCCAATCTTCATCAATCGGGATCTCCAAGAGAAATAAGTGTACAGTTCCTCTCCACTTCATTGCTAAGTGATATATCCTGCTGCAAGGCTCATTCTAGGTGATCGGCTGGTGCATCTTCTTTAAAGGCCTCTTCTTCACATTGCTTAATGTCATCAACCCGAAAACAAGTACTTGGCTCTTCTGGAATTCTCATAGCTTGGTAAATATTGAACAAAACCTCTTCCTTGTTCACTCTCAATGTTAACTCAACCTTTTGAACATCAATTAAAGCCCTTCCCGTAGCCAAGAATGGTCGGCCAAGAATTAGTGGGACTTCTTCATCTTCCTCCATATCTAACACCACAAAATCAGCAGGAAAAATAAATTTATTCACCTTTACCAATACATCTTCTATGATTCCACGTGGATACTTGATGGACTGATCTGCTAGTTGCAAAGAAATGGTTGTTTGTTTCATCTCTTCAAGTCCTAATTTCCTGCAAATAGAAAGTGGCATAAGATTAATGATAGCACCAAGATCACATAAAACTCTATCAAAAAATGAATTCCCAATAGTGCAAGGCAAAGTGAAACTCTCCGGATCTTTTAATTTTTGAGGTAATTTCTTTTGAAGAATGGCACTGCATTCTTCAAAAAGCTTCACTGTTTCAAACTCTTCCAACCTTCTCTTCTTGGAAATGATGTCCTTCAGAAATTTGACATAATTTGGCATTTGTTCCAAGGCATCTGCAAAAGGAATATTAATGTGAATTTTCTTAAACATATCCAAAAATTTAGAAAATTGCTTATCTAATTTTTGCTTTTGAAAACGTTGAGGATAAGGAAGTGGAGGAGCGAGAATAGGAGGATTGTCAGGAAATGAAATTGCTGGAGCAAAGTCGGTCTTCTCTAGTGTATCATTGACAATTTCCTCTTCTTGTACTTGATCTTTGCTTTGGCCATTGTTCGCAGCGGTAGGGGTGGACTTGCTCTTCTTTAATGGTAACCTCTTTATTTCTTTTCCACACCTAAGTGTGATGACTTTGCATTGTTCCTTTGGATTCACTTCAGTATTGCTAGGAAAAGCTCCTCTTTGTTGGGCATTAATGGTAGTAGCTAGTTGCCCAATTTGCACTTCAATATTCTTTATAGCAGCTCCCATATTACTACAATGAGTCTCGATGTTGTCCAACCGTGAATCAGTCATTTTAAACCTTGCATTGGTTTCCTGAACAAAGGAAACCATGGCATCCTCAAGTGACATCTTCTTCTCGCTTGGTTGGCTATCAAATCCTGGAGGAGGTGAAGGTTGCAACACATTCTTTGTATTTCCATATGACAAATTCTCATGATTTCTAAGCCCTGGATGATAGTAATTTGACATAGGATTACCACGATAGTTGTAGTTCCGATTATTGATGTATTGAACTTGTTCTTGACTTGCTTCATTACTTGGAACTATCATACTTGTAGATGCAACATATTCGGTACTTTGTGGTATCCTTTGTGTTGTCAAGGCTGAAATCTGATGAGATAGAGTAGCAACTTGAGCTGAAAGGGCTGCTATCGGCTCCAAGTCATGAATTCCAGCAACCTTCTTAGCCAAAGTTCTCTCAGTTGGCCATTGATAGTTGTTTGAGGCCATTTCCTCCAAAAGGGTAGTAGCACCCTCAGCTGTCTTCGACATCAAAGTTCCACCAGAAGCAGCATCAACTATGGTTCGAGTTTGACCATTTAACCCATTATAAAACATCTGAACTTGCAACCAATCCAGCAATCCATGTTGTGGGCAACGTCGAACCAAGTTTTTATACCTCTCCCAAGCTTCATAGAGTGACTCAAAATCATTTTGCTTGAACTGACCAATCTCACTCCTGAGTTGGGCTGTTTTTGCAGGTGGAAAGAATTTAGCTAGAAACTTCTCGGCCATATCCTGCCAACTAGTGATGTTTCCCGATTGTAGAGATTGTAGCCAACCTCTAGCCTTGTCCCTTAAAGAGAAAGGAAACAATCTAAGTCTAATGATGTCTTCAGTAACACCATTAATCTTCACAGTGTCACAAATCTCCAAGAACATTGCCAAATGAATGTTGGGATCATCAAGTGGCGATCCACTGAACTGAGCCTGCTGCACCATGCTAATCAAAGCTAGTTTGAGCTCAAAGTTGTTGGCATTGATAGTCTGGCGCCTTATACTCGAGTAATTTCCATTCACTATTGGTCTTACATAGTCCTTCAAGGTGTGTGGCAGTGCCTCATTCTCTTCTTCAGTCATGGCTAGTATCTTATTTTTTCTTCGTGATCTAAGAGTTCTTTCAATCTCAGGATTAAGAGGGATAATATCACGAGATCTAGCACGGCGCATCCAACGTCAAAAACACACCTGTAGAACAATAAAAATATCAGAACAACTTAAAATAAAATTCTAAATTAAAATCAAGATTACTTAGTATCGATATTGACAAAAAGAATAAGAATAAACCAATCCCCGGCAACGGTGCCAAAAACTTGATCGGTGCAAAACTGTAAGTGCACAGTAACATAGTTTTATAATAAAGTGGTAAGAAGAGTATCGTCCTCAGGGATTGGTACCTTACTTATGCCAAATACCAAAATTATACTAATCTCGATTTTATCTAGAGGAATCACTAAGATTTTGGAGTTGCAATTTAAACTAAAATTGACTCAAAAATTAATAAGCAAATGAAATAAAACTGACGTTTAAAGATCAGATTAATGGGAAAGAAAACTTCTAGGAAACCAATTTCATCTAATTCGTCACTATGCTTTTCTCATCCAGCTAATTTAATTTAATTCTTTTTATCTATTAGCAAATCTCTAATTCATCCAAAAGCCTCTTTCGATAGTCAATTGGAAATTATTCTTGTTCATCAATTCACACAAGAATATGCAAATTAAATAATCAAGAACGCAATAAGACCAATGATTTAATTACTACATACGTTCATACAAGTCTTTCGATCTCTATAGTTACCTATGCTGAAATATTCAAGATCTACCCTATGATTCCTTCTTTTGATAGCAAATCACAAAATTAAAAATTATCTAATCAATGATCAGTTAATTAGAAGCAATAAATTCAGAATAATTCAGATAAACAAAGAGAGAATTGCCTTAAATTAGCATAGTCAATCAAGTATAGTTCGGAATTTGGTTACATCGTTTTCCTAGAATAAAGAAATTTAGCTCATACTAGAAATAGAATTCAACATAAACGAATTCACCGTAATTGTTCTGAGAATAATGGAAGAAAATAAACGCTGAAAAATACTCCTTGCAGCCGCAATTCGTCGTCAAAAACTAAAGGATCTGATTCAAGGCTTTTCTCCCGTCTGTGCTCGTGTATGATTCCGACGAACGTGCAATATATGGAATCCCCTCTCCAAAACGATTGATTTGAATCCTTCTAGATGTGTTTTTCTCTCCCAAAAGGTGTTCTCCAGTCAAAAGGTACGGCTTTAAAGTGAAAAATCACTTTTATATGGTGTGACGACGGAAAACCCTAGATCTGTCAAAATACGATGTTCGCTCGAGCGGGGTGTCGAGCGAACATCGAGCGGTCGACTCTGCCTAATTTCGCTCGAGCGACTTGTCGAGCGCACCTCGAGCGTTCAACTCTGCCTGATTTCGCTCGAGCGGCCAATGTCTCCGCTCGAGCGATCTTTGTATTTCCGCAACCCGCTCGAGCGACAGTCGAGCGTTTGCATCTGCCTGAGTTCGCTCGAGCGGCCAAAAGCCTCTGCTCGAGCGAAGTTGTAAAATCTGCAATACGAAATATTTCAAGTCATCAAATCTAGGCAAAATAATACAAAATAATAGACTCAACAAATCTATCACTATTCTATTAAAATATTGATTTTGATATTTTCATTTATTTTAATTCTAATTGTAATTTGAATATTTATTATTTATTAAAAAATTACAAATTAATTTTCTAGCGTTCATATTATTTTAATAAATAAAAATTTTTTTAATATTATTTTTATAATAATAATATTTTTTTCAACTAATATATAGTTATATTAAAGTTTATTTTTACAACTGTCATAATTTTCTATCTACAAACATAATTTTTTATTCTTACTGGTAATTACAGCATTTGGCGAACATCTAGTCAGTCCATGTCTTGATAACGTACAAAAGTAAAAATTATCACACTTACAATTTTAATGTTTGTAATCTTGAATGACGCAACGAACCAATAGCAATAAATGAGAGAAAGCCCCCCACCAATAGCGATAAATGCTAACACCTAACGACCCAATGAAAGCTGGAAGGAGTTCTTTACGTACGGGTGCCTCATATTGGAACGCGCGAAATGAGCAGAACGAGGGAGACGTAAATTTTTATGCGAAAATAATAATTTCGCCAGCAGTCGAGATTCAATAAATAACAATGCGCTACGGCCACCACGCGTGAGACCCTCTGGGCCTCTACACCACAGGCATGTTGATTGCTGTGGCTCTTCCTCGCAGTTCATCTAGACCGATGGGGATTGGACGTACCCTCCACGAGTTGGTTTTAAGTTAAGTACATCTATCTAATGAGGCTGCCTTGGAAATCGATAGCTATTAGAGAAAAAATATTTGAACTTCCTGTATTAAGGTCAAAAAGTAGCTGTTTCCTAGAATAGTGGGTTTGAGTGCTTATTAGGATGTTACTTTTGGGTTTCCAAATGTCGTTGTCGTGTGGACATGGGTTGGTCATAGAATTATTGGGGGAGGAGCCTGAGGAGGCGCGCGTGCCCATAAATGTCTCCGTGGCCAGAGAGCCAAATTGACAAGGGTTTGCAAAAGGGATGATCGTGGGTTAAGGGAAAAATGATTTGTAAAATGGAACTTATGCAACAGTCTGAAATGATCAGTTTTACTTTTTCAGGGATTTACTTGATTGTTTAAACGACATTAATTTCGGGTATGATGTTTGCGTAACAGGATGGCAGAAAATCATAATGGATTCTAAGGCCCACTACTCTGAAGGGTAGGTCCAACCCCATTATCGACTCTTTTATCCGAGTGTAGGTCCAACCTATAGCCCAAATACCAACCTTTACGCTTCCCTTTTTTTAATTGAGTTGTAGATTTCAAAAGTATAAGATCTTACCGTATGATGTTATTGAATAAATCACTCAAATAAATCAAATTCTCATTAAATATCGTAGGACTCATAACCTACCCTTAGTTGGAGTTTAGATGATGAGATGAGATGAGATGAGATAGTTTTAAATGAAAATAAAAAATTGAATAAAATACTGTTAGAATATTATTTTTTTAATATTATTATTATTTTGACATTTGAAAAAATTGAATTATTTATTATATTTTGTATAAAATTTAAAAAAATTGTAATGATGAGATAAGATGAGGTAAAACACTTTCATTATCCAAACGAGATCTTAATCTAAATTGACTCTAGAATATCATCAATAGAAATTTTAAGGATCAAAATATACATGAAGGATGATTCTATGCTTTGTTATCTCAAAATCAGAGATTCAATATTAGCGAAAAACCATTTCTTTGGCGGAATCTTTGCTTTGTCTTTTGTCAGCATATGTAAAATATCAAATAAAGGGAAGAATGTTATTTTTCGTAGAATATTATTACTGCTTTTTATATTTTAATTAGAGAAGGTTATTGGGACACACATGCAAGGGCCCCGGCCCACAGACGTTAATAAACAACGCCTTGCAAATTGCGAACGATCAGCTTCGATCCGGCGCCTAAGATTCCAACTATTCACTCGACCTAAAGAGCCTCCAGTGTGGTGAAAGTGAACCATGCTCTTAATATTAACTATTCTGCAAAGTAGGATTAATTTCATTCGATAGAACTAGAACGTGGGGTCGATTAATATTTCCGCTGCACTTGAAGATAGATTAAAGGGGAAAGAGTTTTGTATAAGCAAGCCGAGTTAATAGAGCAAGATAAAAAAACAACCGCATGCAGCCTCAAACTATAGGACAATAACTTTTTTTGTGACATAATTATAATAGGTTTGAGATAAGTATAATAGGTTTAGGGCCAATCCAAATCGATCTAATTACACATAATTATTAAACTATTCAATTTCGTGTCAACTAGTTAAACCCACAATTAACTCGTATAATGAAGGTTAAGGCTTAGTGAGGACGTTTTATGGATATATTTATTGGAATTTAATAGTAGAGAGGCTACGTGGGTGGAATAATCAGACTGCAAAAGGGTTATTGAAAATGCATGGCATGCAGATGGAACCATGTGCTAATGGTATGAACTCTGTAATGAGGAAGATTGAGAGATGTGGGGAAATGTTGACAGTATGGAATAAGGAAAAATTTGGACATGTTAAACAAGGAATTGAAAGGGCTAGAACTAAACTGCAACTCTTTCAAAGAAGTGATCTACTAGGCCAAAGGAGGGATGAGCATAGAGTAGCTAGAACTGAAATGCAGCATTGGCTTGAGAGAGAGGAAATTATGTAGAGGCAAAGGTCCAAAACACTATGGTTGAAAGAAGGGCACACCAATGCACATTTCTTTCACAATAAAGCTTCACAGAGAAAAAAGAAGGACTTTATTAAGGGTCTTAAAGATGAAAATGGCTTATGAAAACTGAATGAGGAGAGGGATAATCTAATACTCGAGTACTTTAGTACCCTCTTTAAAGTATCACCAGAGGTGGGGCAAATGGAATTCTTGGAAGGGTTGAGAGGTAGAGTTGATGATGCTATGAATGAGAATCTATCAAGAGAGTTTGGTTCTGATGAAGTATATTTGGCCCTTAGTCAAATGAACCCCACTAAGGTCCTAGGGCCTGATGGAATGGCACCACATTTGTTTTTTTTTAATCAACAATTCTAGAATGTTGTTGGGAAAGAGGTGACATATGTTGTTCTTAAGGCCCTTGATCAAGGTCAATTTCTACATGAAATAAATCACACCTTCATAACCTTGATCCCAAAGAAGAAGAAGCCAGAGGTGTGATCTGATTTCAGGCCTATAAATTTATACAATGTTATCTATAAGCTTATTTCAAAAGTCTTATCAAATAGGCTTAAGGAAGTACTACCAACCATTATTTCAAACTCACAAAGTGCCTTTGTACCTAGAAGGCTCATAATAGATAATATACTTGTGGCATATGAGTTGGTGGATTTCCTCAATCAGAAAAAGGTTGGCAAAAAAACTTTTATGTCTCTAAAGCTAGATATGAGTAAAACATATTATAGGGTGGAATGTGGGTTTGTAGAAGCTGTTATGCAAAAAATGGGCTTTGGTGACAAATGGATCAAATTGGTGATGCTTTGTTTGAAATCTGCCTCTTTTTCCATATTGGTGAATGGAGTGCCAAAGGATCCATTATTTCCATCTCGAGGCTTGAGGCAAGATGATCCCATATCCTCTTACCTATTTCTGTTGTGCACTAAGTGACTAATATCTTTATTACAACAGGCTGAGAGATCCAAATAGATTGAAGGCATACAGATTTGTAGAGGAGTTCCTAAGCTTAATCACCTTTTGTTTGCAGATGACAGTGTGTTCTTTTACAAGGCAACATTGCAAACTTGTTTGAATATTCAATATCTTCTTGATATATATGAAAAAGCATCAGGTCAAAGGGTGAACAAAGAGAAGACCTCAATGGTGTTTAGCAAAAATGTCCAAAGCAGTCAACAAGAGGAAATAATGGCTTTCTGGGGAGTCTAACACTACTATCAGTATGAAAAATATCTTAGTCTTCGTCTTATGGTGGGGAGAGGCAAGATAAAAGCTTTTTTAGATTCCAAGCAAAAAGTATGGCACAAGTTGAATGGCTGGAAGGAGAAATTCTTATCACAAGGAGGCAAAGAAGTATTGATTAAGGCTGTAGCATTGGCTATCCTAACAAACACAATGAGCTGCTTTAAAATTCCAAGTACCCTTTGTAGTGAGTTAGAAAATATGATAGCAAATTTCTGGTGGGGTCAAAAGAAAAAGGAAAGTAAAAGTAGATGGGTTAGCTGTAAGAAAATGTGTGAAGGCTAAAACATTGGGAGGTATGGGATTCAAGGATTTACAAATATTTACTCAATCCCTTCCTGCAAAGCAAGCTTGTAGAAATATGACAGAGGAGACAACATTGCTGTAAAAGCTCTTTAAGGCCAAGTATTTTCCAGTTTCAAGTTTCTGTGATTCAAAATTGGGATCTAGCCCTTCTTATGTATGGAGAGGAATCTGGGAATCAAGGAAACTCTTGCTAAAAGGGTGTAGATGGAGAGTTGGGGATGGTAAGTCCATTAATGTTTGGACTGATTATTGGCTGCTTGGGCATAGACTGATACAAAACTCCTCTCATGGGCATGATCATGATTCTCTAACAGTAGCTAGCCTTATTGATAAAGAAACAAGGGGGTGGAATGTGGAAAAGGTTAAAAGATTACTACCCCTCGAGCAGCAGAAGAGGTCTTCAAAGTGTTGCTTAGTTTAGAGAGTAGGCCTGACTGTATCATTTGGGAACATGAAAAGTCTAGGAATTTTAGTATAAAGAGTGGCATATGATCTATTTCAGAAGCAATCTAAGCAAGATGATGAGTGTTCATATGCAGAAGATCAAGTAAGCTAAGAAGGAAACTTTGGCAGATGAACGTGTCCAATAGAGTTAAAATCTTTGCATGGAGAGCCTACAGAATGTGCTTCCAACTTGAAGGAACTTGAAAGATAGACATATATTGCAAGAAGCTCTTTGTGAATGCATAAGAGGAAGAAGATGTGGGACATGCCTTATGCTACTGCCCATCTGCAAGGTAGTCATAGAAACAATACTTTCCTGAGTTATTGGTAGCTGATATTAAGATGGATCTCATGCGAATTCCTATGAATGTTATGAGGTAAAAATGGAGATCTTGACCAATTCTTTCTTATAGCTTGGAGCATGTGGCATAGAAGAAACCATAAGATTTTTTAAGACAAAATCTTGACAATAGACCAAGTAATTGAGCATGCTTTGATATTGCCTAAGGACTACAAAGAAGCTAGAGATCAGAGACAAACCAAAAAGCTAACAAGCTGTAGTTGGTAGGCTCCTCCTCAAAGTGCATTGAAGTTAACTGTAGATGGGGCCATTTTTTAGTATTAGAATAGAGTAGGCATGGGTGTTCTTTTAAGAAATGATTCATGTGAAGTGATTATGGTTGCAATCAAGAAAGAAAATGGAGTGAATGACCCAATGAAAGTTGAGCTTCTTGCTATTTTGAGAGGTCTACAAATCTGCATTCCTATGAGTAAATTTGAAATTATTATTGAAAGTGATTCACTGCTTATAGTAAATGAATTGCTTGATGTGAGTTAAGTTTATGAGGAAATCTTGTTTATGAGGTAAGGAATATAATTAAGATGTTCCCAACACTACAAGAAATTTGATTTTTAGGGATGAAATTTGTTAGAAAATACTTTTTAGAGACGAAATTTAAATTTTGTCTCAAAACATGGAAAACCTTATAAATCCGTTCGAACTAATACATATTAGTTTGAACTAGAGATTCTGGAACGAATTAGATCATCTCCAAAAGTCTAAACCATTCGAACTAATAAAATTTAATTCGAACAGATAATTAATTTATTCGAATGCAATATAATAGGTTCGAATGAGTATTACTTTGTTCGAACAGTATTATTTAACTGTAATAATATTTTGTTAAAATTGTAATGATACATACTTTTTCTATTAATTTTTTTTATCATTTTCAAAGTAAATAAAAATGTCTATATATTATATATTATGATTTACAATGAATTAAAATATTTACGAATTCATAAATTAATTTTATGTAATTAATTTAAAAATAGTTTTAGTTCAATAAATTTTAATTTAAAGATAGTGTCATTTTTTCTATTATCGTGAATATTAAGTATAATGAAAATAAAATATAATTAACAATAAAGAAACTAGCAAACACTAAAAATAAAAATCATACATTAATTACATCCAAAAAGGAGTTAAACGTTCTATACAACATAGAAAAAGTAAAATAACAACTAACAATATCTATTTGTTAAGTAAATCAAAATCCTCCTATAAGGTATATAAGCGTCCTTCCAGGTCCTTAAGCTTCTTCATGATGGGCTGAATGAAGTCCTCAATATAATTTGGCGGTGCTTCGCCAATATACCTCGTACCTCATCCGGAGTAGCCCCAGTAGGCTGTCTCTCAACAGCAGCAGCAGTAGAAGTTGGATTAGTAAGCGAAGGTTGATCCTGTACTGCATGAGTCTTCAGAAAGTGACCCTTACTCTTGCTGAATGTGATCTTGTTAACGGGCCTCATCTGTGGCGACCTCTGCTCAGTCGAAGTCACTGTAACCCCCGATTAGAGTAGGAGGTTAGATATCAACAGTGCAAATGGTAGACTACCTCCACCCGAATAGTGTGACTCTGTTCGAATGCGGAGGAAGAAATATAATGCCAGATCAATTGACTCCCCCTGTGCTAACCGTAACAAAAATCTGGCTCGCTCGATTCTGAAATCAGTCTTGTATTTTTTTCGGATCAATGTTATACTTGACAATCAGATTAAACATTCTGAAAAATGCTATACAGTAGGCTTGTCAGATCACTTTACTGCCATCATATGGAGGAGACGAAGGGTCTCGCACTAGCTCACGAACCTAATCATCTGTGAGACCATCATCAGGTACCTCATCGCCGCTCTCACTATCATCCGAGCCAGCATCCAGATCTGCAGTCTCTACATCTGGTGCTAGCGATGGGGATACGACTGGTGTGTCCTCTCCAGATGGTGCAGTCACTGCTCTCGCTGCTGCTGCTACAGGATGCTCCTATCGCAGATCAAGAAACTCAACAAATAACGCGGGGAGAGAAGATAATACTCACTCCCCGGACTACTAAGTTGCAGCATAGAGTATCACCAGACAGCTCTCCCATGGCATGGTAAAACTCACCGACCATCTCAGGATATGTTGTGCCATTCTGCCGACAGATTGGGGTCCATCCATGATCGGGGATGATGTCATGTATGATCCGTCCCTCCCAAGTGAGATCACGGAAGTCATCTAGAATGATCTCCCACTCAACTAGTATAGGCCTCACGGCCGGCTGAGATGGAGCTGCTTCGCTACTTTGGCCTGTATGGGGTCGGGAATGTTTTCTTCCCCTGCTGCTTGCCATTAGTAAACTGTTGATCTACAAAATAATTTTGTAATCTAATTAAAGTGAATTAGAGGAATGATGATGTTGTGCTGCAGTCTTTGGCAACTGCTTATTCAAATGGATTCCAATCCGTTCGAATAAGGGCTGGCAAATATCATCTGTAGTTCGAATGATTAAAATTCAATTTGAATGGCCTAAAATTCCATTCGAATGACGTTAAAGTCCATTCGAATGGAATTTAAAGTCATTCGAATGACTTTAAAATCCATTTGAATGACCCTAAATTCGATTTGAATGACAATAAATTCCATTTGAATGGCCTTGAATTTCATTCAAATGAAATTTATGGTCATTCGAACGGAACTGAGCTAAACAGACATGGCTGAGTCGACTAAATCCTGAATCTATAATTCTTGGATTCACCATAATCCAATATTTTAATCGGTAGAAATGATTTAGGAGTGAAGGCCCATCATTTCTACCGATTACTTTTGTGTCATTTTGCCCCAAAACAACAAAATGGGGTCGGATTGATTCAAAATCTGACCCACCCAAAACCAACGAAATTTTTCAAAAAAATAACAACCATTTAAGCTAGATGAGGACCCATACCTCTTGTTCTAGGAGATTTAAGGACTTGGTCGGAGTTGGTGGTAGCGTTGTGGCTGCGAACAGTAGAGGATTCGATCCGACGGTTTGAATGAGAGGATGCACGAAATGAATAGAGAAGAAACTATATCGCGACTTATATAACGTAATTTCGTTCGAACAAAAAGGGTATAAGTTCGAATGAATTATATAATAATGAGAAAATATATATATATAAGTACAAGAGGTAAAAAAATACATTTTACTAATATTAGNTAAGCTAGATGAGGACCCATACCTCTTGTTCTAGGAGATTTGAGGACTTGGTCGGAGTTGGTGGTAGCGTTGTGGCTGCGAACAGCAGAGGATTCGATCCGACGGTTTGAATGAGAGGATGCACGAAATGAATAGAGAAGAAACTATATCGCGACTTATATAACGTAATTTCGTTCGAACGAAAAGGGTATAAGTTCGAATGAATTATATAATAATGAGAAAATATATATATATAAGTACAAGAGGTAAAAAAATACATTTTACTAATATTAGTACTAATAAAAAATTTCTGGACTAGTATATATAAAATAGTATATATATAATATATTAGATAACTATATTATATAGTATAGAGTATTTAATTAAAAACCTATATATATTATAAGTAACTAGTATATATATATATAATACTATATATATTATGCATTAGATGAGTATAAAATTAATAGTATTGTGTAAAGCATTGCATTATAAAGTAATATACTAAGTATATAGTAAAACATTGCATTAAATATAAGTATAAAATATTTATATTTAATATACTTAGTTTGTATATTAGTAATAAACTAAGTACTTAGAATATATTATAAAGTATTATAATACTATTAGTTTTCATATATTTATGCTATTTGTACTATAATATCACTTAGTATTATACTATTACTGATACTTAGTATTATACTTATAGTGATACTAATTATAAGTATAAAACTATTAGTGATACTAAATAAAATATTATACTATTAGTAATACTTAATATTATAGATTGATAAGAAACTTAGTATTATACTATTAGTGATACTTAGTATTATATAGTGTATATAGTTTTAACTTATACTAATAATAATATTGGGTGTATTATGTGTATATTTATATATTGCTATAATTATCTGTTCGAAAGAATATCAATATAGTTCGAATAGAGATAAAGTCTGTTCGAACAAATCTTTTTTATCTGGAGGGAAAATTCGCTCCAAATTATCAGTATATGTTGGAGAATATTCCTTTTTTTATGTTCGAACTCTAATATTATTAGTTCGAACGGGAAAATCTTGTTGAAAAAATTTGCGGTTATTTTTATTTTCGTGTTCGAACATCTAAAAAATCTATTCAAACGGAAATTCGCATATTATTAACCCGGCCCTTTCACTTCATTTTCACTCGAATTGAAGTTTGAGAGAGAGAGAGCGTGGCAGAAGGCTTTGAGAGAGTGTTGTGGAGAGAGAGAGCTTGAAAGAAGTGAGAGAGAAGAGATTCTTGAGAGAGAAATGAGGTGCACAAGAGGTAATATATTTTTCTTTGTTATTTTTCATTTCGATTTTCATTTACACTTATCTTGATATTTGTTGCATTTATTCTTGAGATAAAAAAGAGGTTTTATGTGTTTTATGCATATATAGGTATTGTGGATTGATATTTTTATTGGATTGTAAAAATTAGAGGTAAATTTTTATAATTTTCTAAGTTATTTAATAATCATATTTCAGGATAATCATATAGTTTTCAATGTATTGTATTGAAATATGCCATCATGTATGTGAAAATTGGGTTGTGTGGTTCAGTTTTTTGCTCCGTTTCATGATTGGTTTATGGGTTTGTCCCATTCGAATACTCTGAATCCCGCTTGAATTAAATTTACTCAGTTCAAACTGAATCTAACTTGAACAGAATTCCATTCGAACATTTGGAGTGTTTGTTTGAATAGTATCAAACCCTTTAAGCACCCTATTTAAAGTGATTAATACTTAAACTATACTTTTAAGATATTTAATTAAAGAATTATAATGTATAATTGAAAATATTTAAGTACTCTAATTAAATAGATTAATACTTAAAATATTTAATTAAAAAATTATAAGTAAATATTTGAAAATATTTAAGTACTCTAATTAAAATGATTAACACTTAAACTATACTTATAAAATATTTAATTAAAGAATTATAATGTATAATTAAAAATATTTAAGCAGATATTTGTGTAGGTATAATTCTTATAAAAATATGAAATGTATCTTGTTCAAATAATAATTTATTATAATTTCAAACAGATATGCCTCCTAAACGCAAAAGAATACGTGAGCCATTTCCACCACTTACTAGCTCCCCGTGTGATTCACCTGCCAATAATGATGTGCCAATATTACCAGAACCAGAATAAGATATTTTATCACTGTATATCTTTCAAATAAAATAATTTAATTAAAATATATATAATTTAATTATTGTATATATAGCTGTTGTAAACCAACGCCGAGTTAGAGGCATTACGAGGGGTGTTTGCATAGAAAAAGTAAGGAAAGTGAGTGAAATTAAAGTTGATATACATGATGATCACACCGGTGGCACCGGGGATTCGATAGCTTGGCTTGCTTCTTATGTTAGTACACTTACTCACACGTATGCACCAATGACTACATCCTCCTGGGCTAAAGTTTCCCAAGATGTGAAAGACCACATCAAAAATCGTTGTCTGGTAATAAGTTACTTTGTATAACATTTTTATTTAAATAACTTTTGAAATTATACTAATTGTTTATAATTTCTTGAAGGATGAGTTTGAACTAAATTTTGGCCGGCGAGAGGATCGACTAACGATTGAGGAACTGATGTCGAATGCATTCTGGAGGTACAAAGGTCGATGCCATGCACACTATCAGAAATTCAGTACTACGACAGAGGAGCGTCAAAATCTATTCCAAGCAATGCGACCAAACGAATGGAAGAAAGTTTGTGATCTGTTTGAAGATTCTGCTTATCAGGTAATTTCGCTGCTATATTTTTTTAATAATATATGATTGATGTATTAAACATAAAATTATAATAGTTTTTTTAGCAACGGAGTACGGTGAACAAAGTAAATAGATTAAATTTAATGATACACCATCATGCGGGTTCTCGATCTTTTCATCGCTTGTAAAAAAAAATGGTTAGTTATTTTAGTCTCCATTAAATATTAATATATACACTTTTCTGGTTTAAATTATGATATTGATTTTCATTTTGCAGCAAGAAGAAAGTCCTGCTGACTATAATCTGACCCAATTGTATGCTAAAGTACATAAAAATCGTGATGGTGTTTAGAGCAATCCTGAGGCAGAGGCAAATTACGTAAGTTTAAGTTTATTTAATTCCATTGTTTAAAGATATTTTTGTTACCTATACTAATTTTAATATTTTTCTTTTTGTAGGACAAAATGATATCTCTTAAATAAACTGCTGCAGATCCATCTGATGAATCATTTGTCAACGATGCTCAAATCTTTTTTCAAGTTCTTGGATCACGTTCTGGATATTTGAGAGGTTTAGGACGTTGCGTGAAGCCATTCTCAACATCGTCATCCTCTTCTAAAGCCAGATCGAATGACGACAAGATTAAAGAATTAGAGGAAGCTGTACTTGGGACAGAACGATTGAGGTTGAAGGAAAAAGAGTTGCTGACCCGATTAGATCAAGCAGCAGATTTAGAGGCAAGATTCGAAGGGAGGCTACAATTAAATAACTAAAAAATGTTTGAACAATTCCAGTAAATGATGTCTCAAAACTCTATACCACCATTACCACCACAATCATAATTTATTTAATTTTTTTAATTGCCTTTATTTATGATGTTTGTAAACATTTGAACAATTAATGTGTATAGATTACAATTTGTATTAGTATGTTCTTTTTAATTAAATTTCATTTTATTTGATCAATACTGTTCGAACTATAAATAACCCGTTCGAATAGTAAATTACCATTTATGTATACATTCGAACAAAAATAGATCCATTTGAACGTATCGGGAAATACATTCTATGCGTTCGTTCGAACAATTAAATATTTATTTGAATAACGTTATTTTTCAAAACTTTGTTCGAACATAAGATTTCCGAAAATAGATTATCTGTTCGAACAGTTAATATTGTGCTGGTTCGAACATCCTTGGTCAGATATAGTTATTTGTTCAAATTAACATTTCATGTTGTTCGAACAGAAATTTTTTCATTCGAATTTGATTCTAAGATGACATTTTTTTGTCTAAAAAAAAAATTCCGTTCAAATGGTTTCGACTGGTTCCGCCCAATTTTGTCTCTAAAAATACTTTTTGGAGATGGAAATCAATTTTTTTCTCTAAAAAGTTTTTGAGACAAAATTTTTTCGTCTCCAAAAACTTCTAGGGACAAAATTTGGGTTTTTTGAGAAAATTTTTTTTGTCTCAAAAAACCAATTCTTTTGTAGCGCAAAATGTTCTATTCAAGGTAAGGGATGGATGGCTAGTGAAGCAGCTCACACTTTGGCAAAGTATGCCCGGCAACTAGATGACTTGATAATTTGGTATGATTCATTCTTGAAGTGTATTTAACAGATTATTTGGTCTGAATCTTTGATGTAATTGTGGTTGTTCATGAATAAAAGTTTTATCTTCCTATCAAAAAACAAATAGTGGAGAGGCTTTACAAGCAATTTATGGGAATGCAATCATATATATATATATATATATATATATATATATATATATATATATATATATATATTATTGCTATGTTTTTGTTACTAGATAAAATTTATTGCTTATTTTAACCACATATATGGTTATGTTTTAGGATGTTGGGTTATGTTTAATTATATTTATGAATTTGTTAAATCAATTTCGTTGCGATTGATCTAGTTATGGACATGCATTATTGGTTTAATTTATTTTTATAATATATAAGATTTTATGTTAACCATTTTTGATAAAGTATTTTGGCCGGTCAATTCACTCATTTATTTTAACATAGCGAAAAGGGTCAAGTTTAGGTCTAGCAAATGCAATTTCTTTATTAAAGGAGTTAAACAAGTAATGTCGAGTCATATCATCCATTTATTTGAATGGAATATGTCAAGATTAATGAGTATGATCCATTTGATTACACAATTCGGGTTATAGTAGACCCATATTACAATGACCAAAAGAAAGTTCATAACCATATTGACGCTTTTAGTTCAAAAACAACAATCAAGGCCACAAATAGAGCCTATTGAGATAATTATAAATTGTAGAATTTTTTCATTCATAATATGTGATCTTATACACCATAATCTTATATTTTAAGGCTAAATATTGCAACATTTTCTTAATTTCGCGAGATCCTTGTAAAGGCATTCTATTATGGGAAAACCTTCAAACTAGTGCGGTATATTGGTGAGTTTACACCCCACAATAAGAGGGGAACACTTTATTGTTCTATTATTCTTACCATAGAACCAAATACAAGTTACAGAATTCCCTTTTTCTCTTGCATGTTCCCTATCTTTTTCTTTGTCTCAAGCTTGTTGCTCTCTCTCTCTCTCGTCACCGCTCCTTCTCTCTCTTTGCCCCACGTCACTCTCAAGCCTCAAGCCCCCATTGCTCTTTTTTTTTTTCTCTTATTTTTACTGATCATATTTGACACGGGGAGCAGCGTACGTACGTGCTGTTCTCATTAGTTTTGATGACAAAGGAATTTATTTTTATTCTTTCTTTTACTAAAGAGCATATATCATTAATTTCTTGTGAACTACACAAATGTCCCATATTAATGCCTGAAAAATGACCATATTTCCAAAATTTCTCTCTGCCAAACAGCACAGTAAGTAGACATAGCATTTACCATCGAGGGTGGTAGCTCAATAGTCCATGAGTTTGGCAATGGGCACTAGGTTGTGGGGTTGAAACTCGTAACGTGAAACGCTCAAGATCATGGACCATTGGCTCATGGACCATTGATGCTCTCGTGGAACTTGAGTCAGGCTATGACTCAAGTCCGACTTGTATGGTGCTCCTATGATTCTCGTCATCTAGACCCATTTTGTCTGGCTTCTCAACAGATTGAGTGCTACTATGGTCACATCCTGATAAGGAAATCATCTCTGATCATCCCCTCTAACCCTTTTTATTAAAAATAAAAAATAAAAGTAGACATAACATTTTTCAAAGCCAAAACTGACAAAAGCCTTACGGAGAATTCAAAACGGATTTTACAAATTCTCTTTTCTTGGTTTACGAAATATTGTATAGTTAAAAATTGAAAACGAGTTCTAGCTAGGTGGGCCGGGTGCTATATATACACTATGGGCTTGAGGCTAGGTAATCATATTCCATTATTTTTCTTTCAAAAAGGGGATAATTATTGTATATTTTATATTTTTAACAAGTGGGAGTTTGAACTTTGAAGATGTATTTTAAGAAGGATGTGATAATTCAAGAAGAGTTTTTGCAATTAATTACTATCTTGAGGAAAACCTAAAAGCTAGGCCCGAGAAGTTAAGTAATTTTCATTACCCTTGTGGCGTTATGAATCTAGGCTAGCTCTAGCTAGCTAGCGTAGTACTTACCTATCTGGCTCTTCTTCTAATTGTTTGTGAACAGTGGACCATAGACAATGTGTGGATATGGGCTGTGTTTTGTGGAACGTCACTTTTTTATGAAAATGTTACAGCATTCATATATGATGTTCTGTAAAGTATTAGATTTTTTATAATTTGAGAAAATATTTAGAAATTTTATCTCAAATCACCCCATCCCATTCTTATTTTGTGGTTAATGGATGAGGTTGCTACAGAAAATTTTTAAATATGGAGATCTACTATTTGTCTTCAAATCATTATTTTAAATTTATAAAATTATTTATAGTTAAATTTATAAAGGAATGTGATAGAAAAATATAATAAAATAGAAAAATGATAAGAAATGAGATGTATGAAATTTTTAAAAAATAATAAAATTTAAGAAAAAATTTAAAAAAATATATTTTTTAATTAAATTATAAAAAATTTTATAAAAAATGAGATATGAATACTCTTAGCCCGTGGAGTACGTGGGGCCGCTCCCTTGGCTTGGCTATTACTGCTAACTATCAACTTATAATTAAATTTTTTTTTAATTTTTTTTAATTTTTTTAATTTTTTCCTTTTTGGTTGATGCCAACCGCCGGCCTGATCTGCCAGACTGCCACTTGCTCTTTCTCGATGGGTGGAAAGGAGGGGCCAACCACTGGCTGCTAGTGCAATTTAAAAGCCAGAAGTCAGAGTTGGCTATATATATATTTCTTGGAATATACTAATCTTACCGTTAGTTCTATAGCTGAATTCTATCGTTGTGTTTTTTTTAATTATTATTATTTTTTTACTTAATGATTAAGTAATTATTTTTTAATAATATTCTGATTTTTTATTTTTTTAAAAATATCTAATTGTATTAAAAAAATACATGTAAATAAATACAAAAAAATAAAAAAATTCTAAACCATTAGTAGGAGCCCCAACGGTATGTGTAGGACCGCCCATCTAGTACTTTCTCCTACGCAGGTGGGTGAAAAATGTTTCCTTGACCCTTGAGGCCAGTCGGCCAACAATCCATGAAACGTGGCCAGGTTGCTTCTTCGCCATGTATACAGGCAGGCACAAGAACATCCATCGATATAGATTAACTGTATTTATGAATTTGCCTGAAAAATATTACTATATACCTACTCAAAGGATTATATGCATCTTAGCATTAAAAGGGGTAGGTCTCAAATTTAGTGATGCTTGAAATTGGACGATGATCTCATGATCAGGAAAGTATCTAATAACGTATGTACGTATATACGTGCAAGATACGTGTTTTTCATCCAACTATTCAAATCTCAATTGTAAAAATTAAACCCAAATCACCTCTGATGGCAGGGGAACTGCATGATCATATTTTATTCCCATTTTCCCATTATTTTCTTGTCAACGAAGCCTTCAATGAATCAATTATTCAAATGGTAGTAGCTAGATAAAACGTCATGCATGCATGAATTTATTATATATTGTCCGTGTACGTACATAAGTCAAAGTCAGATTTGGTACTCCAATGCAGCAAAAGTCAATTTGTTTAACCTGGCCGATCGAGATGGTATATAATGACGTCCATGCTTGTGTATGTCCACATAACTAGAAACTTTACATATTAATTAATGTTATGATTTTGGCCATGAGTACGAATTACTCCATCGATTTCATTTTAGGCTCCTATCTGGCAATTTGTCTCAAACGTGAACCTAATATATTCCTACCATCGACTATTCATATCAAATGAATTAATTACTTCGATTCATTTTCCTATGAATTTTCTAACCCTTAAGGTCAACCCAAGATATTAATTAAGGCGCGCCAAGTAGATAGTTTTATTTCACTAAAGCTAATGTTAGGTTACACTAACCATAAAAATACATATAAAACGTAACAAAGGCCTAGAATACTAGACTACAAGAAAAATAAATTTTTGTGATCAATTTATTATAACGAAAAGACTATTCATAATTAAAATTACTTTTCTTGTAGTGTTAATTAAGTCAAATGGAAGGATTGCATTTGAATTAAAATAAAAAAAGACAACTTGCTTAGGAAAAAGAACGTTTAGTCTAAAAGAGACAGAGTATAAGTACCGCTCGTAATTAAGACCCACCTATGCATGCATACTTCATGCGTAGAGATTTGCTCTTGGAGAATGATACTATGCCGTGCTACTTCAATTTGACTGTTTATGAATTTTTTTTAAGTTTTATAATTTTTTTTTTTACTTAATGGTTAAGAAAATAACTATTAGTGCATTTGTATTTTTTTTTTGTTTATTTTAAAAACGTTTGAAAGAAAGAAAGAAAAAAGCACAATTTGCATTAGGGGACATACTCAGTGGCCAAATCTGATCGGCATAGTAGCATTATCCTTTGCTCTTAGGATAGTGCTCCTAGGTAATGAGATGGAATGAGAAATTTTCAAAACTTCTCGCAATTTTCTTTCCATACGTCACCTTTCAATTTCAAATATTTAGTTTTTTCATGTAATCATTTTCTAATTATTATAATTTTTATATATTTCAAAATAAAATAAAAACATCAATATATACAATTTTTTCAAGCTAAAAAAAATCATATTAAAAAATTATATTCACACAGTTTTTTAACTTTATAATAAATTTTTATTCAACTTTTTCTCTCATTTCCTAAAACCTAATAAAATATCTTAACTCAAATAATTTTACTACTATTTATAAACTATTTCACTACCATTCTTAGGTGAGTAATGATATCCACACAACACAACACAACACATTTCATAATTATATTTTAAAATAAGGGCATTTTTGTAAAATAATATTACTTTTAGGAGGTATTTTACAAAAATATACCCAATTTTAGAACATAGTTGTGTAAAATGCTATGAAAAGTACTGTGTTTATTCTTTTTTGCACAGAATTATTAGATACACAGTGTCGAAACGAGTCCTTAGTATTATAACATAGTGCAATCAAATCTTGGGATTTGAACCATTAATGGTTTTTCAGACGGATACTTCCTTTATGTTGAGAATTATTTGATCTGGCCGGGTTTGGTCTTGTTCATGAAATTTGATTCAATGTTAGTTATAAGACGCTTATTTTATAATAAGATAAAGAAACATGTGTTCTTCATCCAATAAATTTATTTACTCTTTGTCGAAACTAGACCCAAACCATATTCTATCCTTTACTAGATCATGAACCTCAATTTTCATTGAATTAGCGTCATGATGTATGTCATTATATATAATTAGTAAAGACGGAAGACACGTGTGACGTGCTGTAAATTCAGTGAGTCGAATTCGAGTCATTTTATTTTTCTTTGTTTAATTTTGTCATTCCGTTTTATTAATCTTTACTACCGACCTTCCCGTCTGTAGTATCCAGGAACCTTCTCTCTAGCTCATGGGCGTTTAATCTAGATTCTCGGATTCATACATTGGATGGTTGACCCAAGAAACCTGTAGGAAATTTTCCTTTTCGTTGCCGAGTACTGTACAACCAATCTATATATATTAGAGACCCTGGTCCTTAATTTGCCACAGGATACCTTCAACAGAAAACTAGCATTTTTTCCAAACCTGCACCAGTGGTTTTCTCGAAACTCTTTTACTCCAAGCTTTGCAAAGCATGAAGAATCCAAGCAAATCTATCTTTATATCAAGCATTTTGATCTTTGTAGTTCTTTTCTCACATCTAACGCCAACCGCATCTCAGGAAGTCGGTAATGCAAAAGACACACATTTTATATACATATATGTCATTTGCTTTCCTTTTTATTTTCTCCTTATACAAGTACTTTTCCTTCCGAGTTGTTCACTGTGCTATATTCTGTGAATCATATGCCGCAGAGGATGAGAGAGAGTTTGATTATTTGGAAGGAAGCGAGATGGGGCCACGTCATTGGGGAGACATCCGGAAAGAGTGGGCCGCATGTAAGAATGGAGATATGCAGTCTCCCATAGATATGTCAAGTCAGAGAGTGAAATTGATTCCCAAGTTGGGGGAACTAAAAAGGAGCTACAAACCTTCTAATGCCACCATCAAGAATAGAGGGCATGATATTTCGGTAAGGAAGGGAAGCTACCAAACTATATGAGTTTTGTTTATGGTTTTAAAGTATCCATTCAATTCATGCATACAACCAGATTCATGTATACAACTAATTGCTAATAGCCGATGACCACTATAAATGATCGAGTTTGATTTCATGGATCTTTTCTGGTTTATATCCTTTGAACTTGTGTTAATTTTCCGGGCGATCTTGTTCTTCATTTTAGATTTTATTAAACCTAAAATCATAGTTGCTGATGTTTTATATTTCAAATGATTTTATATATGTATTATTTAAATTTCATATCGACTTAAAATATTGTGATTACAAATGAAGAAAGTTTAAAATGATCGAGAAAGATAATACCGATGTTCAGAGAGGTGGACCATCTGCAAGCCAGGGTAAAAAAGCTTCCTCGCTTCCCGGCTCTGAAAATGGTGGCCCTATCAGAGGGGAGATCATCAAGCTGGACACCATCCTAATGGGGTAGCTGAAGTGCTTACTATGGAAAACGTCAACTCCGCTAGCTATCATACTGGATTTACTATTTTATTTTTCAATTCCTTTCCGGAGTAGAACATTTCTAGCTAGCTAGCTAGGTTATAAAAGGACAAAATATCATATTGGGTGTGGAATTTTGTCACGTTGATCCAGAGCTTGTTGCAGATCGTATAGGGTTGAGAGTAATGCTATGATTCTGACATGCTATAAATTAAAACTGACTTTATATTAATGAAAGTTGCAAGCAATAATACAATATAAAGGACATGCATTCGTGTACACTAGTATGAGCTGTCCCGCACCAGCAATGAAAACAATTATTTGCCTGTTAATACATTAAATGTCAATGCATGGATGCAGGTGCAATGGGTAGGTGATGCCGGTTCCATAGAGATCAACGGCACTGATTACTCTCTCCAACAAGGACATTGGCACTCACCTTCCGAGCATTCCATCAATGGCAGGAGGTCTCTCTCTCTCTCTCTCTCTCTCTCTCTCTCTCTCTGTGTACATCTTTCTTCTTCTACATCTGGAAGAAATAGGAGTTGCTGAACAAGTTCATGGACTTATTTTTTTTTTTGTCTTCTGGTTAAATCAGGTATGACTTGGAGCTGCATATGGTTCACTTAAGCCAGGACCTCAGCATGGAAAATAAGATTGTTGTTGTTGGACTTTTCTATAAGATTGGTCGACCAGATGCTTTCCTCTCAAAGGTGAAAATACTCCCCCAAGATTCCTTAATTACGTTTGCCATTTTTTTTTTCCCTGTTTGAAGCAATGAAACAGGACAATCTTCCAAGGAATTGGTCAATTTCAATGAAAAACGACAACGATAAAGTCATGAAACATGTGGCAAGATGATCATCAAATGGATGTCACCTACGATTCAAGTTAAAATTAAAATAAAACACTATCCCCAATCAAAAGATCATATTGTTTTGCCGTAGCTGTCTTCCAAATTGGGGTTTGACATGTTATTAATTCGAATTTCAGTTGATGAGAAACTTAAAATCCATGGCCGATGAAAAGGTAGAAAGAAATATGGGGTTGATTGATCCTACAGAAATAAAAATGGGTGGAAAGAGGTACTACAGATACATGGGCTCACTCACTGTTCCTCCATGCACTGAAGGTGTTACTTGGATAATCAATAAGAAGGTAAAGCCCTTGTTAATTAAACCTCTCATCTCCTTTGTTAGGCTAGAATGATACATTTGATAATATTTGATTATAAATAAAATACACCCTCAGGTAAGGACAGTCTCAAGGAAGCAAGTAAAGTTACTCAGAGAGGTGGTCCATGATGTAAGTTACAAAACTGTTTTCATCTAGCTATTATATAATCAATTCTTGTTATATATTACATACTTGTCCCATTCTCATCCCACTGAGTTGATATAATATTGATCCTCAACAAATCCAATTTTTTATAATATATATCAAAGAGTTGACATTACGCATTAAAAATTATATTAATTCTTATATTCTTTAAGCAAATTCAATGATTGATAGATAATATCACATGATCATCGCAATATGATAGGAGTAGAACTTCAATGTTGTATATAGAATTTTCCAGTAATAAAACAAGAGCAAATGAATATACTGATATTTTAATACATGATGAGTAATACAAAAGTGAGATGAGGGTGTAATATATAACCTTTCATTTTAAAATCTAAGGCAAAAAGCACAATGAAATTAAATAGTATTTGATCAGAAATTAGTTTCTAATTAATTTATGATTTGCTTAATTACAGTATGCTGAGATGAATGCAAGACCAGTTCAACCACACAACCGTCGTGCGGTCCACTTATATGGCCAACGTTTAAGAAGCAGAAAAAACTAAGTACCACAAGATTACAGAGTATTCGGAAGATTTATTCTAATTTTTGCCCAATATTGTATAATAGTTCTAGAAACAGTTTTTTGAGCATGCGGTACAATGCATCTATATGCATTTTATAAATAAAAGAGAGATGTTACTCATCATCCCACATCATACACTTGACATATTTTAATATTATATTTTCTTACTTTTTATTTTTTATTTTATTCTTATTAAACTAATTATTGAGTTGTTCTACTTATCTATCAACCATACATTTCATATTTGTTATAGGAAAAATGAAAAAAAAATTAATATATATGGTACAGTGTATGTGGTATTTCGTGTGAATGATAAGTATAATTATTCTAAATAAAAATACCATAAGCTGCATAAGTACATTACCAAGCCATTAATAATGAATATTATGTTAATTAGATAGAAAATAACTGAATTTATGTATTAATCAGACTTTGATGCTAATATTTAATCTAATGTGTCGCATCACAAGTTGATTTGTTGGGAAACAGAAAGATCGAGCTTGAATTAATCGCATTAACTTTACCAACGATCATATAGGTCTTACCATCAGGTTGAAATACTTGCACTATAACAAAAAAGACTTTTTCTGATGATTTTGTTTTGGGATGAAATGAAAATCATTCCAAAAAGTGAGATTTCGGAGGATAGCTGCACTACTTTTGAAAATCATTCCAAAAAGTGCGTACATCGATCAGCGAACATGCTGTCCTTGCATGATCTCCTGACTGTGCATCTATCGGAGGATCAACCAGTTCTGGAACATGTTCACGAAGACGCAGTCTCGAGTGTCCCGTGCTGCGTGAGAGGGTGGTGTTGTTTATTGTCCCATCGGCTCCCGTTTACGCTCGACAACATAAGGCACAACATTAGCAAATAGCAGAAATCGGGTGATCAGGATTCCGAATGGCAGTATATCCATCGAAATGTACCGAGACTCTGATTGAATCATATCGAATATATACCCCACCAGGTCGATAGAAATGCCACGAGCGACCCGTATCATAAATTTTGTCCGATCAATGCCAACCTTTGTCTTGTGTTGCTGAGGGTTAATGTTGTTGGCGATTATCAAATTCAGGATCTTGAAGAAAGAAGATAGATATGCTTGTTTGATGCTCTTCGTCCCGTCATACAGTGGAGCATCTAGACCAACAACCAAATCCCTCACCTCATAATCAGCAAGGGTATTGACCTCATCAGTATAAACTGATGCCTTTTCCTCAGCTATTTTCACCTTAGCTGAAGGATCAGACTCTCTAGGCACAACATTCGGATATGCATTTGGTAACCTAGGAATATTGAGATGCTCAACAAGTCCATCCCGTGAAAATACAACTGAAACTCCTCGGACAGAGATCTTGTATGCCCCTTTGTCATCTGCGCTGGCACTACTGAGCTCTCTATAGAACTCAGCAACAATGTCAATATAGGAGACTAGCTCCCATGCTTCCTCCTGATCTTCTACGATAGGTCCCCAACCACGATCACTGAAGACTGATGGCAGAGAATGACCCCTCCAGACAAGACTTTAGAAATCAGAAATCTTTAATGGTCGCTCTAGTGAAACAGTCCTCTCCTGGCCTGGACCGCTACTAGTCTCAGCAGGATTGCATTGCTTACATCCCGCCTTAGAAGAAAATATTATAATCAATCTGAAATTAAAAATTAAAAATTAGATATACAACATTAACAATAAAAATATAATAAATAACTATTCACAGTACTTTCATACGAATAGCAATTTAATAAAGTGAGGCATTGTGAATAACAAAAGTTTTAATAAATAATATCACATTATTATAATGTCTGATACTTAACATCCTAGCTAGGATTACATATTTAGTGTAGTTTATATAGGATATAAACTTTCGATTTACATACGTTAATGAAAAGAAGTATAGTTCTTTAGTTGCAATTTCTGTCCCATCCTATAAAATAGGAGGGCCGCTCTTAAACATAAAAGTACTTTAATTGAGAATGGAGTTTCACATTTTGATTCAGAAGTATTGTAAAATCCTAATACAAAGATGATCAGTAGATTGAATAGTTTTGGCAAGCTACCGAAACTGGAAAATTTGTATTACAATACATACATACATACCTATATATATATATATATTTTAAGAAACCCTGCAAGAGGGGATATGTATTAAAGCCTCAGTAAAGGGGAGGAAACCCATGTACACTTCCAAAAGCTATCGATGTACATCGTTTACGCAAAAGGAAAGAACAAAAAAAAAACCCAAAAGGAGGAACTATTTACGTATACACGGCAGACCAGATTTGTCTATGTTCAAGATATCTTTGAGTAGAAGAGGCAGCCTACGGGCTAGAAAGTCAGCTGTTGCGTTGCTCTCTCTGTACACATGCCTTATGACCACCTGCATGGTTGAGATTAAGGCTTGTATCTCCAGATTCCCACTTTCTTTTTCTCCAACCATTGCACTACCAGAAGGGAGTCCAGCTCTACTTCTATTTTCCTTACCTCAAGTCTTCTGCAGAACCTTAGTCCGTGGAGCAGGGCCATGAGCTTAGATTGGTTGTTGGTTCCGTGGCCCAGTCCTAGAGAAAAAGCTAGAATCATTTTGCCTTGATCGTCTCTTATAACCCCTTTAGCCCCCATTTGTCCTGGATTACCTCGGTAGCTTCCATCAATGTTTAGTTTGCACCATCCCATTGCCGGCTTGCGCCAGACCACTAACTGTATTCTTTTTCTTTTTAGCTCCTTTGCTGGTATGGACAGAGCTTTCAATATTTCCTCATCCCTGAAATTCAACCTATTACCAGCTTTAAGGCGCATCCCACACCAAGTAATGGCAGCTTTGATAGACTGCCAGAGAGACTCAGTTTGTACTTTAATTCCTTCCATTCTTGCCTTGCATCTCCAGAGCCAAAGTGACCACGTTAGTATAGAAGGTATGAGGCCTATTAAGTACCCTTTTTGGGTTGATCTGCCTGCACGCTTGAACCATAGGTCCACCTTTTCTTTCCATTTTTTTCGGGGATCAAATGGCATACTCACTTGTGTAGAGGCTTTTTTCCATACTATCTTTGCAATCTTGCCTGTAGCTAGGACATGGTCGAGGTCCTCCAAATTCCCCCTCTTCACAGCATTCGCATTTTGAGACCATGGGAATGCCAATTTTACTGATCGTGTCATCAACGCTTAAACAAACTTTTAACGCTTTCCACATGGTGACTGAGTATTTTTTTGGGAGAGCCGGATTCCACATCCAATCAGTCTCGTTTATTTTTGGAACTTTAACTCTGATGCAATCCCAAGCACTTTTGAAAGAGAATTCGCCGCTTGCGCTGGGAGTCCATATCAATCTATCTGACCCTTCTTTATGTTGCCCAAGACATCTTATGATTTCTTCTAATTTTTCATCGCCCACTAGGGACCTGAGCATTGCTACATCCCAGCCGTTGTCCAGCCTGCATTCCCGCACCTTGAGGGTGGGTTGTAGCGTGATGGACACTTCCTCAGCTAAGGGGCCAGATTGCAACCAACTATCGTGCCAGAAGGATATATTCCCGTCCCTGATACGCCATCTTGAATTTCTTAGAATAATTGGAATACTCATCATAATGCCTTTCTAGAAGCGGGACCCTTTATTTTTCTCTGTTAGTGAAATGTGGTCAGATTTAACGTACTTAGCTTTGAAGAATTTCACCCACATCGAGTTTTCTGTCAATATCTTCCAGGCAAGTTTCATGAAGAGGGAAGTTTGAACTTCCTGTATGTCATGAAGTCCCACCCCTCCTTCTCGAGTTGGCTTGCACAATGACGACCAAGCTACCCATTTCCTCTTTGTTTTTCCTTTTGAATATCCCCAAAAAAAGTTACTCATGAGCTGATTTATGTTCTTAAGAATGGCTTTTGGCGCTTGTATCACTGAGAGTAGGTGAATTGGCATACTAGCCACCACTTGTCTTAGAAGGATTAACCGGGCCCCATTTGACAGGATCTTGTGTTGCCATCCACCCATCTTCCCTCTGATGCTGTTCATGAGACCGTCAAAATGGATCACTTTTAGCCTGCCGGAGACTAGTGGGACTCCCAGATATTTCATGGGGAAAGTACCTTCCGTGAATCCCATGACTCTCAACAAGCCTCTTCATCTACCCGGCTGTATGTTTTTGGAGAAGAAGATAGCAGATTTTTCCTTGTTGATTGTTTGTCCCGACCAGTCCTCATAGGTCTAAAAAATATCTTTGATTTTTTTAAAGGATGAGAAGCTTCCATTGACAAACACCATGATGTCATCTGCATAGAATAGGTGGGAAATAAGAGGGGCTCCCCGAGGATGGGAGAAAGGTTTTATTCCCCCCACCTCAAATTGCTTGTGCAGTAGTCTTGATAGGGTCTCCTCTACTAATATAAATAAATACGGTGACAGGGGGTCTCCCTGACGTAGACCACGACCACAAGGGAAAAAGCCCTCCGTAGTGCCATTCATTGCCACCGAGAACCAAGGAGAAGAGATGCATTGGTATATTAAGTCACAGGCTTCCTGGGAAAACCTGAAGGACCTTATAACATGTAATAAAAAGTACCAGTCTATGCTATCGTAGGCTTTTACCATGTCAACCTTGATGAGAACATTCCCGCCATGCACCTGTTTGTTTATTTGAAGGACTATTTCTTGGGCTAGCGAGATGTTTTCGAAAATACTGCGGCCTGGTAGAAAGGCTCCCTGTTCTGGAGAGATCAGCTTGCCCAATATTGGCGACAACCTCTTAACAATTATTTTTTAGCAAACCTTATAGACCACGGAGCATAGACTAATGGGTTTAAATTTTTCGAAGCCTGTGGGATTTTTTTCTTTTGGAATAGGGACAATATGGGAGGCTGAATAGAACCTTGGGAGGGGAGCTCCATTAAAGAACTCGTTGACGGCATCCACCACAACTGATTTTACTCATTCCCAACATGATCTATAGAATCCCGAGCCGAATCCGTCTGGACCCGGACTACTTTCTATTGAAATGGAGAACATCGCATCTTTGACTTCTTGGGCTATTGGGAGGTACATGATTTTTTGATTCTCTTGGTCAGTGATCTCGGGTTGGATGAATGCAGATAAGTCTGGGAAGGGACATCGTGGCCTGGCTTTCAGGAGGTTTTTGAAAAAATCCACTGCCCCTAGGTGTATTTCCTTTGGGGATTTGAGGATATTACCATCTCTAAGTCTCATTTCCTGCATAACGAACCTTGAGTTTGAGTTGAAGGATCTGAAAAACTAAGCTGAGACTTCTCCCTTCTCTACCCATCTTAATTTGGCCTGTTGCGATAGCCTTATTTCTTCCTTTTGATTCCATATGTTCAGATCTTCCCTTGTGATCAGTAATTCTGTTTCAATATCCTCCGAAAACTAGATCTGCAGTTGGGATTCTAGACTCTCAATTCTCTTTTCGAGACTCTCTATGTGTTGTTCTGTCCTTCCAAATACTCTGGTATTCCATTCTTTTAGAGCCACTTTTAGTTTTTTTAGTTTTCCTGCCAATCTCTTTAATCCTACTTCCACCGATGGTTCTTGCCAAATTTCTTGCACTAGCTTCCCAAAGCCATCATGCAATGACCACATGTGTTGGAATTTAAAGGTTGACGAACCATAGCTGTTGGCCTCCGTTTTCAACTCTATGGACAAAGGTGAGTGATCAGAAGTTGTTCTTGGAAGATAGGTGCACCTTGCGCCTGGGAGTAGCGCCATTGCTTTCGAATTCATTAATCCTCGGTCTAGTCTCGCCCAGCTTCGTGCCAATCCCCTCTGCCCATTGCACCAGGATAATGATCTCTCGGTTGACTTCATTTCACTTAGGCCATTTTGGTCGATGAAATCGTTGAAATCTTCCATCGCCACTCTTAGCCGAGGATTTCCCCCACGCCTTTCTTCATCCCTTCGAATAATGTTGTAATCTCCTATGCCTAGCCACGGTGAGTCATTCGGTATGTCTTGGTGCAGCGAGTTCCAAAGGACCCTGCAGTCTTGATATCTACACTTGGCATATATGACTGATATGAACAGCCGCTGATTCTCGAATGGCAGGGAGATCGTAATGTGTTGTGTACTCTCTTGAATAATTGAAACTTGTAATTCAGCCCTCTAGAGAAGCCAGATTTTGCCACCTACGTGTTGGTTTGAGAAATTTAAGTCCATGTTTAACTTGCTTTGTAGGAGTTTCAGTTTTTCTATCTTGACAAACTGCTTTGCTAACATTAGAAAGTTTATATATATTTTTTTTCACCAGCTTCTGGAGCCTCCTTTTGGAAGACCCCAGCCCCCTTGTGCTCCAAAAAAGGGCCTTAAGCATTATAAATTCAATCCTAAGGGTCTGCTAGGAACCCTGCTTGAGCTTCTTAAGGATCTTCTTTTCTTTTCTCCTTCCTTTCTGGGTTGCGTCTCGCTATCCTACGGACAATCTTTAAATTTTTCCAAATGGGACCCTGCCTCCCCTTCCAGATCCGAAGTGAAGCCCTTCTGGGTTCTTTGATCATCTTTAGTTAATTCTATGTTGTTGTTTCCTTCAATCTCCTGTAACAGGTGGCATTCTACAGCTTCAAGGGCGCATACTTGCTCTGCTGACTCACCTGTGATCAGAAATCCACTTAGAGAGTCTCCCCTCAACAGGCAGGTGTCTCTCAACAAGTTGGTATTTTCTATAGGTTGTGTCTGCATCCAGGTGTCTTCGTTCAAAGGACCTTGTCTTTCAACTTCCAACTTAGCCGTTTGTATATGGTTCTATTCCTCTGTTGTTTTTACTACTCGTGAAGGCATTTCTTGCATTTCCTCCAGCAACAAAGGCTGCATATCCTCTGTAGTTTCTAAAACCCTTGAGGGGGACTCTACAAGCACCTCTAGATGTGAAGAGGGTAGCTGCGGGTTTTCCTTATCTTTAGCCTCTGTATCGACATTGCTTTGCCCTTCTCCATTCTTGTCTCTCTCCATTTCTTCTGCTATTCCTTTCAATTTTTCCTCCTCCCTTTTCTTCTCCAAGAATTCCTTCTCACATTTTTTAGTTTTTCCTTCAAAATCCTTTTTTCCTCCCTTCCTCTAGAGGCATGTTTTTCTGTTGTGGCCCTGAGTGTTGCATTTACAGTAGTACGCTGGTAGTGTCTCGTATTCGATCTCCACGTACAGGCTGGTAGGTTTATGTGGTATGCCAATCCAGAGGCCATGGAGGGGGTTTTGGCAGCGTCCATTTCCACACATACCTGAGCCCCATCGGTGCGGGTGGCGCATTTGGTAGTGTTATCTCGTCTTAGGAATCTGCCAATGGGGGAAGTGATATTTTTCAGAAATGATTCATGGTAGAAATTCGGAGGGAGGCCTGGTAAGACGACCCATACTAGCACTAGAGATGGTTCCCTATCTTCATCAAAGTCCAAATGCCAATGGAAGGCCCTGTAAGGAACTCCATTAATGTCTGTTAGTTCCCTGGAGAGGGCTTTGAGAAAATCTAATTCGTTAGAGAGCCGAACGAAAACATTTATAGGTCTGTGCATAGCCGAAACTACAGGTTGCGAGCTCAATCCCCACTAATTTCGGATGAATATACGGATATTATCAAGCGAAGGGCGTTGCCTCATAAATTTCAAGACCATAGAGAATTTAAAAGGCTCGGCAGATCTTTCTATTTCCTCTTTGGAGAAGATGATGCAGACTTCCCCATCTATTATTTTGCTCGTTCTCTGAGGAACGAAAACCTTTGCGAGGGGCTGGGGCGGTTGTGCTACTAATTCTACTGCCGTGCGCGTTCTCTCTGCCGTCACTTGGTGATCCGGTTAGCCCATGGTGGCGACGACGTGTATTCAGCACTCGGACTGAAACCTAGCAAAGCGTCTCTCTCTGTTCTCTCATACATACCTATATATATACACATAAATACCTATATATATATATTTATACATACTTACATATATACATATACATATATATAAAGAATATACGTACACGTTGTTAGACGTTACAGCTCTGAATGATTCATGACATGATCGATAAAGATAAAAACAACAAAATGATAATTACAGCAAACAAAAAGATAGAGATAGAGATATGAATACAAAAGCAGCATCTTTGATATTTAAAAGATTCAAAATTGATTTGTATTTCTCAACATAGATCACTATCAAATAATTATACGTAAAGAATGTGCCGAGGTCATTGGAGTGGCAACATACTTCGCATTGGACATGTTAGGCCGAAGGAGGAAATCCAAAATCCATAATGTAATTTTGTTGAGAGAGCAAAAGTCCATCTGATTGAAAATTAGCCTCTATCCCCAAGAAATAATGAAGAGGGCCCAAATCTTTAATTGGTAAGCCAATTTGCAAAATGTAACACCCCACCTAATTACCCATTATGATTAACCTTTAAATGCCTTTAGAATAAGTTTATAATCTTGGGATTTATATATTTTTATAAGAATTATTTATTATTTTATTGAGATAGTTAGACTTATTTAAACTATGGCACTTAGTGTCATTAATGGTTAAGATTAAGTGGTTTAGTAAACAATCTCATATGTGCTTTACTTAAAGCCCTTAAAACTTTTAGAATGTTACTGGCCAAGACTTAGAAGACTAATAAGAGTTTAAGTCTTGGTGGGGTTAGCCTTTGAAAGATTTGGCCCAAGTGTGAGGAAGGCATAAGGCATTTTGGGCCTAACTTTGTGTTAGGTTTGACCCATGACCCATTTAGGATAAGGTAAGCCTTTTAAGCCCCATTTTTGTGGATCTTGAGGCCTCTCATAATCTCTCAAAATCTTGAACTAAGACCTCATATCAACTCACACCCATATCTCATGAACCATGCTGATGCAACTCTCACTCATGACCTTTTAAGCCCAACAAAGCCCAAAGTCTTGCCTTGCATTTTCTACACTTCTATTTGAAACCCACATACACCATACCATTGGTTTCCTCAAGCCCAAATGGTACCCCACACCCCTTAGGACTCTTAATTGTCTGTAATCAAGCTTCTAACTTGAGTTAAAGACATAAATTAACTTATCTATGATTGGTGATCTTTAAACTATGTTTTCACTTTAATTTTAGTTTTTAATCTTTTGAGAATTTTTGATTTGAAATTTTCTTGTTTTATTATTCAATTACATCATTCTTATATCATATTAGAACCTTAGATAAAACTCTACACATGTTATTAAGAGTAATGACATATCAAAACCCTAAAAGCACACCAATCGACACACATGTGTGCCCTTATGTGCAATGGACTGAACAGCCCCTACCCCAAACTTGTTGTGCCTTTTTCTCAAGGAAATTATTTTCTTTAAGAACCTCATATCATCCCTTTAAAACCAGACCAAGCTTTGGAGGAAATTGGTTTCAAGAACCAAACCAAAAACCCAAAATCGAATTCCCCTAAAAACTAGTTGGATGGAAACCGAATGCTTTGCATTTTGGTTTGAGTTTCTACTCTCAAGTGACCCATACCCTCACGCCACCTCCGTCACCATTCAATCCCCAAGAGACCATCAAATTCATTTTGAGTATTTGACCAAGAATTTTCCCACAAAAATTACACCAAACTAATGGCATCAAGCCACCATCACTCGGCAACACCCTACCCTTCACCTCTTCCTTTTGGGCTGCCACTTCATCAACACTTGGCAGCCAATATTCCACCTTCCACCACTTGGAAAAGCCTTACAAGATTGACTCATGACCTGAATAAAACAATGATGAAGAGAGGACAAGAGGGTGAGTAAAAAATGACCAAAACTGTCCAAGTATTTAGCCTTGAACCTGTTGGCTATTATGCTTGATGTCATAAACCAATTTCTTTTATTTTTCTCCTAATGATGTACCATGGCAGCACCTACACCCTCTCCTTGCATGGTAGCACCTGAAAATGAAGCAAATAGTTTGATTTGGGTCACTATTCACTGACACAAGGTGATGTAACCAAGATGGAAACTTCACCTCCTCACACCACTACCCACTTCACCCCAATCATCATGGGCTAAGGCCAACGCCTCCTCCCCTATTGCTTCTTAGAAAAGGCCCATCCACTCCCTTATTTCCTCAACACCTCATCTCCAAGCTCTTCTTGAGCATTGAGATCCTTCTTCTTTCAAAGAGTCTAGAGTGAATCCGAGAGATGTGTTCTTGGAAGTTTTTGAGAGTTCTTACGTTAGAAGCTTTAGAGGGCCACGAAAATTGTTAGTCTTCTTACCCTAGATCTTAGTTTGCATGTCAAGTCATTCTTTTAAGTCTTGAAGTGAATTTTGGTTGAGTTTAGAAATTGTTACCATGCTTAAAAATCGGGTTCATTAAGGGTGAATTAAGTGTTTAAATGGTTTTAAGTGGAAATTTTAGCTATAGAATGTCTTAACATATTTTGATATGATTTATTAATGTCTTAGAATGATCATTGAAGGTTTTATTTTGAAATTAGAAGCATGCCATGATAGGTTTTAATTCTATTTTTAATTGATCATCAAAGTATGCATGGGTTTTAATTAAGTTTGTGATTAAGGCATGAAGTTTTGATTTTATTTCACCTTGGCTTGATAAATGAGCATTTAAAAAACCTTGTGATTGGGATAAAAATGAAAATAAATGTTTGGGCGAATTATGAAGCATGCCTTTGTGATTTAGGCTAGGAACATTATGCTTGATTAATTGATGATTAATGAAGATTAAGACTTTTAGCAATGATTAAGTGTTGGGATGAACTTACTCACCTAAGATTTAGCCTTTATCATGTCATTAATGACTATAGGGATTATTTGTGACTAAAGAAAATTGTAAATGCATGAATTCCTAGTGATTAATAATTGGAATTACACTATAGTGCAGGCCACATGTTGTGTATGTTTGAGCTAGTTTTACTTTGAATTTTAAAATTCTAAGAGTATGGATGGTTTTAGAATATGAAAAAAATATGAGGTCCATGAATTTTGATTAAATTTGAAATTTGTTTGCAAATTGTGAAAAATTAAGGCCTTAATGGCAATTTTTGAGAGTTTAGATTTTTGTAAATACTAAATTTTGAAGCATTTTGATTATGAGCATCTTGTGTAGTGGTACAAATCCTAACTTAGTACAAATTTAATTTCAACCGTTATGATTTTTCAAACTCTGGGAGTTTGTAAGTTGGGCTCTAACTTACACTGTGATAAGTTATTTATCATTTATTGATAAATGACACATTCATGGGAAACTTGACATGGAATGAAACTTGCTATGAATTAAAACTAAGATGAACTGAATATGAACCGAACATGAATTTAGAATCTTGTTCAACATAAACATAGTTAATCAAAAGTGAACATGTGGATGCAACACCGGTCCCCTTAAGCTGTGCACTCCTACTGATATCGTATCATAACATAGGCATCTGTGCCAGTTGTGAATACTTTATGATAACTGAATTGATTAAAGACTTATAAACCTGAGATTGGCATCACCGGCATTGTGTGCCTGGCGGTCCTTTGTCAATCTAAAATTTTACACCAGTTTAAATACTCTAATGGACAATAAAATTTCTCTAAAACAATACCCGATCCTAATACTTGAGATCATAATAAAAATAAAAGACTCCATTTATTTGAAAATAATTTTTAAGACACACTCTATGCAGGGCAGATGACGTAACAAGTAAAAATGAAGGTGTGACAGATCTCTACTTACAGAGCATCTCGAGACTTTTTGTCACTTTTCGGTCATCTCGTATTCTGTGTGGTTAATGTGAAAATGTGCACGATTTTAATCCTGCAAATACTTCGTTTATTTACTGTTTTTCCATAAACATTTTTATTATTTGCATTTTCGCATCTAAACTTACTAAAATTGCACTTTAAGCTTTATTTTTACCATTTGTCACGAATCCTTTTAAATGATTATAACACCAACTGGAGGAACACCGTCCCAGCCTAGACAAAATATTGTACAAAACAATCGTGAGAACTAAGGAATTTAGCCGACTCATGTAACTCGAAATTGTAGAGAACCACAAGCCAACGTACCCAATTAAGGGAGAGCAGTAGTACAAAGGAATGTCACGCCAACTTGAGTCTTCACATTGACCCCGAGGATCACTGCTTATAAGATATCGTGTCTTGAGAAAAATAAAGATGTAAAAGCTAAGTAACGCTCCTATTGAGGGAATTTACATTAAATTACCTGTGAATGAAAAATGATATATATATGCTAAGGAATGGTAATTTTGTATCGGCCTAAGTGATATGGAATTGCATGACACCGATGATTAGGGCTATATATAAACCGACCAAATGGGCTGTCACTGGTAGAAAACTAGTCGGTTGGCAATAGGAAAATGTTAAAACTGACGTCAGCTAATTTAGTCTCGATTTGAACTTGGTTCAAACCACCAAATTGGCCAATAATATATATATATATATATATATATATTAAATTATTCATATATAAAACGCCGTCGCTTTAGGCCTAAAGATTAGAAAAAAAAATTATAAGAAACGGTGCTAGCTATTTGATTTAATCCAAACAACACCGTTTCAATCTAGGGTTTAATAAGCTCGCCCCCTCCCCTCTCTCTTCTTCTTCCTGATTCTTTTTCAGATTTCAGATTTGGGAATATAATCAAGCATTTCAACTATTAACAATTGAAGACTGAAGATCAAGAATTGTTGCAATTTCTTTATTTTATGTTTTTTAGTTGGATTGTTACTTAAGACAATTTATTTTTATATGTAATGTGTATTAAACATCTAGTAGAGTTTTTATTTTTAAAATTATCTAGTAATTAGTATAGTAGCATATACTTAGTACTTACCCTATCAACACATTATTATTTTACTATTGCTAATTAGTTTTTCTTTTTTATTAACTTAAGGCTAACATTACAAATGACATTAAAAATAAAATAAAACATGAATATTTAAAATAGGCTTTAAAAACTCAATAGATTAGGATTTGAAATCAACTCAAAAGAGGTCCAAAAAGAGGGAGCCCAAAACGGTCCGGTTGCTTTCCCACCTCTATTTCAGTCGGTTTCAACCGATCTTCTCAATGTAAAATCACTAGTAGATCGGTTTCGGTTTTGGGCCAAAATTGAATTGACTAGCTCAATCTTCAGCCCTACTGTTATAAATTCAATTTTTTATATGCACTCTCTAAATAATATTGAAATTCAAGAATCTTTTATGTAGAATATTTAGAGATGCAAATGAGGTTTTAACCGAAATTTTAATAAAAATAATAAATAAATATGTTCAACTAAACCTTTTTCAAAATGGTACTTAGTATGTTTTGGAATTACAAGAACAAGTCATGATATATGTTTTGAAAGTTTACATGTCAACCTTTACAGTACTTCTAATTACCTAATAGTAGTTAATTTATTATGATTACATGTCAACCATGCTCTCTCGGATTGGGGTGTTGCAACCCAATTTCCAAAATATTGTGGGTTGGTTTTAATCAAGTAATGCTAGATCATATAGTCTTAACTGTGGAAATCTCGCGCATAATCCATTTTAAAAGTACTAAAGCTCACCATGAAAGACTAATTTTTTCATGCTTGTCCAAATATACTTCATTTTTTTCAAAGGAGTAATAGAAACTTACTCATCTTAAAACTATACAAATTATTTTCGTTATTAATTCTTTTAAGACTTAATGCACAAGAGAAGTAATAGCAAACATGAAAGAAAGTCAAAGTAAAAGACAATAATTTAATGTGATCTTCGAAGATTACCTATCTTCACCGTAACACGAATGTTTCATCTTCTACGTAAGTAGAAAAATATTATAATGATCATCAGCGTCCCTTTTGCTGACAAACTTTGCACTTAGTACTTACTTTTGGAGTAGCACAAACGCCTATGGAGATGCATGCAGGGCTCTATTTATATGTAAGAGCATAATGTCAAGTCTAAAATTTAATTAGAATGTTATCTGCTTTTGACTATAATATGGACTTTTAGCTAGATTAGTTTATATTAGACTAGATATCTTAAAGTTTAAATAATAATAAAATATTATATATTTTTATAATATTTGATTTTTTTTAATATTTTACAAATACATAAAAAATAAAATTATTATTTTTCAACTATTTTTTCCCTCAACCTAATTATTCAGTAGATATATTTTGCTAACCATGTACCCAACAATCACATATATAAACATATATACCAACATTTCTTCTACCCAACATTTATATTTAGAATTGTGGTCGAATCCAACAAACATGCCAACAACCATTAATGACATTATTAAATAATAAGCAAAGACAAAAACCAACATTGAATAAATCATTTTGTATATGCTAGAGTACTCACTCTAGTGTGTATCTTTGAATTTGCAGTGTTCCTCCTCTTGACTGCAGGCAGGGGTGGAACTAGAAAATCTGGTTTGGGGTGGCCAAATTACAAAAAAATAATTTAGGGGGGCTAAATACTAATTTTTATATAGTCTACTTTACAAAAATACCTTTAAAATTATAATTTTCCAAATTTTGAAAATTTTGGGGCGCTCAAAGGCCTTAGTAGTTCCGCCCCTGACTGCAGGATTGTCCTGCTTCACCCACCATCATCTTCTTCCCAATTTAGTTTTTTTAATTGCTAATTGGATATTATATGTAATTGGTAACCTAGCTAGCTGAGAACGCAAAATCAAGTAGCTGAAGTTATATATTGGTGATCATCTGCAGGGCCCATAGAAATTATAGTAGCAGTAGCAGTGCATATTTCCCGCAACTCATTCAAATTTAGAATCATTTCATTTATGGAACAACTAATCTTGAAGGAAATGAATACTACCCTATAGACAACAATCTATTTCATCATGCAGCATTCATGCTCAAAAAGTTGCACATCATGATGTAAACATCAAACTCCTATATGCCAGAACTCCAAGGTTTTGAACCATCAAGCTAGCAGCAAATATTACCCTCACGGACAAATAATATGCCAAAACAGACAAACAATATGCAAAAACAAAGATGGTAGAGAAACAATACCCAATATCAAATGCAATATCACAGAAGTGCACAGACAGCGTTATGCTGTTTGATCATGTTTTTGTCCCTTCAAGTTGTGGTGCTTTCTTTTAAACTCAGCTAAACACTTACGTTCGTATAATTTTAGTTAATCATCCTTTTTCACACTAAGAATATCCAAGAGAATGCCATTAAGTAGGACAAAGCCACTACATGATATTCCAAACTGGCGGTGTTTGGAATCATCCAAGATTCCTTCTTTAATCGTCTCTTCAACCCAAAAGTCTAAAAACTCTTACCCGCGTTGCAAAATATTGCATGTTCTTGGTTCCCTATATTGACATTATAGGAGGTTCTGAACATAGAGATCTTGCCATCTTTTAAGGGTAAAAGAATTAGTACATACCAACACTAAACTACAATACTTTAACCAATGTGAGGACACTACAAGGAATTCCTTTTGCCAAACATATGCCACAAAATCAAATTACCGACATTTTCGCAATCTAACAAGGTTCACTGACCGAGGCAATAATTGAAATTTAAAACAGTACAGACAAATTCACCTAACAAATAACTTAAAATCCAAGAAAATGAAGACATAAAGATCAAAGCTATCTCCATAGTACCCAAAGTAATCATGAGTATCTGCCTCAAACTTGACTATTTAAAAACAGAAGCATGGTTGATTTATTCAATGAGTTAAGAAGATTACACTGAAATTTAGTTCATATTTTGCACGTTCCTTGTTGAAGTAAATATCCTCCTAAAACTACAGAAAAAAATGTTATTCCATTGAAAATGGTAAAAATTAAACTGAAGCATAAAGCCTACAACACGTTTTGACTAATATAGAAGGGTATGAGAATTTTCTTCGTATCCTTTCCTTCATGTACTGAAATAATCATTCTTTTAATATTTTGTAAAATCATTCCAATTTCAATGGCTCCTGCATAAATAGATTCAATAAGAGGTTCTTACAATGAACCAAGTACATGAGACGCCTCTAGGTGACAAATTAATGGGGCAAATAATGTCCATAATTGTCAATTTCATATTTAAGTAAATCCACCCAGAGCCAAAGATGGCATCCATTTTTCCAAACAAATTTTCAAAGCAGCTCATATCCGTTCGTGTGTAGATGACACATGCTATGAATAATCTACAATCCAAACCTCATTGAAGTACTTCACATGGACAACATCATAAATCGTAGGCTATTGCTCTATCTGCTAACAACTAAAATGCCAAAAGTTTTCATATCTGAGCAAGAATTACCAAAAGTTAATTTTCCTATGTTGTTTGGGGAAACCTCCTTTGCTTTCGTGACAAAGTTCTTCATATCTTCCTCTACGAATTATTATTGGACGGATGGAAAGCTTTGGTTAGATAATAAAATAAAATTAGGGATTTGGAATAGGAAGCGAGAGACCGAAAGTGGATCAAACCTAGGCATCTGGGTGTTGAGAGTGGTGCAAGAAATATCAGGACGCTTAGTGAGACAAGCGACACTCGTACTTCTCCTCGAAGCTTCGCTCTAGCCTTTAGGTTTCCTTCAAACATCAAAGTTGAAGTTGAAGGGAGCTCATTGTCTTTGTCTTAAGTGGGTGGGGACTCAAGAAATATCAAAAACCTTCGGACGACGGGATCTAGGAAAATTAGAGATTCAAGAAATTCCAGGAAAATAGAGAAGAGGAAGAGAAGAGTAAGGGTTAGCCACTTCTCAAACTTCTAGCGCGAAGAGAGAAGGGAATACAAGGGAAAGGGAGAGGGGCTGTTGGATGAAAAATAATAAAATAATCTTTTGATCCTTCTACAGTAGCTCGCCAACAATGGCCAGGAACACTAACTTACTGTAGCACAAAGTCAAGATAGCATGACTTTAACTAGTCCAATGTGGGAGTGCTTTGATAAATATAGTCAAATTATGAACTTGCATTGGCGCATGGCTAGATTATTGCTAATGCTCTGAAAAAAACAAAAAAGAACACTATATATATATAGGTTGCACAATTTTAGTTGGTTTGGTTTCACAATTGATCTAAAAGAGTTTTAGTGCCACGAAAAAAGGAATATTGGTAACTCATATTCTTAAGTGATAAATTGGGATGTGCTGATTCCCAGAAGGATTAGGGTTTTAGGAGGTAGAGTGAATTCTAATTTTAATATCAAACCATGCACACAGACGCGAATCTTATAATAGGAGAAAACATTTTTGTAACAGAATGAGTGCTACAGTACGAGAACCACGGTCTTGACAAGAACAAAGATATTTTTTTTATTCACTTTGTTTTTATTCAATTTTTTTTTAAAAAAAATTCACAATATCATGATTAAAAAATACTTCCTTAATCCCTAAATAAAAAAATAAAAAGAAAAAGAAAATTTATTGGACCCAATTGGGACCCAAATATTATTGATCCTACAAGAAAAACAGACTTTTGCGACCAATTTATTGCAACGAAAAGACTATTAGCAACCAATTTTCTATATATTTATATGCATGACTCTAGCATTTTCCTTTTTCTAAAGTATTTTCTAGATGAGACTATATATGCTGAAGGTTTTGTTCCAATCCTTAGAAAAACCTAGCCTCTCCAACATTAAAATCCTAGTTTCATCCCTGCCACACGCACACTATATAAATATACTCTACTAGAAAAATGGATTTTTACTCATTTTCGTCAAAAATAGTCAATTTAGTTGCAAAATAATGGTTATAAAAATTCATTTTTGTTGTAGTGATATATATTTATATATATATAAATTGTGCTTTAATATTTATTTTTAGAAAATACTTTAATTACTGCTTTGTTAGTATCATACATATTTAAATCGTCCCCCTATTCTTTCTCACTCTTTTGCTCTCCGATCTCTTGGCCCCAATGTATATTAATAAGGGTAATGCTAGTAACTACCGATCAAGGAAAGACCACCAAAGATTTCTACCAATAATGTAAATTTTTCTTTTTCTTTTTTCCAAATTTTTTTTTTAAATTTCTTTTAAACTCATTAATTATTTTTTTTAAAAAAAAATCACAAACTCATTCAAATATTTTTTTCTAACCATGCATTATGTATAACAAAAAAAAAAAAAAAAAAAGAATAAAACAATCGGTGGTTTTTCTCGGTAACTACTCTTGGTGAGAGTAGCATTATTCTATTAATAATCCCTCGATATTGCAAAAACTCAATGATATAGGCTCCACTCATAGCTAAGCAAAGAAAAATACGTACACTCCATAGAGAAAAATTAAAACTCCCAAATCTAGCTAGTTCATTGAGGTGACGTATAATCGAACTTATCAAGGAAGGTTAGGGCTTGTTTGGAAATAATTAATCTCATTCCAAAATTCACAATCGCATCTTATCTTATTTCCTTCCCAAACATAATTTAAATAAAAAAATTTTAAACTAATCATTACAACTTTTTCATAGTAATAATTATAATTTTTCCAAAATTTCAAATAAAAAATAATTTAACTTTTTCAAAATTTCAAACAAAAATAATATTATAAAATTATATTATAACAGCATTTTAACTTTATAATATTTCTTTCAACTTTTTCTCTCTCCTTTTCCAAAACCCAAAAAATACGTAACTCAAACTATTTTACTAATATTCATAAACTATCTTACTATTAACTATTCACAAAATTTTCATTTCATCTCACTCTCCAAACTAGCCCTAAGTAGTAAATAGTAGTAAGACAGAATTCAAAGATAATGTATATGCTAAAATTTACTGATTAATTCTAGTTCAAGGCGGAAATAACATCTCTGATTAACGAAGTGGGAAATTGGCCAAAGGGCGTGGTCGATTCAAGCAAAAAGCTAGCGCAAGAACGGATTCTTCCAACAAGTATTACCACAAAGACCAGTGCAACCTCTCAATGGCCAGGAGATCCTCCTTTACCACTAAGAATGAAGTTGCGGATCATCAACTGTCATAAATTATTAGGCAGTTGGCCTGGGAATAAAGCAGAAGGGAATAAACAAGAAATCTACTAGCTACGTACCTAGAACAGTAAAAACTTGTATCATCTTTGTATAATTTCTAAAAACTTCTGTTTGTATGGGTATTGCTTGTATTCGCTTTCACGTGCATATATATGCGCATGCGGCAATTAATAGTTTATCCAAAATATGTGTCTTAATTACCAAAACGGCGTTTATATTTGGATTAAATATCCAAACCATAAAACTAAATGATCTTTTAATTTGTGCTGATAAAGCCTAATGTAAAGATAATGCTAGGGTGACTACCGAATGTGCTTACCAAATAAGCAGGGTCCTAATACAAAACTAAATACCGAATTGTCTTATGTGTATTTGGAGCATGATGTGCTTTATTTATTATGAAGGCGGACTCAAACATGATCTTGTGATCTAGTGCTAGCAAATTACTCAAACATCATCATGCGTATTATTAACGACGTGTTTCGTATACCTTTGGGTCGAGTCCTCAGTGGTTCGGGTCTTCTATTTCAGGGACCTGCAACAACGAATAAAGGAACAGGAAAGGTGGCTCGGGGAACCTCTGATGTCTAAGTTAGCTTAGATTTACTAAGCAGTGGGGAATTAAGGAGACGATGAGTATTAATGTATGTTTTTGCCAGGGGATTCGATCTCTCTTACCTGGTGGTCGAAGGGGCCTTTTATACTCAATTTGGAGAGTTAGATAACCATGCCCCGCGACTTGGGAGAAGGGAAAATCTTCCCAGAACTCCTTTCGCCATGCGGTCTTTAATGCGGCGTGGCCCTCTTGGTGTTTCTGGGTTGTCCAGTTTCTTTCCCTTGGCGTGCTTCTTCTTTTTTCCTTCGACATGGTTTCTCGCACTTATTCTGCAACGTCCCATCTTAATGCGAACAGTTATATCTGACCTACTCGGGTTATGGATTGATTCTAAACCACTAGGAGATTCCCATGGGTTTGGGCCAGTCTGCCTTCTGCTTCCCGGGGTATGGGAGGCATGCTGGATGTTGGGCCTGGGCCGGCCTCCGTGGGCTTTGAGGTCTCCGATGAAAATCTCCCAACAGTTACCCTGCCAATTCTCATCGGGTTATCTGATGTGAATTTCCTTTTTGCTCCCGCTTAGTGCTGCCAATTATTCATCTTGGTGTTGAATGAGAATATTAGGGGTCTGATGATTCCAAGTGCCCAACTCTAATTCTTCCGCTACATTTCCCAGGGACACAATCTCGACATTTCACAGGCTGCCATTCCACCTTCTTCACAATGATGACTGTCAAACATTCCCTCTTTTTGTGATTGTGCTGCTGTACGTGGCCTATAAATCCTTCATCCCTTGTGCTCGTGGTACCTCAAGAATCGGTAGCTTCTTCAACACTCTTGTTTCCTCTTTCCCCTTTACCACTCTTTGTCTTCATCCCTTCGCACTTCTCCCACTACAGTTTGACGCTTGCTGCCCCAATGGCCTCCTAGAAATCTGGCAACCTTTCGAGTTCTGGTGGCTTCCCCGAGGTTGGTTCATTAGACCCGAGCTATGCAGGCCTCTCCTGGCATTCCTAGGCCATTTCTGATTTTCTCCTATCGCTAGCGCTGACTTACCATATCCTAAATTTGGTGGTTCACGAGGTTCCGGGGCAGCGCGAAGGGGCCGTGAGTCCTGACAGCTCGGCGACACGGGTTGCTCTCTTCCCCAACATGTTTTTCTATGGATTGAGACTACCTTTCCCTCGCCTGGTTTGCAAAATCCTGTATAGCTTGGGCTTGGCTCCCGCTCAACTTCTATGAACGCCTGGCGGATTTTGATCTATTGCCATATTTTGTGGCGGCAGGTGTTGTCGAAGTCTGACCTAGAGCATGCTAACCTTACTTATCGTGAATTTCTCTTAACCTACAGTGTTAAGAGGGGTGTAGGGAAAATTTGCAGTTTTAGGGAAATGCCTGCCTTGGTTGTACTGGAGCTAAGTTACCACAAGGTATCAGACTAGACCGGCAAGTTCTTCTTCCTGTCCGGCTGGGGTGGGAGTTTCCTGTGGGCCAGGTTGGCCATGCTAAGTTTCCAATTACGGCCTCCTGGGGGATCCTGCCGAGCGATAGGGCTATGCACCCAACCGCCACCCCATGCGAGCTGCACTGTATTGCGATAATTTGGGATAGGGTAACCAAAGACCCCCTCCTTGTACACTCGAAAGTTCGCTTGGGGAGGACAGACTCGATGCTTTTCTTCCTCTAATATGTCATGTTGCTCCTTCCGCATGGGGTATTATCATCCATCCACCGCTGGATTCTTCAAGGAAATGAACCGCAGAGCCTAATCCTGAGTATAAAGGCAAGACAGTCCTTTCAGATCCCAATAGGGATGATCTGTTGTACCCCAAGGCCTTGGCTCCGAGGGCTGTTAGCACTGGAAGCCCTGGGTCCAAGCGACCCTTTGTCCCTTCTTCTTCTATGATGCCGGCTTGGCGCCGTGGGGATGGTGAGTCCTGAATACATCACATCCACTGCGCCCTTTCCTTCCGTGGCCCAAGTCTTTGCTGGGTGCAGGATGTCTCTTGAAGGGCTCTTCTAAACATGAAGCATGGCCAAACTCGAGTGGTGGCGCAATCCCCAGAACTAAATGTGTAGATGTCTCCTTCCTCGGCATCCACAATCCGTTCCTTGGTCATGGCCTTTGTGTTTGAGGATGCCTCGGGCCATCTTAAGGCAGATTTGGGACCCCCGAGATGGTTGTGACTGTAGCGGGAAGTCCTAAGGAGGGAGACTAGAGTAACCTTGGGGGCGAGGATGGGGTAACCTTCGTCGTGCGTCCTGCATTGCCAGTAGGTGAGAGTGTTCTTGCTTCGTCTAGCCGAGGGCCCTACGAGGAAGTTCAAGATGAGCCCGTGAGAAGGGAATTGCACCCTCCGGAGGCCATAGATGAAGCCACTCTAGTTTCCCCTAGGCTAGAGGTGAGGTTTGGCAGGAGGAGGCTTTGGACCAAGAGGCCAATACATACACCTCAACATTAGCCAATACATACATCCTTTCATTCATTTAGGTCTAACCTAACCAACACATTATTGTAAACTTAACCATGCATAATATACAACTTTATGCTAACCTTGATGCTTAAACATCGGGTACTCATGCTTAGGATATATTATCCATTACATATGGCAAGACATGCATTCAACCAATTTATACATGTAGCTCACCCTTTTTGTCACCTAAGATCAACATATAATCCATTAAGATATTTGCTTGTGTAAACAAGCCTCGTACACACCGACATCAACACCCAAGTCAAGTCCAACCAACATATCACTTCATGCAATACAACCAACTACATAGCATACCCCAATACTTCACTCGACATACCTCCACATCATGACTACCCCACATCCAATCACTTTACAAAACACTTCAAATTACATGGCTCATCCCAAGATTTCAAGTGGCATCCTGCCATCTCAAAACTACACCATTACCTCATCATTTCATAGTATGATACCACAACACCAACTACATCACAATGAACAACACCTCATCACTTCACACTATACACAGCCATGCATAACACAACTACATGTAAAACTTCCGTTACTTGATAACATACAAGCACATCACAACTCCACACATAATCCCATCATTTCATAGCATACCGCCATATCACCCACTATATCATAGCTGCACAAAAACCTTATCACTTCATAGAATGCAGAGCCATAACACAAATTGCGCAACAATGCTTATCACTTCAAACTACACAATCACAACACACACTTCACAACTACATAACTATCCCAACACTTCACGCATAATCATGTCACTTCACACTACTTACAACCACACAACACAACTATGCAATAATCCCATCACTTCAACTACACAGCCATATCACAACCTCACATCTAATCCTATTGCTTCATGTTATGCATAACCACAACACAATTACACCACACACTACATAACCGTCCCAACACTTCACAAAGCATGACCACACCACAACTTCACATCACAAGTAACTCTATTCACAATTCACAACATAGAACAATCACAACACCATTCTAATTTCATCTTCACAATAATATAATTCTTAACACAAATGGATAAGAATTATATCATAGGGAGGGGCTGAAATTGCTGCCTTGCTTGCTACCTGACACGGTCTTGTAGCGTTAAAAGCTACTAGTTTGGGCTATGCATAGTGGTGGAATCGGAAAAGGGCTGAGCTAGAGTTTTTTGTGGTGCTGGCCATGGCTGAGAAGATCAAGAAAGGAGATGGAGAGGGGTGGTCCTTGATGGCTAGTCGAGATCCCTACACCTTGAGGTGGTGTTTCATGGTTGGGAAAACAGAGGACTAGGGTGGCATTAGGGCTAGGTTATGGGACTGACCCCAGGTGGCCATGGGGTGCGACTAGGGGTTAGTCGTGGGTAGTGGCAATGGCTATGGGTGGAGGCGGCGCATGGCGGAAATGAAACCTGAGGGAGAGGAAGGGCAATGAGGTGAGCTTTTGGGAGGAGCTGCAGGATATCTGTGGTGAGGGTGAGGCAGAAAGGGAGGGGTTTGGCTAGCCAAAGACTGCTTGATGGAGGAATACGGTAGTGTCATGGGCTACTCAGGGTGGCGAGAGGAGTAAAGATCGGGGAGAGAGGGCTATGAGTGTGGCTTTGATGAGAGAGAGAGATGGTCGGAAGTGGAGGGTCTGACAAGGGGTGAGGGTGGAGGGATGCTACTGTCGATGTGCTGCGGCTACGAGGGTTTGGTTGTGGTGAGGCGTGAAGGAGAAGGGAATAAGAAAGAGGGAATGGGGACGGCTATTTATTACTGTTAATTCTCCATCACCAAATGGGGATAAATAAAACTCAAACTTCAGATTATTAAAAATTAATAATCGTCATCATAAAGTAAAATGATGAGTTCTATAAATATTTCTAAGAGAAATAAAAACATCTAAACAAATAGAGTTTTTAACATAAAATAAAATAAATAATATCACATAATTTTCTTAAAGAAATAAAATCATTTAAATAAAATGATTTCCTAATTCTATATTCTTTTCGGGGCTTCAAAATACAAAAATGCTTACTTGAAAATCAGGTTTCGCTCAATAGTACCAAGAATGATTTTTTTAAAATTATTTTGGACATTTAAAATATTTCAAAGACTTTAAAACATTAGGCTCAATTTAAAAATCATCTGCTAATTTAAAACACAAATTTGAGATTTAAAACGAGTAGTCGAGACTTGTGACCAATCAAGAGAAAAAAGAGTGGTTAGTCACATCTGCAACCAAGACCATGCTTTGGCTTCACTAATTTTAAATTTCGTTTAGCATTTCTCATTTTTTATTATCTTCAGCAAGATTGCTTCGATTTATCCAATGAAGTAGTGTCATCATCACATAGATTCTTCATATCTATGTTCACTTGTTAGGTGCAGAAACTGAGTCCATAAAGATTAGTTTGAATGATCATGAATGATATAAGAAGAGAGGTGCTAGGGGCTGGATGAGTGTTAATAGGGAATTTACACCATTCAATGAATTTGTGACACATTTATCTTTTAACAAATGAAAAATAAAATCAAATGCAGGTAAACAAATACCGTACATTGCCAGCTCTCCTCCTTAAGCCGAAATGTCTGATTTTCGCCCCTCTCTCTCTCTCTCTCTCTCTCTCTCTCACCCCTTACTTGCTCTCCCTCTCTCTTTGCCCTCATCATAGTCAGTTCTAGCTCGAAACTCTCTTTCTCACCTCTCAATCTCGTTGAGCTGATTGTGTGGTGTCTATGGTGGTGCTACTGGTGGTAATAATGTTTCCTCTGATTTTGCAGGAATTAAAAAATTCAACATGCGAGACCTGATCTAACTTCCAAAGATATGCCATTGGAGAAGCCCATCGGGCATAGCTTACATTTGTGCTTCTTCATAAAAAATCCAACAACAAAAAATAAAGGGAGAAAGAAGTCTATCAATCAAAGCCCAAAGGCACCCCCCCCCCTCAGAAAAAAAAGGAAGTAGTACGAAGAACAGAGCAAAAATAGAGAGCTATCTACCTATTTTTTGTGATTTTGGTTTGATAACTGTGTTACTTTCTCATTGATGACTTAGTATTACTGGCTCAAGTTTATTATGAGAGAGAGAGAGAGTGACAGAAGGAGAGAGGAGAGCTTAGGGGGAGAAAAGGAAATAGGAAGAAAAGGCTTCAAGAAAGAGATTGAAAGGTTGACAAATTATTTCCTCATATTGGTTCTACTGTAAATAAAGTAGATTTTCTTGTGTCCAATTTTTATTGGATGGTGTAAAATAGAACTACACACCCGTCCGGTTTGAAGTTTTCCTCATGTAAGAAATTAGTTTGTACAATTGATCATGCAGAATACTTTGGGTTTTTTTAATGCACTCAAATCTGAATGTTCAAATTTTAAGTCTTAATACCGAGGGAAACAGTGCTGGTTGAAAGTGATATGTAATTTGATTATCTATCTTTTACGGATGTGAGAATCGGTATTATAGTTTAGAAATTCATTGCATAATACCTCAAAGAAAAAGAGGTATTTGAGATGCTTCTTATAGTACTTATTTCTAATTTATGGAATGGACGTCTCCTCCTGCTCTAAAATGCAATGGTGAGAATACAATGATATGAGTAGAAATTGTGGGTAACTATTTGAGTGCCTTTTAAGCATTTCTCTAGAGAGAGAAGCTCCCACTTCTCTCTAGAGTTCTAAACAGCAACTCCCTCGTGTGGGAGGGGTGAACCTTGGCTCCTCCCTCCCTCCCCTTTTGTTTATTAGTTTTTAGGTTTTGTGTGTTTTAATGTTCCTTGAATAAGGTGTTCAAGGGTTGAGGTCCAGATGGAGGTGCTTGTTCTTGAGGCCATAGCGCGAGGGCTGAAGGCATGATCTCATCTGCTTCATGAACAAGAGAGTAGATCTGTTCGGATACAAGAGAGGTCCAGACTTTGGATGTGGCCCACGATGTTCGAGCTGGCGGAGATGGAATGAAGATGAGTTGGCCTACAGCGTATGAGCTGCTACTGGTGGTTAGAATGAAGATAAAATGCCGAAGAAGTGCATGGAGATGGAATGAAGAAGAGGTTGCACTGTAGTCGTAAGGCGGCGTTTCTCTGATTTGGATATCAGAGAGCAAAGTACTTTTCTATGTGGCCCGCTGGAGAGCATGTATGTATCCAGTGGTTTTCAGACAGCGTGAAGGGGCTCCAGCTGTGAGAGCAGTTCTTGTTTGTGCATGGAAGGAAGGAGAAGTACGCCTAGGCTACTATGAGCGGTGCTTGCATTCCGGTGTGAGCTGTGGAGGAGAAGTATTTCACTACACTTGCTTGGAGGGAGGGCACCGAACAGAGATGGAGTAGCAAGAAAAAGTGATGAAACCCTAAGGGGCGTTCCCAATAGGCTGGACTTTTTGTTTGGGCTGGGCCCATGGTGTTTGATTCAGCCGGTGTGTTTTTAGTTTTTTCTATTGTGTGTTTTTGAGTAATTTTCATGTATTTTTGTTCATGTAGTTTGTTTTAGGTAGTATTAGGAAACATTGTCTCTAGGACCTAAGGTCCATAGAGTTTGTACTCCACTCCATGGGAGGGGAGTGCAAGCTGTATTAGACGATGACTTAAGACAAAGTTGAGTATCTTAGACGGATAGTCTGGAGGCCTGTCTCTCAAACAGTTAGTCTGAAGGCATTGGACAAAACCCTATCAGCCACAAAGAAGTTTGTGGGTTGGAGAGCGAGAAAATGTTAGAATTTGGCTTATATTTTCAGGTCAGAAGTTGTAATTGTCCGTTTAATGAATGAATGGAACAATTTTTCACTATTAAAGAAAAAGAGAGTAGAAATTGTGTATTGGATTTGTGGTCATACGGGGCACTGCATGTATCTAAATATGATCCATGTAAGAGATGTCGTGTATGATTTTTCCCACCCCCTATGTGATTTCCCTTTAGTGAGATTTTGAAGACCATTAGGGACTCTTGCTCAGGCTTCTATATCAACTCCTTCTTTTATCCCTTTGATGGAGGCTTGGGAGTGCGTAATTTGAGGCTAGCATTACAAATGACATTAAAAATTACATTAAAACTAATTTGAGGCTTCTATATCAACTGCTAATTAATTTTTTAAAAACTTAAGGCTAACATTACAAATGACATTAAAATTAAAATGAAACTTGAATATTTGAAAAGGAATTTAAAAACTAATCAATTTAGGATTTGAAATCAACCCATAAAAGGCCCAAAAAGATCTTGATTTGGAGAAAAAAAGGGCAAAAAGAGGGAGTCCAAACCGGCCGAAAACTGTCTAGCCGGTTTCCCCCCTCTACATCAGTTAGTTTCAGCTAATTTTCTCTTTGTAAAATCACCAGTCGGTCAGTTTTGGTTTAGCCCTACCAATGATATTAGGATGGAATGCAACCACTATGAATTCTCCATCACCAAACGTAGTTTACTAGGTGGTGGTGGGCGCCTATTTATTTTACTGTTAATTCAATTTTATGTAGGAAAATGATTCTCACACCACTCATTCTTATCGCTTGGTGCTACGGCTATTGTTTTTTATTTTATTTTTAATTTTTTTATTTAATGATTAAGGTAGTGTTTTTTTAATAATATTGTGATTTTTAAAAATGTTAAAAATACATATAAGAAAAAAAAAAACTGCAAATATTATAACTAACTCCTAACTAGAGTTGGGAGCAGTGGGTGTAGAAGCATCTTTTTATATATGCACTCTCTCAATAATATCCAAATTCAAGAATCTTTTAAGTAGAATATTTAGAGATGCAAATGAAGTTTTAACCCAAAATTTAATAAAAATAATAAATAAATATATTCAACTCAACCTTTTTCAAAAGAGAAATGATACAGATACAAAGATATTATACAAAATAAATCTATAAGCTAATGTAACTTTATGGAATCCGCTAAATTTACTTTATAATAAAAATAATTTTATAATATGAAGTACCAAATCAAGTCACATCAATTTATGAGTTTAATTTTGTGTAATTTTTTTGTGGTTAAAGTATTTTTCTTTTCAAAATAGTTGGGTGTATGTTTTGGAATTACAGGAACAATTGAGATATGTTTTGAAAGTTTACATGTCAACGGCGTTTACTTTTCTAACCTTTAATAGTAGTTAATTTATTATGATTAAATGTTTGCTCCGAGTTTTCTATACTTTTATTATGATCACATGTCAACCATGCTCTCTCGGATTGGGGTGTTGCAACCCAATTTCCAAAATATTGTGGATTTTTTCTTTTAATCAAGTAATGCTAGATCATATAATTTAAGTGTGAAAATCTCGCGCAATCCATTTTAAAAGTACGTAGAGCCCACCATCAAAGAGTAATTCTTTCATGCGTGTCCAGATATACTTTAATTTTTTAAAGGGATTGCGTACACAAAACTTACTTACCTTAAAACTATACAAACTATTTTCGTTTTTAATTCGTAAGACTTAATGCACTAGAGGAGTAATGGCAAAAAGGAAAGAAAGTCAAAGTAAAAGACAACAATTTAACGTGATCCTCGAATATTACCTACCTTCACCGTAACAAGAATGTTTCAAATGATCTAGCTAGTTCATTGAGCTGTCTAATCGAACTTAAAGGCCTAAAATAGGATCAGCCAATTCCCATCCTATAAGAAAGAAACTAGCATCAGCCAAACCCTAAAGGCCTAAAATAGACAAGGATTTTAGGAGCATTTTAAATGATTCGTGGAAAAAAGAGACTTGAATGTGATTTATTCCATGCGCCGAATAAATAATTTGATGCATGCATGGATAAAACTACGGCGTCAGCATTAACGCCTATATAAACGCATCAAATATCCTTTACATTTAGCATCATCTCAATCTGCCTTTTAATTAGTTTCTCTTGATACACTTGTTTTGGAAACATGAATAAGTACAACATAAGTACCATCTTCAGTTGTTGGCTTCTGTTGTTTCTTTACCAGCAGGCAATATGCACTACAGCTCAAGCACCTGTTGGTAATGCATGCCAAGATATATATATTATATACATTATTTTTGTTATTTATATAAGAATATACTACTATTATTATAGTTAGTATACCTATCATTACAAATCATGGGGGTTGAAAGTATTTTCTTTCCTTTTACTGTTATTATTAAGATCGATCGATGTTGATATCATCGTCTTCGTCGATATTTAATATTATTAGTGTTATTACTGAGATTATTGCGATGGTTCTGATATATATTGTGGTTGGAAATTGTGGGGGCGGGCAGAGGATGAAGGGGAGTTTGAGTATATCCCGGGGAGCGAGAGGGGTCCGGAACGCTGGGGATACCTTAGAGAAGAATGGGCAAAGTGTAGGACTGGACGCAAGCAATCTCCCATAGACATTGTGGATTCGAGAGTCAGAATAGTCCACAACAGAGGGCAGCTACAGTTCAACTATAAGCCTGCTAATGCAATCGTACGTAATTCAGGTCATGACATCGAGGTAAGAGTGATGTACTCTGGATTAATGTTATTGAGCTTTGTTTCAAACACTAAGGAAAGAACTCGCGATCGATGTTCATTTCCAAGTTTCAATGATCTTCGGTTAATTTGTTGGGTTTTTTTTTTTTTTTTTTTTTAAATTGTAAGACACCTGCCTCTGTATGGTGGATTTGGAGGCCCATTTATAGTCTGAATTGCGGAATAAAGGCCGAGACTTTTTGCCACTTAAAAAGTCTCTTCATTTCAAGTTCAATGGATATTGGATTAGTACTAAGATCTAATGTTAGTGAAATGATCAAAAGATCTAATGTTTTATATTGGATTAGTACTAAGATCTTAATTAATTGAGCGGTCAATCTTTTAGTATTCATGACTAGTGAAACTGAGAGGATCGTGTTTTCGTGCTGGAATATTATATATTCTTGATGCAAGCTATTTCTTAATATATTCTGGAATATTAGCTATTATACATTAATAGTACTTTAGGGCGAGATGAAGAAGTATTCATCCGGTATAATACATGCATGGAATTATATTCGTAATAAAATGTAATGATCTGCATCTAGATTGAATGGATTGGTGATGCCGGATCAGCACAATTCAATGGCGTTAACTACTCCCTCGTACAATGCCACTGGCACTCACCCGCCGAGCATCTCATCAATGGCAGGAGGTCTCTCTCTTTCTCTGATCTCTAGCTACACACACACACACACATATAGATATATATATATAAGTTAATTATCTTGTGTCATATAATCAGGTATGACTTGGAGCTGCACATGGTTCACGTAAATTCAAGCAAAATAGTCGCTCTTGTTGTTTCTCAGCTATACCGAATTGACCGTCCAGATCCATTCCTCTCTCAGGTTGGAGCCAAAAAACAGAAAGAAAAGAGTACTACATTTTGCGAAACTTAAGTGTCAAACTCCACTTTCAGTATTTGACATTTAAATGACAAAAGTTTATATATATATTGAATCGAAACATTTCGGAAATAAAAAATAAAAAAACAGAATTCAATGATCATGTATATGCTAACAACTACTTCTGAATGATGTTATATTCTAAAACTATATATAGTACTATGCATGATTGCTTTATTAATTAATTCCAGTTCACGGCGGAAATAACATCTCTGATTGACCAAGTGGGACATAGGCAAAAGGGCGTGGTCGATCCAAGAAGCGCAAGAACGAATTCTGCCATCAAGTATTACAATTACCTTGGCTCTCTCACTACTCCTCCCTGTAATGAAACTGTCATTTGGATCGTCAATCAAACGGTATAATATTATTTCTGCCTCTGATTATTGCTCCAAAGCAGTACTATGGATTCTTCAAAGTAATTCCAATGTCGGATCTGTTTTGTTATCCTCAGATAAGTACTGTTGCAAGAGAACAAGTAGAGCTGCTTCGTGAAGCTGTTTTCGATGTACGTACCCCTGAATCCACTATTTAGCTCACTCAAGTTGTTATCCTCTGATTAATGTTTTGGTTAATTAATTGCAGTATGCGGAGATGAACGCAAGACCAGTGCAACCTCTCAATGGCCGGGAGATCCTCCTCTACCACTAAGAATGATGTTGCGGATCATCAACTGTCGTAAATTATTGGGCAGTTGGCCTGGGAATAAAGCAGAAGGGAATAAACAAGAAATCTACTATATAGCTACCTATAACAATAAAAACTTGTATCGTCTTTGTATAATGTCTAAAAACTTCTGTTTGTATGGGTATTGCTTGTATTCGCTTTCGTGTGCATATATATATGCATGCTTCATTGCATGCGGTAGTAGCACTAGCTTATCCCAAATCTGTACGTGTGTTGATTACCAAACCGGTGTTTATATTTGGACTAAATATCCGAACAATAAAACTGAATTATGATCTTTTGATTTGTACTGATAAACCCTAAACCCTAATCTAAAGAAGCATAATATAGGAAAATCTTAGTATGCCTAATGAGTTTAGCCCCTCATTTTGACAGTAATTAAATTTCTTTTTTTTAATTTTATTTTATTTAATGCATGGTTATGAAAGTGACTTGGTGTATTTTTTTTTTTTCTCAAATGTGTGGTGTAGTGTTAATAGAAGTCGTACTACAAGAAATCAGGTCATTTGTAGCGCTTAAAATCGTTGCAAAAAACCACATAAACTGCTGCGTATACTCTTTTACAGCGATTTTAAATTCCTTGCACGTTCGCCACAATAATCGTATCTTTTTTGCCCAAAGCAGCGCAAAAAAAAATTTTCGTTGCTAAAACCTCCATTCCTAGCGAAAATTTTCCCTTGCTAATACTTTTAACATCGCTGCAACTGAGCTCATGCCCATATACATCTATCGCTGAGAAATCTCAATTACAGCATAATAAAATCCTTGCAAATACTACCAAAATCGCTGCAATTCCTTTCTACAACTACAGCGATTCATAAAAAAGTGTTGCAAATAAGTTTTTCCAGCGTAATATAAATGCTGAAACTTAAACCAAAAGCGCTGGTAAAAACAAAAAACTGTTGCAAATGTCATCATCCAAGTGTTTGAAATCATTGTTAAAGTGTAATTACAGTATTTAACATCGTTGTAATAGATCAATAAAGCGCTGCAATTACTTACTCATTTGCAACGATTTGTTATAAATTCGTTGGAAATAAGATTTTGCAACGTAACGGAAATGCTGCAAAAGAAACCAAAAGCGCTACAAAAGAGGAAAAGTGTTGCAAATGTGATCCTCAAATATTGAAAAATCGTTGTTAAAGTGTAATTACAGCATTTAAAATCGCTGTAATAGCTCAATAAAGCGTTGGAATCGCATACTCATTTCCAGCGATTTTTTAGAAAATAGTTGCAAATAAGATTTTGCAGGGTAATATAAATGCTGAAAATGCAACTAAAATTGCTGGAATTAATTGATAGCAATTGTAGCGATTTGTCTTAAAATTGTTGGAAATGAGGATTTGCAGCATAATGTAGATGCTGAAAATAGAATCAAAAGCGCTGCAAAAGGTCAAAACTGTTGCAAATATGGTCCGTTAGAATCGTTGTTAATTGCTAATTGCAGCATTAAGAATCGCTGCAATTAGTATGAAATTCGCTGGAATTAAGTTATTGGTGTATTTTTTTTCCCGATCTCGCCAGTTACATTAGTTATATATATATAACCGTCATTTACGAACTTGATCTGAAATATAGTTTTTATTTCTCGTGTTCATATCAATGACTAATAAAATCAATTTATTACCTAGCCTGAAATTATATATTAACTTTTTTTCAATACCTTAAACTTCACTTAATTTAAGTCATTTAATTGTTGTTAATTCATCATTCATTGGCATCACCACAAGTTTAATGATCCTACATGAAACGATTACACATAAACCTATGAGCAATTATATTCCATTGCTATATAACACTTATAGTTTATCCAACACCCAATTTAGAAAAATGAAAATTTTTAAATTTTCATTATAAATCTATAACCTTTTTCATCGAATATAATAAATTTTTTGATAAGTTCATCGAATATAATAAATCAAACACATTCATTCATCTAAAGCCAATGGAAAATTCACATTAATATAGTTATGGACTATATACATTGGGGTGGACCAATTTCTGCTTGCAAAACCTACAACTTACAAACTACTAACATATATAAATCCCATTTCTTGCTTCTAAACATTAATTGAAAATATCCACATTCATGAACAATTGTCCAACTGTCCTGCTCCTCTATGTATATAAATACTTTAATGTATTTGATAAGCTTCAACACGTCTTCATCAAGTGGGGGGGGGGGGGGGTTGATTGTTCAGCATTTCTGTGCCTTTCAATCTCTCCAACTCCAATCTGTCAATGACCATATAGAGAGCCGTTACGTAAAAAGGCACTTTAAATAGAGCAAACATTTATTATTGAACAAGATTGATAATACTCAATTAGGAAACACAAACTTAATGTTCATGTAGTCATTGCCAATTGCCAAAATGGCAAACATAAGTCAGGCTAATATCAGTATAGTATTTTACAGTCATTTAAGCAAGTAAACTCTTCAGCAGGAAACAATCACTTTTAGCAACTTTGGTTGTAAATAAATAGGCTATAAATGTTTTTCTCCCAAAAACACACAATCGCTCAATGAGGTTTTACGTGTGCTTTACAAACAGTATATACATATATATATATATAAATATCTACTGTGCATCTGAAACTAAACATCTTACAATCAACACAATGCAGTACTCACATTATACCAAGTAAAGCTGTACATATTTAATATAAATTTCAATGTTGATGATCTTCAGCAGTTATTTCATGTGAATATCAGTTGATCTTCTACACTGCATAACTCAAAACAGTATGTATATATATATCAACATATATATGAGTAACGCATGTACTCTGCTACTATGTTTTGTGCTATGGTTCTAATCTACTGCAAGTTGCCTCAAACAGCAAAAAAATTGTCTCATACAGCGAAAATCAACCAGTTGCTGACTCAAAACAGAATGCCAAAAACTACTATGAGATAGGATAATACCTTATCAATGTGTGGCCACATATTAGAACTTGTATTGCATATCCAGTCTACCTGCACAATTGTCTATTCATCAACCACCAATTGAAATTTTATTACTTTATATGATCAACCAAAGAAAGAGGAATAAAAGTTTTAAGATGGCTGTATGGCAATACTAACTTGACCATATTCAAGGTTCTTCACCCAAAGAGGATTTCTTGCCTAACATAGAAAATTGGTTTAGATGCATGCTTTTCTGTCCTAGCGTGCAGATTCCATATATAGATTTAATCTTTTGAAGCCCTATTGTATATATTTCTTGATACTTGTGTTGTTTTTAAGCATGTACCATAAATTTTATATAAGTAGATCTGCATATGCCATTCAGGCTTATTCGACAGTGGGAACACCAGACTACATTGCCCCAGAGGTACTACTGAAGAAAGGATATGGAATGGAGTGTGACTGGTTAGTTGATTATTTACCACGCTTTATATAGCCTAGGCATGTAATTTGTTTTCATTTGTTAACTAGATATTTGTATCAGGTGGTCTCTTGGGGCAATCATGTATGAGATGCTTGTGGGTTTTCCACCTTTCTATTCTAAAGAGCCAATGTCAACATGTAGAAAGGTAATCATGATCTTAACTTGATAATGATTCACCACGTTATAAATATGTGACATGCAAATTGCTGAAGAGTTTGATATTTTAATTCTCAACCATGGCTTCCTAATGGATTTTTTTATTTGCTTTTTAATCTTCTTCGACTTTCTTAAATTTTGAAGAATGGCTGTTAACTTATGATAGGGTTGCTTTGTTCTCATGCAGAAAACTAGATCATTTTGTTGTTTATGAAAATGCAACACTGAACTTTGCTACTGGCTTTGCAGCACCACTAAAATTCTTTGATAAGTTGAACTTTATTAATGATAAAAAAAAATAGTGGTGTTCCTCTAGTAGATAGTGTGCATACATGAGAAACACTTGGTAAGAGGACAAAGAAAGGATAAGCAAATCTGGACAATTAGAAATAGAAAAGTTTTAAAAGGAAATCCTTGAGGACTGCCATCGTTTTCTCCTAACCTTTAAAGCTCCAGTTGTATATTTCTTGTTGTATACACCACAACAAGCAACCTGAGATCATCTTTCATAATGCATCTCTCTTTGAACTACTAAACCTCCCTCTCTAACATGCCAAAAGCTCCATTACACTACAGGGCATGACTTAATCTAAATTGAACAAACCAAAGATAGCATTCTAAAGTGGGCTAGACACCTCACAAGCAATAAGGCATGTTCTATCATTGCCACACTCCTAACACTGATCCATCACAATATTTTTTTCTATTATCCATAGTATTTTCTCTAAGGATTTCTCCAGATAAGGAAAGCTACTCTTAGAGTTGCTTTGTTCTGGCAAATATTATTTAAAGTAAAAGAGTTACTGTCATAGGGATAAAGCATGATAGAATGATTTTACTCCAATCATCCCACATGTTGAGGGTGCCCAACATAGCTTGTCCTCAGTCCTCACAGAACCTTATGAGCTGACTAGAATGCAAATGATCTAAAAAAATACATATGAATCTCATACCTCCCAATCTTGTACTGCTCTGATAAAATTCACATCCCACTGTGGAGCATCTCTAGAAAACTATAATAATTCTCTGCACCTAAAGGGTCCTTTACATGACTCAGGGAAAGCTAGATGCCGTGTTAAAATTTTATATTTTGTCTCGGATAATTGGACCTATTAACAATAATATCTTTGATTAGACAATCTCATTCTTAGGATCATATCATTCTTTTCCCATTATTAGGGTACCTTTTTGTAGAAGGTCTTGTTATTTTAAGCAAGATCAACACAAATCTCTTTCTGTTATGTGACTCATTGAATACTACTTTATGACATTACAAGCATCAACCAAAATTGGTAGTGTATGAGTAAACTTGCTCCATTCCACGTAACAAACAACATCATTTGGATTTTTCAACCAATACCCAAAATCCCAATCAAACAATCAACCAAAGCATTAAATAAAATTAAACCAGAATTTTGTTTACTTCAATTACTGTCCAAACCCAGCGCAATCATGCAACTAGAATCAATTTACCAAGTACCAGCAACCAAACCAGAATCTCAAACAATCATAGTCCTGTATCACCTGGGAAACTCATAAAAATTAAATAATATCTACTTCAAAGCAGAAGACTAAAATAATCTGAACCAGAGAGAGAGATTGTGTATACCTCAACAGTCCATAATGAAGAAATTCCATTGCTATACCAATATGCAATGGACATGTATAGCTGCCATCAATATTTGGGCAATTGCCAGTAGTAAGCTGCAAAAGTGGGGGTTAATTGTGTAGATTTTAGTAAGTTATGGGACTAGTTATGGATGAATGTTATATCAGTTTATGAAGATTAATGTCTGTTGTGATGCACATGTAAAAATGATATTGGTTGTAAGGTGCATGAGAGAAAATGTCTTAAAGCTAGCAAAACAAATTATATCAGCAACCATGACATATAAATTAAACAAGAATAATTAAACTTACAAAGAACTCTCTTTCGTTCTTTAAATCATATAACATAAGCTACTCAAGTCTTTAGAGTTTCATATTGAACTTGATTTCCATTTATTTAAGGTGTGATTCTATCTTCTTCTTCTCTTTCTTTTCTTTTCTTTTTTATTGGAGGGGGTGGTTTGGGGGGTGAGTGTGAATCTCTTGCTCTTTTCATAGTTTGTTAGCCAAGATATCTCCCAAGTGTTGTTGGTGTTTCTTGATGAAATTTTCGATCTTGTAGTTGGAGAATAAACCTGGTCAAATCTCCTAATAACTTTGGAAGCTATTAGGAGATTTTGTTGGGATTTATAGAACCATATATGATCAATAACTAAATTGAAAGACAATGTTGAGTTAACAAATGTAAAGAAAGCTGCATTCTTGACTTCATCAGTGATGAGGAGTTTTGTAGTCCCAAAACTTAAAAAGATTATTGATGAGGAAAAGAAGGTTTCACATGCTTCATTAATGGATGACACAGAGAAGGCCATATTGGAACCAGCAATAATTAAGGTCAAGCTGAAGGCAGAGAATGTTGATATTTGTTACCCTCCAATTTTTCAAAGTGGAGATTTTGATCTGAAACTGAGTGCTTCAAGCAAAGATGAGAACCTTTACTATGATTTGAATAGTGTGATTATATGTGCAATTGGATCTCGATATAACAGAATATAACAGCTATTGCTCAAGCGTTGCTAGAACTTTTCTGATTGATGCCAATGCCTCCCAGAGCAAGGCTTATGAGGTTCTTCTCAAGGCACATGTTGCAGCAATTAGTGCTTTGAAATCTGGAAGCAAGGCCAGTGCTGCATATATTGCTGCTCTCTCAGTAGTTGAGAAGGATGCCCTCGAATTGGCTGTGAGCATGACTAAAACTACAGGGACTAGAATTGGCCTCGAGTTTCGTGAGTCGGGTCTTAGTCTTAATGCTAAGAATGATCTAATACTAAAACCAGTACATAGTAGTTAACGTGTCACTTGGATTCCATAACTGTTAGGCTGAGACGAACAACCCAAAAACTCAGAAAGTCTCAGTGTTGCTAGCTGATACAATTATTGTTGGTGAAGAGGAACTTGATATATTGTTAGTCTATCAAGTTCCAAAGCTGTGAAGAATGTAGCGTATTCTTTCAATGAGGATGATGAGGAAGAAGATGAGGGGCCAAAAATCAAAACAGAGGCTAAAGGTAGTATAACAACACTGGCAAAAGCGACTTAGCATATTCTTTCAATACTCTTTTGGTCATTCCGTATTGCAAGGCTGTTATGCTCTTTATATTTACATTGTTTGGGGTTCACTGGGTTATTCCTGGCAACATTATTTTTTTTTTCGATAGGTATTCCGGCAACATTATTGAAGTATATTGATTAAAAAAACAAAGATTATTGAGGTATATCCCCTTTTTTGTCTGTTGTAGCCTCTTCTTTTGTCCCTACATATTTAATATTCCTTCATTCTATGTGTGTGTGTGTCCAACAGTAATATACATAAATCGATGTGCTTCTTCAGCTTGTGAAAAATCAGGAGATGCTAAAAAAGGAGCCATATGGCACCAACACTTTTGGTGCTTCCCTTGTGGGCAGTTGCAGGAAGTTCATATGAAAAATAATCACATGTCAATTGCCCAGATGGGCTAGATTTTTTTTGTACTTTATCACACTAGCTTCCTTCAATCACAGAATGACATCCCCAATTTTATATTACTTAAATACAGAGTGTTGCTGCTACTATTTCTGTTCCATTTTGCCTATTTTCTTGAGAGGTTCATTCATTTCTTCTAGTTTAAATAACCTGCTTAATCACTAATAACTATGGTGTCTAAAATGTGTTAAGGCAGACTAACAAAAACTCAATTATTGCCATGCGGGGTTTGACTCTGAACATGTACTTTGCAAGCTTGTACTACACTTCCCCAGCATTCCTTGCACCAATGGTCAATACCATTGCATCTAACATTTGTTGGGCAACAATGTACTCGGATGTATTTTATGCTAATTGATTATCAGGATCTACTATTTCTTTTCAAATGATATATACATCTCTATTTCCATCATGCTGGGTGAGATTTAAAATTATTTTCATTAAAGTGTGAAAGTTCTTAAGCTAAACATCTCTGTTTATTAGATGTGATTATACTAGTGAGTGAGACAGTATTCTTTGAAGGGAGCACTAGGAACCAATGTGACATCATTTGGTTCTTATTGGCTTTATGCAAGAAACTTTATAATCAGTATGGACTATAGAACCAAAAGAACATTATAAAGGTAAAAAAATACTAGCTGCAGCTGTTAAAGTAAGACTATAGCAGCTAAGTCAACTCCATATTAAAAGAACATTCAATATCTTATAAGAAATTTAGCACCTAAAATCAACTCATTCTAAAAGAAATTTACATCAGGGAATCATGATATCACCTGTTCATCCAGCCCACGGCGAATTCTTGACAACTGTCACAACTCAAACTTGGCAAAAGACTACACCAGTTACCCAGCAAAAGCATACAGTCAAGATTTTGACAGCAATGGCATACGACGACCAACTTGCAGCATTGATTTTGCTGATCCTGTATACCAAGTAAAGGAGTTAGGGTGCATGCCAATACTTGAATGTAATTTGTGCATAAAAGTGGTAGATTAGAAACTTACATGCTTCTATTACCTTGACTGCTTAATTTCGAGCGAAATCTAGCTGCCCCCTATTATTTCTTAAAGGGACATGGACACTAGATAACCCAAAACATGAACCTTGAAATCTCACTTGCATTTAGGGATATGTCAAAAACCCAAAAATCCAAAACCTGCCCAGTTAGCTCCAACAAAACAACAATCTATTGAACCTCCCAGTGAATCTAAATATATATATATATATATATATATATTGCCCAGCCACCATCTTGACTACCAAAAGCACCCAAAATAGACCTAAAATAGTTATGAATAATTTACAAAGAGTTATTGCAAGACAAGAGCAAGAAGCAAGGTTCCATTAATTGAACAAACAGATAACAACATTACTCTATGTTTAGAGAATTCTTGAAACGAAAAAAAGAAAGGATTTCCAACTGCAGATGCCTTCGTTACCTTTAATACCCAACTCAACCAGTTTCAGACAGCCCTTGGCTATTGAAGGTCAGCAACAATTCTGTGGGTAAATCAATTGAGCCAACACATGCTAGCTAGCTAGGAACATAGAACACTTGTGCTCAAAATTTTGAATGCTTTGTGTAAATGGGTAAGGTATTATATTTTTGACTTGGGAAAATTTTCCCAACCTAGTATGTGATCCCTTTGGTGATGGTTTGCCCAGATGGGGACAAATGGGAATGTCTATAACTCACGAATGAATATGAGACTAGGGGCCAATGTTTGGAGTTAATCTACTGGAATTTTTCATTGCAAATAGCTATTACATGCAGTTTGTTGTGGGGATAAAGGGGTATTTTTCTATATACATTCCAGTTGCATTCTCGATGGATAAAGAGACAAAGTAGGGATTTGAAACAAAAATTAGTCAATCACTAATTCAACCAAACTAAAACTATCATCCAAAAATTATGAACATCAAATACCCACATCAACACATACACAAAATGCAAATATACAAAAATTGTGCAAGAAAGGAGATGCTTTTAGATTCAAACATCACTGCAATAGTCTGCAAACAATAAGCTACCATTTTTGTTTGGACTTAATATTCATGCAAATCAATAGTCTACAAACAAAAATATTTAATTACAATTCTGGAACAATGATATTCATGAAATACAGCTAAGTGACAGCTGTATAAAACTTGATTTGCTTAGCTTAACATGCATGAATATTAAGTCCATTATCCAACATACCAAAATAACTCTCTCTCCTCTTTATTTTTATTACAATGACACATCGCTGTAAAGCTGAGACTGTGCTTAACACAAGGCATTAATATTTTTCATTTCAAAGAGAAACTACATAAAGATGCAGTAAAGTCGATAGGAAAAACATTGTGTTGGTCTGGGAGCTTGGACTTTAATTTCTTAGGAAATTCATATGTGCTTGGATAACATAAATCAAAGGAAGCTTTATATATCTTAGTGATCACACTAAAAGAGAAAAACTATAAAAAGAACAGTGTATTTCGCTTGGTGGCCTGAACATAACGAAAAGAAGACAAATCAAGGTCCCTAAGTTCCAGTACTTCTTTTTCCTTTCAACCAAATGGCCGAAAGAAAAACAAAGCAAAGAAGGAAAAAAAAAAGGAAAAATTAATGAGATTCGCTGCACAGGGAGGTTGCATTTCTACAACTCAAACCCTTTGTCCTTGACTTCAATAACAAAGGTGGAAAAAAACAAAGAAAGTCCTAAACGTATAAATTATAGCCAAACACCAGACTTTCCAGAAGGTTGCAAATCACTAATTCAACCCCATTCCATTCCCTATAGTTTCTGATATGTGGGTGACTTTATGCTAAGAGCCAAGGCCAAAAGATCACTCTTCTTTTTCAGAAGAGTGATCTTTTTATCAGAATACAATGTGGATTGATTAGTTCACTTGTAGCTTGATTAATTAACTTGCAACTCAGAACCACAATTCCATGGCATGGTAATAGTGTATTTTAAACAACACCAAAATAATGGACAAACCAACCCAGACCCACAACTCATATGCACAGAACAGACCCATAACACAGATGCACAGAAAAGCAAGTAAACTCAGATGCACAAAACAGAACCACAATTGTTATGTGGACTAAAACGCCACTGCACTAAAACAAAACCACACAACAGATGAAGTTTGTAGTGCAAGCAGAACCAAAGGCTAGTAGAATGCAGAAAACACAAGCTGAAGGCCACTTCTCTTTCTTTTATATATTCTTTATAAGTTTTAGTAAATTGAAATATAAAATAAATGTTAAACACATGTAGAGAACTTGGAAGGCATGAACCTTATTGTTTAAAAAACAGAGAAATTTACTGCAGATTCTAGTAAATATCGATGGGTGGAAGCTATTCTAATATTCTAATGGGATAAAATAACCAATGTAGTCAAATTATTAGTCTCAATTGACCCTGAATGTGGCAGCTTCTTACTGCATGGGAGTTTTAAGTGATCTGCATAATTGATATTTAATATATACTAGTTTTGTTTTCCTTGCCATCTAACTCATTCACTGGACTTAACTTTGTTTTTGAGTTTGAGTCCCCACAAGCATTAATATCAATTCAAATTAATGGGCACGAAAAGAGATTAGATCAGGAAAAACAAACAAAAAAAAAAACAAAGAGAGAGAATCTTGGTAACTAGCAAATACCTTATGATACATGCCAAATAGGGACTATATCACAAGAAGATATAAGACAACATTGACTCCAACAAATCAATAAATATATCTATTAGTAAATTCCACTCTCAATCTACATTAAAACCAAAGTATTAATCTGGAAATAAAAAAAAAAATTTAGGAAACTCCTCATGGACAGTTTGGAGCATCAACAGAAAAAAATATTTTATTTTGGTTGATTTCTGGGTATCATTGCAGTAACATGAGATTTATTCTTTGAAATCCCCAAATAGGGATTGAACTCAAAGTTTAGCTTCATGTACTACATGCCAGCTTTGACCATCATGCATGTATGGAAATTCACAACATATCCATGACAACACAGGATGGGGGCAGGATGGGTGATAGGTACCAGAGTTCTTATAGCGATACCAAATCAAGCACATTTCCAACACAGGATTCTATTCATGTGGCCCCCATTAAAGCAATTGCCATCCTCCTAGCCTTCTAATTTTTACCCAACATTTTAAGGACCACTATTATTAAGGAAAACAGAAATGCTGGACATGAAATGGTTTTAATATAATGAGATGGGTTAGATTGAAATTACAGCTTAAGTTTAGGCATCAGTTGTGACCCTAATTGTTTAAGCGGCTAACCCAACATTAATTAGCAAAAGCTATCAATATTTTCACACACACATAAATGTTGGGTAAAAGGTCTCTAGGTAGAGTCAAATTGTCATCTCTCCAATTAAAGATAAGCCCAAAAAAGACATCATAAAGCAGAGAAATGGTCCGGCATACCAGTTACACCATCCATGTTAATAATAAATATAAAAATTGTAAGGACTTTTTCTACCTAATATCAATCAAATATTAACCTTGGTAAACAAAAAAAAAAAAAAACCATTCACAGCTAATTAACAATATTCATATGCTCATCAATTTTCAGGTTTCATCACTGCAAGTAAAAGTAACTATGTATATGGGTGTGTCTGGAATTGATCAAGGGTCTGACTTTATCCAAAATCTAAGAAGACTGATCCACAACGTTGCTCTCAAGAATAATTTCCAAGTCAATGGAGGTTGCATGGTTATGTACCTTCAGCAACAACTGGTTTAAATGTATTAAAATTAATGTGAGTTGTGCAGAGAGGCTGAGAGCCTCAGCTTGCATTTTAGGTTTGTCATCAAGTCAACCTATACCCTTAAATCTTCATGACCACTCTTCTTCTTCTTTTTTCCCAAAAAAAAAAAACCATTAATTGAGAGCCGTGTGAAGATAATGGAATTGGACAAGGATTCTTCCATTCAAGTTCCTTATAGAATCAAAGTCTATATATAGACTTTATAGAAGAATCGAAAAGAATATTGTTGGTTATAGGGCACAACAGAGAGTAGCAATCTCATATGTTCTCTATAGTGCATATTTTAGTGGACATGACTGTTGTGCTGTGCGTGTGTTGTTGGTCTACTGTGTGACAGACTTGATATTGAGAGTGTGATATCTAATAAGGATTCCATGCATGATTGTATACATTCGACCTGGGCCACCCAGAACCCACAATATGCCAAACAAATTACATGAGGATACCTAGAAATCTAAACCCACATCAACGTGTCCACAAATGCAGGTATATAATCAAAATCTCGTGCCAAAAAATTCATGATTTCAGACTCAAAAACCTAGAAATTAATCTACAAAAAAATGGCAATTTTTTACACTGCAACAAGAATGGATGAAGGGGAAGAGATACGAAAAATCATTGCAACCATACCTGTGATGGCGGAAGGTAAACAAGAGTCTCGACTCACAAATCTGCACCTTCGATTTGCTCAAAATGGTTGAAAAACCATTTGCTTCAAATCCCCAATCGCTGCAGGGCACCCAGTTGTAAGGGGAGGAGAAGACGATGTACTATAGCTTCCGCTAGGAAGGCTAACGAAATGGAGGAATACAAGCTTGAGTAGGGATTGAAGATGCTGGTCAAGCCGTGCGGGGGTGGGTATCACAACAATGGTACGTAGTCAGGGGGATGGGGATGAAGAGAGAAATTCACATTCGAGTCTGAGAGGGAAAGTAATCGGAATGAATAAGGTTTAACGGGGGGAAAATAAAATAATTCGTGTGTTTTGGCGGCCAAGAGGATATTGCAACGATAAATAATCGTTGTAACATGTTTTTTGTTTTTGCAAAGAAAATTATCGCTGTAATAACTCAAAAAATGTTGCAATTGGCTGTAAAAACAGCCGCTCCTTATTAATCGTAAACTCGGGATTCATATGCAGCGATGAAAATTAAATCGCTGCTAATACTTACTTTTTGCAGCGTTTTTTTTTTTTACAACAGAATAAAAATCGCTGGAAATAACCAGATTTCTTGTAGTGTCGTCTTGTTCAAATTCTAGGCAATTATGAGGTGTACGTTTCATTCTGCATGGAATCTGGATATACATGAGTCAAGACATAATTAATACCATAAATACCGAAGAATTACGGTGAATTGTATTTTCCAAGAAAGTAACCTAGCTAGCTACCAGCTATAGTACCAACTAACCAAAGGAATGATAAATTAAGAAGCACCAACCTGCTTCACATGTACGTTCTATAGACTTAATATAAAGTATTTTGGAGTCTATTCCATTAATTCAGTACAACTTAATTGAGTTTTTGTTATAGTGTAGAAATTGTGATAGTACGTATATACAAGAAAAACGGATTTTTGCGATCAATTGATAGTAACGAAAAGACTATTAGCAACCAATATTGCTAATAGTTTTTTTGTTGCTATCAATTGGTCCCAAAAGTCCGTTTTTTTTGTAGTGGTCCTCAAAAAATCAGTTTCTAAAACTGTCACTAAAGGTGAATGAGAAATGGTTATACGTTCGAACTATGATAATATTTCGTTTGAATGTAATTCATATGATATATGTCATTTTGGATTAGGTAGATGTGAATGTAATAACTTTTACATTCGAACGTACAGTCCACGCACGTGCGAACGTTTAAGTTATTCGTTTTAATGTTTGGATAATAGTCATTAATATTCAAACATGAACTGTTTTAAAATTAAAATTGGAATTTCAAATTAAAAAAGATTGAGAATTGAAATATAAAAACACTAGATATATTAAATGATATTTGTTCATTTTGTTACATAAAGTATAAAAGAAATTGCAAAATATGAATACAAAAATTATTCATTACATAAATTACACTAGATAACTTGAATTTTTTATTCATGTTTCATTAAGAAATGGACTTTGTTTTTTATTCATTACACTAGAAATTCTTCATTATGTAAAGTTTAAAATTAACAATAAATGTTCATTTATATGAAAGATTGACAAGAGAAATACAAAAATACTAGATATATTAAATGATATTTTTCATTACATAAAGTAAAAAAATAGCAAAATATAAATAAAAACTACAAGAAAAGTGCAAAAACACTCAAAAATCGTTGTTTAGAAAAGAATGAAATTTGTCAATCAATGTGTTGACCTTTTCATCTAGGATATCTAAATGATGGCTAACCTATGTGACACTCTACCATACTGATGCGATTTGTTGGCCGATATGCACAGTAATATTTGAAACCATCTCATCAACCCAAGCAGGGTGCTCATCGAGCCAAGCATGGCACGCATCCCCTACAAATGCAACCATTGACTGCTAAGTAGTGATAGTAACACCGGCCTTAGGCTAGGTCAGAGGAACAAGATCTAGTGTAAGCATAAGCTCATGCCGAGCACGCCCCCTACCCTGTCCAATGCTCCGATGATGTGAGGTCATATCTAGGGGGTACATTTGCTTAGTCAACCACTCCTCCACCTTGGGTGGCACTCTTTGGTCCAGTAATAGCTTAGTAATGATCACCCCATACGGTAGGTTGTTAATGGATATGATACTCGCCTTGTGATGGATCCTCTCAAATATCCATCGTGGCAAATCGATTGGCTCTCCAAGTGTCAGTCGTATGAGGAACTATGCGTGAGCCCGACTAAATGTGGTCTTATGTGCCACAAGATCCATGTTACTATATTATATATAGTTAGTATATATAGTTGCTATATTTATAATTGTTAACATGTGTTTTTTGTCAACAGCCCGGAAGAGAAGAATGATCCCTCCCAGACGCGTTGAGGTGGCTGCCAGGGTCAGCGAGGTGTAGGCCCTAGTATGCTGGGCCTGGACGAGACTATGTGGGCCCCCGGCTGATCCGGTGTGGCCGCACAGAGTCTATGCATGTGGCCATGGTGGTGAACAATAGATAAATATAGGAAAAATAAAGAGAGAGAGATATATATATATAGACATACAGATTTACGTGGTTCGACACTAGGCCTGCGTCCACAATGGGGGGAGGGGAGAATCCACTATAATAAGCTTGATTTACAGTCACTCAGGGTCTCTCATCCTCATTGTACAGTAGATTTCATAGATCATTCTTCTCGGTATAGACACTATTGTAGGATCTCGTGTCTAGAGGTTGAAGAAGCCTTCCCGAGAAGCCGTGCAAAAAGTTTGTCTGAATAGTCCATCTGAATTCCCTCAGTCGTCTGTGCTCTCTTCCTTTATCTCTTTCTTTCCCTTCCTTTATGTTACGTCACCTTAACTCACGTCTCTTCCCTTCTTTTCCTCTTGTCGTCCTAACATTGCTTTGCCCCGCTTTCTTTCCTTTTTTCTTCTTTTCTTATTCCATCTTCCGTCCCTTTTTTCCATATTTTGTCCTATAGTGAGGCCCCCTTGATGGGCCAGGCCTTGAGAGCCCATGTGGGCCTATGGAAAAAATCCCTCTAATAGATGCCCGCGATTCTTAAGGGCAATTTTGCTTAAAAGCTAACCTTAAGAATCTTCAAAAGTAAAATGTGTATTTAAACTGATCTGTCCAAGTTTGTAGAGAAATAATTTCTAGTAACTGGTCCTCAGTTATCAGTTCCTTAGGCTAAGTAGTGAAGGAGACCGAGCAGGCGGCCCGTTAAGGCAAGGCATGCCCAAATAATTTGATGGAGGTCGAGCAGCACATAAGCCTAGCTCTCCTCATTGACCCTCATGCTCGGTGAGAGGGGGTTGAGCTGTATGTAAGACCTAGCTTGCCCAAATACTATGACGAAGGTTGTGCAGTATGTAAGCTTAGCTCACCTTGTTGACCCTCGCGCTTGGCGAGAGGGGCCTAAGTAGCATATAAGCCAGAACTCATCCAGATACTTTTAAAGAGACCGCACAGTAAGAGATCATACGCACCTTGTTGAACCTCGTACTCGGCGAGAGGGGGTCAAGTGGCGGGTTAGCCAGAGCTCACCCATATACTTTGAAGGAGGCTGCGTGGTAAGAGATCATACTCGCCTTGTTGACCCTCACACTCGGTGAAAGGGGGCCAAGCGGTGAGTAAGCCAGAGCTCACCCAAATACTTTGAAGGAGGCCGTGCGGTAAGAGATCATACGCACCTCATTGACCCTCGTGCTCAGTGAGAGCGGGTCGAGTGGCGCGTAAGCTGAAGCTCGCTTAGAAACTTTGAAGGAGGCAGTGCAGTAAGAGGTCATACGCACCTCATTAACCCTTAAACTCGGCGAGAGGGGGCCGAGTGGTGTGAAAGCTCACCCAGATACTGTGAAGGAGATCACGTAGTAAGATATCATACGCGCCTCGTTAACCCTCGCACTCAATGAGAGGGGGCTAAGTGGCGTGTAAGCCAAAACTCAGCCAGATACTTCGAAAGAGGCGTGTAGTAAGAGATCATACATGCCTTGTTGACCCTCACACTTAGCAAGAGGGGGCCAAGTGGGATGTAAGCCAAAACTGGCCTAGATTCTTTGAATGAGGTCGCACGGTAAGAGATCATGTGCACCTCATTGACCCTTGCGCTAGACGAGAGGGGGTCGATCGGTATGTAACACCAAGCTCGCCCAAATTCCTCAAGTACATGCTACAAAATCAGAGCCAAGATATATATACTTTATTTGACAATTACCAACTTGTCTTATCAATTTGACGTGATGACATTCCGGGTTCTTCGCTTGCTTTGGGGAACATGGTGTCTTCTGCGGTTAAGATGGGTAGTCTTGGGACTATCTCGCACTCTATCAGGGAGAGGTAGGGGAGCCTCAAACCACACCCTCTCCTTTAGGCCCCTAGGGAGGTCATGTCCAAGCAGCCTCAGGGTAGGTCCCACTCTCCTCCATAAGGGAGGCCGGTCTAACTCGGGGTTAGTTCTGCCTATTGACCCTTGCGTGGAGGTAGTTTGTTCAGGCAGTATGTCTGGCTGAAGCCACTCCCATCCATTGATGTCATAGGAAAGGGGAATAAGGGCTAGGCTGGCGCTACTCCCACTCTTCGTCGTGGCGGAACGTGGTATATTCAGGCAACCTCTGGCTCACCTCACTCTATGGTGCCCCGAGGGGAGGTAATCTATTTGGGTAGTCCCTGACTGGACTCACTCCTTCTTGTTGACTCCCACAACGAAGGTAATTTGTGTCGGTTACTAAGGACAAACCCACTCTCCATCACAGGAGGGATTAAGCAACCATTTGGTATTACACCCATCCCTTTTGATGGGCCCCAAGGTGGACCAAGTTTTAAGGACCAATTACAAGATTAAGAGTCACGAAAATCAAGGAAGCAATGCAAAGATTGATGCAATCTAATTGGGATGAAGCTAGCAGGAGCCCAACACTCATGATGAGCTTGATAGAAGAAGATCCAGTTTTGATTCACTTGATCCAAGCTATAGAAGACACGACTTGGGCCTATTGTTATTGAATGCCATTGACTTATTTATTTCATTAAAATGACTTATTTTTTTAGTCATAGGAATTAATCTAGAATAATTTGGCTTGAAGATGTCCAGCCCACACATGTCTTATTTCTTATGAACTAGAGTTTTTGGGAAGACCTTGTATTTTGGCCAAAGGCTTATTTGGAAAGTATTATATTATTTGAACTAGGGTTTTATAAGTTACTATAGCGAGACACTGTTCACGTTACAATACCCGCGACACTATTTACTTAGGATTTTGGGGATTGTTTATTTAAAGCATTTTTAGCCTCATTTGAGAAGGTTAGATATTGTTGAAATTGATGAATTTTATTCATTGTGAGTTGAGTTTATCCCCTCTTGTTCTTCATTGAACGTTTGAACTTATCAAAGGTACATCATAACCTTTGTGGCGTTCCTCTTTTGTAATATGGGTTCTTGAGATGGGTTCTTCAACCGGTCTAGATTCTCATATAATTTAGTTTCTTGAAATGATTTCTCATCGGGTCTAAATTCTCCATCCATTGACTTGAGTTTGGCTTTGTTGGGTTTGTTTCTCCAATATTGTTGTTGGGTCTCAAAGTGAGTCGATTGTGGTTCACATCATTTGTTATTCAGAGCAAGGTTTCCAGTCAGGTCTGATTCTATTTTTTATTTATTGTATTGTTAATTTTAGGGCTTCATTCTTCTAGGGTTGCAGAAAAAAAAATTGTAGAAATTCGTTTTTCCCCAGGGCTGCCAAATTACTCTATCTGTTGGGTTTCGTGTTCATCATCATAGGGTGGCTAAATTCCTTGTTTGAGGGTTCCCAAAATGCGCACCATCTAGGATTTGAAATTTCTAGGGTTTGAAATTTCTAGGGTTTCATTGATTCCCTTCTATGTCCTTGTCAATTTTAATGTGTTTGAATTCAATTGTTTGATTATCACAATTGAATATTTCTGTTTGTGGTTGAATTGTTGAGAAAAGAACATAAAAGAAAAGAATAGAAAAGAAAGGGAAAGAAAAGAAAAAAAAATTCAAAAAAAAAATCCAAAAAAAAAAAAGAGAAAGAAAATGATTTTGGGTATAGTTGTTTGAAATACTTTGCCATATGAAATTGAGTGATTTGGCATTGATTGAGCGTTATCTTTAAAGGGGCTAAATGCATCTTTCTAATTGGTGTTTTGTTTTGTAATTACTCTTTTCCTCATATAATTTCCTTGATTCTCGTGTCATTTTATTCCTTTCGTGTTTTCTTTTGTTCTTTGTTTCTTGGACCGAATTACTAGTTGGAACAAAATAAGGTTGTATTGTCTTGATTGAATTCAATTAGTTCTTAAAGAACTTAAGTGGGAAAACTCTTGAGGTAAAAGGCAAGAGAGTGTGAGATCATTATCGGAAAAAAGCCAATTAAGAGTGTGATACAAGAGTGGAGTGCATTATTCGAGTGTAAACACGTAAGGGAGCGTGTGAGGTCTTTTTTTCACTAACATTCTTTTTTGTGCAGCATATACTATGTCTTATAACAGTGACTCAACATCGATGGGGGTGGCAGACAATTCATTCTTTGTGTTGCAGTCTATGCAACAAAAGTTTGAAAGGTTAAATTTGAAGTTGGGGAAAGTGAGGGATAAGATGGATCAATGAGGTGCATTGATTAGAAATCTGTAAAATGGGAGAGATAGGAGACGTGGGCCTAGTATTGAACATGAGTATAAGAATGAGGAGTATGGTGAGTCCCTTGTTGTCAAGCGTGCTCTCAATATACATAGTAAGATGGATGATACAAAGCAGCAGAGAGAGAACATTTTTCATACTAGATGCCACATCAACAGCAAGGTATGTAGTATGATTATTGATTAAGGGAGTTGTACTAATGTGGCTAGCATTACTTTAGTTGAGAAATTGAATTTACCTACCTTGAAACACTCTGAACCATATAAGTTGCAGTGGTTGAATGATTGTGGGGAGGTTAGGGTAAATAAGCAAGTGTTTGTTTCTTTTTCAATTGGGAGGTACAAGGATGAGGTAGTTTGTGATGTAGTGCCTATACATGCTGGCCATATTTTGTTGGGGAGGCCGTGGCAATGTAATAGGAGAGTGATCTATGATGGGTTTAGAAACATGTACAGTTTTGAAAAGGATGGAAAAACAATCAAACTTGCTCCTTTAACTCCAACACAGGTCCATGAGGACCAACTTAAGTTGAAAAGTAAGGTTGATCAAAAAAGGAAGAGGGAAAGTGAGGCTAATAAAAAAAAAAAGAGAACGTGAAATTGATCAAAAAAGAAAGAGTAAAAGTAAGATTGATCAAAAAAGAAAGAGTGAAAGTGAGAATGAGAAAAAAAGAAATAGTGAGGCCAAAACCTCAAGAGAAGGAGAGAGTGAAAAGAACAAAGAGAGCGAAGAAAAAATAGAGAGTGATGAGAAAATAGAGAGTGAAAAGAATAAAGAGACTAAAAAGAATAAAGAGATTGAAGAAAAAAGAGAGAGTGAAAAGAGAAGAGATAGTGCAAAACATGAGAGGAAAACAAAAAGAAAAGTAAGTTTTTATGCCAAGGCAAGTTTTAATGCTAACGAACTTGGCGTACCTTTGCCTAATATTGTTGTTTCTTTGTTGCAGGGATTTGAGATCATGATTCCTAGTGGTGTGTTTAGTGGATTGCCACCTATTAGAGAGATAGAGCATTATATTGATTTTGTGTCGGGTGCAACAATTACTAACCGACCTCTCTTTGAAGAACATGAGTCCTTGACACACTTCAAGGAACAAGGTAAGTTGTTGATTAGAATGCATGCTAAGTGGGAGGACTGTCTTGAGACTTTTCTTCATATAATTTAGTACACAAATGGTAAGAAAAATTTTGTGTTTGATGCTTTAGCAAGAAGGTATGTCCTTGTCATCATTTTAGATACAAAATTATTGAGACTTGAATATGATAAGAAATTGTATGTTAATGATGATGGCTTGGCTAGTACATATAGAGTATGTGAGAAAGCATTGTTTGGTAAGCTCTATAGACTAGATTGGTACTTGTTTAGAGATAATAGACTTTTTGTGTCTAATAGTTCTATGCGTGAGTTGCTTGTGCTTGGAGCACATGAATGTGCTTCGATGGGACATTTTGGTGTAAAAAGGACCGTAGAAGTGTCGCATGAACATTGGTGGGAGTATTGTTTCCCATTCATTGAGTTTGCATACAGTTGGAATGATCCCTTTAGTGTAAAGAAGAGTTTAGCATGTTGCATGAATAATTTTGGGAGTATGGTTTGTCATTCATTGAGGTTACATATAATTGGAGTGATCATTTTGGTGTAAGAAAGACTTTAGATGTGTTCCGTGAACATTTGGTGGAATATCATTTTTTATTCATTGAATTGTTGCATGAACATTTGCGAGAATATCATTTGTCATTATTAGTGTTTGCATATAATAAGACCATGCATACTACTATTTCTCATTCATCTTTTGAAGTTGTTTTTGGCTTTAATCCACTTATTCATTTTGATTTAATGCCTTTACTTGTTCATGACAGGAGTATCCAAATTATTGATAAAATTAATGATACTTCATATCTCGTGGATCTTCCAGATAAGTATCATGTGCTTGCTATTTTCAATGTTATTGATCTATTTCCCTTTGATCCAGGTGGAGATTCGAGGTCGAATCCTTATGAGGAGAGGGGGAATGATGGGCCCCGAGGTGGACCAAGTTTTTAGCATCAATTACAAGATTAAGAGCCACAAAAATCAATGAAGCAATGGAAGAATTGGTGCAATCCAATTGGGATGAAGCTAGCAGGAGCCCAACACTCATGATGAGCTTGAGAGAAGAAGATCCAGTTTTGATTCACTTGATCCAAGCTATGGAAGACACGACTTGGGCCTATTGTTATTGAAGGCCATTGACTTATCTATTTCATTAAAATGGCTTATTTTATTAGTCATAGGAATTAATCTAGAATAATTGGGCTTGAAGATATCCAGCCCACATGTGACGCCCCCAAATTCCGCTTGGAATTGAACGGACATTTGAAGCGTCGAGACATGCAACACAAGGTTACCTGCCCCCGTTCATGACATATAAGATGCAATGTTCCTAACATGCATCTAGCATTATGCAATATTCGCAGCGGATAATATTTTTTCTTTAGCAATACTATGCACCAAACTAAAAATATCCCAAATACTTGAAACATATTTCATACATAAAAACATACTAAAAAGCCGTGATCACTACACTAGTCCAAAATGGTTGTGATCAAAAGAATACTTGAGATACAACTCCAAAAGTACAAGCATTAACCTAAGTTAAATACTATACCATCATCAACATCGCACCGTAGCCTAGATGACCGTATTCAGATGGTCAGATTCCAATTCTTCTTTGGGTCCTGTAACAAGATCTACCATTCGGGGGGAATGGTAGTTGGGACTACCACAGTGAGATTTGATTACAAATCTCAGTAAGTTAACATAAAACTCACACACAGGTTAAAGATGCATGCATGGCAGTAAAAGCATAAATGCATAAGTAAAGTCGTACATAAGCATAGCATAACTTGACATATAACATGACATAACCAGAACTTAAACGTGAACTGAACTTGACTTAACATGACATGAACTTGAGTTTAAAACATAACATGGACTTGAAATGTAGCATGAACGTAAACATGCATAACATAAATATGAACTTGAAAATAACATAAACTTGAACATATCATGACATAAACGTGAACTTGAGACATACTGTAAACGTGAACTTAACATGATGTGAACATGAACTTGGAACATAACTTGATCATGAACATAACATGTACGTGTACATAACAAAACATGAACTTGATCTGAAACTTGACTTATCATGCACTTGATCTGAAACTTGACTTAATACGTACTCCACAGTTGTTGTGGCCCCACGTATTCTACGTGTCACAATTGCTGTGTCTCACGTAGTGTATGCTCCACAGTTGTTGTGGCCCCATACTTCATGCTCCACAGTTGTTGTGGCCCCATGTATACACGTAACATAAAATATAATACGTACTCCACAGTTGTTGTGGCCCCACGTATACACGTAACATAAAATATAATACGTACTCCACAGTTGTTGTGGCCCCACGTATACACGTAACATAAAATATAATACGTACTCCACAGTTGTTGTGGCCCCACGTATACACGTAACATAAAATATAATACGTACTCCACAGTTGTTGTGGCCCCACGTATACACGTAACATAAAATATAATACGTACTCCACAGTTGTTGTGGCCCCACGTATACACGTAACATAAAATATAATACGTACTCCACAGTTGTTGTGGCCCCACGTATACACGTAACATAAAATATAATACGTACTCCACAGTTGTTGTGGCCCCACGTATACACGTAACATAAAAAATAATACGTACTCCACAGTTGTTGTGGCCCCACGTATACACGTAACATAAAAATATAATACGTACTCCACAGTTGTTGTGGCCCCACGTATATACGTAACATTAAATATAATACGTACTCCACAGTTGTTGTGGCCCCACGTATTCACGTAACATAAAATATAATACGTACTCCACAGTTGTTGTGGCCCCACGTATTATACGTAACATAACATGTCTTATCTTTCTTAATGCATGAGATATTAATTAATATCATATACTTTTCTAACATGGCGTATACTTGTAAATGACACAATATGATTTAATCATAACATTTCATGGCATACTTAACATGGCATACTTATAACATACATCATTGTATGATAGAAAAGATTATGTAACAGATAATTATTCATGAGAGATTAAATCATACGTAGCAGATAAACATGTAATGACATAGCATGACATGGCATATACGATAACATACATACATAAATTGTAGTTCTCTTACCCATCACACATACACAATAAACTGATAGTAAGTTAGAGGCTAACTTACCTCGATTGTCACGTTCTACGAGAATAAAGTGCGATATACGAGAAACTGTAAAAGGTCATTCTAAAAGTTAGAAATTTAATTACTAACAATTAGAAACATGGAAACAAGTTATCTTAGAGTAAAATTATCATTTTACCCTCTACATGTGGGAAAACGACCATTTTACCCATAACTTAAGGATTTCATATCCTAACTCCAAAAATTTCCAAAATTTACATTCCTCATGTAAATTTTGTTCTAAACTCAAATATCAACTCAGAAAAAAATTTAAAACAAAACAACACTATGGAAAACACACTATGGCCGAAACATCCATAGGCCATTTCTCTTGATTTTTGTTACAATTCCTTCCAACTTCAAAACTCATGCTTAAACCAAAATTTTACAACAAACATCTTCCAATCCTAAGTTTAAAACCATACTTGAAACATCCATTTAGAAAAAGCTAATAATCAACACCAAACTTTTTTGTAAAAAGATCAAAACACTTGAATCACAAGCTTTGTCCTTAAATCAAAACATCTCCAAGAATTCCAAAAAATCTAATCTTACTTCTAACATATTCATAACATCATCCTCAGATAAACCATGCTTTAAATCATCAAACTAAAGTCACCAAAATCACAAAAATAACACTTGGAGTTTTTGATTTTACACTTAGTCCAAAAACAGAAACTTTTTCTTAACTAGCTTTGATAAATCTCTTGATCAATGGCTTAAGAAGGTGAGATCTTTGAAATAAAGTATCACATGGTTTAAAAACGTGTCCTAAAGAATATCCAACCATCAAAATTAAAATCACATGGCTAAAACCCAATAAAACATGGATCTAACCTAAAAACATCAAATCTTAGGCCTAACCGAAATTCTCTTGCATAGAAAAATCATATCTTTGAAACTAATACTAAATATCTCCAAAATAACATCCTAACATGAAAATAAGAGACTTAGGATCATCATATAAAAATATCAAAGCCTTTAGAGTAAGATCAAACCTCAAAATATTCAAACTTTATCCAAATAAAAACTGTTTTGTCACTTCCAGTTTTCATGTTTCTAGATCTAATAAAATCTATCATCAAAATCTTTATTCATGCAACAAAACCTCAATGAAAACTCTTAAACACATTCTAAGAACACTCCATAAAATTTTCGGACCAAGATATATCCATTAGCTTGGTCAAAAACTCCAAAACATAACACACTCTCCAGATTCACGCCCAGAATGACCTTTCCATGGTTAAAAATACTTTTGACCGACCAAATGACCATGGAATGATACGAAAAATACATCTACGGAAACTAGACTCAAAGAGGAACAACTTTTATGAAGGAGTCATCGTGTGAAAATACTTACAAAGGGTCGAAAAACTCCACGCAAAAAGACCCAGAAATCTGCCCGAGAGAGCTCTTTTGGGTTTCTCTCTAAGAACGGGGTGAAGAAATGATTAAAGTGAAGTAAGTGTGTCTTGCACGACTCAAGACTTCTGTAGGGAGAATATTTGGACCTTAATGATCATTGAGTGGAGGTGTAGACATGTGACATAATGTAGAGGATAGTGGGGGGCAAAAGACAACTTACAAAGGCTATGAGACATGGGACTTGATGGGGTGGGTTCCTCCATATTAATGAGTGCAACTTGATGCAATGAATGGTCTGCCAAGTGGGGGAGGAAATTTCTCCAAGAAGCTATGCCAAGGTGGCCAAAATTCGTGGGCTTTAGTGGGCCTTAGTGGGCCTCAACCAAGTGGGCTTCAATTTGGGGTTTAAAGGGGGTTTGGTTAGGGTTTGAGATGCTATCAAGCCCAAATCCAATTTTTCTTGGCCCAATCAAATTTCTAAGGTTTAAAATGTTGGATAAAGATGTCATAATAGGAATTTGAGAAATTAATAGCATGTGAAAGTGATTTAATCAAGTGATTAAACACAATACTAGAAATTGGATCAAAAAGGGTTTGAATGCCAACTTTAGGGTTTGGGGAAACCGTTTAGGGTTTCGGTTTCAACCAAGTTTTTGGGGTTTCAAAAGGATTCCAACCATTTAGGGTTTTACTAGGGTTGAAACCCTCTTCATCTAACTCAATTTGGTTGATCAGATGAAAAAAAACTGTTTTGCTTAGGTGGCATGATCTCACACATTGATTTCCTTCACAAATCCATCTAATGGTTTCTCTTTGTGCCAAGTATCTAATACTATTCATTATGTGTGGTTAAGATCTTGCCAAGTGTCCAAATAAAACTTCTCTAACCTAATTTGGACATTTCACACTGTGATTTTGAAACCACTGCACTTAGTACGCTTATCGAGGTTACTATTCACTCCGAAAAAGTGCATAATAAACTTAGTACTGAAAAATCCTAAATATTCAACTGAGTCTAGTGGCGTAAACTATAACGTAATCTGACACTTCTAACTACCTCAAACAAATAAAATCACATTTCTGGCACCATAGTGAGTGATAAAACTAATTATGTTGACATACTAGAACTTATGCGATTAGCCGATTCGTAAAAACTTATGGGGTTTTCACGAGATTTCTAATGTCTATAGAAATTCCACCATTGAATTTCTAGCGGGCTGTTACATCCTCCCCTCCTAAAAAAAAGATTTCGTCCTCGAAATCGACGCAAGTACAAACATAAAACACGCTTAAAACACTGTAGATAGTTTAAAAAAAAAAGAACCGTCCGTGACCCGACAAGTGCTGCAAAGTCTCGGGGCCTACTCTATGAATTTAATACGGCTAGTGATTTGAACAAACGCCTGATGTTGATGACAACCGTGATTGAAGGCTTTGAGTTTCTATAAAGAAACAGGATCATCTTCATCCATCGGAAAGAAAAAACATCGCTTCTTGACCTGTGTTTTGTTTTTCCATAACAAAATAATGGCTGGGCAAAACTCTTCCACTAATGTTCCAGACTTGAATCAGGAACCCTTGACGCATCAACCATCAATCTTCTCTCCTGAGGTCGTCAATACTACGATAGGAGCAGCGAACTGTTCTTCTAGTAGGACTGATTCTGAGATTATTACAGAATCATGGAAGCTCAGTAGTCAATATGCTGCCTCTGTTACGATCATGTCTCGGAGGTTACTGGCGAGGGTAAGTGAGATTGATCATCTTAACATCCAAATATCTGAGTTACAACAGAAGCTTGCTAATAAGGATAGAGAAAATAAAAGGCTACAGCAAGAAAACCAAGAGTTGAAGAAATTTGCAGATTGGTATGCTCATGATCTGCAACCACGAATAGAAGAACTGGAACGAGAAAGGATTCAGATACAGGGTCAACATCGGCAGATAACAGCAGAGGTTCATCGTTTTCTAGAGAAATAGGGACAAACTACTGTTAATCTAGCTGGCTTAGTAAGAAACTTTTGACAAAGCGTGTCCAGCAGATCTTGTATTTCTTTTGACTAAAATAAGATTTGAAGAGAAACTAGTTTGTCTTCTTCTTTATGTTATCTCTATAAAATCAGTCTTCAACTCAATCCAATATGCATCAAAACTTATTCTCATCTCTATAACTTCTCTGCATTCCTCCACAGTTAAGGTCCAAGACGATACATTTGGTTAAGGTGGCCTGGGGAAATCCGTTAGCTCAAGATTTCTCCTGGGAGCGAGTAGTGGACATGAGGGAGCAGTACCCCTACTTGTTCGAGTGATGACGGTACGTTTCTTAATCTTGGTTGCAGTTGGTTTTATGTGGAATTGTATGGCTTGTTTCAAGTTGGTGTTCGGTCCAGCAAATTTCGAGGACGAAATTTGTTTTAAGGGGGGGAGGATGTGATGACCCGCTTTTATGTATATTTTCACTAAAAGAATATTTTAATTTAATTAAATATTTTATAGTGCTTTTATTTTAAATTATCGAGTTTTAAATGGATTTTATTGGCGGTTGGATTTAAATTGTGATTTAATTTATTTTGGCTTGTTTTTTATTTTAAAAATTTAAATAGTTGGTTTTTACTAGTTATGTATTTTATTTTAGCTTATCGTTGTGTTTAAAATATTTTCTTGGTGTTTATTTATTTATTTGATGTAGTGTTTAATTTATTTTAATCGTTTTATGTTTTTATATCGTTTTCGGCTGATCAGTCTTTGGACTTCCGATGTGAGGACTGGACCTCATTTGTTTACTTCATCTTTTCTTTTCCTTTTCTTTTTCTTTTTCTCCTTTTTTCTTTTTTCCCTTTTTTCTTTTTTTCCTCTCCTCTCTCTCCCGCTCGGTCTCTCTCTCCCCGCGTCTCTCTTTCTCTCTCTCTCCTCACCCACGCTGAAGCCACCCACCGCCCAGGCCCGCCGTTCGCCGGCGTCGTGCCCGGCACCGCCCCTACCGGTCGACTCCCCTCCGGCCGGTGATCATCCCCTCTGTTTCCCAGCCCCAACCGGCCGGCCGTTTGGCCGGAAAACGCCCAACAAGCCGCACGGCTTTTAGCTCGATCCGCCGCCGTCGCTCCACCTCCGGCCACCACCTCTTCACCACTTCTTCCCCTACCTCTTGCCGACCTAACCCACCCATCCCCGGCCTCAAACGGTCACCGGAGCGGCTCCCACGAGCTCAACTCCGATTTGCCCTTTTTCGCTTCTACCGGCGTTTTCGCCGCCACCCACGGCCAAAACTCACTTCCACTAACTTCATAAACATCCCTAGACTATTCCCTATCAATTTGGAGCCTTGGTTTGTCCCCGGTCAAAAGTGGGTATTTTGCGACCCACGAGAACAGTGCATTTGCACTGTTACGTTGCTTTCGCATCGCCGTTTGCTTCGCGCCGAACCTTCTAAAAATCCTATATAGCGCTGTAAGTATTTTCCAAACTCTACTTTTAGATTTAAATGTATTTTACTCTTTCAATAATTTAATTGGTTGGTTCGCTGATTCCGGACTGAGTCCGAGGAGTTCGGGGGTCGGATGGATGGAGGACGGAGTTGCTTGTTTTGTTGTGCTATGGTTAATTGTATTTGTCGAGCATTGAAATTTACATTTACATGGCGCATGCACGTGTATTTTATTTTAATTGAGAAAATCCTATTTTTATTGGCGTAAATGGATTTTTGGAGTGTGCGTATCACGAGCCCAAGCCGGGATGGGTTATTATCTCGGTGGAGCTCCTCTGGTCACTCGGGAGTGGATAATACTGAGTGACATCCCCTGCGTTGTCGCCGGGCGACGACCGGATCGCACGATACGGTAACGCTGTCGTGTCGACTCCGTGGTCCTTAGTGGCGGGGACTAGAGGATGGCCGGCCAGGTACGCGCGAGATGGAGGCGCGAGTCTGGGCATCACTCGTGTAGGTGTCACACGCGTAGACGTTACCTGCGGTGTGGCACAGAGCCAGAGTGTGCGGATGATCCCTAGGGGAGATCATGGTGCATGCATAATGGTTGGTTTTTATGGTTTTCGGATACGGGCCATTTTCTGGGAAAATGGTGGTTTGGGCCATTATCTGGGATAATGGCGAGGCGGGTTTTAAATGGTATGTGTGGGCCGTTATCGGGGATAACGGCGAGGTTTGTTTAAAGGATATGTTTTTAAGCCAAATGGGTTTTTGGCGTGTGTGGAAAAACATGGTTTGCGAGTTTTATGCATTGGCATTTATTCATGCATTTGTTTGAGTTTAATATGCTTTTATCTAGTGGTGTTTGGATTTTACTTACCTGCGGCACCATTTTTGGTACCGTAGATTTTGGTGCAGAGTTCAAGGAGGAGGAGGAGGCTGAGCCCGAGGATGCGGCTCCGCCGGAGTTCTGAGTTGAAGTTTATGCTTTGTATTTGGTTTTGAAACAATATTTATGACTTGTAATATTTTATTATGTACCTTTGAACCGCTTTGTATTTTATTTAAGAAAAATTTCTGGTACTTAATTTTATGACTTTGCTATCCGCTGCGTATTTTTCCTTGTGCACATTTGTCGCTTGCACACACTTGACACTCGTCGATAGGATGGTGACCCGGGTTGTCACCATCCGGACGTCTCGAATTCCCCGTGTTGGTACGTGGGGATTTGGGGGCGTCGCATTTGAACTAATTAATATTGTGTCTATTTTGATGGAATACAACTAGTTGGAGCTTGTTTCTTGGTTGTGTGAAGAATAAAGGTTTTTAACTTTAGCAAGGTATTTTCCTAAACTTGCTTGTGTGAATATATTGTGATTTTTGTGATTATATTGTTGGATTATATGTTGATTATTATTATTATTATTATTGAAAGAAACGGATTTATATTGATGCAAGAAATGCAAAGATAGGAAAAAAAATTCTGTCAACATTACATAGACTATTCAATCAAAACAGTAGACATAATCCGCATTAGACCATCCTCAATCCAAATTTGCTCACTTTCACCTACTAATGCAAGCTTTGCTAGCTGATGAGCAACCAAATTAGCTTCATGATGAACAAAATCAACCTACCAACTTGCTCTTTCCAATAACATAGATCTAACATCATGAATTAATATCCCATAGTCAGTATTTGGGTCTTCATCACTATTAGCAGCCTTAATAATAATCTGCGAATCACCTTCAAACACTACTCTTGCAAATCCCAAATCAGCACACACTTCCATTGCCCTTCTCAAAGCCATGCCTTCTGCAATCACAGCCTTAACACAATAGTTCTTTTGTGCATAAACACATTCCATAATCTCCCCATGCTCATCCCTGATAATAATGCCAAAACCAACTCTATTTGGTTTTGTACAAACTGAAGCATCCTAGTTAGCTTTTAACCATCTATAGCTTGGCTTTTTCCATATTAATTCACTTATGTCCACTACATTATTAAGAGTACCGGTATCTTCTTGGAGTAGTGATGTTAAATATAACTCCCTATCTGATGTAGCTACCCACCTGTTGAGGACTCTTAAATACTTTCCCATGAACCACATAATTTTTTCTAATCTAGATTCTTCTCAATATGAAACAAACTAATTGAAAATCTTCCACATATACCTTAGTAGATAATGCAGACTAGAAAACAGAAAATCAATGAAAGAAATAGGTAATTTCTGTATAGGTCATTGAGCAACAGCCCACACATCACTTGCAGCAGGGCAACTCCACAATACATGTAATACAAACTCCACCTCCCTTTTACATATACCACACGTATCAGCTTCAACTACTCTCCTATTAGTCAACTTTTGTAATGTAGGATATATATTATGTGTTGCTTTCCACACAAACATTTTTATCTTCATAAGCACATTTAAACACCATATCTGCTTACAATTTATCAACCCAACTGCTGCACCAGAACATTCTCCTTCCATTTTCCTATTAAGAGTTTGTTACAAATAATAAGCACTTCTAACACTGAATGATCCATTTGTAGTATATCCCCATAACAATTTATCTCGAGCTTGTGTTCTACTTAATGGAATCTTTGCTAATAAGCTCCACTTCATCCTTTTGAAAAATCTGAAATAGCAATTCTATTTTCCATCAACATTGCTCTTCATTAATCAACTCTAATATAGTTGCATCACTACTCAGAATTTTGATAGTAGATTGTATTTTAATAGGAACATGTCTTGGAACCCACTTGTCGTGCCATATACTAATGCTAGACCCATCTCCAACTCTCCAAGTGCAACCAGCTTTTCTTAAAGCTATTGAAGACCATAAACTTTGCCATATCATAGAAGAATTAAATCACTTTTATGCATTTAGGATATTTCCATTCCTAAAATACTTTTGCCACAATAGAACTGGGATTATTCAGTACCCTTCACAGTTCTTTTCCCAACATAGCTCGATTAAAAGACCCTAAATCCCTAAAGCCTAAACCACCATCCCTCTTGGCTTCCCCCACACTCCTCCAATCCTTCCAATGGATCTTATTCTGAGTATCATTGTTGCCCCACTAGAATTTGCCCATCATCGAATTAATCTACTTTAACAACTTCTTTGGCAGCTTAAACACACTCATAGTATATGTTGACATAGCTTGGATCACAGCCTTGAGCATTACTTCTTTTCCTGCCTGAGATAAAAAATTATTCTTCCAATTTGATATCTTAGTCCATATCTTCTCTTTAATTGATCTAAAAGATTTATACTTGGACCTACCAACCATGATTGGAAGACCCAAATACTTGTCATAGCTATTACTTGCCGTTACACCAACTGTAGTAACTAACTCATTCCTCCTATTAACACCAACATTTGAATTGAAAAAAATAGTAGTCTTCTCTCTATTCAAGCACTGTCCAGAAGCCTTCTCATAAATGTCAAGCAAGCATTGAATTCTTTGCCATTCATCAGTAGTAGCTCTTTAGAAGAGCAAACTGTCATCAGCAAAAAGAAGGTGACTAACCCTCATTCCCCCTCTAGTAGCCGTAACTCCCTTGATATCTTTTTTTTTTTTTTTTGTCTGCTTGAGTTAGCAAAGCACTAAGCCCTTCTATGTATAAGATGAATAGGTAAGGAGATAAATGATCTCCTTGCCTAATTCCTCTTTCTGGTTGAAAATCCCTACCCTGGTTGCCATTTACAAGTATAGAATAGCTCATTGAAGTGATACAGTCCATTACCAAGTTGATCCATCTTCTTCCAAAGCCCATCTTCTTTATAATTGCCTCCAAAAATTTTCATTCCACTCGATCATAAGCCTTTGACATGTCCAATTTGATAGCCATAGTGCCTATTCTTCCCTTCTGCTTAGTCTTCATTGAATGTAACAGCTCATAAGCAATAATCACATTATTAGTAATTAGCCTAGTTGGAATTAAAGCACTTTGATGACTCGATACTATCAGGTGGAGTACATGTTTTAATATGTTAGCTAACACTTTTAATGCCAACTTGTACAATACATTACATAAACGAATAGGCCTATATTGGTTAACAACATTAGGCTCTTTGACTTTTGGAATTAAAGCAATAAAAGTAGAATTCACACCCACATGCATCCTACCCCCATTAAGAAAATTTAAAAGAGTATTACATACATCATCCCCTGTTGATTATTATAGTTGTATTATAAACTTATATGTATTTTTTTAACTACTTAGTTTATTGTTGGAACTTAAGAATAAAACTTTATGTAATAGATATACAGCTAGTTAGTTTTAATAAAATATACATTATAGTTAGTTTTAATACAATAACTAAATAGTTAGTTTTAATAAAATATACAACTAGTTAGTAGTTAATAAAATATATAACTAGTTAGTTTTAATAACTATTATACAATATGGTAAGTTTTAATATAATATACTCTATAGTTAGTAGTTAATAAAGCATATAACTAGTTAGTTTTAATAAAATATTCACTATGATTAAAAGAAATAACTAAATAATAACATGTAATAAGGTTCAGACAAATGGACAAATTATTAATATATACGAAAATTAAAACCAATAAATAATATAATTAATTTTATTAGAAATAAGTGATTATTAAAATACTAAGATTAAAACAAAGGACTAATTGTTAATATATACTAAGATTAAAATAAATAACTAGTTAATAATATATATAATATAAGATTAAAACCTTATACCTAATTAATATTGAGAATTGTGGGGTTATATTGTTATTTTGGATTATATTGTGATGCATGTGACAACGGATTGTGATTATATTGTGATTGTGTGAGAAGATGTTCTGATTGGCATATGTATGACTTTTGTGATTATATTATCATTTGTGGTATTATATCGTGATTAACTATAATTTTCACTTGAGCATGTATAGAATGCATAAATTAAATAAATTATATTTTTCATTGCATAGTTACTAAGAATTTGAATAAGAATAACATAGTAAGATTAAAACAAAAAAGTAATTAATAATAATGTCGTTTATTAAAACAAATAACTAATTAATAATCTATACTAATATTTTCAAAAAAAATAAGTAATTATTAATATATACTAAGAGGACAACCATATACTTAGTTAATATACATATACTAAGATGTGTTACAAATAACTAATTATTAATATATAATAATATATTTAATAATAAGTGATTAATAATAATATTAAAATTAAAAAATAACTAATTAATAATATATAATAAGATTAAAACAAATAACTAATTATTAATATATAATAACATTATTAAAAACTTGTCATTAATAATAATACTAGGATTAAAACAAATAATATTAATAAAAAATTGTGAATTCGTAACTATAAAAAATAACCAACTCCACATACTATATTTAAGACAAAGCATATACTAAACTTCTTTAGAAGTCTCAGTTAAGACCCAACAATGGATTCTTTACTGAGGTTTTTGAGGAAGTTTAGTATGAATATACATGGACAGTGAATGTTATAGCTTACGTGTCTATAATATATGTTATATGTTATAGCTTGTGTATATGACAATGCATGAATAAACTTAGACCCGTCTGGAAAGTGTTCACTAATTCCTAAATTGTCCAGTACAGATAGTTTACGATTATATTATCTGTATTGCACATTTCCATTACTCTTTCTTTACACGTTCAGGATGGAAATTTTGGTGTCTTCTTCATTTGTTCTTCGGTTATATTGTTTGCAGGGTGACAATCTCTCTTTACAACCACGTATACTTGGGGAACTATGGGAGGTACTGCTGAAATTTCTACTAGCGTGTAGAGTAAAAGAGTGACGAAATTTGTACAACATGGATGCTATAATCTCGTATGGGATAGGATCAATTACTTTTATCTAAAAAAGACGGGGAATTGCATTGGAACATGTGATGTATGTGAAATTGGTTGCATTATACTAATTAATAATATTTATTTGAAATGGACAAAAGTTGAATGCATCTTTAGCGATAGACTTGGAAAAGACTATGTTTTGTATGCACGTGGAGTGAAAAACTTTATTGATTTTGCTTAGGCGTTTGCTAATAATCGATGTTACATAATGTGTCCATGTCGAGGTTGCAAGAATTTGTGAACTATAGGTTTGGATGAAGTAGAAAGTCATATATTTGTGAATGACATGGATTTCGGATATACTTTATGAGTATTGCATTGTAAACCTTATGAACAATTTACTTTCAATACCTTTGACTCTGCTATTGAAATGGGACACCGAGATGAGGATAATGAGCAGGATAATCCTAGTGAGCGGGATGAGATGGAGAAGATGTTGGGTGACATTGAAGCTAGGATATTTTTGGATGAAGTTGATGATGATGCCTCAAGTGGTAGAGTGATTGAGTCAGAGAATTTCTCTAAATGTGGAAAGATGAAAAGTGTGAGCTTTATTCTGGCTGTACAAAACATAGCAAAATGTCATTTATTGCGTGTTTACTGCACATTAAATCATTGTGTGGGATGTCAACAAATCCAATCAATATGGTATTAGACTTATTTAATGATGTGCTCCCTAAGGTTCTGCATTGCCAAAAAGATTTTACGAAACGAAACAATTGAGAAAGGGGTAATTAGGGTTTAGGTACAAGTTAATATATGCGTGTCTGAATGATTGTGTGTTGTTTTGGAAGGAGAATGAGGAACAACGGGCTTGTCCCGTATGTGGAGAGTCGAGGTAGATGGGTAAAAAAAATATTCCGATGAAAATATTGCGTTATTTTCCACTCATACCAAGATTGCAAATGCTATATATATGCAGCAAAATAGCTAAGATATGAGGTGGCATAAGGAGAAACGAGTTAGGGATGACAGATATATCAGGCACCCAACTAACTCAATTGCATTGAAAAGTTTTGACAATAAATACCTAGATTTTGGCAACGAAGCTTGTAATGTACGTTGCAAACTAACGATGGAAGGATTTAGTTCGTATGTTGATATGAGTACAAGTTATAGCACGTGCCCTGTAGTGTTGATTTCATATAATCTTCCACCATGGAAGTACATGAAGGCATCGATCTTTATGCTAACTTTGCTTATCCCAACCTAAGATGACTTGGGAATGCTATTGACGTATTCATGTAGCCGTTAATTAAAGAGTTGAAAGATCTATGGGAAAATGGCATCCAAACTTTTGATGCAAACATGTCCACATCTTTTCAGATGCATACTACAATATTATGGACGATAAATGATTTTCCAATAAATGGCAATCTATCGGGTTGGAGTACTAAAGAGAAGTTGGCGTGTCCCATGTGTAATAAGGAGACTGCAAGTAAGTGGCTAAAATATTTACAGAAGATGTGTTTCATGGGCCATTGATGGTATTTGTTAGCAAATCATGAATGGCAAAGGGAAGGTGCTAAATTTGATAAGAGAGTGGAGGACATAATTGCACCAAATAAGTTGTCTAGGAATGATATAGTGGAACATTTGATGGAATTTGGCGCAAACAATTTTGGCAAAGGTCGAGGAAAGAAGAAGAGGAAATGAAGCATAGTAGAATTGAATTGGATAAAACAAATACTTTTTTTACTTGGCATATTGGTCGTCATGCATGCTGCGACATAATTTGGATGTAATGCATATAGACAAGAATATTTGTGATAATGTATTAGGGACATTGATGAGCATTAATAAAAAGATGAAGGACACGATTAAGATGAGGAAAGATCTTGAGAGAATTGGAATTAAACATAATCTTCATTTGCGGGTGGAAGGTAATAGGGTGGTTGCAGCATACTTGTTTTACAATGACAAGGGATGAGAGGATGAACTTTTACAAATGGTTGCCAGACAGTTATGCTTCAAATCTTAGTAGATACATGAGTCTTGATGAATGGAAAATAAGTGGATTGAAAAGTCATGATTCACGTATTTTTGTAGAAATTGTTACCAGTAGGAATTTGTGGGAAGCTGACTTCTAATGTACGTGTTGCCATAACTGAACTATGCATGTTTTTCAAGGATTTGTGTTGTTCAGTAGTAAATCGAGATGTGTTGTAGAAGGTGGAAGACGACATTGCAATAATACCATGTAAATTCAAGCAGATCTTTCCACCATCATTTTTTGACGTAATGGTCCATTTAGCAATGCATTTACCTTAAGAGGCATTGTTAGGTGGACTAGTGCAGTTTCATTAGATGTATTCAGTTGAGAGATATTTGTGTAGACTATAGCGCACTGTTGGGAATAAAGCTAGAGCTGAGAGATCAATAATAAAGGCTTATATACATGATGAATGGTTGGCATTTTGTTCTTTATATCTTCATGGGGTTGAGACACACTTTAACCCTGAAGATCAGAATGCTGATTTTACTGCCCCTCGGAGGGTGAGATATTTGTGTTTTTCTAGAATGTAAAGTCATTGGGTGCACAAATAGGGTACGACTTAATCGGTGAAGAGTTAGAAAAACCTTGGTGGTATATGCTGAATAATTGTCGTGAGATTGATGACTATTTTAGGTATGTTGATCAGTATTTAAAATAATTCTAATTAATATACTATATCAAAGGTGAGTCAAGTATTCTATTCTTTTTACTTCTATACAGTGAGCACATGGACAAACTTACGACAGAAGGTGTAGAGGATATAGAGGCGAGGCACGAAGAAGAATTTTCAGGATGGTTTGAACAGCATGTATGCATTTAAATGTCCCGTATAGTAGAATATATGATAAACATTTTAATTTATAGTAACTTTTAATAATTTTATTACTATTTCACTTGTTAGATTTTGAAACAACGTGCTATAAGTTTATGTGAAAATGCATGCATTGGCCCGTGCTCCTTCAAACAGAGTACTTCGATACACTGTATGCACGGTTTAAGGTTATAGGTTTCATATTATTGACCGTGAACATAATTGAAAGATGCAAAACTATAGTGTGTTAGTTGAAGGAAGTCATGGAACAGATGATATTGCCTATTATGGTATCATACATTACATTATCAGACAGAAATACCTTGGCAGGAATGTGACATATGGTGTCATGCAGTGGTTGGGTATCAATACATAGGGATAGTCACTTTACGAGTGTCAATACTGCATGTAAATGGTACAAAGATGATCCATTTGTATTAGCATGTCAAGCGACCCAAGTCTATTACTTGATTGATTCAATGAAAGGGGTCGATGAAGCTAGTGGAAAGATAACTTGGTGAGTTGTACAGATGTTTGTTCCTCAAAATAGTTGTGATGCAGGATTGGTGGTGGATCACGATCATAGTAAAGATGAAGATGACACTCCGAATATAGAGGCCTACAAGGAAGATGAAGATGGTATGAATTTATTTGTTGACCTTGGTGCACTTGAACTAATCCCCTTATGTAGAGATGACATCCCATTTGTACATCTCAGCCTATCCATATTAAATGATCATTTAGTTGAAGATTTTGACAAATCAAAAGAATCGAAACAAAAAGAAGAGTCAGAATAAGAAGTCGATGAAGAGAATGAAGAAGAAGATGATGATGACGAGGAAAGAGCTTATGAAGATGTTATTGAAGAAGATTATAAAACAAATATGGAAAATACTTTTGGAGTTGAAGAATAAAAGTACTAAATGTTTTATTTGTATAGATTAGGCTATTACATTTTTCATAATTTTTTCTAAGCTACTTTATTGAAAATAATAATGCTTTTCAAGGATGCCACTAAAACAACAATGAAGAAATGTGCTTCCTCCACCAAGTTCCAAACTGATTGAGGACTCTCTAGCTGAGGACTCCATTCCTGATCAAGTTAATACACAAGAGGCAGACAACCAGTCCACACCTACTACTAGTAAAATTCTTGCTTATAATTAATTATATTCGAATAGTACTTGGAAAGATTGGTTTTAATAATTTTAAATATGTTAGTTGATGCCTTGTCACGTCACGATCCTGGCTTAACACGTGACTTGGCTTTAGAAAAAGATAGAAGGTACGGGAAAATCAAGGTCAACATCACAAATAACTCTATTAGGGGTGTGGATGATAGTACAACATCACTTCCTCCTATGTCAAAACACTAGTCCGAGTTTATACTCCATTTTATGTGCGGTCTTGGAGAGATGTTCCAAATGAGGTTAAGTATCACATTCAAAGTCGTGTACTAGTGAGTTTCTATATCTTAGTTTCTTTTAACTAGTTAGTATAATATAATATTTTTGATGCAATTCACTTCTTAGAATGAATTCGACATAAATTTGAACTCTGAATGAGTTATTATTTCGGCATCACAAGGGACAATGTCATTACCACTTCAAGAAATTTGAGATGTTGGAAGAGACTGCTCAGTCCCCTTTTCAAACAATGAAGTTAGAGAAATGGAAGAAGTGTTGCGATCTTTTCGCAAGCCCAAATTATCATGTATTCTAGATTTTGCCCCTATAACTTATTTACATCTATATTGGTTTCATAGATTATATTTAACATTGTTATTTTTCCTGCAGCACTTAAGCTCTATCAATGCATAGAATAGAACACCTATGACAATCCACTATTGCGCTGGTTCAAGGTCATTCCAACACCTTGCTGATAAAATGATAATTACTTGTTAAAATTAAGTCATTTTCATCATATTCATTATTTAGGTACTAACATGATTTTTTAAAATACTACTGTGGTTTTGGTAGAAATGCGATGATCTTAAAAGTTTATCCCTCGTTTATGTCTATGCTACTACACATACCAATGAACACAATGAGTGGATTGATTCTATTGCCAAAGATAATTATGTAAGTGAGGTCATTTTTTGTATAGATATTATGCTAACATGTGAATGAATATTATATTTTCTTACTATTTTTTTAATATGTTACTTATTGTATGTTTTATTACTAATTTTTGTAGGAAACAATGATTGAGCTGCAGTCAACCTCTAAGGAATCTTCTCCTAGTGAAATCGACATATTTACCAAGAATTGTAAAAGGTTTGGGACGTTCTTTCTCCTCGACAACCCCGACTTCAAAAGTTAATAATCTTACTAAGGATTTGAACGTCACACGCCAAGAAATTGAGCAGATGAAGTGATCGCTGCAGAACTGCAAGTGCACAGTATCGTAGTTTTATAGAAAAGTGATAAGAAGAGTATCGTCCTCAGGGATTGGTACCTTACTTTTGCCAAATACCAAAATTATATTAATCTCGATTTTATCTAGAGGAATCACTAAGATTTTTTTGTAGTTACAAATTAAACTAAGATCAACTCAAAGAAAAATATGCAAAGGAAATTAAACTGACGTTCGAAGATCAGAGTAATGGGAAGAAAACTTCTAGGAAATCGATTTCACCTAATTCTTCACTATGCTTTTCTTATCCAACTAATTTAACTTAATTCTTTTTGTCTATTCGCAAATCTGTAATTCATCCAAAAGCCTCTTTCGATATTCAATTGGAAATTATTCTTGTTTATCAATTCACACAAGAATATGCAAATTAAATAATCAAGAAAGCAAAAAGACCAATGATTTAATTACTACATAGGTTCATACAAGTCTTTCGAGATCTACCCTATGATTCCCTCTTTCGATAGCAAATCACAAGATTAAATATCATCTAATCAATGGCCAGTTAATTAGAAGCAATAAACTCAAAATAAATCAGATAAACAAAAAGAGAATTGCCTTAAATTAGCATAGACAATCAAGCATAGTTCGGAAATAGGTTACATCATTTTCCTAGAATAAAGAAAATTTAGCTCATGCTAGAATTAGAATTCAACATAAACGAATTCACCATAATTGTTCTGAGAATATTGGAAGAAAATAAACGCTGAAAAATACTCCTCGCAGCCGCAACTCGTCTTCACAAACTCAAGGAAATGATTCAATGCTTTTCTCCCGTCTATGCTCGTGTATGATTCTAACGTGCGTGCAATATGTAGAATTCCCTCTTCAAAATAGATGATTTTAATCCTTCTAACTGTTTTTTTCTGTCCCAAAAAGTGTTTTCCAGTCAAAAAGTACGGCCAAAAAGTGAATCACTTTTTATATGGTGTGACGGCGGAAAACCCTAGATCTGTCAAAATACGATGTTCGCTCGAGCAGGGTGTCAAGCGAGACTCGAGTGTTCGACTCTGCCTGATTTCGCTCGAGCGTCCTGTCGAGCGCACATCGAGCGTTCAACTCTGCCTGACTTCGCTCGAGCGGCCAAAAGCCTCCGCTCGAGCGAACTTGTTTTCCCGCAACCCGCTCGAGCTCACTGTCGAGCGGCCATCGAGTGGTTGAATCTACCTGAATTCGCTCGAGCGGCCAAAAGCCTCCGCTCGAGCGATCTTGTAAAATCTGGAATACAAAATTTTACAAGTCATCAAATACCCTCAAACTTACAATTTTGTTTGTCCTCAAACAAAAAGAAAAGCAAATAATAGTTTAGGCAATATCAACTCGACCCCAAAGAGAAGTATCATCACTCACCAACCTTTTTATGAATTTAGATTTCATCACTAGTATCTTACTCTTTTAACATCAAAGATAGCAAGAAAATCAATCAAAAATTTTACAATTTGTCAAGCAAGAGTTAGGCGTTTACTTCAACCTAAAGCTAAGATCTTGAGTGTGTGTGTGATATAGTCAATTTAACCTCAAACCACCTGCAAACTCAAATAAAAGTAGAACAACCAATCAGAAGAATTCTCTTAAAACTTAACCCCATAAGTCCAATTTTCAGAAATCCTCTCCACTAATGTAGTCAACACCAAAATCAGAGATCAAAAGGTCTTTCATAAGGTTGTAATGATAGGCCACAGGGTGAGGGTTAAGAAATAACTGGATATGGAGAATCAAAGCAAACTGGGAAAATACTTGGTGAAAAGAACATTAAAAGAGATTTCCACATGATTCAAATCATAGCTCTTTCTTGGCAATATGCTCATACTTGTGGCATTATTGTTGCTATAATCACTGAAGCAATGCCAATAATTCCCTCAACAAAATCTGAGGTGATACACACTCCGCTTAGTGACTTCTTTTTTCTTTTCTTTTTTTTTTTCACTATCTTTCTTCTTCTTTCTTCTTTGATCAAACCGAGCAAACATAATACAGTTCATCATGAAACAAATTTTCTCTTTTAAATGTAACTCTCCACCAAAGTATTTTCTCAAACTATCAAAGGTAGATTCATTGTTTTTCAGGCTTAGAGCGGGCATGATTTATGTAGTTCAAAGAATAAATAAAGGCTTATATAACATAAGGCTCAAGGGGGTTGACTATGGAAACACACCATGTAATGATGGCATGATATTTAGGACGGCTAGGAAAGTTTTTTGGTTATGCCAAAGAAATATGCCTAGATCATTTCTCTAATATTTGGTCTCAACTAGGATTTCGCCTCAAGGACCCATCAACGGATTTTAGAGCAAAGCAAAATCGAACTTCCCTCTTTCAATTAATTCAACTTCTTCTCTTCATAAGCAAAATGGAATAAGAGAAAAAACGACTATGTGCTCAATTGTGTTCAAGGTCAAAGATTTAAACTAAAGTACCCACAAAACTCCACTTGACATAAAAGAAATTTTTGAAAATTTTTCTCAAAACCATCTTCAATCACAAATTTCAGAGTCATAGAGACTTCAATCTTACTCCAATGCATGCTTGGTAAGAGAATCAAACAACCCATCAACAACCCAAGACTTAGAAAACAAGAGGATTAAATGACTATAGGAATTTACACTCCCAAACTTAAACTAAACAATGTCCTCATTGTAATGCAAAAGTAAAAAGGATTGAAGAAATAAAAGGAACTTCCCTGTTTTCATGATGAATCTTCCGTAGTTTAAAATTTTTCAGCTCTTTATTCATGCTAAATAAACCTGCGTCAAAAACCAAATTATTAAAACTAAATAAATAAAGATAATAAAATAAATGAAAGAATGAAAGATAGATCTATGGGTTGCCTCCCATAAGCGCTTGTTTTAAAGTCTATAGCCAGACTTTCCAATCTTCATCAATTAGGATCTCCAAGAGGAATAAAAGCATAGTTCCTCTCCGCTTGTTCTCCATAGTAATGCTTCAATCTCTGACCATTAACTCTAAAAATATTCTCTGTCTTTCCTTCAAGTCTACTGCTCCAAAAGAGAAAACTTCATGAATTGTATAAGGACCTGTCCATCTTGATTTTAACTTTCCCAGGAAGAGTTTGAGTCGTGAATTGAAGAGTAAAACTTGTTGTCGTAGTGCAAACTCTTGCCTAAGAATCTG